>OW679198.1:20754647-20921930 GCA_940337035.1 Agriotes lineatus | reverse complement strand
TACGTACATCAGTAGCCTATTAAAGAAATAAATATCTATAAGGAACTTAATTGTTATTAAAGCAAAATTTGTTGCAAAAAGTACAGTCGGTGCTTTATATGTTTATACAAAAAATATTTGTATTTACATAGTAAATAAAAATGTTAATCTCTATTAAACGATCGTCAATATCATACAATAAAGAAATATTTTGATTTTGTTCTTCCGGACTTGCAATACCAGTACACTGTTCCAAATATTAAGCAACAGCCAGCAATTACGTATCTTATTATAGCAGACGATTGTCTAGGCATTAGACATTTGGAAATGGAGTAGTTATTTGGTGCTGCAACCAGCTATAAACAATATTAACTAAATTGGTAAATATAAACAAATTATTACACCACTTACTAAGCCATAACTAGGGTTATTTTTGTGTTTCCAATTAAAACTGGGTATAGTGATTTCAACCCCTTTCCCAGTAGGTAGCTTTGTTGTACAACCATGATGTGTATGGCCACAAAGCACAAGTCGGGGATCTATCTGCTGCAACAGTTTATCTGTTGCATTTTTGCTGAGGCAATCCCAGGCTTCTTTAAATTTTTCCACTTTTTCCGGATAAGGTGCCTCATCAGGTTCATGACAATTTTCATCGGACTTTCTGTACAGTGGAAAATGCTGTAAGTAGATTTTAATAACAATGTGATTAA
This sequence comes from Agriotes lineatus, assembly GCA_940337035.1. Classification (NCBI taxonomy): domain Eukaryota; kingdom Metazoa; phylum Arthropoda; class Insecta; order Coleoptera; family Elateridae; genus Agriotes; species Agriotes lineatus. The sequence goes on along the minus strand of OW679198.1, from coordinate 20,921,241 downwards.
CATTTTTAATGTGATTTACCTGCAGCAGGATAGGTTTGCTGTACATTTCTAATTTGATTTTGCTATCACAGCTTAGCTCACCTTTGGTGCATTTGAGTTTCTCTAAAAAGGTGTAAATAAAAATGTTTATTCAACCTTGAACAGTACCAACTTTTTCTATGTAACACCTACCCTCAATTTCTGCAAGTTCTTCTTCTGTAGAATTGCATAAATAGCAACTATCTCCTTGCAAACCGATACTGTTAACAAGTACAAAGTGATTATTTCTTATACTAATTAACTGTGCTGGAGGAGAGTTAAACTCCTTTTCAAATCTCCCAGTAACATGTGGGTTGATACTGTAAAAAATAAATATGATGACTGCTCAACATTAAACGAATAAACTCACCTATAATGAAAACCAATATCATGATTTCCTACAAGAATATACATTTGAGTAACTTTAGGTACAGCAAATAAGCTATAAAAACGTTCCACGTAGCGTTTGAATTCATTGATAGTCCCATACTCTCCTTCATCAGTTAAATCTCCCAATACAAATACCACTTCTGGCTGGTGCAGCTTGACTGCAATTTGAAAGGTCTGGTACATTTGCCATTCTAATCGAACCTTATCGATCCAGTTTCCTCGACGAGGGCCCAACAAATGAATGTCTGTGAAAACTAGAGCCCGAACTGGTTCTTCACTCGTCTTTACAATGGCAGGGTCCTCACTATTTGGATTGAGCTTTGGCCAGTCACACTAGAATAAATTTATTAGTTAAGTATTAGTTTGATTAATTCTAGCAAAAAGCTGCTCCGGGACTAGCCATATCATTATGCTTTATGTAGAATGTTTGCATAAATAAAGAAGTATTAACAAAATTCAATTCCAATGGGTTTTATCATTGGAATTTCGGTTTCTTACAACGGTATTTGCAATTCATTTATAAATAGTCCAGTTTTGATTGCAATTGTAAGACAAATTAGTCATGACTTGTCTGAAAAAAGTAATCATTATTATAAAATGTAATATAAAAGTGTAATTCTTACATATTTGGTCATGTAGTTGAAAACATAAACAATGTAAAACTGTTAACCTAAAAATATGATTTATTACAATTAGAAAAGTAATAACAAGTAATAAAAGAAAACTGTATTATCATTTGTTTGATAATCATTGGTTTTGGCATGTAGTTTAAAAATAAACAGAACAAATAAGTTGTATAAAAATATAATTTGAATTGACACAAGTCCCAATTGAAATTGCATTTAATAGTCAATTTTAGACGTTAATGTACTGGTATGTACCCGTTTATATTGTCATACATGTAAAGAGTTTGATAGACAAATATTAGTGCGAAATAAAAAACTTAGTGAGTGCATCAATTACTTCTACACAAGGATGTGCTGCCAACCACAATGAGGATAGCTGTAGCAGAGATCTGGCGAATAGAAAATTATAGAAGATAAAGAGCTCGAAGATAGAAGCTTACAAAGTGAGTCTATTAACCTTCAACTTAAAAGAAGACACATAAAAGGAAAGTAGTAAGATAAAATATATCTGCTACTTACAGTGATTAAAATTGAATTCAATTGAATCATAAATTAGATAATCATAAAATTGTAAACAGACAGTAATATTAATCTAAAATTGATTTAACTGAAATTAAGTATTTATCCAATATTATTAACAGAGGTGTTAAATGTATGGTAAAGGCAGATGTTAATTGCTTAATAAATAAAATTGTCCTATATATTGCATTATAGTTATTCATTGTTTGTCTTAATCTGATTTTAATACTAACCCTGAGAGAGAGTCAAATAACTAAGGTTATTACAATTACATGCAAAAAACTGTGGACAAAAGGTAAGATTTAAATACAATTTTTAAATAAAACCCTGAGAATAAGATTTAAATTAAATAAAATCAAATAAAAGCTATTCGACCACAGCAATACGTAACTCAAGTGTCTAGATGCTTGCAACAACAAATATGCAATTCGTTTATAATTTTTTGGGAATTATCCTTGCTTGGTTAGAAACTAATTTTAGATATATTTTAATCAAGAGCAATTTTCATTACATATGAAAAAAGTTGTTCAAAATGTAGATTAATTCTACATTTTGAACAACAAGGTGACCATATAATTTTCATAAAACAATAATTTTTGAGAAAGAACTTCTAATAAGGAACAAAATGGATCTTAGGTACAATGGCGGACAATAAATTTAAGCCGGCCTGTCATTCACTTGACATCTGCTACTGTACTACTTATGTCCAACTATCCTCAATTTCGATGTTTTCGGCCTAAATTTATTGTCCACCATAGTACCTACAGGGAGCTCAAAAATAAACTTGATTGAGGGAGCGCCATGCAAAAATATGTAATTTAAACCAAATTTATACATTAAATTGATGGGTAACATTAAAATAAAATTGGGATAGGTTAAAAAAGATGTTGAGAGTAAATTTTAAAGTTCATAAAAATTTGACAGTTCTGTCAACAAAAAGCATGCTACAGATTAGGCAAGTTTGATTGTTTTCAATGGCTCCCGCGATCAAGTTTATGTTTGATCACCCTGTATAATAAATCATGGGATGCATATGTAAGCAATGGAAACTGGATGCAGTACAGTACTAATAAAGGTAATCATCATAATACAAGTTATTTTTTTGTTACTGTTACGATTCATCACTTAGATACACACAGTGACTATTTTGATTTCAAAATGTTATATACACGGTTTTGTGGTAGTTTATCAAAGGATAAAAATGATACTGGTTTATGGGCAGAAGAGAGGTAGAGCGGCGAGTTATAAGTAACGATGCTGCACATCAAAATAAAAATTAAGAATTTCCTAAATTTATCAAAATACCAAACTGTGTTTTTTGCATTGCAACAACTCTCTTTAATAACATTTTGCCTTTCTTCGGGTAATTGACACTTTACTTCAAGATGAAATTGTAAAGATTCTAAAATAAACCCAAAATGACATATACCTAGGTATAACAAAGTAGAATTTGTGCACAAGAAATTAAGAGCTATTAACATATCTAGGAATGTTATGAGCGATTATGATTCATAACATCTGTGGTTTGGTCAATAGTTTATCGGTTGTAGTATGGCAATGGTTGCCATGTACGGTAAAGGATTATTACCGTACAGATACAGTTATGACTTAGTTACCAGCCTACTTTTGTATATGTAAATAAAGGCTTAATATGCTGAAACCAATAAAAAAATAAACATTTTGAGTCTAGGTAGTTGTTCTGTTATTACAACAAATCAGGGACATATTATATATAGTGTAATTTATTTTCTCAATGACAAACTTTTCCATATGGTTCTTGAGGTGGTTTCAAAACAAAAAGTTAATAATTTCTTACCAAGTTAGAAGATGGTAAAGTGTCTACATAATAGCTATTTATGCAACAAGTGCTAAAAGTCGACGTTTATGCGCGAGACATGAAAATTATGAAACGAAGCTGAAGGCTGAGTTTCATAACATGTCTCGTGCATAAACGACTTTTAGCACGCGTTGCATACAATATTTTATCTACGACCTTAATTTTACCGTTATTAATCCATAAATATCGATTTAAGAAAGGTTCGCATCTGCGACACTTTTAATTTATGTCATAATGAACAGTAGACTACGCCGCGCAGGCGATTGTTTGGCCACGCCCGTGCTGTCAAGGTGAGTTACAAAATGTAATTATTGATACTCCACATATGACTGTATTCATTACATAACGCTTTAATTATTTCAAAAACGCTTTACCTGTAACGCAAGAAGCAACTAGAATAGCTTTACAACTTCACTTGCAGTTCGAAATTGTAGTTTTGTAACCTCACTTCACTTTTACCCCGTGTGCTAAAAGTAAACAGCTGATTTCTTTAAACACGGTAAACTATAAAACGTCACTTTTAGTGAAACAAGCTAGCGCTAAAAGGCCTACTTTTAGTAGTGGTCGTAGATAAATAGAATTTTCCTATGCAAAAATCATGTGTTTAGATAAAAATTATGAGGTTTTTATTTTAAAAATTCTTAAAACAGTTTTGATAAATGCCACCGTAAAGGTTACAAATAAAACAAACATTCGACTGCTGTACTTTAACACCCTCTAAATGACATTTATTAGTAATTTATGGCAGGCTTTGATTATAGATTTCTTTTAAATGGAAATAGATTTTGCATAGGAAAATTTTATAAAGGCCTGTAACGCAAGAGGTGCAAGGGGGTGCCTGGCACCTCCTGGAAGATTTTCAACATTAGGTCACCGTATTAAAAATATTTTTTAATTTTCTTCAATAATTAAATTGCACTGGAATTTTCCAACTTTCAAAAACCGCGGTCACTGCATGAAGGTAGTTCCTGTCCCGTCTCCATCTATGCATAGTCCAGTAATGGACTGATTTTGAAGCCAGATTTGAGACTAAAGATTTTTGAATCAAGTGAAAACAGTGGCGTAGAAGCTGGGACAAACCTAAACATTAATGCACTGGACATAAGTCCCCACAAAATACATATGTCTAATAAGAATATTAAAGAGCACTACAAAAAGAAATAAAGGGACTAAAGAGAAGAAAGGGAGCCAGAAGAGAAAAATTTTGATACCAGCAAGAAAATACTGAGATCACAGCAATATTATAAAAGACAGGTACAAGAAAACAGGGCAGAAACAGAGGAGGTCAAAATGGATGAGCTATGGATATGCTGAAGGAACCGCAGAAATTCGGCAGCTTAAAGCTGTACTGAAAGCAAGGGATCAACAGTGGACAAAAGAAAAAAAACAGTTTGAAAAAAGAATAAGCGCACTCGAATTGAAACTAGAAAAACAAGGCAAAGAGAAACGTGAAAATGTCGTAATTAAAGGATTAAACATAAATAAACATGGAGACGTTCTTCAAAGAGAAGAAGGGAAAGGAAAATACACAAGTAATAATAGCAAGAATTCAAACTAGGGAGAAAAAAGAAATAATACAAAAGAAAAATAAATTGGACATATCTGTTTATGTTGAGAATGACCTTACCCTGATAGATAAGAAAAGAAAAAGCGTTCTCAGGTAAAAGTGGGATTTTAGAAAATCGTAATAAAAGGAGAAAGGTACAATTGGAATCCTAGACTTGGCGTTGTTGAGAAAGCAAAAAACTAACCAAGAATGAAGCATCTGGAATTTGAATGAAGCATCTGGAAGTTGAATGACAACAAAGAGCAACAATTAAGAAAAATGGCAATAAGAAACTCGTAAAAGGAAAATGCAAAGAAAATACAGTCACATATGAAACAATCCAAAACTAATACATTGGAAAAGGAATTAAACCAGGTACTTGGAATATTCAAAGCCCAAAATCATAAAATAATGGGAGTGAATGGGATACGTACAGGTACTACATAAAATTATTAACGTGGCATGGAACTCGAGAATAATTTCCAGATACTCCCACTTCACAGAAAAGGTGAACAGTCAACATGTGATAATTACAGAGGTATAAATCTGTTGTGTGAGAGAGAATTATTGAAAAAAGGTTAAGGGAAAATCCTCGAACCTATGATAATTGAGAGCCAAGCTGAGCTTAGACCCAATAGGGGCAGGCAAGACTGGATTTTCTGTTTTAAACGTAGTTCAGAAAACCTAATAAATTTCAATGGGAAGATATACATGTGCGCCGTCGATTTGGAAAAAGCGACAGTATACCACAAGAGTTAATTTGAACAGCACTAAGAGCGAGAAAAATAAACACACAGCTGATTAAAGTACTCTAGCGTATATGCCAGAAACGGTATAAGAGTCGGTCACACGAAAACAGCTAAATTTACAAGTTTCAGAGAAGTGAGACAAGGGGGAATTTTAAGTCCTTTACTGTTTATAACCATAATGGATGAAATAGCACGAACGGCGTGCGAGAACGTGAAGAAAACAATAATAGGAGTGAGGAACTTACAGCATGTAAAAATTAGTGAATTTATGTATGCAGATGAGTTGATACTAGTGGCAAAGGCAAAGGAAGACCCGCAGAAGAATTTTGAAGCCTGAAATGAAGCTACTTCAATTCGAAATAAAGATCATCATAAAAAAACAGAAGTGATGATTATAGCGCGAGAGCAGAAAAAAGTAGAACTAAAATTAGACAATGTATCAAACAGACGACCAAAATGAAATACTTAGGGGTGACGTTAGACTCGAAAACAGACATGGATCCAGAATTAAATAACCGTTTAGGGGCAGCCACAAGATTATATAAAGTTATAGCATTTATAAAGAGAAAAAAATTTAAAAAAACCAAAATCAGAATTTACAAATATGTATACAGTGCTCACAGAATTGGACTCTGATCATTTACCTGTTTTATTTACCCTTAATTGTTTGCCCCATAACTACCCGCAGCTTCCTAAATTAATTAGTGGACCTTCAGAACGAAATAGACAATACAGTGGAGCTGCTCCAAGAAACAATAACAACTGCAATACAATAAGCCACTAAAAACACTCGAACACATTGACATTATATAGATCAATCCCTGCCTACATACATACAACAGTTAATAAAAGAGAAACATTCAGTACGCACGCTATGGCAAAGTACCCGCAATCCCACAGTCAAGACTCATCTGAACAGACTTATCCGACTAGTTAGGATTGAATTGGATCAATATCAAATTACCTGCAACCAAAATCACATAGAATCTCTTGGACCGGAAGACCCTAACATGTGGAGAGCTAAAAAAAGGATTCTAAAACAGATAAAGACAAATGTAAGGTATTTGCTGACCAATTGGAAAAAACATTTACTGCCCGCCCAACCCAACTGATGCTAATTCTGTCGAGGAAACAGAACTAAACTGTAACATTCCTGCTGACATACGACTTACTGGTCCCGTATCTCCATCAGAACTTAAGTCGTACATCAAGAAACTCAAAACCAAGAAAGCACCAGGAATTGATCTTATACCAACCGTAGTTCTAAAAAATTTACCAGATAAATGCATATGCTATATTACAGTAGTATTCAACGCCTGCATGAGAACTGAATATTTTTCCATTGGTGTGAAAAGGTCACTCGTAATTCGTCGTAACCCAATTCGTCGTAAACCAATTCGTCGTAGGTCAATTCGTCGTACAACATTATGTCGTATAGGTCAATTCGTCGTATAGGCCAATTCGTCGTATTATTGTCGTATTTTTATTCAGTTTGTATGGGATTCAATACGCTCTGATTTTGTTTAATAAAAAGATAATAGACATTATAATCAACTGCATATTGTTAAGTGAAAGATATTGTAATAGAAAATTTTTTTTTTTAATCTGTCAACCTCCTAGGTGGGTGCTCACAAATTATATTCAATCATCACCAAGAGGATTGCAACAAACAGCATTTTATTTTAAAATAACTTTTGTAATACACAAAATATTTAACATGCAAATTAAAAATTATTTGACAGGCATTTTAAGTAAGTTAATGCATCTAAGTAGTTGAATTGTTCCACTACTTTTTTTATTCGCCGGTCTAAGTCAATATACTTTTTTTTCGGGGTGCTTCATCTTGCCCACTGAGTACTTGAGAGATTCTCCTTTCATAATATTGTTGTTCCTCTCGAATTTTTTTTATAATATGCCAAATATTTGGTTTTTCGCATTGCACTACTGAATAGAAACGTCTATGCCAAGCCTCAATAGAGTTATTCGATCGCGGTTGATCGTTGAGTACTCTTTCATAGACATTCCAAATTGCTTTTGAAAATAAAGGCTGGCGTCTTCTCTTTCTGTTTGTTCTGCGTAGATATGTGTCCTCGAAATAATTTGCTATTGGCATTGCTTCTTCCGTCAGATTTTCAACGACAATTTCAAAATAATCGTCCACCTGCTCGGGGGGAACAAACGCTAACGCGCCCACCATTTTTATACTGGAAGCAAACTTTACATCAGTAGCATATATATCTTGAAATTTCTTTTCCTGTACATGTTTAAATATATTTTGTTGTAAGTGAAAGAAACAACCTTGTATCTTAACGTTTTCAAAATGTGCCTTGAATGCATTAATTGCCGCCAATTCAAAATCAAATAGTACCATCTCTAAATGTGCATACGTACTATATTTCTTTAATTCGCTAAAAAAAGCATCGTATGTTTTTTGCTGCTTATTGGGAAGAAAAGCGTAAACCAATGGAACACACAGGTTTTTTACGGGTCACTCGTAATTCGTCGTAACCCAATTCGTCGTAACCCAATGAGTCCGAGGTCAATTCGTCGTAGAACAATTTCTCGTATAGGTCAATTCGACGTATAGGTCAATTCGTCGTAATTGAGACAATTCGTCGTATTTATTTACATTAGATAATTAACTTTTGAAATCATTATTAAGGCACTACTTGTCAGATTAAAGTAAAAAATTAATTACTTGTCATTATGGCATCGTTTGTTAAATCCGAAAAGCTGAAGCAAAAGTTAACATACAACGGTTATGCATACGTCTTAGACTATAATAGAAACGAGAGCAATTATTGGAAGTGCGAAAAGAGAATTATTTGTAAAGCACGGGCTATCACAAGAAAAAATGCTCTTGACGGTTGTGCAGTGACGGAAAAGGGTGTTCACTAACACCCGCCCGACGCTAGAAGAAAGGAAGTCATTGAGGCTGCGAACCGACTTCGCGAGTTGGCACCGAACCCTCACTACACTACCGATGAGGTAGTAATGGAAACACTAACTCCTGTTCCATTAGAAGTAGCGGCGGCAATGCCGTCCGTAAGTTTAATGAAGAAAACTGTAAGATGGGAAAGAAACAGATATACATGCAATAAATCTCCTAAAACATTGTCCGATGTTATAATTCCGGAGGAATTTAAAAATTCAATCGATGGAGCTAAATTTTTGTTGAGTGATTATGGTCAAGGAAATGATAGAGTAATTATTTTTGCTACTGAGAGAAATTTAAAGTTACTTGAGGCTTCGAAATCTGGTTGGCTGATGGAACTTTTAAAACTGCACCGCAACTATTTTTACAATTATTATACACAATTCATGCTTTTGTAAAAAACTTGTGTGTTCCATTAGTTTACGCTTTTCTTCCCAATAAGCAACAAAAAACATACGATGCTTTTTTTAGCGAATTAAAGAAATATAGTACGTTTGCACATTTGGAGATGGTACTATTTCATTTTGAATTGGCGGCAATTAATGCATTCAAGGCAAATTTTGAAAACGTTAAGATACAAGGTTGTTTCTTTCACTTACAACAAAATATATTTAAACATGTACAGGAAAAGAAATTGCAAGATAGATATGCTACTGATGTAGAGTTTGCTTCCAGTATAAAAATGGTGGGCGCGTTGCGTTTGTTCCCCCCGAGCAGGTGGACGATTATTTTGAAATTGTCGTTGAAAGTTTGACGGAAGAAGCAATGCCAATAGCAAATTATTTCGAGGACACATATCTACGCAGAACAAACAGAAAGAGAAGAAGCCAGCCTTTATTTTCAAAAGAAATTTGGAATGTCTATGAAAGAGTACTCAACGATCAACCGCGATCGAATAACTCTATTGAGGCTTGGCATAGACGTTTCTATTCAGTAGTGCAATGCGAAAAACCAAATGTTTGGCATATTATAAAAAAAATTCGAGAGGAACAACAATATTATGAAAGGAGAATCTCTCAAGTACTCAGTGGGCAAGATGAAGCACCCCGAAAAAAAAGTATATTGACTTAGACCGGCGAATAAAAAAAGTAGTGGAACAATTCAACTACTTAGATGCATTAACTTACTTAAAATGCCTGTCAAATAATTTTTAATTGGCATGTTAAATATTTTGTGTGTTACAAAAGTTATTTTAAAATAAAATGCTGTTCGTTGCAATACTCTTGGTGATGATTGAATATAATTCGTGAGCACCCACCTAGGAGGTTGACAGATAAAAAAATTTTTATTTTCCATTACAATATCTTTCACTTAACAATATGCAGTTGATTATAACGTCTATTATCTTTTTATTAAACAAAATCAGAGCGTATTGAATCCCATACAAAGTGAATAAAAATACGACAATAATACGACGAATTGACCTATACGACATAATGTTTTACGACGAATTGACCTACTACGAATTGGTTTACGACGAATTGGGTTACGACGAATTACGAGTGACCCGTTTTTTACAAAGGCATGAATTGTGTATAATTGTAAAAATAGTTGCGGTGCAGTTTTAAAAGTTCCATCAGCCAACCAGATTTTCAATGCCTCAAGTAACTTTAAATTTCTCTCAGTAGCAAAAATAATTACTCTATCATTTCCTTGACCATAATCACTCAACAAAAATTTAGCTCCATCAATTGAATTTTTAAATTCCTCCGGAATTATAACGCCGGACAATGTTTTAAGAGATTTATTGCATGTATATCTGTTTCTTTCCAGTGTTACAGTTTTCTTCATTAAACTTATGGACGGCATCGCTGCCGCTACCAGTGCAGTCTTTAGGCACGGGCCAGGCGGGCCCGGGCCCGGGGCCCCCAATTTTTTGGGGCCCCCGACAGGCGCATTGATCAACTAATAATTCTGTAATTCATTAAATATTTTGTAAAACAATAAAAATTAAAGTTGTGTATTCATCTGATAAATTTAAAGTGGAAGTGTTTATCCCAATTATCGACTCATCGATAACTTAACTACAGCAGAGATCTGCTGCATATATCAAAGTAAACAATCGGTGTGGCTGTTTATCAACTAAGAACCATTAGTCCAAATGTGTTGCACGATAGCTGTAAAAAGTTTGCTGAATATTATCACCTTGCTATAAATGGAGAAGGATTAGAAACGGAATGTATTCATTTAGCGCTGTATTTAGGAACTAACGATGTATATAAAACTAAACAAATTGATAACTCGCTACTGTTTAACATTTTAAGAACTGATAAATTAGAAGAAACATTTTCTAACGTTGCGTTATCACTTAGAATTTTCATGTCATTATTCATCAATGATCACTAATTGCAGTGGAGAACGTTCATTTTCGAAGTTAAGCAGGATAAAAAACGAACTTTGCAGTACTGTGCTACAAGAGAGGCTAAACTCTTTTATCATTAATGTGCATAGAAAGCGACATATTGTTGAATTTAAATTTTGAAGATATAATACAGGACTTTGCCCATACCAAATCGAGAAAAAAATCTTTTATTATTGTGTAGCAATAATTATGACATATTTCTTAATTTTTAGGATTCTTATGTTCTATTGTGTTTATATACATTTTATTAGAATTTTAATTTCGTTTCAGTACATACTTGTATAAAAATAAAAGCAGGTATATTAATAGCTATTTATGCAACAAGTGCTAAAAGTCAACGTTTATGCGCGAGACATGAAAATCATGAAACGAAGCCGAAGGCTGAGTTTCATAACATGTCTCGTGCATAAACTACTTTTAGCATGCGTTGCATACAATATTTTATCTACGACCTTAATTTTACCGTTATTAATCCATAATATCGATTTAACAAAGGTTTGCATCTACGACACTTCTAATTTATGTCATAATAAACAGTAGCCCATGCCGCGCGGGCGAATGTTTGCGAAGCCAGTACTGCAAGGTCAATTACAGAATGTAATTATTAATACTCCACGTCTGACTGTATTTATTACATAACGCGTTAATTATTTCAAAAACACTTTACCTGTAAAGCAAGAAGTAACTAGAATAACTTTACAACTTCACTTCCAGTTCGAAATTGTAGTTTTGTAACCTCACTTCACTTTTAGCACATGGGTTAAAAGTAAACAGCTGATTTCTATAACCACGCTAAACTATAAAACGTCACTTTTAGTGAAACAAGCTAGCGTTAAAAGGCCTACTTTTAGTAGTGGTCGTAGATAAAAATATATATTGTATTGTATTGAGTTACTTCCTTTCTAGAAGGGCCCCTTCATTACCTTGGGCCCGGGGCCTTAATCATATAAAAGACGGCACTGGCCGCTACTTCTAATGGAACAGGGGTTAGTGTTTCCATTACTACCTCATCGGTAGTGTAGTGAGGGTTCGGTGCCAACTCACGAAGTCGGTTCGCAGTCACAATGACTTCTTTTCTTCTAGCGTCGGGCCGGTGTGAGTGAACACCCTTTTCGTCACTGAACAACCGTTAAGAGCATTTTTTCTTGTGATAGCCCGTGCCTTACAAATAATTCTCTTTTCGCACTTCCAATAATTGCTCTCGTTTCTATTATAGTCTAAGACGTATGCATAACCGTTGTATGTTAACTTTTGCTTCAGCTTTTCGGATTTAACAAACGATGCCATAATGACAAGTAATTAATTTTTTACTTTAATTAAGTCAATTATCTAACGTAAATAAATACGACGAATTGTCTCAATTATGACGAATTGACCTATACGACGAATTGACCTACGACTAATTGGGTTACGACGAATTACGAGTGACCCGGTTTGAAATGAGCCCCATACCGGAGAAACCACATAATAACCCAGTGAATTATCGGCCAATTAGCGAGCGATACAGACTCGGCTAAATGAACACCTGGAGACTAATGGTATGATTCCAAAACTACAGTTTGGATTCAAAAACTCTAATTCAGCAATTCATCAGATCCTGAGACTAACAGAATTTATTGAAAACAGAATTCACACGCTCATTGCATCTGTTGATGTAGCACAGGCACATTGCGAATAATAACTTCATATCTGTCAGACAGGACCTTCCAAGTTCGAATTAACTCTTCCAATTCTGGCTAGTGTTTCTCAGGGATCAATCCTGGGTCCCACGTTATTTAATTTATACATGTCAGACATACCCACCCTTCATCGTTCAAGTCTTGCCATGTATGCTGATGATACTGCGATCATAACCCAAGATCAGGACATTAATAATGCAGCCATCAACCTTCAAGAAGCTCTACATCAGCTAAATATGTGGTATAACAAATGGAGGATCTCTATAAACGCAGATAAATGTGAAGCAAATATCTGTATTCTCCACAGACCTCCAGATCCCCAAATTTATTTATTAACAACACTTCCATTCAATGGAACCCAAAGGATGGTGCCGTTCGATATCTTGGTATTTATCTAGATAGAAAACTGAACTGGAGTACCTATACACATTAATAAATAGTAATTGGAATCATACGTCAGATTGAGTGTGTTATACCCGATTATCAATAAAAAGTCTCCTCTCAGAATTGATTGTGGGACCTTGTTGTATACATCTTTAATAAGACCAATTTTCACTTACAGATGCAGTGTAGGTCTGCAACATCCAAAACAAACCTTCATAAACTTCAGGTTCTACAAAATAAAGTTCTGCGCATACTTACCAAAGCAGAATGGTTTATTAGAAACACTCAGTTACACACAGAGACTGGCATTCCCACAATACAACAGTTCATCACTCAAACAACTAGGAAATTCTATGATAATATTAACCTGTGCGGCTGTGCGCACTATTATAACCTGGGACAAAAATCAGTGCACATTAGATTAAAACGTAAACTGCCAATTGACCTCTTAAACAGTGACAGTGAATGAAAACGTTACCTAATGATAGTGTGAGTCAACTGATGTTACATAATGATAACTTATACATTATACCCATCAGTTCTTAAATCAATGACTACTGCGTAGTGATGATAGTGTGGTAACAGCTCCACTAGACAGGAAAGATGAACTGTATAATCCAGATTTCTGGCCACCGAACATAGGAAGGTTCAACTTTGATGTTTATAAAAGGTCAAAACCCTTGAAAAATTTTTTATGAATCAAAAAGACCCAGAAAACTACGCATACTCGGAGCTAGACAAACAGCCATCAAACGGAGGATCCATCAATAAAAACACACAGAATACTCAACTAGAAATAAGTATTATCCACCAAAATGTACAATCGCTGGGAAATGCCATTGACCGTATACAGTATTTCTGTGAACAACAGTGCAGTCTTCTTAGTTACAGAACACTGGAAAACTGAAGAACAACTAAAAGTGCTACCCATAAAGAACTTCAACTTAGCTGCATACTGGTGCAGGAATGAAAACGAGCACGGGGGTGCAGCCGTCTACGTACATCACAGCGTCAAATTTAAAAACAGGAAAAAACTATCTAAATTTTCTGTTAAAGGCGAACTGGAGTGTGCAGCAACTGAAATTGTTATTAATAAACAAGAAATAATAGTGCCAGTAGTGTATCGACCTTGCAATGGTAACAAAGAAATATTTTTAAAATTATTAGAGAAGCTCATTACCGTCAACCGGGGTGACTTGAATACACTTTTGACATATCTTTACTTCTAACTTTTGACATATTAAAGCAAAATTAATAAAATTTTGGCTAAGGTGCGTCTAATATCTTAGGATTAATTCCCCGTTATTGTTAAAGATTTAAAAAAAGAATTCCTCTATTTAAAAAAAAAAGAAAAGTGTTCCGAGTCACCCGAAGGTTTGGGGTGACTCGGAACACACATTTATTTGTATAGAAATTGCAAGTGAATCACTAGGAAAGACGACTCGGAACACATTTTTTTTTAAACCTACTATTTTGATTTAAATTTTGAAAAATACAAATAAAACTCGCTTTATCTGAGGTTATATATATATTTAAATGACAAAACATTAAACATATTAAACATCTTTTAAAACATGACAACAAATGAACAAAGAACTCTTAATCTATAATAATATAATAAAAAACATTTTACATAAACTAAAAACATAAACTAAGAACATTATAATATAAACCAAAGTGATTTAAAAAGCAAACAAAAATCCACCTCGTCTTAATTCCAAAGGCATCTCTAATATTTTCATTATTTGTTTTATTTCGATATCACAAATATCAGGCACATTAGGGAAAACATAAGCATTGTTTATTTTTCTATTTTCTCTCAAACATGAGACTGTGATTTCCCTTTCTGAAACTATTTCCTGGATTCGGCCAATAAACTTTTTTTCGCAGTTTTCAATCTTATTATTTTTTACAGGAAATTTTATCAATAGAAACATGTTCTTCTCCAAATTAGAAAATATAATATCATCTTGCACTGCAGTGTTCATACTGCAATCTTTACTTTCGTCCATTTCTTCATTTTGGTCATGTGCATCATCTTGAACGTTTTCGTCAAGTTCTAAAGACACCTGTGAACTTCTTGCTTGGGTAAAGTGAATTTCGCCAATACTTTTGCCAGGAGATACATTAATTTTCTTCCTTTTGGTAGTATTGGAAGATTTAGATCCTCGCGATTCCTTTAAAATATCAATTAATGAATCTGTTAATATGGAAGGAGCATTTTCTCCAAAATGTTTTTTATAGTCCGGAATCTTGACCAATACTTTTTCTTTATCGAGGGGGTATAAACCCGTGGCTGTAAATCCAGCTTTTATGTTTTCTGAATTTCGTATTTCGATTTTAAGAAGACACTTTTGAAGTAAACTCGGAAAAAGTTGTTTAGGCAAGCAACCTTTATTTCGGGTTTTCCATTCTGTGAGTGTTTTCCTCCACTGAATTTTTACAGGCCTGAAACAGGCCACATCGAGCGGCTGTGTCAAGTGGGTAGTATTGGCCGGAAGAAGAATGAACTTTATATTGTGTTTTTCACATTCTTGCACAATTCTCAGTGAAAGATGACTGGCCAGATTATCTCCAATTATAGCTTTAGGCCCATTTAGCTTTCTGAAATAGGGAATAATTATGGAAGAAAACCAATCCTCAAAAATGCATTGGTCGAACCATCCAGATTTCGACCTGTTATATCTTGCACCAGGAGGGCCGTTTTGTGTCCATTCTTGCCACAAATGTTCGGATTTATAAACAATATAAGGCGGGAGCATGGTCCCATTTGCAGCCACAGAAAACATAACAGATGTTGCTGCTTTGCTTGAATCCAGTATCCTTACGGGATATTTGCATGATCTTCGAACTAATACTTTTACATTGCCTGGGTCATCTACGAAGTTTGTCTCATCGTAATTGACCAGGTTCTCAGGAGGCACATCATGCAGCGACTCTTCTAGGTTCTTAAAGTATTCTTCTATTATTTCAACAGACACATTGGCCCTGGCTCTTTTTATATTAGAGCATAATCTTTGCTTTAGTGCAGCGTTTCGCTTTAGAAATGTTGTTATCCATTCGTGTGAAGGTAAATTATTTTTAAATTGGGATCTCTTTATGTTTTGTCTATTTAAAAAATTTTGGACCAAAAAACAAACATCTTTTTTTTCTAGAGGAAACCCCCAGTCAGACATCACACCAATGCAGTCAACTATGAGTCTCTCTTCCTCTTGTGTTAGAGCAGGTTGTCCCCCATATCTCTTTAAATCCTTTTGATTTATATGTCTATGAAGGGTGGATAATTTGACCCCATATCTGTCACACGCTTTTCTATATGATAATTTACCATTTTTAACGTCACTGATGGCTTTTTGAAGTTGTTCTTCATTATAGGAAGCGTAACTTCTGCCACCAATCTTCCTTTTATAATTTCGCGGCATGTTCCGAGTCGCCCTGTAAAGAGCAATAATTTATACAACAACCTGTATATTTTTTTGTTCGCGCGCAAATTTTTATCTAACCTCAAAATTCTGAAGGCAATACTTGAGACTTTTAAAAAATGTACACAACAACTTCCACATGCCAGTAACATCCGTGATACAACAACATTATTGCAATTAGAAAAAGAATAAGCGTTTTTCTTACCTTTTTTACAACAATTTTTTAAAATAACTTTGGGTTAGTTTCGGAATTTTATACCATAAATAAACGATACAGATGTCTGACTAACTAACATGCATACCAGATTTGATTCATCTGATGCATAATAGATGTCAGGACATATACAGTTTGAAAATATTGGTTGCGTTCCGAGTCGCACCCAATGTTCCGAGTCGACCCGTTTGACGGTACCTCTATTCAGAACGAAAACAAACTAATAATATTAGGTGGCGATTTTAATATTGAGTTAACAAGAGATAATAAATACAAAATGAAACTTTTATCACTTCTTGATTCTTTCGGTATATATAAACACATAAAAGACGATACAAGCGTAACTAATAACACAAATAGTATTATAGATAATATATTTAGCAATGTTGAATCTCAGGTTGAATGTCCTGTAAATAACTATGTAATTTCAAATCATGTTTCATATGATCATATGGCCCAACAAATTTGGTTTAATCTAAAAACAAACAAAAATGCTATAAATAAAAATGTTAGAATGTTGAAAAGAGGAAGCAATACTAAAGTTTCTTAATGATTTAAGGGAACAAACATGGAATTTGGTTTACTATTTTGAAAATTCAAAAGTTAATGAACAATGGGATTGCTTCCTCAATGTTTTTTTGGAATTGTTTAACATTCACTTTCTCAAAAAAGTAATGAAAAATAAATTAAAAATAAATAATTTATACAATAATCCAGAATTAGTACCTTGCAAACAATCGCTAGATTTTTTATTAATGTTAAGTAACAGGGACTCTAATTTTAAAGATATGTATAAAATCCAAAAGAAAAAATATGATGAATTATTAATTCAAACTCGAAAAGAAAAATATAATAAAAAAATCGTTTCTTCGGACAATAAAAATAGAGTGATGTGGACTGTGTGCAATAAAATTAAGGAAAATTAAAAAAAAAAGTGGATACCTGGATCTCTTGAAACAATAGCAAATGATTACAACAAATATTTAATACATCTCATTCCCAATCTTTTTAAAACCAACACTGTCGCAGAAAATTTTAACTGCAATAATATTTCTAACAATGCATCATTTTATCTAAGACCTCTAACACCAAATAATATCATCAATCTATCAAAAAAACTAAAAAACCGAACTTAATAGTGGTGTGGATGAGATTCCTGTGACTATTGTTAAATGCAGTATACCTTTCATAAAATCAGTAATTTGCTACATAATAAATAACTCCTTTAAATATGGCATTTTCCCAACACAATTAAAAATTTCTCTAATAAAATCACTATTTAAAAATGGAGATCCAGAGAATCGACAAAGTTACAGACCTATTAGTCTACTATATAGTTTTTCTAAGCTTTTTGAACTAGCTATGTCAACCCAAATATTAAAATTAGTGATGGGCTTATTCGAATAAAAAATAACCGGTTATCCAGTTATTGAAATTACCTATGTAACTCGGTTTTCGTTCCAAGTATTCGAATGAAAAATAACCTCATGCTGATACGTACTACGCTTTGAATATAAAACCTCTATTCAAAGGTACTACGTGCCATATGTCAGCGACCTACGCAGTGCTCAAAATTCTGTAAATATAAATACGTCATAACTCATAAACAAAGCAGGTTGTACTGAAAACACCATTTGGTTATCGCGTACCTACCTCCTATCATAAATAATATCAAATTATCAAATTCTGGGGACCTGAAACTTGAACGCTTAAAAACTGCGAACGCATCAAGCTATAAAACAATTTTTTATTTGCTTACATCTCCAAAGGTTCAAAACACGAGGCGGCGCCTTTAACCCGCCCGATCAATAAAGATAAACGTTTTACCACTGTTTTTTATTGCGATTAGCAAGCAGTCCCTCATATTTCTTTCTTTCTACACTTCTTAATAAATACTTAATTTCCAATACATACAACATAATGTACGGTCGGCGCCTTAGAAATCGGGCACTACACACTATTATGATATATTTTGCATGTATTTTTTAAGTGTATAAACTGGGTTTTTACAGTTATTATGGTTTTAATTGTTACATCAGATTGTTTATTGTTTGTCAATTATGAAATGCCATCTCACATTAATGAAGTAACCGGAGCAAGAATACTCCAAAGACTAGAAGAAGATACCGGGAGATCGAGAAAGGTTGTCCGAAAAAACTACTTTCTACAGCGAGTATATCAATATTTACATCCTCCAACTGTCATCAAAGACATCTGCAGTCATGTATGAAATGAATTTAGCAATTTATGGTAGATTCCAAATAGGAAAACCATTATGACAATAAGAAGTTATTTGCAATCAGTTTTAATTAAGGTTAATAATTAGAATATTAAATTTTACAAAATTAAATTATACTCTAATCAGTAATTATTACAGTTCATGTTCGAAATGAGCCCCATTATTGTTGATACAGCACTGAACTCTTCTTTTCATGCTGTTAAAAACATTTTGTAGCTGTTGCACAGTTATATTTGCAGTAGCGGCAGTAATTGCATCCTTCAGTTGCTCAAGTGTGGGCATGGGGGTCTGATAGATCGTGTTCTTTAAATGTCCAAATAGAAAATAATCCAGGGCTGTCAAATCGGGTGACCGTGGAGGAAATGCAATGATACGATCATCATAAAATTGTTGTAAATGTTGACGTGTTCGAAGGGCTGTATGTGCAGGTGCACAATCATGCTGAAAATATCCCTGACGTAACTCATCATCGTGAAGTTCATTAATAAATCTGTCTAGAATTGTGATGTAGCGGTCAGCTGTTACGGTATCTTCAAAAAACACAGGGCCAATTATGCGTCTCCTTGACATAGCAATCCAAACGCCAATCTTTATAGGATGCAGTGGAGTTTGTAAAAATTCACCAGGGTTATGAGCAGACCACATCCTGTAATTGTTTATTTACGTAACCGGTCAGATGAAACCACGCTTCGTCTGAAAAGAAACTTGAATCCAGCATTTCATCGTTATTTAAACTTCAGTTAAACCAATTGCAATACTGCACACGCTTTTCATAATCAGGACGAAGTCATTCTTGCATTACTGAAACTTTATATAGGTGTAAATGCAGTTTTCGTCTTACTGCCTTTTGACACGTTCCATAGCTTAACCCTGCAATTACAAATTAAAATAATTTTTTTATACAAAAATTTATAGGATAAAAAATACACACCTGTTTGTTGCGCTAACTGTCGTAATGGTTTTTTAGGGCTGTGTAAGATGCGTGCCTGTATATCCTCTAATGTGTCCTGAGTTAAAACGGTTGGTCTTCCAGGAGATTTTCCTGCATCAACACTACCCGTTGTTTGGAAACGATGTAGTATACGCTTTACATGCCTGCTCAGATTATCGTAATCAAAGTCTACGTCAGGGAACCGATTAACGAATTCATTTACACATAAATTTCCTGAATATTTCCATTCACCATTATCCTCATTGCGTCGGCCATTGCGGAAATAAGATTCAATAATAAACGTGTTCAAGGGTATACATAACCTAAAATTTACAAACATAATTATTACCGTTTTCGATTAATTGGAAACACTGTACTTACTGTAAACTTCGTTTAACAATGGCTAATTAGTATTGAAAAATACTGTTTTGTATAATAATAACGGCGTTCAAGAAAAAAAAGGGAATGTAAAGAAACGTAAACACACAGAACAAGTGAGAACATCTGTCAACAGCAGTGTGGCTAATATCACACTAGAAAGAAATATTGATAACTACTTGGAAGGTAGTTTTTTTTGGACAACCTTTCTCGATCTCCCGGTATTACGTGTCCCGATTTCTAAGGCGCCGACCGTACATATTATGTTTTGGTTCCTCTGCTATCTGCAAGTTACGATGTCGATGCAGATGACGGTGAACCGATGTCGATGCAGATGACGGTGAACCGATGTTGATGCAGATGACGGTGAACCGTCAACCGGAAAACCGGCTGACTTAATCGAAACAAATCGAGAGCCAAAATTTATTCGAATGATTATTCAAATAATCATTCGGTTATTAATATCATTCGAATGCAAATAATTCGGTTATGAAAATTGTCCGGTTATGCCCATCACTAATTAAAATATTTTCATGAATGTAATTTATTTAGTTCTTTACAGCACGGGTACATAGAGGGCAAATCCACTCAAACTGCAATCTATCAATTTACGCTACATATTTTAAAATTTCTAGAAGAAAATAAATTTTCTGCAGGCATATTTATCGATCTTTAAAAAGCCTTTGATTGCCTGAACAGACTACTTATTAAAAAAATTTGAAAGATACGGTATAGTCAGAAATGCTCTGAGTTGGCCTGCCTCATACCTTTCGGATCGCTGGCAATGCGTGCTGTTGTAAAGGATGGCATTTCCGGAACGTCTGAATTGTTGGAAAGTCAAGTGAGAGTTCCCCAGGGGAGCATTTTGGGGCCAATTTTGTTCCTTATAATGATAAATGACTTGTCCGGCGTGGTCGGTGGAGGGGGGCAGTCGGAAATTACAAATTCGGCTGATGACACCACTCTGTTGGTTGCGGGGGATAGTCATCGGGATCTGATTGAGAAAGGGAAAAACTTGTATCTACAGATTAATGAATGGTTTCTTAGCAACAATCTAGTAATAAATGAAAACAAAACAAACATCATGGTATTCAGAACCAACACCTCAAAAGAAAAACCTCTCATAAACATCATCGATAATAAAAACTTTCATACTGTCGAGAATACTAGATTTGTAGGAATAATCATTAACGAATTTTTAAAATGGACATCACATATCCATTATTTATTAAAAAAAGTTAAATAATATTTGCTTTGCATTAAGAACTATACTTATGTAAATGATAAGGCTAAAAAAATATTCTACTATACAAACTTCGAATCACTTATCAGATATGGCATTATTTTTTGGGCCGTTAGCAGCTCAACACAATCAATTTTCATTGCTCAAAAAAGAGCAGTTAGGTTAATACACAATATGAAACCCAGGGATTCGTGTAGAGGAAGATTTAAGAATTCAGGTCTCCTAACAATTTTTAGTTTATATCTGCATGAATGCCTCCTATATCTTCATAGAAATAAAGAACAGTTGCTATCCAACAACACTAATAGCACATAGAAAACCAGAACTTTAGATATGGTTTATCCCATTCATAGACTAACCCTAACCGAAACACACCCATCCTACATCGGTACGCCACATTTGGGCACCAGTAGTATACATTTTTAAATAGTTTGAAACTTCTAATAATGTTGCTTAATTATTTTTAATAATTTCACATAACGTATTCTTGTAATTGTGGTAGACTATATTGTAGTTCTACTTTTTATCATGTGACTATATGTATACTACTTAAGTAACTGTAACCTGATTATACTTGTTATATAATAAATAATTTCTATGACGATGATATTTTTTAATTTTTTGGAATGGTTTAAGACTATAAATGCAAAAGTTTTCAACAAAAACTGGTGGTGGATTATATGGTAGTTCTATTTTTTATTATGTGACTATATGTATACTACTTAAGTAACTGTAACCTGATTTTACTTGTTATATAATAAATAATTACTATCACGATGATATTTGTTTAAATTTTCTGGAATGGTTTAAGATTATAAATGCAGAAGATTTCATTTTTACCTAAGCCGTAAGTTGATTGTGTTACATTTAGTGGAGTAATTGTAAATTTACTTAAATAGATACATCTATATCAAATATATTACACCGTGAACAATGTCATTTGAAATTGCCTGCAAAAATCATATTTACGATAAATAACAGAAGAATCGTGGACTATTTTTAATATTTCTAAATTTCGGCGCCCAAATGTCCAGCGCCCAATCGGCGGGGCCCAAAAGTCCCGGCGCCCGAACGGCCGGCGCCAAAAACGCGGCGCCCAAACGGCGGCGCCCAAATATTCAACAACCTACCTACTAATCTAAACAATACAGAACTATAAAGAATTTAAAGTAAAAACCAAAAAGCTTTTAACAGGCCTGGAGTCTTACAATCTACAAGACTATTTCAATATGTAACTATGTACAATGTATACTCATACTTCATTGACGCTATTTCACCTCAGGTTTCTTGTATTACTGTTAAGGTATTGTAAGAACTTTACTTGAAATAAAGAAATAATAATAATAATAATAATAATAATAATAAACGTATTAAATAACTCTGCCATGAATAGCAGTCTATGCTGACCTGGCATACAAACATTAAAAACAGAAAAAAAACAAATAAGTATAGGAGGTCAGCATGATAAATACCCGTGTTTGACGACAGATGGCGCTTTGTGTCAAAATCTGCATTACCGACTGTGAGTACTATTCTTTAGTTGAAGCTTGTTAAAATTTCGGCCAGGTTCATCGAGTGATGTTGTTTTAAGAGCTGTTGAAAATGAGCAATTTTATGTATTTGTGCAATCATGGAAAAAGAACAATACCGGTCAGTGATTCGCAATTGCGACAGCAAAACTAGTACAGCGCTTTCTTTTTTTTTCAAACATGAGATAATGACTTGGTGGAAGCGATTTACATCAAATGAAGAGGTCATTGCCGAAACAGAAGCCTATTTTGCAGAGGTCGACAAATCCTATAATTTGGATGGATTAAAAAAGTTGGAACAGCTGGATGAAGTGTGTAGAGTTACAAGGAGATTATGTAGAAAAATAAATTTACTAAATGCAAAACAATTTGCATTGTCTTCCTTGAAGACTACGCTTAGACATTACGTAAAAAACAAAAGAGTATTACAAGCCTGTGAAATGCGATATCTACGAAAAATAATTAGAGTCACAAGAAAAGATAGAATACGAAATGAAGAAATTCCAAACCAACAAGGAGTAAAGTCATTGCAACATTCCAATGGAAGTAGAAATCTTAGCTGGTTCGGACATCTGTGTAGCATGCATTACAACAGCATAGTGAGAACAATATGAGAAATGGGTTGTGACAAGAAAAGACCAAGAGAGTGGATGCCTGGAATGACCAAACTACCAAATCCTAGAACGGAAAGACTGCAACTGGGCACAGGCAATGCGGCTGACAAGAAACCGCAGAGAATGGAAAAACCTGCAAACATCTCGACAACTAACGGTACAAGAGGCCAGGATTAAGTAACAATAGAGGATGTTCTTTGAGGTTAATGAAATGTAATAACTTCTTGGACAATAGAAAATTTGTTAATGTAATTTAATATTTTAGTTGCTTTGCACTTCGCAGTGAAGTTCCCTATGTCAGTGGTCTCCAAACATTTTTGAGCGTGTACCCCTAAGCCACAAAAAATTAATAGCGCGAACTCCTGATATACAGGGTTTTCCAAAACCTCTCTTTATAAAAGTTTGTACTTCATTTTTAAATAAAATAATATTTTTCTTATATAAAAATTAGAAACAAGAGGTATCACTGTGGTCGCGATTTTAAATTAATTAAATTTCTTGCCAAAATGGAAAACGATTGAAACATATTATATTCCTGAAACTGGTTCTAAATGAGGCACAAACTATAAAGAGTATTTTTTAAAAATCTACAATAAAAAAGATTTCATTTGTTGCAAACATTGTACGTACAGGGTGACGCAGAAATAACAGTATTAATTTTAATTCTTAGAAGGACTCATCACGTTGAATAACTTTTCTCTACAGCGTTTTGCAAAAATAGTTCTTTTTGCCCCATAATTTTGACCAAACAAGTGTTGTTTGGTATCTAATTGTTCACCATGACTTTCTACAATGAACCTTTTTTACAACATTCCGTTTCTATCACAACTGAGGAACCTTTTGCTGCATATTTTTAATCACAGGCAGGTATATGTTCTATCAGATAATCTTTTCCTATTTTTTAAATTAGTTTTAAAAAAACTGCAAATAGTAATTAAGTTAGCGATCTCTACTAGGCATTAAAATTAACACAGCTATTTCTGATATACCCTGTATATATCTATATATATATAAATATCGTGGGTTGGCAGTTGTAAAAGATAGGAGATCAAAAAATGTATGTTATACAATTTTTTAATATTTAATTGAATTTCTTATTTTTTTCTGTCACTTGGCGGACGACAAAAAGTGACCCCCTATAGTTTTATATCAAATTTTATTAGTATTAGTTTCATACAATAGTGCTTTCATAGGCGAAAAGTTATCACCTTTAAGGGATCTCACACTTACTGAAACTCTTTCATTTAAAGTAATTCGAAGAACAACCATACAAGTATACCGAACAAACTTAAGCTTCCTTTAAACTTGTGTAATTATTCCTTTCTGTAGGTACTTTTTGTTTTATCTTATTTATAGACACATTTCATTTCATATTTTGTTATTAAATTATTTCCATTTTTTTAGTTAAGTATACTAGTTGCAAAAAATAAATATTAAATAGTGTAGTTCAAGTTCATATACACATAAATATGTTGTTGCTAATCTTTATATTTCAGAAAGTTAAAAAACTATTTATTTTAACATTATTCCACTAATTTTGATATTTCAAATATACATGTATGCTTTACATTTATTTCTGCAATAAATTTCAATTAATACCCGGTAATTATTGCCGGTAGTTTTGAGTGTGCTATAGAATGTAAAATAGTTGACAGTTGTCAATTAATTGTAAATATTTTTTGTATTTATGTTGTGCAATTTAAGTAATTATAGCCTATTTTTCATGAAATCATCATGTTTGCTACAGCGGAATTTATTCAAACACAGAGCACAGATATTTTGAGCGTGAATTTCAAATTTCCAGGTACGAAACGATACCAAAACTTGACACAATTTTAAATTGGGTCAATCAGTTCCATGTGCACGGAGGAGTCGTTTTATGATTTTTATGATCTGCTTGCACGGTTAAGGACGCAGGAGAACATTGAAACAGTAACATGCAGTTGAACAAAGTCCAATGCACTCAGCTCCAGAATATGTGAATATGCTGCAAAATCTGCTCCTGATGACTTACGATAAAATGGTGTAACCTCATACACAAGGCAAATTATGAATATTCTGACAAACATGTTTCCTAGACGATTTTGTGTTATTGCTTTGCGGGCCAGTTCCGCCGACTTAAGTGCTTCACAGTCCACATTTTTTTACCTCAAAACAAAAGTTTAGAAGCAGCATCCAACCACACTTGAAAACTTAAACATGCAATTTGAGTTGAAACCAACGACATTAGATTTGACTGTTTACTACTAATAATTTCTGGACCTAGTACAAAGCAACTTTGACCGTCTCAAGTAATTCAGAATAGCACATTATTCAACCCATAAGAGAAATATTTTTGTAATTTCGTATGGCATCTGTGTAATTATAATTTATATCATTACCTGTGCGAGTACAAATTCTATAACCAACTCTTCACTAAACAGAAACACGCAGACAAAACAAAAAATTACCACTGTTAACAATGCAAGTTGTAGTATGAATCTCATTTTCTATAATGTGAAGATAACCGTGGAAGCTGTAATCTATAGTAAATTTATTTACTTATAGATGTGATGAGCACGATAAGAGTGGTATCTGATTACAAATATTTACTCAAGAACAACGAGGCCATTTTTAGATCTCTATGAGTTTAATTAAATATTGAATTCATAGAACAACCTTTACTTTAAAAAAGTGGAGAAGACTTTCAGATGAATTTAATGTTGATTTATTTCTTAGATAGTGTGTATCAGTAAATCAGCTGCAAAAAATATAATAATTTGTATTGGATCAATAATTCATATGGGAAAGTTTAAAAAATTACACTTTGTTTATACTACAGCATCAACCATATAAGAAATATAAAACAAATTTGTTTATAGATTGCTTTTATTTAGTCTGATATTTTAAAATAGCATAATGATAAAACGGAAGTGTAATTCTGAGCACAGCATACATTTTTAGTAATGATTGGCATTAAACACGTCTTTATGACCATCAAGTACTTGGCAGTGGTGTGTAGGGCTACTTACTACAGATTACACTGCTCAACGGCTTTCTCTACATGTAATTAAAGATAATCATTTCCTTCCTATAATAGTGCTACGTGTAAGAATAGAATGTTTGCAGTTAATAGCATTTTATATAGAAAAAACTTGAACAATCTGTAGTCTGATACCCGATATATATATCATTAAGTTTCCCTGTAAAATAAATACAGGTAACGCAAATCATCCAATAAAAACTCAGTACCTTATCATGTCCGGGGAATTAGAACACGTTAGAAGTAGAAATAGTGAATGCACATAAATATACACATTTCTTACTTAAATCATCAAACATTAAATATGAATTTAGTTTAGTTCTATACCTATTTGTGAATTTTACTATCAGTTTTAAATAAAAGCTCACAATTAAATAACAAAGGTAGTTCTTGGAGGTTATGAGTCTAATTCTAAATTTTAATTTGTCTTTACCTGCAGTAGAACTAGATAGCATATACACCATTCCAACAGAATTAGTACACATACGAAACTACAAACAAATAGTATTTTGCAAATCACTTTTATTATAACCTTCATTTTGGTATTCAAATAGTTGGATCACATTGTGTTTCATCATATGGATGCACGAGTGTGGTCAGGGAGCCTCTGACCTTCAACAAGCTGTGCTATATTTAGTAATTTCAAATTAATAATTTTGGCTTATAAAATGCTAAATTTGATAGCATATTTAGATTAACCCTAAAGCCACCAACTGAGCTAGATTTCAATCAATAGCATTCACTGTCACTACCTACCCTCCACTAGAATATTGTAATTTGGTTGAACATTTAATTATAGGTACTTATATTTCTTGCTCATATTTTTGATATTGAAAGTTATAACACCTAATGAGCTCTTTATTTAAAAAATAAAAAGCTGCTGCTTTTAAACAACCTATATTGTTTTCTTTTGTTTTTAATTGAAATGGCAAACAATTGTAAATAACAATTGCTATTGTTATATGGTGTAAAGGCTTTTAGCAGCAGCATATAACAATGCGTAAATTATATGATAGACAATTTTAAAGTGATTTGTTTTCAACCAAAAGATGGCAAACAAAAAGCAAAATCGACCTGTCTGAGGATTTGTTGCAAAGTTTATCCACATCCAGTATGTATCTACATAGCAATTCTACATAAAGGTCATCCCTTCGTTTTTGAATTACAATTTACACTTTCTGAAATACAATTTACCAGACTGAATTACATTTAACGCTTTCTGAATTACAATTTATTAATCTGAATTACAAGTTACCCTTTCTGATATACATCTTGCACTTTCTGGATTACAAATGAAGAAGGTGTAATAAAAATATCAGAAATTATATAACTGGGATAACAGTTGAGAATTGGACATGGGTTTATTACATTTTTTTATTTCTTTTGGCATCACCAGACGCTTTGTAAAAAGAAAGCTCTGTAAAGCGAATTCTTAATTGTTTTTTTACGTGAAGTGCTTAAGATTAACTGACTAACATATGCATTTGAGCAAATATTTGCTTTAAATATGTATATAACAGGTGTCCCACGTAGTACGAGCCATAGGGTGACTTGTCATGTTAAAAAACATCAAGGTTCAATTAACGCTGAGACGTATATGAGACATCTTTATATGATTTTTTTATTAAACTATCTGCGATATTATTAAAGGAAACTACCATATATTCGTTTAATAATAAACCATAATTATTGCGTTATTGATTACAGATGTATGTATTACAAATTCTAAAATACTATCTGATAAAATAACTTGCATTATTGTTTGTTCAGAACCGCTGATAGTAAAATGCACCAAACTTCAAAATGGTCAGTTGAAAATGTCGAGAAAACAAAAATACGATACTCAAAAAATATGCTCCTTTGTGTTTTTTACTTCCTTTTACTACTATAAAGGAAGTATTGGATTCACCCCAAAAATTCGAAATTGAGTTTTCAACAGATCTTCACGTTTTAGAGTCCCCTGATCCCAAAAAACATATTATTTTTCATTGGTCTGTCTGTGTGTCTGTCTGTGTGTCTGTCTGTCTGTCTGTGTGTGTGTCTGTGAACAGAATATCTCAAAAACGAAAAGAGGTATGGCATTGAAACTTCATATATAAGTTTTGTGTACTATGTAGATGAGACAGCAAGCTTTTGAAGAAAATCGCATAACCGGAAGTAGGTGTTTACTCTTGTGATTTTTCAGTTTTTTTCGATTTTTTCAAAAACGGCACTAACGATTTTTTTAAATTTTACATTTTTCTTACATTTTTAATGTGTATTGATGTGAGATAGGTGATTTTCCAGTTGAATACTTCTAAAGTGGGTTTCTTTTGTTTTTTTTTCTATTTTTTTTATTAACTCCTATTTTAAATAAAACACCCGGTATATTATTACATTTTTGAATTCACCTTAAAATTCTAGAGAAAATTTGTCTCTTCAACTAACACTCGATTTTGTACCGTTTTTGTAGAATTTGTAATTTTTGAAAATTTTTAACAAATGGTGAAAAATGAAAAATTGAATTTTTGACTAATTATAAGATCACTGTAAAAGGAAGTTGTGTGAGTGTATCACACCAGATTTTTAAATTGGCAGTCACACTATGGTCCATACTAGTGGGATAGCTGGGCAGCAGTACTACCTACTTTGAAATTATTACAATTAACTTTGAATTTGAGTAGCCTAGTCCCCAGCTTACCACAATCTGATGGAAGTAAAAATTATGTTGACCTTTGATTTTAGGAAACTCTAAACAATTATCCTGAAGATTTCTTGTGTAGTTTTACTCAGAAGGTATTTATCTCAATTTCTCCTCCACTAGTAATTTCTTCAACTAGGTACTGATAATGACGTGTGGCCCTCTTATTTCTTTGCATTTTATATGTTCGGCTGCCTTGCAAACCCAACAGCCTTTTTGCAGCTATACGGTTTTTTTTTACTTCCTTTTACTATAAAGGAAGTATTGGATTCACCCCAAAAATTCGAAATTGAGTTTTCAACGGATCTTCACGTTTTAGAGTCCTCTGATCCCAAAAAACATATTTTTTTTCATTGGTCTGTCTGTGTGTGTGCCTGTGTGTCTGTCTGTGAACAGAATATCTCAAAAACGAAAAGAGGTATGGCGTTGAAACTTCATATATAAGTTTTGTGTACTATGTAGATGAGACAGCAAGCTTTTGAAGAAAATCGCATAACCGGAAGTAGGTGTTTACTCTTGTGATTTTTCAGTTTTTTTCGATTTTTTCAAAAACGGCTCTAACGATTTTTTTTAAACTTTACATTTTTAATGTGTATTGATGTGAGATAGGTGATTTTCCAGTTGAATACTACTAAAGTGGGTTTCTTTTGTTTTTTTTTCTATTTTTTTATTAACTCCTATTTTAAATAAAACACCCGGTATATTATTACATTTTTGAATTCACCTTAAAATTCTAGAGAAAATTTGTCTCTTCAACTAACACTCGATTTTGTACCGTTTTTGTAGAATTTGTAATTTTTGAAAATTTTTAACAAATGGTTAAAAATTAAAAATGAAATTTTTGACTAATTATAAGATCACTGTAAAAGGAAGTTGTGTGAGTGTATCACACCAGATTTTTTGTATTAATTTCCACGTGCCTTATACAGTCCCATACAGTCAAATTAAAAATCTGGGTCAAAATAACTTTTCAGTTGGAGATACTTGTAAATTATTATATCAAACAAAAAGTTAAAAAGTTTTCAATACACTGTCGTAAAGGTAAGTTATAAAATAGGCTGATACGTACAGCTACAAAAATTACCTGCTTCTTATGCCGTTTACAAAATATTTTGTAGACGAAGTTCACATACCAACAAACGAAGACTTCAGTTTTATGTTTTTGACATTTTATCGACTGGAATGAATTTTAGGTGATATTTGTGTACTTTTTGTGTCACCAACCTTAGATATTCAAAATCTCCAGATAATTATACGTGTGACTGGATTTTCTTCTAAAATAGTGGATCTGCTATGGCGTGTTGCAATTCTATTCGCACCATTCTGCTGTATATATTTAACACGTTTTTAAATTATTATTTTTCACTAAGGAACTTTTCTTGAAAAGCCACTATGTTATTTTAATTACACAGGTTTTTCGCATACATCTACAGTGTAGTGTATAGTGTATCGTGTATCTGAGGATGAACAGAGTTAAATGACAAAATATTTAGGATATGAAAATGATGTTTTCGAATATAATTTATAGGAATTTTTTAGCTGGGTTAACCTTAATTTTCTCATAAATGGAGCCAGTAATACGGCGAGAATTAAAATCACTTAAGACAAACTTCCTTCTTCCAATGAGTAAAAAAAATTGTTTAGATCGACAATCAACTAAATTACTTAATCAAGTTTTCAAATGTTTTTATTTCTGAGACCTTACTATAAGGGAGATTTTAGGTTACATGCAGTGTTGCCAGAATTCTGATTAAAATTTCTGCGATAGCAGTGAATCGCAGTAATAGCAATAGTAAAGGTACGGCACTGACACTCCGTCAGGGAGTAGGTATAGCGCAAAGCGAAAGGTCGTGCATTTAAAAAATAGCTATTTATGTTACAGGTACGAAATTAAGAACTTTTTTGGACAAGCTGCAGTTGATGGCCAAGCAAACGCAGCAAACAAGGTGAGTCTAAAAGTCCGCTTTCGTACGAGTTACATACATAATTCTTTGTTCTCCTGCTCTGGAAGCGTTTTTTCGTTATTAAAAAAATGACAGTTTAATCGTGGAGGTCGGGAAAAGTCGAAATGGTCAGGATCAAACCAAAAAACGGCAATGTGTATTTTGATTTCGACCAATGGAAACACATTGTTAGTTTTTGTTGTTATGGTTATTACTGCTAAAAAGTAAAAGGTACTAGTACGAAAAAGTGGGTCTTTCCTAACGTGTCTTATAAAAGATTTTTTCTAATTTTAATAAAAAACGGTCTTTTAAACTTTAAACTGATGAAATTATAAATGCATGTCAAATAAATGTCAATTAATTTTTCGCATGTCAGTTTGATGTAGAAATGAACTTTTCACTACTAGTTGTAAAATAGTTTTCATTCATAACTAGTTGCGAAAAGTGTGACGTTTTGAAACTCCCGTCAGTTTTGAAAAGTGGCACTTTGTATGTCAAAATTAAAAATAGTATATTATGTTATTAGGAGCAAAAGTCGGCATATAGAACGTCCAGCCTTCGAATACCGTAAGTTATTTTTCTTCAAACGTTGATAACTAATTATTTACGAAATATTAAGAAACCAGGAATCATTTTAAGGTAGAAGATTGGATAGACTGATAAATGTAGCTTGCTTTGGAGAGCATTACTATGACTTCACTATAAGCAACGTTGTGAACCAAATTTGAAAAAATCTATTAATCCATATTCACTAACGTTTCGCAGACCCTTGCAGCTTGCATCATCAGAGTGAAAGTCGCAGTGCTGGGTGTTCATCTACAAATACTACGCGGTCTAAGCCGAAATTCTATGCTAAGGAGAATAATTTAAATCATTATTGTTCATTAAAAAACTGACAAATACAACATGCTGTCATTTCCTGGTACTCTGATGGTCTCTTTTGATAGTAAAATAAAAAAGTTTTCTTCAGTTTGCGCACAAATATGCATGCAACAAAAGGTTGGTGGCCCATTTATTTTGCACCTGAGTGTAATAATGTTATAAATATACGATGTTTGTATTTTTCTCATCTTTTATTTAATAAATACTTTAATTAAGACATAATTTTATTCAAAAAGCGGGAGTGCGAAAGTATCTATCCCTATCTGACAATCGCGAATTGCGACCATTCCTCGAACAATCGTTCAACAGAAAAATGTCAATTTATAAATAAACCTTGACATATCATAAATGATGGCAAAACTACATGGATTTGGATTTACAACAAATATTACATCATGAAAAATATAGAAAAGGCCATAAAATTAAGCTAATTTAATTTGTTAAAGCGCCCCAATATGTATTAGAATATATTGCGAACGCTGGAATTTCTGTCGCAGGTGACGTCACGTACAATTCTGAGATGCGCACGAGCATACCGGTATAAGTGTATCGTGCCCACGGACAGAGCTGTTCCGAGTACAGACAAAAAGTACTCGAGTACCGAGTACAAATACTTTACTTAAAATGTAATCGAGTACGAGTACAAGTACACAATGAAAGTATTCGAACTACCTATACAAGTACAGAGTACCGAGTACAGAGGAATGTAATGGCGGAACAATGATAAAAACAAAACACAGCTTTTAAAGTTCTATTTTATTGGCTTTCAAAATAACAAGTTTTTCAAATTGTCATCTGGCAGGGCATGGCGACGTGGTCTGTTTACTAGTGTTGCAAAATAATCGTTCTACTGCGGCCGATGTTGGCAAGCATGTTGACCATGAAAAGTTCAACTTCATTTTGTATTTTCTTTTTATCTAGAATATGTGATTCTTTCGATTTTTGTGTTTGGATAATATGAAGAGATGAAGGTCCGGGTACATCATTATTATATCATCAAAATCAAAATATCCATTATATTCTAAATCCTGATCTTTGGCGTCGCTGTCACACCCATCAGAATTTTCAGAATATATTTCCAGCAGCTGTTTAGCTGATTAAATGATCAAATCGTTAATATTTACAAAATAGACACACAGTTTTATATTAAATATATTAACCTCGCGACGTAATACTTTTAAGCAATCTAAATGTAGGAGGCGTTTCTGTTAAAATAAGTAAGTTAGGTTCGCCACACTTTATTCAGTCGCCTCGTATAATCAAAAATATTTTTTCTACGACCAATACTAAAAGTAGGCCTTTTAGCATTAGCTTGTTTCACTAACTGCAGTCTTATATAGACCACTAATCTGAGGTTAACTTTAATTCGTTGTTAAAATAAACAAAAGTACATCAAGGTTTCTTTACTAATGAATAAAATGTCATAAGCACTAACGTTTTGATGAGCATTTGTTTATTTTAACAACGAATTAAAGTTAACCTTAGATTAGTGATCTTTATAAGATTGGCTGTAAAAGTGACGTTTTATAAATCAGCGTGTTAAAAGTGAAATAAGCTGTTTACTTCTAGCGCATGTGCTAAAAGTAAACATGTGGTGTTGCACTTAGAGTTTTGAACTGGAAGTGAGGTTATAAAGTTATTCTAGTTACTTCTTTCGTTAGAGGTAAATTGTTTTTTAAATAATTAAAACATTATATAATGAACAAAGTAAAATTTGTACATTTCTAATTAGTTTTGATAACTATGACAGCTACCGGCTGCAGAAACAGTCAGATATGCCATCAAGGCCATCTCTTTACTATGGCATAAATTATAGCTGTCATACATGCAAACCTTTGTTAAATTGACATTTATGGATTAATAAACATTCACTTTTAGCACTTGTTGCACAAATAGATATTAATAATCTTTGTATCTACAACTTTTATATAAGCAAATATTATGTAACTATAGTTTTAGAAATATCTTCCTTTATTTTTGCCGGACTCTATATTTAATGTATCGTTTAGGCCAGGATGACCAGATGATGTATATTAGTATGTTTATGTCTACCCTGTAAATATGTTTGTTCAATATATAAAAAAACCAAATAGTCTTTGAAAGCATTTTGAGAAAAAAGGATAGAATTAAAAAATGTAGGTAAATAACACGAAATAAATTTTTTATAATATTGCATAAAAAAACACGTTTTCTTTCTGTACATTGAAAACTGTACGTTAGAAAACATAAAATACAAAATAAAAGTAATTTGATCTCTTTATCATTATGCAAAACATCTAAAGACATGTCAATGCTATATTTTTTATAAACGCACATGCGTGTGAACTTCTTTAATGATGCTTTTAATACCTAAGGTCTAGTAATTCAGAACATATAATTAATGTACTTAATGTACTTTTAATATCTCACGTCACTAATCGGTAATAACTGTAGTCAGTCACGTATTAAACAATCAACTAATGAACTAACCGAAAATCTGAACACTGTACGACTGCAAGGGTTACAAAACTACAATTAATCTTTTTATGGCGACTGGCGGCCACATGTCTGAAATTGGATAAAAATGTAGGTACTTATTGCTCAGTGCAATGTACTCGAGTACCCGAAAATGTATTCGAGTACCCGAAAATGTATTCGAGTACCCGAAAATGTATTCGAGTACCCTAAAATGTATTCGAGTACCTGAAAATGTATTCGAGTACAGGGATATGTACTCGAGTACACGTAAATGCGCCAAATACAAGTACAAGTACATTTTAACAAATGTACTCGTGGACTGAGTACCGAGTACAGTGAAAGTACTCAGAGTACAAATACTGAGTACTTGTACGTGCAATGTGAAGTGGTCAAATGTGCAGTGTAACGTTAATTTTACAAGAATGGCAATAATATTACTTCAACAGAATTAAACAGCAAGAGACGATGTGAAACGTAAGGAATCGCTGCCAGCGATTAATAATCCTCGTTAACAAGCAACCTAATATTAGAATATAAGTCAAGGTGTCCTTTATTATCTTCTTTATTGTGTTTTTGTACATAGAAAACGAAAACTGACATTTTGCGTTGATCGACACAGATTACGTACAAAAACTCAACAAAAAACATTTTTTTTATATTCATAATCAAACTGTTGTAGTTATTCCACCATTTAATTTAGAGGAATAGAATATTCAGTGCTAGGTAGCCCATAAATTGTCTTTAATTTGATGCAATAATATTTGGCATTAAGAAATTTATATAGTTTATTATAGCTTTTGATTTGGACTAATGCGAAATTTTCGCAAAAAGCATTTTACTTTGACTCGTTGACATTTACTTATGCAAACGAAAATTTGGCATTCCCTTACACAGAACACTGTTGAATTTTATGGTGATTATTTCATTCCACTTTATATTGGGGCTACTTTCAATAATAAAGGACTTGGAAGCAATTTTGTGTGACTATGCGTAATTTAATAAACGACTCTTAATGGCGAATATCTCAACAGCCAATCAGAAAGATGGCTATATAAGGACAGTGTGGTCAATTTTAAAAAAGGCAGCCATTGGGGCCGGTTGCAGAAAGCAATGTTAAGTCTGGTGTTAGCTAACGACGCGTCCTTTTTTATCTTCTTTATTGTGTTTTTTGTACATAGAAAACGAAAACTGACAACATTTTGCGTTGATCGACACAGAGATTACGTACAAAAACTCAACAAAAGTTTTTTTATATTCATAATCAAACCGTTGTATTTATTCCACCAGTTAATTTAGAGGCATAGAATATTCAGTGTTACGTAGCCCATAAATTCTCTTTAATTTTATGCAATAATCTTTGGTATTAAGACATTTATATAGTTTATTATAGCTTTTGATTTGGACTAAGGCGCAATTTTCGCAAAAGCATTTTACTTTAACTCGTTGACATTTACTTATGCAAACAAAAATTCGGCATTCGCTTATACAGAACAGTGTAGAATTTTATGAGGAGTTTTTCGTTCCACTTCATGTTGGGGCTACTTTCAATAATAAAGGACTTAGAAGCAATTTTGTGTGACTATGTGTAATTTCGTAAAACTACTCTTAATGGCCGATTTTAAAACAACCAATCAGAAACAGGACCAAAATTGACCACACTCTCCTTATATAACCACTGTACATCTAGGTACTAGAGTCCCTGTATATAATAAGAAAGAGTTGAGACATGTGGATCCACAAATCAAAACCGCTTGATTTTACATTAAACATGTATATTTAACATGGTCAGCTAATATTTCAAACCCAAATGTCAATATGTCAAACGGCAACAGTCTGCATATTTGAGTTCGCTCGATGCTACAGCGCAGTCTGTGAATGCCAGACTCTGATTGGTCCGTGGTGCGCCGCGCTTGGTCAATGCCTCGTTTTCCTTTATGTAGGTAATTCTGTAGGCAATAAGTAAAATGATTGTTCAATAGATCTAATACCTGCTTTTGCTTACACCCGGACTAGCTCTGATACGTACCTACTGTCAACACCTAATTGCAACTTAAAATTGAGTAACATTCCAAAAATAATATGAACGTAATACAATTGAAAACAAAATATAGGTTATAACAAAAATACATTTTCATAGATCTTTTGAAGTACATCAACACAAACTGCAGCAGATTTGCAAGAAAATAATATAAGCAGCGACTCCAACAAGTATTAAAAGACGACGAAATTCAAAATAACAAATAAGTATAACTACTTATTTATTGTTTCATACAATTCAACTTAAGTAGTTTCTGAATAGGATGATTTCTTAACACCAAAACAGGGTAAATCTTGTCTGTTCATCTATAGATAGATAGATATTTATTGGTGCTAATATGCAACAAGTGCACTTACGTAAGTCAAAAAAAAAAAAGATTACAATAAAATTAAAACTAATAAGAATCATCGGTTCAAATTCAAACATCATTCAAGAAGGACACGAAGTTGGCGACCAATCAGAGCCCGGCATTCCCGGTCAGCGCTGTGGCATCGAGCGAACTCAAATATGCCAACAGTCTGCCAAAAATGTATAGTGCTCAGTTTAAGCTTCTAGCAAGATTCCGGTTACATTGTCTAGAATTCTTGGAACTTTACAGATGTACTGGTTATTTACGTAATTACGTGTAATGAGAACCTTAAATTTGGAGCATTGCATCCTTACCTATACCAAATTACAAGTTGAAATCGAGATGAAGGGTACTTAAACTCATACTGAAAGACTAGAAAGTTATGTTGTTAAAATGTATTGGCACTTTAATATTGTTACTGTCTAACTATTTATTGGATGTTTTATCTACCAACAAAATAATTAACAGAGGAAAAGAAAGATATCATAGGTGCAAAAATGATTGTGTATTAATCTTAAAAGTTACGATTTCGGTTATGAATAGATACATAATTCTTAACTAATGCACTAAAGTAAAGTAACTTTAATTGGTTGGTTGGAAATCAGATTCGTTCAGTCTAATAATAATTACAGGAACGTTGTGGTTTTCCAATATCACTTTTCCTCGTTTTATGTTTGCATTCTAGCACTTTTATGGTTCACGTTTCATATTTAGTCCGCATTACATGAAATAATGTGGAAAAACTTAAAAATTAACAGTTTGCTAATAAATAGGAACCTGCATAATTCTTAAATAATGCACTAAACTAGTAAAGTTAAGTTAGTTGATTGCTCAGAAAAATTAATAAGATTCGTTTAGTTCAATAATAATTAAAGGCACTGTTACGCTCATTTTGACATTTTCCTATTTATTGATTGAAATAAATTAGTCAGATTTGGTTATTTGCTTTATTTTCCTAAATGATACAATACTTTACTTTGGATAGGCAACTTTGTTAACATCTACCTTTAATTTCAAACTTAATGCTACACTGCTGCTATCAGTTCAGAGCACTCTGCATTCTTTAGTTTTTACATTGGCCAACTTTCCAATTTTTGGGAGCTTTGATAAGCTGAATTGGGCTGGTTTGGAGCATTTCTCGGCCATTTTCCTGGCAAGTCTTGCGTTGTGTAAGTTGGAATCGCTTCCTCTGGGGGCTGGTCTCGCGGCTTTTGGAAGCCATCTTCATAGTTGGAAGGATTTAGAGGCTCCGCATCCCCTGCTGGAATGTTCCGGAGATTGGTATTGATGTCTCCGGCATTCGCTTCGTCACAGACGGATTTCTTGGGACGTTCACACTTCGCACGCTTGGCTTAACGAGTTGGCTGCACAACATCTTAAGGTTCGTACATGGTGTTTGCCTACGTTTTCCTCTTTTGAACGCCGTAATCTATTTGGGAAAATTTGTATGTTTAGCCATTAATTTGGGATCGCATTATGGATTGCATTTGCTACTGAGTTTTGGATCCACCCAGGAAAATGTTCGTAATATGGATTTGGTTCGCTTACCCTATTTGGTGCTTTGTGTAATTGGTACTGGCATCGTCTGTTCGCCACCCTCCCTGCGACGCTCGCAATGTTGTCGGAAGTCGGCTCCTTGGCGCACCAGATGCTTCCGAGCTTGCTGTTGATTTGCGCTCGACCCTGGAAAACAGCATGCGTGATTCGTATGACTTTTACTGAGGTGTGTATACCTGAATTAGCGTATTAACTGCTCTGCTAATTATAGGCATTTCGTATAGCATGCATATTGTAGGATTATTTGTGTAAATTTGTATTTGAGAAATGTCGGTCGAATTGAAATTTATTGTGTATATTGCATTTGGGCTTATTTTATTGATTCGTATTGCACTTCGTGTAATTTCAGAGTAGACTATGTTCATGGTAGCTGTATTAGCCATGCTCGTGATATTAGATCGTAGATATCTTTGTGTTGTCGAATGGCTTGTTACATTTAGGTTTGCTTACCGTTAGTTAGTAGTAATTTGTGTTGGAGGCCTTTTTGCTCTGTGCCCTGTAACGTAACAAAACATTCAGTTGTGCCGTTAATTATTCTAGGATAGATTAGCTTACCTAGAACACAGATTAATTGTAATTTTATGCAACTTCGGTCACTGCTTCTCACTAGCTTCTTTGCAGTGGTTAATCTGTCTAATGTCATTATTAGGGTGTTGGTCGTGTCTAAAGAACCGCTCACGGTAGCCTTATGCTCAATATTTAGGATTTTCGTAATTTGATTATCGGCGATTCGTAAGTTTAGCTTTTGTGAGGAGCATAATTCAAGCCATTGCTTTGTTCAATCATATAATAACTTGATGCGTTTGAAACAGAAACCGCCACGCCCTGTATGATCATACAATCCGTAACAGCGGGCTTCGAGCCTTTGAAATTTTGTCGTTACATTAAAATTATAAGCTAGCATTCTGGGTATTAGTTAGCCTTTCGCTTGCATAGCTCTAGCTTCGTCACACCCTGCTTCACAGGATGCGGACGAATTATTGTGCCGGTGCTGCTACTTTGGTTAGCAACTCGTTTGAATATTTACGATAGTTTACATTTGAAGTTTATTGTTTAGCCCTCGACTAACATATTTATGCTTTTTTTTTTGAAATGTATTGATGCAGTACCTTTGACTATTTTTAATGTGTTTATTGTTGGTATATCGATTTGTATATGGATATTTGTTTATTGCTATATTGTTTGGTCTTGTTTGATTTTGTGGTTGATTTTGTATGTGACGCACTATAGTACCAAATTGAATAAAGCTGTGATATTTTTATTGGTCGTTGCTATTTTGTTTAACTTGCTGGTCTTTATCTCCGACCTTGTGAACGGTCCGGCACAAGGATTAGATCTGAGTCGAGGACCTGGCGCCCACTCTCTTCGTATTTCGTTTGGTATTTCTTTTCAGCATAGTTGGAACCCCGACCCTCGCGACTAGTTAGCCCATTAGGCCGATAGTTACCAGCCGGCAAAATATCAAGTACAACTTTCGCCAAAAGGTAAGGCCGACCGTCTATCTTCCCTTACAAGAAGATTTTGGCGCCCAACGTAGGGCTCGATAGGGCTTTTGTAGTACCCTGTCTACGTTGTAGTTAGGTGGTACTATAGTGCATTGTTAGTAGGTTTGGATGTATTGATTTTGGGTGTTGTTTCATGATTGACTTCTAGTTATAGAATTGGTTATTGGTGTGTTTTGATGAGTGAATCTTTTTGATGATTTGGATTTGTATTAGTTGCGAATTTTATTGAGTATTTGTTGACTTAGTTTGCTTGAGTTTTCTTTGTGTAGTCTGCTTTCTTGTCTTTTCCTTTGGAATGATGATTAGGATTTTGGAGTGTGATTGGTGTGTTTGAGGGGTACACTTTTGTGGATTTTAGGCTCTTCAAACCATCTTTCTAGTGTGGTTGGTTTAGCTCTTCTCTGATTGGTTCTTTTCCTCTTTTATTCTTCGGATTGTTTGCAAGTTGTTCGGTGGCGATGCGTTTTGGGAGATTTGCTTCGGCACATTTGGATAATCTCCTGAACCTCTTTGGATTGTTTTAGAGTAGTTCTTCTTTGATTGGTTTTCTTCTTTGTGTGGATTGATGATAGGTTAGTTATTCGGTGGCGATGTGTCTGGGAGATTTGCTTCGGCGATT
This sequence comes from Agriotes lineatus, assembly GCA_940337035.1. Lineage (NCBI taxonomy): Eukaryota > Metazoa > Arthropoda > Insecta > Coleoptera > Elateridae > Agriotes > Agriotes lineatus. The sequence goes on along the minus strand of OW679198.1, from coordinate 20,880,574 downwards.
TGGATAATCTCTCCAGCCATCTTTTGGATAGATTGGTATAGTGATTGGTTGGCTTGATTTTATTTCTTTTAGGATTTCTTTTGTCCGCTTTCTTGGTGAGGTTTGAGTGAGCTTGGTGGATGCTTGTAGGGTGCCCTTTTGGATTTTTGGATTTTTGAGGTATAGCTGATGATGCCTATTGCCGTCAGTTATACGTTCTGGTGTGTTTGGTTCGTTGTTAGGGTATCCCCTCGCTTAGGCGAATTTCAATCCTCAAGTGAAACTTACTCCTTGCCTTGGGCATGCTTGATGTTTGAGAATGGTTTCTTTTACCCTCTTTTAGGGCCTCAGCGTTGTCTGGATTTGTGGAACCCTACTCTTTTGTTGAGCCTCTGTTCTTTTCGGTTGTGCGTTTGGGTGTGTCTGGTTTTTGAGGACGGTTTTGTTCGCTCTTTTAGGGCATCGACTTTGTCGGATTTATTGGGACCTGAATCTCTCTCCAAGGCATTGTCCCTCTCTCTAACCTTGTCTCTTGTGTGTGTGGTCTCGTCTATGTCTTTTTGGGTAGGATGGCTGGGTGACGTCGGTCGGTTCACTAGGTTTCAATTTCTCTTTTCTTTTTCTAGAATTGGAATCCTGACATTAACAACTAGTCCCTTCTTTTCTCTCATCTTTCTTCTTCTCTGTTGTTTTTTTTTGTTCATTGGAAAGGGATGTTCCCTCATATAGTTGTGTTCGTCTTCTTTGATATTTTGAATTTTTGGATATTTTGCTCTGTCTTTGGTAATTTGGAGATAGTTTCAGTGTTGTAGGTCGAGCCTGGGCCTAAGCACTTATCCCTGGCTGAGTTTGGTTTTTCTTTCCCTTCCTTCTTCTGTGTCGTTCGCTTTCCTTTCTCCCACTCCGAATTTTTCTGAGGTCTTTGCGTTTTAGGTGGATTATCGTTGCAATCTGACGTAACCTTCCCTTCCACCGGCGCAGCTCACGTCATCTTGCAGCGACGGAAGAGGTTGGTGTCTCGTTGTCTTCGATGGTGTGCTTGAACTCTTACATCCTCTCTTCTTAGCTAATTTCTTTAAGTCTTCTGTTTTATTTCCCTGTATTTTCCCTTGGTAGGCATCGTTTCTTTTTTTTTTGACGTTTTGTTTGGATGGTCGTTGTATGGTCAGGTAAATCCGAAGGGATTTACCTTCCCTTTTGTGGGGGGAGAATTTGTTACGCTCATTTTGACATTTTCCTATTTATTGATTGAAATAAATTAGTCAGATTTGGTTATTTGCTTTATTTTCCTAAATGATACAATACTTTACTTTGGATAGGCAACTTTGTTAACATCTACCTTTAATTTCAAACTTAATGCTACACTGCTGTTATCAGTTCAGAGCACTCTGCATTCTTTAGTTTTTACATTGGCCAACTTTCCAATTTTTGGGAACTTTGATAAGCTGAATTGGGCTGGTTTGGAGCATTTCTCGGCCATTTTCCTGGCAAGTCTTGCGTTGTGTAAGTTGGAATCGCTTCCTCTGGGAGCTGGTCTCGCGGCTTTTGGAAGCCATCTTCATAGTTGGAAGGATTTAGAGGCTCCGCATCCCCTGCTGGAATGTTCCGGAGATTGGTATTGATGTCTCCGGCATTCGTTTCGTCACAGACGGATTTCTTGGGACGTTCACACTTCGCACGCTTGGCTTAACGAGTTGGCTGCACAACATCTTAAGGTTCGTACATGGTGTTTGCCTACGTTTCCCTCTTTTGAACGCCGTAATCTATTTGGGAAAATTTGTATGTTTAGCCATTAATTTGGGATCGCATTATGGATTGCATTTGCTACTGAGTTTTGGATCCACCCAGGAAAATGTTCGTAATATGGATTTGGTTCGCTTACCGTATTTGGTGCTTTGTGTAATTGGTACTGGCATCGTCTGTTCGCCACCCTCCCTGCGACGCTCGCAATGTTGTCGGAGGTCGGCTCCTTGGCGCACCAGATGCTTCCGAGCTTGCTGTTGATTTACGCTCGACCCTGGAAAACAGCATGCGTGATTCGTATGACTTTTACTGAGGTGTGTATACCTGAATTAGCGTATTAACTGCTCTGCTAATTATAGGCATTTCGTATAGCATGCATATTGTAGGATTATTTGTGTAAATTTGTATTTGAGAAATGTCGGTCGAATTGAAATTTATTGTGTATATTGCATTTGGGCTTATTTTATTGATTCGTATTGCACTTCGTGTAATTTCAGAGTAGACTATGTTCATGGTAGCTGTATTAGCCATGCTCGTGATATTAGATCGTAGATATTTTTGTGTTGTCGAATGGCTTGTTACATTTAGGTTTGCTTACCGTTAGTTAGTAGTAATTTGTGTTGGAGGCCTTTTTGCTCTGTGCCCTGTAACGTAACAAAACATTCAGTTGTGCCGTTAATTATTCTAGGATAGATTAGCTTACCTAGAACACAGATTAATTGTAATTTTATGCAACTTCGGTCACTGCTTCTCACTAGCTTCTTTGCAGTGGTTAATCTGTCTAATGTCATTATTAGGGTGTTGGTCGTGTCTAAAGAACCGCTCACGGTAGCCTTATGCTCAATATTTAGGATTTTCGTAATTTGGTTATCGGCGATTCGTAAGTTTAGCTTTTGTGAGGAGCATAATTCAAGCCATTGCTTTGTTCAATCATATAATAACTTGATGCGTTTGAAACAGAAACCGCCACGCCCTGTATGATCATACAATCCGTAACAGCGGGCTTCGAGCCTTTGAAATTTTGTCGTTACATTAAAATTATAAGCTAACATTCGGGGTATTAGTTAGCCTTTCGCTTGCATAGCTCTAGCTTCGTCACACCCTGCTTCACAGGATGCGGACGAATTATTGTGCCGGTGCTGCTACTTTGGTTAGCAACTCGTTTGAATATTTACGATAGTTTACATTTGAAGTTTATTGTTTAGCCCTCGACTAACATATTTATGCTTTTTTTTTTAAATGTATTGATGCAGTACCTTTGACTATTTTTAATGTGTTTATACCAAGCTCCTTCAAGGGGTGTTAGTGCCTCACCATTATTATTATATTGTTGGTATATCGATTTGTATATGGATATTTGTTTATTGCTATATTGTTTGGTCTTGTTTGATTTTGTGGTTGATTTTGTATGTGACGCACTATAGTACCAAATTGAATAAAGCTGTGATATTTTTATTGGTCGTTGCTATTTTGTTTAACTTGCTGGTCTTTATCTCCGACCTTGTGAACGGTCCGGCACAAGGATTAGATCTGAGTCGAGGACCTGGCGCCCACTCTCTTCGTATTTCGTTTGGTATTTCTTTTCAGCATAGTTGGAACCCCGACCCTCGCGACTAGTTAGCCCATTAAGCCGATAGTTACCAGCCGGCAAAATATCAAGTACAACTTTCGCCAAAAGGTAAGGCCGACCGTCTATCTTCCCTTACAGCACATTGTGGTTTCCCAATATCACTTTTGCTTGTTCTTGGTGTCTCTATTCTAGCACTTTTATGGATCACGTTCCATCTTTAGTTCGCACTACATGAAATAATATAAAAAGCCACACGGATTTCTTTGGTATCCGTTATGTTAATTCACAATACTGCTCCACTAGGTTTCATATAACTTTTCTTCGTGTGATTTTGAAATACTTCGTCTAAATAATATGAATCTCTCATATTTGACATAGACATTGCTCATCTACGAAACCAGTTTCACACACGTCAGTAGTAGTATAAGGGCACCACTAATTGGATTAATTGTTCAATTAAATTAATCCACATATGATTGATTGATCCAATTAAACGGCGAATTAAACCGTGAATTAAATGCTCCAATTAAACCACGAATCAATTGCCCTAATTAAATGCCTTAATTAAGTCCACGATTTTAATTACAGAAATTTGATTTTACACACATGATAATTAACCACATGTGAATAATTGTTTTAATTCGCGAAATCCGCGGCGGCCATTTTTGGCTTTGGTTATGTCACACCGAAGTCTTCCGTTTCACTCCCCGCAGTCGTTTCCTCTCTGTCGCTCATTTATTTAATTTAAAAAAGCTTTTCGTCACGGCCACCGGTCGGGTTCGAACCGACTACTTTTACATTGGTATGCAGCGTCTCTACTTCTCGGCTGTTGAGCCTTGCTGTTCACGACGTCTTGGGACGAGGCTATGCCGCAAATTTATTTGTGTCGTCACATCTCCATATTTTAAATTAGATATTTCTTGAAAATTATAATTTATAACAGTAGCATTGCATCGTCTATAATTTTAAAAGCTTGATAATAATTTTAAAAAACTGTTTTCGTAAGTGTTCTTGCCTGATTTAATTATCAAACTTTTTCGATGCCCTATTGGTCTATGTGCTTGTTTAAATTTATGCTCAAATTTCATAATAAAAGCAATTTTAAACTTTGTCTGAAATGGCACGGTAGCTTTATGGTCGAATTTGTAATTCGTTTTATATTTATTTTATACATGCCTGAAAATAAAAATATTAAACCTTATTTCAAACCACTTTATAATTTTAAAAGTTTGCTCATATAATTTTATTATTCATAAATTTGACCGCTGTTGCTGTAAAACGCCTGTCATGTACGGGGGGCAAATAAACGTTATATTAATTTAAATTATTACATTTTGCGACGCATGTAGCATTTTTAGAAAGCTAAACTGGGACACAGTATTACAAGCCGCCAGTGAAAGTTTGCTTCTGTTCTGCAATTCGTCACGGAAAAAGCAGGCATAGACAAGATTCAACCCATAGGTATCTCTTACAAATTTTGTATGACGTAATGCTTCTCCAGTTTTAAAAAGCGGTATATATTAATTCATGGAACTATTACTCAACAAAGTTAAATAAAATTCGACGTCGGTATTCATATTTGTTGTAGGGCAACTGCCGGAATCCGCAAGTTGAACGTATCGTTATAATTTATTCTATTTCGTACTACCAAATTTCATAAAATTATGTCCCAACAAAGCTTCTTTGCTGTCACCCTGGTTTAATGTCTCGGCACATAAAATAAACATAAGTTTGTTATGCATTCTATATGGTAATAAAAGATGATATAAATCAGCTGGGGCTGCAAAATTAAGCTTTAAAAACACGTTTGCGGTTTGACCCAATTAATTTCGCGGATTCCTCTAATTAATTTTGATATGTGCTACTGATTAAATTACGCGGTTGAATTTCAATTGGTAAATCTGTCTCTCTTGTACTCATTGGGTATTGGTTGTCGAATTTAAACTTCCCGGGAATAGGCCATCTTGGTTTTCTGCGCGCGCACTTCTCTCGGATGCCAGTTTTAATTTCAATTTTTGCGCAAATTTTTGAATTTCAATTGGTAAATCTGTCTCTTTTGTACTCATTGGGTATTGGTTGTCTCTCTTACATTCACAGAATGGATGTTTAAAAATCTCTGGCCGACTCATTATAGTTACTTTGAAGCACACCTTTTATAAATCGCACCAGTCAAAATTAAAAGAAATTACTAGGTTTTGGCTAGGGTCGGCATCGAAATGACAATTTAATAATAATTTTCAAATTACATTACTCTAACTTGTTGCAATTTTAGTAAGATTTGAATAAAAACCAGCAATTTAATTGAAAAATATTCTGCTACAATCATTTCGAAAAGCAAAATTTCAGCTAAGTAGGCTCGTTGTGCTTTTTTATTACAACGTTTTATCATAAATATTATCGAAAGTATTTAAACATTTTTAGATTCACGGTAGATTGATCGATATAATGTTATAATTTCGCATTTTTATTACAAAAGTTCTTGTACTTTTGATAAAAATATATTTACGTTGACCCTTAAATTAACATAAATTTGAATAAAAATACGCAATTTTATTGAAAAATTCTCTGCCACCATCATTTCGATAAACAAAATTCAAAAGTTTTCGTAAAATTTATCAAAATATGTATGTGATGACCACAAATTAACACAAAATTTGAATAGAAAACACGTATTCCACATCATTTCACTTAAAAAATTATAACAATTTGTTTTACAAAACGATTTATAATAACGAAAATGACGTAAAAACAGTTTTAGAGTTATTTCTAAGCATAATTTTGCAAATGTTTTACACTTTTCTATAAATAGCATCGCTCAAAAATCAAATAAATCGCAATTTTTTAAATTACATCCCGCACTTATGAAATCGTAGTTTGATGTATACGTATTTTCGCCACTTTGTATCTGTAAAATAGCTTCAAACAGTAATATTTGAATAAAAGACACGCAATTTCGTTGAAAAATCTTTTGCCACCATCATTTCGATAAACAAAACTTCAGTTACGTAGGCTCTTTATGCATTTTTATTACAAAAGTTCTTGTACAATTGCTTAAATATGTATGTGATGACGACAAATTAAATCAAAATTGAACAAAAATTACGCAGTTACACATCATCTTACTTAAATTTTTACAAAAATCGACATCATGTCACATAAATTATACAAAAAATGACATTTTAATTCAACACGCGATGAAATTTAAAAAAATATGCAATTACACATCATCTCACTTAAAATTATCATAATTCGTTTTACAAAGCGATTTATAATAACGAAAATAATGTAAAAACAGTTTTAAAGTTATTTCTAAGGATAATAATTTTGCAAATGTTTTACACTTTTTTATAAAATGCATCGCTCAAAATTAAAAGAAATCACAATTTTTTAAATTATATCACGCTATTATGAAATCGTAGATTGATTTTTTGAAATTTTACTTTTTGTATCTGTAAAATAACTTCAAATACAAATATTTTAGCTTTTAGATTTTTATTGCAGATTCGTGAAAAACAAAAGCAGAGTAGAAATAAAAAACATAAACACTTTGTAATAAACAAACCAATGTAGTTATGAATTAAAATTTCTGATGTAACTTCTTGCAGTTGCCTGATTTACCCCAGCTCTGTGCTTTATTGACTTGCTTTATTTATCTATAAACGGGGCTGCGCGCGCTATTGCGCGGTCTATCCTATTTAATTTACCACCATTTTTAGGCCTATTACGTAGGGCCGTTCCGTTCTGTTACACACTTGTTACACAATCTTAGAAAACGCAACATTTCGCATGACAGGAAGCAGAGGGTTCTTTTGTGGAGGAAGAAATAGGGATATACCCGTCCTCTAAACCAAGAGCAACGTTCACGTGGTGAGGTGGAAGCTCACTGCTTTCGCCTAACCGTTGAAAGGCTCCAAGAGGAGCCATCGCACTACTAATTGTCGACATGATCTAAAAAAACACGTCAAAAAAGTCCCATACGATCAGCACGTCATCGTATGTGCCTCGAGATGCCAAATTAAAAAAACCTCTGCTAAACATTTCGCCAGTTTTGCCAATTTTCTAGATCAGTTCGATTCTCGATCTTACATCGATTTTTCGATTCTTAATCTCATGGCTTCTGCCGAGTTATTGGTGTCACCGGTTTCCTGCCAACAGAAGGCGAAAAAGGAACAATGGTTGGCATCTCGAGACAACATGGATGACAGCAGATCACACGAAATACACCACACAAATATCACAAAAATACACACCACGAACTAACGTGTTGACAGGTACACAGTACAGTGTCTATATTAACGATAGTGTGGTCAATTTTGGTCCTGTTTCTGACTGGTTGTCTTAAAATTCGCCATTAAGAGTCGTTCCAATGTCCTATTGAATATTTTTAGCAGTGTACGCATATTTAGTTAAAAAAGTTACTAATGTCAAAATACGACATTGACATTTTATAAATTATCTAAAGTAGCAATAATTTTGACTTTAGTAATATTTTGTTACTAAATGTTACTGATGACACCGTTAAAAAATGCACATGCAAATCTTGCACAGTGTAACAAATGGAGTGAATGCGGTACAGATGATTCTTGCAGTTTACACAGGTATTTTAAACTAATTAAAGAAACAAAAATCAAGTATTATAGGGACAAAATTGATGAAAACAAAAACTCAAATAAAGCCTTATGGAATACTGTTAATAATATTGTAAATAAAAAAAAGGATGTGTAGATATAAAACAAATTCAAGTGGGCAATTCAATGATTACACATAAAAAAGATTTGGCTAATGAGTTTAATAAGTATTTTGTAGAAGTTAGGGAGAAAATGGCTGGAGATGTACCTAAACCACTTAACAAAGTAGGGAAAAGAAACGCTTCAAACAATACAATTTATATGCATCCCACAGATTCCTACGAAATAGAAAAATGTATTAATAATTTGAAACTTGGTAAATCACCTGGACTCGATAATATAACGTCAGAAATTTTAAAGTTAGTTGTTCAGTATATAAAGGAACCTTTTGCTTACATAATGAATATAATGTTAGAAACAGGTATTTATCTATTTGCCTTTAAAGTGGGCGTAGTTAAACCCTTATTTAAGAAAGGTGATAAATTAGACATTGGCAACTACCGGCCAATTTGTCTTATTTCGAATTTAGCTAAAATAGCAGAAAAAATAATAAAGCAGAGAATTCTAAAATATTTAGATAAATATAAAGTACTGTCAAACCGACAATTCGGGTTTAAACAGGGTATATCAACAGAAAATGCTATTGCTCATCTAACAGGTAATATTTATAAGGCTTTAGACGCAAAAAGATGTGCTTTAGGTGTGTTCTTGGACTTAGCAAAAGCTTTCGATACGGTAAATCATAATGAATTAATATCAACATTGGAATCTATGGGTTTTCGAGGAATTTCTTTAACCTTAATGGAAAACTATTTAAAAAACAGAACACAGTATGTAAAAATTGCGGATGAACTGAGCAACCCTCTAGAAGTTAAATGTGGAGTTCCACAAGGCACAGTTCTCGGTCCAATTTTATTCTCTATTTATATTAATGATCTGTTGTGTTTAGATACCGTGGGTAATATTTCAGCATTTGCGGACGATACCGTAGTGCTATATACTGCGGATTCGTGGGACTCATTAAAAATCTTAGCTGAAAAGGATTGGCAATTATTAAAAAACTGGTTTGATCAAAAAGTATTATCGGTGAATTTTAAGAAAACCAAATTTATAGCTTTTAGTTGCTATGTAAATAAAAAGATAACATTTGATAAATTAATTATTCCAGGTGGTAAAACAATTTACGAGATTGAGGAAGTAAAAAAATATAAATTATTTAGGAATAATAATAGACCAAAATCTTAAATGGGATGTACATGTACATTTAATTTTAAAAAATTTGAGATCTATCTTATTTCATTTCAGAAAACTAAAACAAATATTGGATATTAAATTCTTAAAAATTATTTATCATTCATTGGTCGAATCCCACTTACAGTATGGAATTGTTGGCTGGGGGGCATATTAAAATACCATCTGATTAATTTAGAAGTTCTTCAAAAATATTTTTTAAAAGTTTTATTTAATAAAGACCGTACATTTTCAAGTGATGTGTTATTTAAAGAATGTAATTTGCTAGATATCCGTCAGTTATATTGCTATAAAATACTTGTTTTACAACACAAAACGAGATATAGCTTAAAAGATATCGAACATGAGTATAATACACGATATAAATTTCATGCTCAAACACAGGTTGCAAATGCCAGCAAAACTATTGGACAGCGTTCCTACAACTATATTGCGCCACGAATCTACTCTATGCTACCTCATTGCTCATTCAATTAAAAATTGCAGTAACAATAAAACATTTAAAGCAAAAGTTAAGGCCTGGATGCAAAATATGCCTAGAAATACTATACATAACCTTATTGACATAAAAAATACATAGACTAAGCACCAATCAGTATACTAAAACGAAAAAAAACGAAATTTTTCATTACTACCACTGATCTCCATACAATATTTAGATATTAAAGCAATAGCTCACGCACAAGTTTTAACTTCTGTGAGCTTATTCGGTTATGTCGTTTATTTCTGAAGTTTTAGCCTGGGGTGGTTACATTACATACTTTTACATTTTACGTTTGTTTATTGTCCAGTTTGTGGAAAAAAATGTAATTTTCTTTAGAAATAAATGAATTATTATTATTATTATTATTTTTTAGTCATATTTCAGTAACAGACGTTGCAGTATCGCCGTTTTAAAACAGTTTTTTGATAAAACGGGAGTTATTTGTAGATACACATTCGTGCAAGTTTTAATTGATGTTAACCATCTAAAGGAGATCTGTTATCATTTGAAGAGAGAATAATAATTGCTTAAAATGGGGCCCTCGGGGATCCGCCCCTCTCCAAGGAGGCTCACGGAGTTCCGTCCCTCTCTAATGGGGCCCTAGGAGATCCGCCCCTTTCCAAGGGAGCTTACGGGGCTCTGCCCCTCTCCAAGAGGGCCCTTGGGGTCCCGCCCCTCTCCAAGGGTGCATCCGGGCTCCGCCCCTCTCCAAGGGGGCTCACGGGGTTTCGCCCCTCTTCAAGGGGGCTCTTAGGGCTCCTCCCCTCTCAAAGAGGCCATCGGGGCTTTGCCCCTCTCCAAGGGGGCCCTCGGTGCTTCGCCCCTCTGTATGGGGCCCTCGGGGATCCGCCTCTCGGGCTCACGAAGCTCCGTCCCTCTTTAAGGAGGCCCTCGGGAATCCGCCCCCATCCAAGGGGCTCACGGGGCTCCGCCCCTCTCTAAGGGGGTCTTCTCTAAAAAACCCTCGGGGCTCCGCCTCTCTCCAAGGGGGGCCTCGGGGCTCTGCCCCACTCCAAGGGGCTCACGGGGCTCCGCCCCTCTCTAAGGGGGTCTTCTCCAAAAAGCCCTCGGGGCTCCGCCTCTCTCCAAGGGGGCCCTCGGGGCTCTGCCCCCATCCAAGGGGCTCACGGGGCTCCGCCCCTCTCTAAGGGGGTCTTCTCCAAAAACCCTCGGGGCTCCGCCTCTCTCCAAGGGGGGCCTCGGGGCTCTGCCCCACTCCAAGGGGCTCACGGGGCTCCGCTCCTCTCTAAGGGGTCTTCTCCAAAAAGCCCTCGGGGCTCCGCCTCTCTCCAAGGGGGCCCTCGGGGCTCTGCCCCTCTCCAAGGGGCGCTCGGGACTATGCCCCTCTACAAGGGTGACCTCGGGGTTCCGCCCCGTTCGTGAAATCGAGGCGACGGCGAAATTCATGCAAACGCAAATGGGGGACATCGCGTCTGCAATTGTCGTGACGGACACACACATTTGGATCGTTCTCCTTTATTTATATGAAGCTGCAAGCAGAGTTGAGTAACGGGCTAAATACCATCTCAATATACCGGGTGTCCATTCTCAAAGTCGAACATAGGCAATTAACATTAGTGCATTCACTCGTACTTCATTGGAATAATTCATTTTTCTGTAGATAATTTTAACAGACGTTGACAGAAAATACCTGATTTGTGCCAACTAATTACCAATTTTTTTGACAAATGCTATCGAACTTGGAAAGCAAGGCAAGGCGTATTTAAAAATTCCCAAGTTTTAAATTACTATTGGTATTATTTGATGCGCAATAATTTTATCTTTCCATTGATACCATTACCTTCCCTGTAAGTTGAATTGGCGAGCAGGAATCAGCAAAAACGTTCAATACAATGGTAATCGCCTATGCTCGACTTTGAGAACGGACACCCGGTATATCGTTTTATAATGTTGATTGCGTAATGTATTTTAAAATTAATTTAACACAGTGATCCAGGGACCAGGGTGGGCCAAGCCAGTTTTAGGTGGGCCCAGGCCCACCCGGCCCACCCCCTAGCGATGCCACTGGTTTAGTAGCCCATATAATGGCTAATAATTCGCGTTCTATGGTACTGTATTTTTGTTCAGTGTCATTTAATGTACATGAAGCGTAACTAATGGGTTTACCATCTTGTGAAAGAACTACACCAAGAGTATATTTTGACGCATCAGTAGTGAGTTCAAACGGCTTGTTAAAATTTGGATATTTTCGTTGGTTAGGGGTTTTTCACAATAATCGAAAGAATCTTTGAAATTTTGGGTATGAATAATTTTGTTGTCTTTCTTTAAGCAATAAGTGAGGAATTTAGTAATTTTTGCAAAGTCTTTTATAAATTTTCTATAGTATCCAAAAAGTCCTCAAAATGATTTTATTTCGGTTCTAGTGTTAGGTAATGGGAAATTTTTAATGGCTTCTATTTTAGAAGGATCTGGTTTTATTCCATCAGGTGTTATTATATGTCCTAAATATTTTCATTTTTCTGAAGAAATTCGGATTTGTCGAGTTGAATTTTTAAAGTGGTGTCTTTACATTTTTGAAATACGTTTTTGAGTCGCTCGATATGTTGTAATGAAGTCGAATAAACAATAATGTCGTGGAGGTATACTAAACATAAAGTAATGTAGAGTCAGAGGGGACAACGATCAGTCTGTATCATCGCTGATTTCTTTTTTGATTGTGTACCTAGGGCGCATGTAAAAAGAGTTAGATTTGAAGAGAAGCTTGTGTTGCGGAGTACCTATACCATTCGCATAATATAAGTTGCTTTATATTTTTACCTATATACTTGCTTCTGATTATTGTATGTGGATTTATTGCCTCAAGGGCGAGCTTCGCTGTTACAAGGTATTTATGGAGAATCTGAATCCTCTAATCAGCAGGGTAGATTTGCCAATAAGCAAATTCCTTACAGTTTCACTATATTAATCAGCCCCAGCGATGGAACGCAAGACGACTATTACATGATAACATCATATAACTTGTAACATTTAACTTTAAACCTTTTAACTTTCAGAAAATATTCTAAACCTTGTTTCATGCATTTGTTTATAAACTGCGATTTTGTAGCAAGACTTGACAATGACATTTTTTATTTGATGTCATTTTTAATGCCACATTTACATATCACTCCCATGAAAAGGCAAAATTTTTCGTAATTATAAAAGTAGAAGGCATACTGTGATCATGGAGGAACATTACGACATAAAAAACTACAAAGAATCCCAGAAAAGTAAAGCAGAAGACATGGTTATTAAAGGTTTTCCAGAAAGGATTACTTTACTGAACGAGATTTTGCAAAATTCACAAATCTTTACCAAAGAATACAGCGACCTGCATCAAGAGTTAAACATATCACATCCTGTTGCAAAGAATGGAACTAGTAATGTACATCTGCAACTCAAAAGAACCATCGTCAGCAATGATACTTTGCACAGGGCAGCCGAAGCGGCTTCTAATTTGCCTGCAATTCCAACAAATTGTTACATAACCGAGTTGGTGGATATTGCGAAACCGCACGTTCGAAAGCTACTATGCGATACAAACTTGTTGAAGATGTGGATAACGGTGATGATACCAAAGGTAGAAGATGGCAACGAGTCTGGTGTTGAGGTCCAAGAAAGTATATTAGATGAGATTGCCAAGGTTGAAGCTGAAGCAATTGCGTTTCTGGAATGGATACCCATCTGCTTTGAAACTAGAGCCGACTGTATTTCAAAAGTTTGGAAATACCCTTATATCGAGGACTATCGTAAAGTTGTTATTGAACACGACTACGAACAGTATCATTCGCTCATGTTTATGATTAAGCGTATTCGAGATGATTACTGCTATTTACATGATTTAGTTACGAAAAATCTTGATAAGATCAAAGTTCCTCGTACTTGCGAAGCAGTGCATTCTCTTTATTAGTGTAACTGTGTAACTGTATACATCACAATTTATTGAGAATACATTTTATCACATTTTTTTGTTGAAATTAGTAGTTAAGTGGTTCTTATTTATCTATATGGTTAATTAACGATGTTGTGTAGCTGCAGATGAAAGATCTAACTTCGAATAGGTATAATTATTTTCCAACAATTTGAGCATTGTGCATGGTGCATCGATAATTTACCTATACAATAACAAAGCTAAAACTTGAACAGTTGTTTGCCGGCACGGTACTTTTTTAGTTTACACCCCCACATTTAGGGGGTGCAAATTAAATTATAGTCTATGGGTACTTCTTTAGTTTACACCCCCACACTTAAGCTAAATAGAAAAATCAGAAATCAGTTGTATGTGGGCGTGTAAACTAAATTATAGTCTATGATAAACTAAATTAGTTTACACCCCAAACTTTTTATTGAAAATTAAGTAAAACAAATTATTCACGTTTACAAACTTCTGCTATTTGCAAAGAGAATGTAACAAGCCAATCCACCACCAGTGCCACCTACCGCCGTGAGCGCACACCAGGCACAACACGCCAACGTACCTTACCTAACCTAACCTAACCTAGCCTAACCTATCCTATCCTATCCTAACCTAAACTAACCTAACCTAACCTCGCAGTTAAAATCATAATACTTCAATACAAAACAATGGAAAAAAGTGGGGTGTAAACTAAATAAGCTGCCCGTAAACATTATTTTAGTTTACACCCCCACAGTTAAGCAAAATAGAAAAATCGCAAACCAGGTGTAGGTGGGGGTGTAAACTAAATAATCTGCCGTAAACCTTATTTTAGTGTACACCCCCACATTTAAACGAAATACAAAAATCGTAAACCAGGTGTAGGTGGGGGTGTAAACTAAAAGAGTGCCGCCGGCACGCTAGTTGTTAGGCACAGCTCCGCGACCAGCACTGTTAACGAGAAAAGCAGATTCAAATTGAATTTAAATCATGCGATTTCAATCTGCCAACTGTAGTCCATTGTGAGAGAGTTGTTGATAATGAGTTTTCTAGTACACAAAATGCAAGAAGTACTGTTTCATATTTCATCACAAAATTGGTAATAACGAACGTATCTGCATTTAACATAAAAATTACATAATTAAGTAACTATCTGTAAATCTATATTGTTAGTACGCATGGATCTACTTCTTGCCGATTCAGATCCATCAATGGTGGCCCTCACATTAACATATAATTTATTTTATCTACTCCTACTGCACAATGGCCATGAATTATGATTCATAATTCACGGTTTGCAGCCAATCATAAAAATCTATTTTCATTATTCAATAGTTTGCAAATTGCAACCAATCAGAAAATTCTATTTTCATTATTCAATAGGTTGTAGCCAATCACAATAGTATATTATACATCAAGGTAGCGAAGCGCAGTATTATAACCTGAGCGCATATTAGATACTGAGCGCGCAGCGCGAAGTATCTAAAGCGCGAAGGTTATAAGACGATTCGCTACCGTGGTGTATATACTATTTTTTGCACTACCAAACGGCTTAATACCTAAATTCCCAACAAATTTCGAAAATATTTTAACTGTCAACCTGACAATAGAGCTCTTTAAAACGTCAAAATTAAAATAGTCATATTTGGTAACTTAGCAATTTATTAGTTACCACGGTGAAAATTGTTTATTTTACTTTCTCTCCCTTGGTGGAGAAAATCAACTTCACGACCTAAAGATAGACCAATAACGGTGCGTTCTGAGACTAGTAGTGCAAAAAATTCATTCTTATTATTAAATGACTTTTGAAGTTAACAGCTGTCACAAATGTCATAATTCTGAAATATGAACACAAGGCTCCTATTGCATAGGAGTAGATAAAATATCGTATTATATTCGCGATTATGGCCATTATTCACTCAGATGACTTGCGCCACGCGCCTTCGGCTTGTGGCGCAAATGTCATCTTCGTGAATAATGGCTGTCATAATCGCTCATATAATAATATACTATTATCTACTCCTACTGTACAATGACCATTCATAATTCACAGTTTGCAGCCAATCATAAAATTCTATTTTCATTATTCAATAGGTTGTAGCCAATCACAAAATTCATTCTTATTATTAAATGACTTTTGAAGTTAACAGCTGTCACAAATGTCATAATTGGGAAATATGAACACAAGACTCCTATTGCATTGGAGTAGATAAAACATCGTATTATATTCGCGATTATGGCCATTATTCACTCAGATGACTTGCACCACGCGCCTTCGGCTTGTGGCGCAAATGTCATCTTCGTGAATAATGGCTGTCATAATCGCTCATATAATAATATACTAATTTTCCGCAACCGTTTTAAAAGTCATTACTATTAATACCAAAACCTGTCATTAAAGTTGACGTTTCTCTTACTGACACAAAAAGTGTATGTTGCTATGTAACATTTTTAGTTCCTAAGATTAAATTAGTAATTTACGTAGAGCTAGTCTTTAATCACAAGTGGGGCAGAGTTAAAAAGCGAGTCAGCGAGCCCCACGTGTGACTAAAGATGCTTTACGCATGTGCATTGTACAATATTTTATTTACGATAGCATCTAGAAAACACGGTAAATATTAAAAAAAAAATGAAATGTAAATTAGGATTACTAGCAAACGGTCGTAATTTTAGATGGTTAAAAATTTTAAAATCGTTGTTACTGACGATGTAAACTAATGAAAACATGTTATTGAACAGTCGTTTTACAAACTTAAAACTGTCAACTAATAGACTCAGTAGTGTCAGTGTTATTACTTCAACTTATAATGGAAAATTTTGAAAAATATGTATTTTGTACGTATATCAAGTGCTTCAAGATCGTAGAATTTAGGTTCTTAGGTACACGTCAAACATACGGAACACACTGACACCGGAATGGGACATTTCGCCGTCGCCGTTTCGCCGTCGCCATTTCGCCGTCGCCGTTTCGCCGTTGCCATTTCGCCGTCGCCATTTCGCCGTTGCCTTTTCTCCGTCGCCATTTCGCAGTAGACTAGTTTACATTTCCGACTTAAAAAAACATTTTTTTCACTTATCTATATCTAAGCAAAACATGGAATCAAAGTTTTACATGTTTTAATTGACACATATTCCAAATCTTTAATAGCTTTAAAATATAATTCACATTTATGTCCCATTAGGAGGACGTTAAAGGTTATTACAGTTACACTTCTTATATGCATTACACCGTCTGATTAGTTGTTGATGGTAATGAGCATACTTGTTACTTTTTGCTAATCCTTTTATCATGCACATGGTGGTCATTATAATGATTTGGTTTAGAAAATTCCCTTTAAGGTAGTATGGCCGTTATAATGATTTCAGTGATTTACCCTTTTTTTAAAACTTTGCATTTTTATTATATTTTTAATGAGTATTGATGTGAAATAGGTGATTTTCCAGTTGAATACTTCTAAAATGGGTTTCTTTTGTTTTTTTTTTCTATGGTTTTTATTAACTCCTATTTTAAATAAAACAGGAGGTATATTATTACATTTTTCAATTCAGCTTGTTTTTAGAGAAAATTTGTCTCTTCAACTAGCGCCCTACTTTGTACCGTTTTTGTAGAATTTGTAATTTTTGAACATTTTAGACAAATGCTTAAAAATAAAACTCAAATTTTTGACTAATTATAAGATCGCTGTAAAAGGAACTTGTGTGAGTGTATCACACCAGATTTTTTAACTTCACTTCAACGTCTTACATCTCGCTTATACGTTTTTCGATATAAGTTGATTAACGTTTTCCGCTTTATTTTGAAGTGTTCTGTGTATTCCTAAAGTTTCCCGAAATAAATTTGAACCACCCTGTATATATGTTACTTTACAATTTAAATATTACTGTATACTTGCTTAGAAATTATTAAACTTATTATGCATTTTCTTCTGGCAACGGAGTACAAGTATATTATTGTAAGATGATAGTTTATAAGCAAGCAAATTAATGTCCATATAAATCAAGTGAAGATTGAATTAGATTAAAGTATAAAAATAAATTAAAGTATAATCATTCGGCAGCACGGCCTTCGTTCCACTTTCAAGTTGACGGCGAAATGGCCGACGGCGAAACGGCGACGGCAAAACGCAGACGGCGAAATGTCCTAGACCCCACTGACACTACTGATAGGCACGTATGATGATAAAGCGTGCTTTTTTTTCGAAACATAATTTCGCAGATAACGTGATAAACAAAAAACCAAGTTATTGTAATCATGGCACTAGTGATTTGTGCCTGTAAAAAGAATACGCCCAGTTTTTCAAAATTTTGAAGAAATTTCCGTATCATGTAATACATCATTGCATTTAGAAGAAAATCCTCTCTTAAAAAGGCCAAAAAAATTGGACGGTTAGATTACTAAAAATTTGCTCAAATAAAATTGGTTTTATTAAGTGCCAATAAAATTATTTAATTTACCATGCAAATTAGTTCAAATCGCATCTCAATATCTTAAGTAACAAAAAAGTTACGGCATATAAAAGAAATTATGAGATTTTGTTCTTTTTTTAATTTTAAACAAGTGGGCCATGATTTATTTTCATCTAATTTAAACTGCTATTACAAAACATGTTCAAAAATTATCAGGGATAGCCATTTAAACCAATTGTTTAGAACTTAGTTCTATGTTTGGAACTGGTTTCGTTCATTTTTTTAAGTTACTTATTTATAACATTAATGATTAGTTAATACTTTTGTTATTTTAATTCATTGTTATGATTTCGTTTATAATTGATTATTTTTAATTTCTTCTTTATTATATCACGTTTTAAGTTAATTTCTTCTCTGTAATTGGGTGTATACAGGACCGCGCCAGCATCAATGGCAACATTTTTGTTGTAAAATATAAATTGTATGTAGTACATACCTAGTTTAACTGTAACAAATCAAATTAATTTAAGTGAAAAACAGAAATTTAAAAATAGTTTTATTAACAATAAAATTTACAAAAAAAAATAGTGGAATAAAATTAATAAAAAAACAACAAAATTTTAGAAAAATTATAAAAAAGCAACTTTCCTAGCTTTTTTCTCATCAAATTCTTTAATTACTAATTCTAAATCGATGGAATCCATTGTGTCGCTTTCTATTGCTATTATAGACAGATTATTTAATCTGTTTTGTGACATTGTGGATCGCATATAATTTTTAATAATTTTTAGTTTGGAGAAAGGTCTCTCACCAGACGCAACTGAAACTGGTAACGTGAGTAATATTCTAAGAGCTATTGACATATTTGGAAATGATGCTATGAGCTGATTTTCAAAAATATATTCAAGAATGGACTGGGGCTCTAACTGATGCTTTTCAGCTGAAGTAGGTTTAAGATGTAATTTTAAAGATTTTATCTCTTCAAATAATTCTATTCCATCTACATCTGATTCCTTTCTAGAATCATCAGTTAGATGAAGATATAAATCTTTACAACATTGTAATAGCTCGTTTTCCGTTAAATCAAACATATTATAGAGAAATCCAAACATAGTATCATATCTTGTTATTCCCTCAAATCTGTCTCTTAAAGACGATAAAGTTTGATCTAATATATTAAAATAAACGTTAACTTTATAATAATTTTTTGGATCAATAATTGGTTCATCACTGTGTTCATAATCAAATTGTCTGGGTTTTCTTCGTTGTCTAACAGACTGAACAGTAGGGAAATTAGGTTCAATACCGAGTTCATCCGCAAGTGTATTAGCGTCAGTAAGAACATTATTGAATTCTTCATCTGATCGAAGAGCTAAGAAAAAATCTAACAAATTTTTAAAATGCTCTAAGCAAGTTTTTATATTTATAGTAGGATTTTGCATCATCGTGCTCAAAACATTAATTTTGATTAAAATATTGTACCACATAACTGTTGAGCACAAAAATTTATAACTCTGAATTTTTAATGCCAAAGATTTGGCTTGATGTGAAGCACTGTGGTCTTGTACTGATAAACGATCTTCAATTACTTCTACCAATGCATCATATATTTGCCCAATTTGGTAACGCAGGGGCTTCACAGCGTCTATTCTACTAGACCACCCTGTATCACTAAGTGGTTTTAAATTTAAATTTGTTGTGTGTTTTTTCAGAATTGACCATCTTTTTACCGACGCAGAAAAAAAAACAAATAATTCTTGAACTATATCAAAATAACCAGAAGTCTCAAAAGAAACTTTAGCAGCATCGTTCACTACTAAATTTAGTGTATGGGCTGTGCACGGCACAAAAAATGCTCGCGGATTTATTTCTAAAAATTTTTTTTGCAAACCATTATGTTTGCCGCGCATATTTGCCCCATTATCGTACCCTTGGCCACGCATGTCGTAAATTCAACTTTGAAAGTAAATTCATTAAAAATTCACTTAAACCCACTCAAGTTGAATCATTAATAGGACAAAATTCTATAAAATGCTGGCGTATTTAATTTTTTTTTTGAGAACTCATTCAACATTGTAAATCTAAAAATTATAGTCATTTGTTCGATATGACTAATATCCGGTGTACAGTCAAGAATGATAGAATAGTATTTACATTTTCTAATTAAATCCAAAATATTATTTCTAATTTTGTTACCAATGACATCTATTATTTCATTCTGAATTTTGTCCCCTAAATAATTTACCATTCGTGTTTCATCTTTTTGTGACTTTTGAGTCCGAAGCACATGTTCTGACATAACAGAATCAAATTTTGAGATCATCTCAACAGCTTTTAAAAAATTACCGTTATTGCTTGCAAATAATTTATTAGATTGCTAGTGTAAAGCAAGACACTGTCGTGACAAATATTGTATTATTAAAATTATTCTCTCAATCACAGCATGTCGATCAGTGCTTTGCTTCTGCATTCAACAAACGTAGTTGCGTCTGGTTTACAGTTTGTTTTTTTGATAACAATTTTATAAGTTCTAACTAATTTTTAACATTTGCATTGTGAGTATCACTTTTTTCGTGTCTTGAAATCAATAGTGACAAATGCTGCCAGTCAGAAACACCTTCCTTTTGCGAAAAATTGTTTTTAATTTTGCCAAATATTGTACAACAAAAGCAATAAACTGCATTATTTTTTATTGAATAAACTAACCACGGTCTATTAATTTCTTCTCCATTTGGAAGAGAACGGTAGAAATATTTTTTCGAAAACCTTCGACCATTTTCATTAGTTGGGAAATTAAATTGCGTTACCTGAACAGGCCCTCTTTCTACTAAAATTTTTGTTAATGTTGTTGATATTATCTCAGGCCACTCTCCAGGATCATCTGAGGTTGCTGTGTTCTGCTGCGACTGCTGTGAATCTGATGAGCAGCCAAATTCCTTTAGTTCAGAAAGCCTTGATGAGGATGACGTGCTGGCTTCTTCAGCGTCACCAACTTCTCTTCTCTCTGGTTTTGGAGACTCCGAGTCAGATGAAGTCACCTTCTCTTCCCCAGATTCGGAATCTTCCTTCATAATTTGCATTTCGACTTCTTGGACGCACGGCTTATTAAGTGGCCCGGAAAGAGAACTAGAGCTTGATTCTAATGCTTCCGCTGACACATTTTCTGGCTTCAAATATTTTTCTAAAGTATTGGCCAGTTTTTTCTTTTCTTCTTTTTTTTGTAGACTTTGTTTTCGATACTGAAAACCCGACAGCCTTTTCGTTTTTCTGTTCTAGAAAAATTATAACAATTTTATTACTTAATACAATTTAAGAATATGTAGGTAACTATCTGTGTATTGATTGATATATGATTGATATGTATGTAGGTACTTACCATATTTATAACTTTTCTTCAACTTTCTTCAAAACACAATCACTAACAAAATTAATTTTCTCTACTCGATCTTCTCTGCAGCCAATTCAAAAATTAAATGACCAAATAATTATCATTGCACCCATATTACCACAGCATTAATGTAAGCATCATATAATATTATATTTCTTAAAATCAGCTTTAAACAATTAGGTACTTACCGACAAAAGAGATCGCCGACACCCCGATCAAAAATAATATAAATACCTACTTCATAAATACGATATGTTTCACAGTCAATAAAAGCCGCCAGCCGCCAGTTTTCTGAAAAGTCACGTTTTGTTGCTTCTGATAAATATCCGGCTTTTTTGTAATCATTGCATAAAGATGCATGGAAAGCGTTCCTTCAAGTTGGCTTCGTTTAACAATTAGCCGCCACGGAATAAAAACTAACTTCGAGTTTTACATAAACAATAATCCATGTAACCATATTATCAGGTGTTCATTTACACAATAAACATTTTTTATACCTATATAGGTACATATTTTTGAACTTCTAAAATTTGTAAAGTAAAAAAAATTGTACATTTTTTTTTTTTGTAATTTGTATATAATTTTTAAACCTTTTTGGCCGCCCCTGAATTTGGCCGCCCGTGTGCGGTGCACACATTGCACACTGGCTTGGCGCGGCCCTGGGTGTATACCTGTTGAGAGGAAGTAAAATAAAATAAATAAATAAATTTTATCTACGACCACTACTAAAAGTAGGCCTTTTAGCGCTAGCTTGTTTCACTAAAAGTGACGTTTTATTGTAATTTACCGTGGTTAAAAAAATCAGCTGTTTACTTATAGCTCTAGTGCGAAAAGTAAAGTGAGGTTATAAAACTACAATTTCGAACTGGAAGTTGTAAAGTTATTCTAGTTGCTTCTTGCGTTACAGCTAAAGTGTTTTTGAAATAATTAAAGCGTTATGTAATGAATACACTCAGATGTGGAGTATTAATAATTACAGTTTGTAACTGACCTTGACAGCACTGGCTCGCAAACATTCGCCCCCGCATGGCTTACTGTTTATTATGACATAAATCAGAAGTGTCGTAGATGCAAACCTTTGTTAAATCGATATTTATGGATTAATAACGGTAAAATTAAGGTCGTAGATAAAATATTGTATGCAACGCGTGCTGAAAGTCGTTTATGCACGAGATATGTTATGAAACTCAGCCTTCGGCTTCGTTTCATAATTTTTATGTCTCGTGCATACACGTCGACTTTTAGCACTTGTTGCATAAATAGCTATTATATACTGTTGTAGATAATAGTATATTACTCTACAAGTTGAGAAAAGTGATGTTTTTCTGAACAAGTATGGCGTGTACGAGCGTTAGCGAGTAGTTAAACGGCCATAAGAGTTCATAAAAACCACTTTTATAAAGTGTTGAGTATACTATTTTATCGCATTGGGACATCTGAATCCATAGCCGATCAAGTAGAACTTAATTTATAGAAAGTAAAAGTAGTTTTAAGTACGATTGGTCATAATAGACGTTTTTTAGACCTCATTTTTAGACGTAAAGCTAGTACTTTTCGCACTCGAGCGACAATAGCTATTTATGATAGAAGTTGAAAAATTGAAGTGGTTTAGGCATGCGACATGCTTTGTCAAACGAGACCAAAGATCGAGTTTGAGATAGCGCATAAAAATAATCGGAAACTTTTAATTTTGACATTTCATAAATGCGACAATCTGTCAGTTAAATATCTAAACCAAATGAGGCTCTTTCGACGTTCTTCATATGAAAAGAACGATGTAAGACACAATGCTTTAACAGAGTCTATTAAAGCACTGTTTTCATAACCACATTAAGACATTGAAGTAGATAAATTCCGCTTCTGCCCGCTAAAATGATGTCAACGGGCGTAAAGGAATATTATTTCCCGCTGACTTCATTTTAAAGAGAGAAAAAGAATTTGATCGTTAGGTTAATATTTATAAACACGTATTAATGAAAACCAGGACTATAACTTTTGTACGGAAGTTTCAGTATCAGGAGATTTATGAAGTCATAATAGTACCACTATAGTAACAAGATAAACTTCCAAAATAAGTTTATAGTTAAAAATATCTAGGAATTATTGGCCTACGTTGCTGAAGTTAGGGTTCCTCAATGACATTTGATGTTGACATTGACGTTTGTCGGGTGCAAACACGCCAGTTTAGGAACGAAAAGTAATAACTTTTAAGACGGTTGCAGAAAATAGTTATTTATGGTACACGGGAGTGAAGTAATACCTTTTAAAGATTCTTAACTTACGCGTTCTGTATAACATTTTATCTACAAGAGAATACGTACGATATTAAAAATAATAAAATTGTCATTTAAAAAATAGATATGACAATTGTCACTTGGCTGTTCGGGCATTGCATTCGTCAAAAGGTTATAGCAATAGATTATTATTAATAATTGTAATGTTTCTGTTACAAATTTATATATTTAAAAAGTTGTGCTTCAGTTAATTAATTTACTCACTCAAGTTAGAGGATTAGCAAAATCTCACAGGTTCTTCCTTCACCAAAAGATAAATTATTCAGTAAAAAATCGTATCTCTGAACACGAGCGCTGTCTCAAGTCCGATCTTGCTTCATCAAAAGCCATCGCCGAACACCAACGCGATATCGGCCATAAGATCCTTATTTGATACATCTATTATCTGCAAATTCCCATTCTTCCTTAGCAGAAAGATTTGCGAGACCATTGAGATTTACAAACACCCTAATAATATCAACCGCGACGAAGGCCTTCACCTTCCTTTTATGTGAAAAGCGCTAATTTCTAAGCCCTGCCCACAGTCACTCACGTACGACGACACTTGCTTATAAATTCTCGCCTTTCTCTTTCCGATCGTTAGAAGAGTTTCACCTCTGGCGTGGTTTACACGTTGAGTTACCGTTCTCTTTTGCTTTTCTCCTGACGAAGCCCCTTCCGAAAGTGAGCGAAACGTTGAATTATTCGACCTCAATAATGACACGGTCCAATGCCCGTTTGTTATATAGTGACAATGGCTGTGAAAGCCTCCGAAATCAGTAGATAATCTATGTTATTTTTATCAAACAATCATTAAACATCCCGGAAAAAGAAAAATAAGAGTAAAGTACCACTTCCTGTTGACCGATTTAAATCAAGAATCAGTGGGTGTGATGTGGGATGCTACAAGAACCAAAAAATGTTAATAAATCCATGTCTT
This sequence comes from Agriotes lineatus, assembly GCA_940337035.1. Classification (NCBI taxonomy): domain Eukaryota; kingdom Metazoa; phylum Arthropoda; class Insecta; order Coleoptera; family Elateridae; genus Agriotes; species Agriotes lineatus. Next base: position 20,856,016 of record OW679198.1, on the reverse strand, counting down.
ATTTCCAACCTTGTCCATTAGCAAACAAACAAACAAACAAATTACAAGAAATTTCTTTGTTTTTATCATTGTTCTGTTAAATCAAGTCATCTGGGAAATAAATCAAACAAACGTTAATTTGTTATGACAGAAGGTGTTTCAAGCTTGAATTATTGTTGTTTTCTAAGTGTCGTAATGATGGATCCTTTTTGTCTATGTGAATAGGCACAAATGCATTTTGTGTATGGCTATTGCAGCGAGAATGCTAGTGTAGCTGTGGTAGAATATTGAAGAGGGTATTCTCACCGGCGACAGCCTGACCACCGAATATTAATTTGAACGGTTGCACTGAAATGTGTATGAAACAGGTATGGTATGGACCACCTCATCGTGTGGGAAGAAATAACGTGGACAATTATTATTATTATTTTCAATTTTTGTATTCCACGATAGTTTACATTATCGGACTTTCCTTCTTCTGAAAAGACAATTCAGTCTAGCCCAGAGAGGTAAAAAAATTCTGACAATATGACACGTTTGCAGAATAGTAGCCTTTAGGATATTATGCTTTAAATACTCAGGTTGTAACAGCCTGCATGGACTAATTATTGTTTGTTCTTTCAAAACTTGACAATTACCATTTTTAATAAGAATTTCACTACCGAGCAGCTCATATGCCAAGGTACAATTTACTCTCTCAAGTATATAGAAAAGTACATATAACATAAAAGGGATTTATTTGGGTATAACTATTTACATTGTAACATAATAAAAATATTTCCTGTATTTGGTACAAAACAAAAAGTGATCTTGAGGTATTCTCTGGACTGATCAACGCCTGGCAGGCAGACAACCCCTTTCGCTTCTCGGGCTGGACGGGTTGCAGATCACCAAGATCGTACACGTACCGGGATTGTGGCTGGCGCAAACGTCCTCTAGCGGCCAAGACTGTAAACGCAAGAATTCGAGGTTACTTTTATTTACAATTGCCAAACATAATAAATAGGGATGTAATCTTGTTTATTTCGGGGGCTGTGACTATAAACTGACGTGGGGCGAAGGCCTGACTTGCCCCAACCTAGTCCGCAGTGCCGAATAAGCCTCCTTCAGCAAGCGAAATGACAGTGTATTAAATTTCTCCGGAAAAGGTATTAACCTTCAAATTTGCTAATTAAACCATGGAGTTTTTATTTGTTAAATTAAAGCATTGCGGACAGGCTCAGGACGTCTATAAAACAGGATTCCTCTAGGTGAGTAAAACTCTGAACTTTTAAAATAAAATTACTCGGTGTATTTGCCGGTGTTGACCTTGACCTCAAGATCAGCTTACGTGGTTAATTTCGGGATTCGAAACTTTTACTTTGATACAAAAGCACTTACAGGGGTTACAGGAAGCTAGTTACCAACTTTCTGAGAGGCGAGTGAAGCTCTTTTAAGTTTTATGAATAACTTTTGTGTTCTGGCTCAATAAGGATTTTGAGGCGTGCAATTTGTTGCTAGAATAAAGAGTGAAGCTCTTTCAAGTTTTATATGACTGATTTTAACCGACACGGGGACCTTCTGCTGCGTGCTCGGTCGGTTGTTTTAATTTTGCTAATAACGTCCTTATAGACGACTTAAATTTTCTAAAGAAAAAGCTTCCGTATTGGTTCTTGCGACTAGCGTGGGGAGCGTCTCCAGTGAGGCTTCGAAATGGGGTAGTGCTTAAGATCGACAGGTTTATACTCAAAAGGCCACGTCGATCTTAAGGAAATAATGAATTCGTCGAATTTACAGGGAAAAGACAGGTTTGTATTCTAGAAGCCACGTCTACGGGTTGAGAGAGATTTATAACGGGTCATTTAGGTCGATAATCTCAAAGCCACAAACGATTTTTACAATAGCGAGTTCTGGAAGGCTTAACAGGAATTTCTAGTCGTAGGAATCGAGTGTTTCGGACCGGATCAGGATCTAGGCCCCGGAGGACCTAGAGCGAGACGCTGGTCAGGGACGGTGGACGCAAGATTCTCTAACAGCTTGCGTTTTCTATTTATACAATACCAATACTGATTATTTGTCCTGGACTTCGGGTAGGACTGCGTGAACGACGTCCGCTCGATGTCGGCGCAGAACGATGGTTACGCCGTGTTATCATCCTCCTCGCGCTTTGGCGATGTTTCCAGCTGATTGGGACGATATTTTAGCGGGACCAAATTCGAACGCATTCCAATGCGTAACAGCACGGATTTCGGCCCGCGCTAACGTCACACATGCCTCTTCCTATAGAGGAAACAGCCGGCGGATGGACGTCTTCTTCATGGAACTACCCCCTACGGCTAGGAAAACACCTGGGGATCTCGGAATTATCGACACACAAGTCAGACAACATACATTCTAATAAACGCGAAAGTTATGGGAGTAACCGGCTTTTCTTCGGACAGCGGCTACGGAGAGCTTATGTTCTTATTGAAATTTCAACTGGGTGAATACAGAAGTTGTGGTTCCATCTTGTACACTTTCAGGATTTCTCGGCAGGGAAAAACAAGCTCGGAAAGCTAGGGCAAGAAACTGCTCCGGTACAAGACAAACTTGCTTGCAGTTTTCGGCCAACAGGCGGTTGTCGCGGCATTAATTTCCACCTGGATCTTTACACGGTTCAGTTTCACAGGAAACATTCAGGAAAATTTTCAGGTTGTACTCCAAGGCGGGTTGCATACAATTACACAGGTTCATGCTCAACAAATGCACGTTTTCGTATAGGCACCAAGGCGAAATCGTGATCATTCTCAGGAGACTTTCAACAACATGCATGCGATTAATAATACTGGCCGGTACAACGGTCATGGACAGGACTGGTGATTTTTCAGAATTTTCTGGATAAGCAGAATAAAATTTCCTGGACTGCATTCAACCACGTGAAAGCAGTTTCAAGCTAGATGAGACTAAAGATTTCGCGGTATCGACTCGCATTCATTGAGGTTTTGTTCAATCGTGGGAACATATTAAGGTTACGGGATTAACCGACTTTCTCACAATATCTGAACTTTAACTGGAAGAAATTAGTAGAGGTTGCGGGGACTAACTTACAATTTCATTGACATTTTGTATGTTTGCAGGCTACCTCGGTTCTGCGAAGATGCTTCGACTTTGAAGATCTTGCACTGGACGTGATTTACCTGAAGGGTTCGCGTTTCAAAGACTTCTCGCGCTAGGGAGGTTGTGCTGCAGGATAGCACGATGCTCCACGTCTCTTGTAGCTGACTGTACTTCTCAGGGTGAAGCTGTATACCAGGAGACGTCTCGGGAGGGAGTTTTTATGGAGGGAACTAACGAACTCGGGGATGATCTGGACTCCAAAACGTAGTACTGTGCTCAAAGCTGATTTCCGGACTTCAGCTGGGGCGTTTGTACCTTCTGGTATCTCTGGGACCACTTGGAGGCAACCTAGTTGCGTGGATGCCCTGGCCATGGTATGGACCACCTCATCGTGTGGGAAGAAATAACGTGGACAATTATTATTATTATTTTCAATGTTTTGTATTCCACGATAGTTTACATTATCGGACTTTCCTTCTTCTGAAAAGACAATTCAGTCTAGCCCAGAGGGGTAAAAAAATTCTGACAATATGACACGTTTGCAGAATAGTAGCCTTTAGGATATTATGCTTTAAATACTCAGGTTGTAACAGCCTGCATGGACTAATTATTGTTTGTTCTTTCAAAACTTGACAATTACCATTTTTAATAAAAATTTCACTACCGGGCAGCTCAGATGCCAAAGTACAATTTACTCTCTCAAGTATATAGAAAAGTACATATAACATAAAATGGATTTATTTGGGTATAACTATTTACATTGTAACATAATAAAAATATTTCCTGTATTTGGTACAAAACAAAAACTGATCTTGAGGTATTCTCTGGACGGATCAACGCCTGGCAGGCAGACAACCCCTTTCGCTTCTCGGGCTGGACGGGTTGCAGATCACCAAGATCGTACACGTACCGGGATTGTGGTAAGGTCACTAAATACATAAAGGTACCGCCATTCCATTCCAAGATTTTGTTCCCCCAAATTAAAAAGGACAGAGCATTGTAAGAAAGTGAGAGTGAGAGTGAGACGATAATGACAGGAACCCCAAATTAAAAGAGACAAAAGATATATGTTTGCACAGTTGGCGGTAACTTTATGATTTAGTAACCTTAGATTGTGGTAGAGTCCCTGTATATAATAAGGTATATACAGGGACTCTAGATTGTGGTAGTGTACCTGTATAATACTTTAGTAAGAGTAGAGCAAACAGCGAACAATTTAGGATCATTTTTTTATGGCTACCAAGATTTCATGATATATTGAAAAACAAGGTTGGTAAAACTGACACACGAGTTGTCAGTTTTATCAAATTCGAGGTTAGCAGGTTAGGTTTTGCGTCAGTTTTGACACAGACTGACACAAAACCTAACCGGCTAACCTCGAATTTGATAAAACTGACAACTCGTGTGTCAGTTTTACCAACCTTGTTTTTCAATATTTCATTAAATCTTGGTAGCCATGAAAAATGATCCAAAATTTTTCGCTGTTTGCTCTACTCTTACTAAAGTATTATACAGGTACACTAGATTGTGGCTGGCGTAAACGTCCTCTAGTGGCCAAGACTGTAAACGCAAGAAATCGAGGTTAATTTTATTTACAATTGCCAAACATAATAAATAGGGGTGTAATCTTGTTTATTTCGGGGGCTGCGACTATAAATTGACGTGGGGCGAAAGCCTGACTTGCCCCAACCTAGTCCGCAGTGCCGAATAAGCCTCCTTCAGCAAGTGAAATGACAGTGTATTAAATTACTCCGGAAACGGTGTTAACCTTAAAATTTGCTAATTCATTAACAGTGGTAGATTATATCGAGAGATCAAAAAAAAAACTGTTCCTCAGCGGGCTGTGGAAATTCAACGTATGAATAATATGTTGGTGACACTGTACGTCAATGTCAAATTCGAAGTTAGTAGGTTAGGATTTGCGTCATTTTGTGTCAAAACTGACGGAAAACCTAACCTGATAACCTCGAATTTGACATTGACGTACAGTGTCACCAACATATTATTCATACGTTGAATTTCCACAGCCCGCTGAGGAACAGTTTTTTTTATCTCTCGATAGTTTCTTGAAGCCATTTAAATAGATATTAATTAGAATTGAAAAATATTACTCCTAAAAAGCGCCTTGAATAAAAAACGTAGAAATTATGCAAACATACTACTTTTCGGTAAATAATAAAAAATCTAAAGACGTAATTAGCATTTTATATTACTTTTTTCAGTTATAAATGCTTAGTCTTCACTTTAAAAAAATTGAATTTTAATATTAAGTCTTGATATGAGAAATTTTGAAAAATATTTAAATTGAAAAAATAATTAACCGTCGGCGGTTACCCCTTATTCAAGCATACATAAAAATAATATCTGCATTGATTACCTGCGCCTCAATAAAAGCCAAAATGGGCCATTATACTCGTACCATGCACCGAAGTTTTTTAATTTATTACCTCCGGATATTCCAATGATACCGATTAATAAATTTAAAATAACAATAAAATCGTTCTTGTTAAAACACGCTTTTTACAACAACGAAGGATTTTGCGCGCGCATTGGCGACCTCATTGAAATCTTACTTAATTTCGGAAAAACGCCTTTTCGGATTTTGACAAATTCGAATCTGAATTGTAAAATGCTTTGGAGTCTGCCCAGCCTTCTTAGATTGCGGCAACAATCTGGCAACATGGGCAATTTATTTTCGTGCTGGAGTGACTTGATGGTTTGTGCCGCTGGTTCAGGTAGAAAACCCAAAAGAACGTTTGCTTTCTGCACATTAATTTGAGAAACGTTGGTATGCAACCCATTTAACAACATATACGTTTAAACCTATATAGCTGAGCCTTTTCTCATTATATGCTCTTTGGTAATATATTGTTTGTAGGCGACTCAATAACGCCATAGTTCAACACTATATTGTCTACATTTTTTCATTGGTTGAGCCATTATCTGGAGAAAAAATTAAATTTATAACATATTTATTTCGCCGGAATCAACATTTTTTGCAATAGTTGTGTTAAAAGACAAACGAACTAAAATACTAATGAAACTAATAAACTGGGTTTTAATATTAGTAAACACTAGAAGACATAAAAACGTACAGCAGACATGTAAGAAAATGTATAACAAATACTCACATGTAAATTGTCGTTTTATTGAAACAATAATACAATTTGCTTTGTATGTAATCCGTAAAGATGGAAGTTGTCGAATATGAATTAAATACTAATTACCCTTGCACTAATTGTTAACTGCTTGTCACACAATTCAGAAACAATCTAACCAGATTTGCATCTCGAGCACGAGATATCCCCTGATTCAGTGACACCACATGCGTAGTTTCTGCAGTGCGCGGTTACACGCACATACCCTTGCCGACGTATGCTGGACTTCCCCGACAATGCGTGACACGTTCGCCTACCGACACTTGTTTCTTAAGACCTGTCTGGCGGACTTAACCGCCGAATGGTTATAACTTGCATTTTGTGTTTATTTGGAAAATAATGTTACACTATGTTACACAACAGATGAAATATGTACGAACGGTTTTTCTAAATTTTCTTATCTTCTCTTCCTTCTGTATGCTTTCACCGCCCCCTTATTTTTATTCAACGCCCCCCAAATGCACCCGAGGCTACTATCGCCCCCCTGGATCGTTCCAGTGCCCCCCAAGGGGCGGTTTCGCCCACTTTGGGAATCACTGAAGAGATTATCAGACTAACTGATTGAAGTAGTCCATATAGATGGTATCCATAAACCTACATTATAATTTATAAGCAGGCATTCTGAGCTTCCCAACTGAATTTCTTCAAAAGTAAGTATTTTGGCAAAGAATTCTACTAATAATATACCAAAACAGCTAAAACTACATGTGTAGACTAGTACATATCAAAATTATAATTCACTCCAGTAGGCTCTAGAAGTTTGCATTCTTTTGTGAACTGAAGTATTTTTAAACTCGGGGAACTCCGCCAGTTTGGGTCTTCACTAGCAGAGGATTTAAGAAGTTCTTCGGTAAATTCCAAAAGTTGTCAAGTTGATCGTCGAATCCTGTGAATTTTCACTGTTGATATCATCAACATCATTGTAGAAAGGGTCGCCTAAATCCCCTTCAGACTTGTAAAGCATTCTCTTCGCTCTAAGTTTCTGTCATATGTCAGCAAAATTCGGTTTTTACACCCATCTTTAGGCGCTTTATGCCTGAAGGTCCAGCTGTGCTGTGACTCATGACCCCCAGGACTGATTCATGAACCACGCAGAAAACTACTTTAAGTCGTTACTCAGTGCTTAAGAAATATTAAACATGTACCTACAACACTAGCTTATGTACTGATTGATATCCATAAGCCTGGCCAGAGAATTTGTTTAAAGGCTAATTTGTCCGTATCAGGTATTGTAACTAGAAAAGTAAAGGATACAATAATATGCTGCTCCCAGCTAACAAGTAACAAATGTAATTCTGTTTTAATACAGTTTAAAATCTGAGGCAACTTAATCTTATCCCGTAATAATAGTGTTTTCAATAAGTCCTGGGCAGCTATGATTCGCTCCTTTTAGATGGAACTACCATGGCAGCGTCACTTGAAAAAGCAAGCCACCCACCAGTCACGTATGCAGGTTGTTCTAATAATTGTTTTAATATCAATATTAAAATGATTGTGGAAACTGTCGCTCTTCTGTATCTAATAATATAGCGAATAGAAAAATTGTAAAAGATAAAATTGTGGATACAACCTTTTCAAGATATATCAAGAAAGCGTTAATTTACAACTTTTTACAGCAACCTGATAAAGTACGAGCCTAATTTTTTTCATTACTTGCTCCCATACCTCGATACTCGTTTGGTTTACACTACTACCATGTTCCACACCCATGTGTCATTATTGGTCTTACAATATATACATACAGCACTATAGGCCTTAAGGCCTTTGGCTATTTATTCTATACTATTCACAAACAATAATTAGCAACTAATCTATACTATTCACTTTTATTTTCCACAACTTTCTGTTTTTTGCAATTTCTTCCCAGTTGTTTTCGTTTATTGATTGTAAATCCTCTTTCACACATTCTTCCCATACTTTCCTTGGTCTGCCTTTTCTGTTTTTGCCACCCCACTTTGCATTATACACTTTCTTTACCAAATTCTCATCTCCCATTCTTATAATGTGACCCAGCCACCTTAACCTACACTGTTTTACTATTACACTTAACTTTTTGTCTTTATAGCATTCTTCTAATTCTTGATTCGTTTTCCGTCTCCATACCTCTCCTTCTTTGATCCCCCCATAAATTTTTCTCAAGACTTTCCTTTCCCACACATCCAATTTTTTATTACTTTCTTAATCAGTTACCCATGTTTCTGCCGCAAAAGTTACTGTTGGCCTGATTATAGTTTTATAAATGCACTCTTTAATCCTGCATGATATCTTTTTGTCCCTTATAATCTTATTGTATGCCCCTATACATCTTGACACTGCTGCTAACCTTCTCATAATTTCCCTTCTGGAACCTCCTTCTTCTGAAATCTGTACCCCCAAGTATATTACCTGTTCTTCTTTTTTAAAACATTGTAGTTGGTTTTCTAATTTTATTTTTAGGGTTTCATTTCCTGTTTTGTTTTTGTTATTTGAAATCATGTATGTTGTCTTGCTCTCATTAATCTTTAGACCGATCTTTATTGCACTTTTTTGGAATCTTGCTATTATTTCCTTTAGTTCTTCTTTGGTTCTACTTAAGAATACCACATCATCCGCGTAGGCAAGGCACTGATAGGAATTTCTTGCTAAATGGTATCCTGTTTTTATTTTACTTTTTCTAAGTACTGATTCTAATACTATATTAAACAATGTGGTGGATAAGGGGTCCCCTTGTTTAAGTCCTATGTTGCTATCAAATGTCTTGGAGTCATGGCCTTGAAATCTAACTTTGTTTACTGTGTTCCCTAAAGACATTTGTATTAGCTGTATTATTGCTGGGGAGAATTCCAGGTCTTTTAATGCTGTAATGATTTCTTTTCTCTTTATTGAATCATACGCCTTCTGAAAATCTACAAATAGTGCATAAATTCTTGTATCCTTTCTATTGCACATTTCTTGGATTTGCCCTATTACCCAAATATGATCGATAACTGATTTTCCTTTTTTAAAACCACACTGATAACTACCTATTTTTGTATCTGCTTCCTCTTGTAACCTTTTATTGATCATACTTGTGAAAATTTTGTATGCAACGGTTAACAGAAATATCGGTCTGTAGTTTTCAGTTCTTTGTGGGTCTCCTTTCTTGTACATTGGACTTATAATTGCGAGTTTCCATTCTGCTGGCATTCTTTTCTGTTTCCATACTTCTGTAATTAGTTCAAAAATTCTTTCTTTTACTGATTCGTCTGTGTACTTTATTAGTTCTAGCGGTATTTCGTCAAGTTGATCGTCGAATCCTGTGAATTTTCACTGTTGATATCATCAACATCATTGTAGAAAGGGTCGCCTAAATCCCCTTCAGACTTGTAAAGCATTCTCTTCGCTCTAAGATTCTGTCATATGTCAGCAAAATTCGGTTTTTACACCCATCTTTAGGCGCTTTATGCCTGAAGGTCCAGCTGTGCTGTGACTCATGACCCCCAGGACTGATTCATGAACCACGCAGAAAACTACTTTAAGTCGTTACTCAGTGCTTAAGAAATATTAAACATGTACCTACAACACTAGCTTATGTACTGATTGATATCCATAAGCCTGGCCAGAGAATTTGTTTAAAGGCTAATTTGTCCGTATCAGGTATTGTAACTAGAAAAGTAAAGGATACAATAATATGCTGCTCCCAGCTAACAAGTAACAAATGTAATTCTGTTTTAATACAGTTTAAAATCTTAGGCAACTTAATCTTATCCCGTAATAATAAAGTGTTTTCAATAAGTCCTGGGCGGCTATGATTCGCTCCTTTTAGATGGAACTACCATGGCAGCGTCACTTGAAAAAGCAAGCCACCAGTCACGTATGCAGGTTGTTCTAATAATTCTTTTAATATCAATATTAAAATGATTGTGGAAACTGTCGCTCTTCTGTATCTAATAATATATCGAATAGAAAAATTGAAAAAGATAAAATTGTGGATACAACCTTTTCAAGATATATCAAGAAAGCGTTAATTTACAACTTTTTACAGCAACCTGATAAAGTACGAGCCTAATTTTTTTCATTACTTGCTCCCATACCTCGATACTCGTTTGGTTTACACTACTACCATGTTCCACACCCATGTGTCATTATTGGTCTTACAATACCAGCCAAATTACCTCCGTAAACACAGTGCTATACTAAATTGATGCAACAGAAGATGCAGTAGCTTCTGTTAAATTATGTTGCATTATGACAGTATTTTGTTAGTAATATATTGCTATGGACACATTTTAGTAGCCTCATATGTAAAATAATAATTGTTAATAATTTATATCATAATCAACAATACATACAAATATTTATTGTAAAAATGTCCAGATGTAATAATTTAGATTTCAAATTTGTCATAAAATAGCAAACATTGTAAATAATTATCAGTATGATGTTTTTAGAATAGCATTATTTTTGTGTAAAAACAAATTAAAATCAAAGTAGGCTTAGCATTTCATGCAACTAAAATAAAACACTGTAAACAAAAGTAAGAGAGTTGGAGCCAGCTTCTTTTAAGAGTGACTTGTTTTTGCAAAGCTTCCAAATAAATGATATTTATGTGCAATTAAAAAACACCCAAGTTTACCTAAAATTGTGTTTTAATTGAGAGTGTACCTAGGGTGATTTGTGGAAGTTTTTCCATTGTATTGAGCTTCCGCAAGTGGTAGAACGAAGCATCAATTGGTCAGAGTGCATCTCAGGAGTATTTCAAAGTGGTTTTTACGGAGATCCAGTCAGTTTTGTAATCGCCTGTTCGGGCGTCTAAGCGAGCAGTGAGCGTGTGGTGCAGCACAGCCCTACAGTGGGGTCCCAGCGTCAGTAAGAGCCATTCAAAAGCGATCCAAAATGCAAGCCGACATTGAGGTGCAGATCAGAGCCGGTTCCTGCCTTGCTATTAGCCGGCTGGTTACGATTTCCTGTCTTGAGTATCGTGGAACCTCAAGCAGCATTTTAGAAGCGACAAAAGGTTAGATTTTGCCACCTAAAAAGCGTCTCTAGTGAATGTGTTTGTTTGGCGTGGGTTTTGCAATCAACTTCTGGCACCGTAGAGTCAGTAGAAGTCAATTGTTTCGTAACGTAGTATAACTTATAGTAAATTTTTCTCACATAGCAACAGCGGTTACAGCGTGTATACAGATTGTCCGAAATCCGTTTTGAACATAGGAAATTAATGAGTGCGACAAGAAAGACATAAACAAAATGAGTAGCAAGACAAAGATAGAATGTAATCATGGCTACGTAAATTTTTAAACTAAAATTAAGTCAATGAAACAAACAAACACTTGTCAAATATTTTAGCTGTCATTAACAGTATAAGGTGAGGTTTAAGGCTCGATCCACACTATCGGGCTGTTCTCGGTTCGATCTCGCTCCGCTCAATTTTTTATACATTGTTAGCAAGGGGCACGACCTGCGTTTGAGCGTTACCTATAGTGTGAATGTGCCCATTGCTAACAATGTATAAATATTTGAGCGCAGCGAGATCGAACCGAGAGCAGACCGATAGTGTGGATCGAGCCAAAATATACTATTGTTTACTATTCACATAATTATTTTAATTATTTAAACCTCACTTTATACTCTTAATGATAGATACAATATTTGACAGAAGCGTTTGTTTGTTTCATCGACTTCATTTTAGTTTAAAAATTTCTATCTTTGTCTTGCTACTCATTTTGTTTATGTCTTTCTTGTCGCACTCATTAATTTCCTATGTTCCAAACGGATTTCGGACAATCTGTATAAACAATTTAAATAAAACACAGAATTGTTTACGAATTTTCAACATCCGGTGACGATTTTGGAATTTGTGAGTGACGTCAGGTACAGATACCAAGCATGAAAATTTCCATCAGCTAAATATCGTAGCATACAAAGTGTGTCCAAATAATTTTATTTTAAACTTTAAATAATAGCAAATTATTAATTTAATAATTTTGGATGTAGCGACCTAACCCTGAGATAGAGTTATTTATTTATTAATAATTAGAATAAAACAAATAATTAGTTAGCCGGGCACTTTACAAAACCCTGTTGAGATAGTCATTGTATTAATTAAAATTGTCAACATTTACAACAATATATACGATAGAGAATTACATATTGCTTAAGGTTAAGGTGCCCGTCTGAATAGCGAAAAGAGAAAATGTGTTTAGGCACATTCTCTATAATATCCCGTCATTATTATCAATTTAATTACATAAAATTCCACACTTTTAATCAGTAAATTGGTCTAATAAATCACTATATTTTTGCATTTTTATTTGAATTAACCATATGAATTACGATTTAAATCAGTAATTTAGATTCGTTCTTCACAGCAGCAAATAAAAAAAAAGTTATTTTGTTATGGTCAATATTTTGCAAAGTTTTATTTCTTCGTTTTGAATTGCTGCCCTGAAGAACAAATCCCAATTAATGAAATAAATCGTTTTATCAACCAGTCGTTCATTGATATCCTGCAACTTCATATAAATTACATTTCGGTGAAATAAAGTTAGGCTGTCAAATATAATACACATATATTTATTCGTCTTTTAACAAATTCTTGTTTGGATAGCTATAGAAGGCATCTTTTTATAAAGACAATATAATTTATGCCAAAAATGTTAATACTGAAAGTACTGAACTACTTAGATGTGTGTCTACGTTGATCCATACATATAATTGGCTCCGACACTCCTTAACACAATAAAATTAATATTTAATTCTTAGTAGATGCAAATATCAATGATATTTGAACTTTCGGCGCCTCGTCAGACTGTATATAGAATATACCATCCATACGAACAAACAGCTTCCTCCTAACATATAACTATTTATCACTGTTGACTCCTTAGGCATCAAGCACTTTGAGAAGGCATAATTATTTGGTGTAAAAACAACCTGAAAAAAGAAATGTAATACAGCTCTCAACGGCACTCTTTGGAACTTACTAAACCGTAGCTCGGATTATCTTTATTTCGCCAACTGAAGCTTGGTAAGGTTATTTCCACTCCTTCCCCAATTGGCAGGTCCCGTGTGCAACCGTGATGTGTGTGGCCAGACATTACAAGCCTAGGATTAATTTGTCGCAATAGTTGGTCTGTGGCCGCTCTGCTAAGACAATCCCAACCCTCCCTAAATTTTTGCCTCTTTAAGGGGAAGGGAGCTTCGTCTGGTTCACTACAATCTTCATCTGATTTTCTATATAGCGGATAGTGCTAAAAATATGCCTTAGTATACCGCCTACAGAATCTTCAGATGAAATACCTGCATGAGAATTGGCCTGCTATATGTTTTTAATTTTGTCTTAATGTCGCAGCTCCCTTTACCATTGGCACATTTAAGTATCTCTAAAAGACATACAATTAATCAGTATTGCTAAAGAACTAGTTAGTATGAATACAGTTTCAAATAGCATTATTTACTATTGAAATTTTTTTTAAAAATAATGTTCATAATCTTGGGTTTTGGTTCTGATTTTTTATTTAGCGCATTTGGTAAAAATAAAATAAGTTGAAAATGTCTAAATAATCATACTTTCTATTTGTGTCAGTTGTAGTTCAGCTGCTTTGCATAAGAAGCATCCATCTCCTTCCAAAGCCATGCTGTTGACCAGGACAAAATGATTGCCACGCACAGTAATTAATTGTATTGAAGATGAATTAAATCCCGTTACAAATCTATTATTTAAATAAGGTGTGATGCTGAAAAACAAGTATTAATTCCATCAAGTTAACAAATCCTTCTGCAGCTTACCGGTAATGAAAGCCGATGTCATGATTTCCTACGGCTATATACATTGCAGTACCTTCAGGAACAGCAAATAAACTGTGAAAACGTTTAATGTAGTAATTAAATTCATCATCGCTACAGTAAAGACCTTCATCTGTTAAATCCCCTAATACAAATACCAAATCCGGAGGGTGCAGTTTCATGGCGGTTTGAAACGTTCTGTACATTTGCCATTCTCTACGGAGTTTATCAAACCAATGTCCTTCGCGTGAGCCCAATAAGTGGGTGTCTGCCAGGACCATAACGCGAACTGGTTCCTCGTCAGCGCCTTTAATCGTTGGATCTTCATTGTCCTGATTTAGGTTTGGCCATTCACACTGAAAGTCATAGAAATGTGAGCCACTTGAAAACATAACCTTACTGAACTAGTAATTTGAGTAGTAATCATAAAAGTTGCCTATCTAAGGTTTTACCTGCAAAAGCACAAGGTAATACACGCCCCACTCGCAGTAAAAGAATAAACAAACAATGCCGAAAAGAATTTTCGCTATAAATTTGAAATCTGGTCTCATGCTGTCTAACCTACATATTTGGTTTTTACCATATATGTATGCAGCGTTGCCAGATGCTCAGTTATAAATAATTGTGGTAGCAGCAACATCAATTTTATGGTATTTAAAAACAAATTATGGTATAGTCACACTTTATTTTCAGAGTATTTTTATTAATAGAAATATTATATACTTATATCCTTGAAAACAAAATACCCAAATTCATTCGTTTAATCACCATATATATAAAAAAAGTATAACCATTAATACATAAACATGCACATATTATTTTTATTGAAAAAACTGGGAAAGGATTACTTCCATTTAGCTAAATTAAATAAGTAAATTACAAATGGTACCTAATACATATACCTATTAATTCATATCCTAAAACTCAAAATAATTCTTCTACACTATCCAAGACTTCAGAGCATTCTTAAAAGTGAATAAGAAATTAGTTAACAGTCAAGCAAAATCATTATTTTATTTTGTGTATAATATATTTGAAGTCATATTTTTAAAGTATTGTAACGAGACAGACTTGTGTCGCAAATGCGCACGCCGGTGTCTTCTGATGGCCTCTAGTGATCTATAACCCTCTACGTTGTGTACATCACTTTGTTTTAATTTGACAGATTTTATGAATGATTTAAACAAGTTTTCGTAACTTGTGGACCGTTAGGGTTCTTATAACCCTCGTAACTGCAAGTTCTTCATTTAAGTAGGCTCATACACACACTTTGATGAAATAACCAATAAACCCTATACTCTCGTATATAAAACTAAATTTAAACAACCAAATTGTTCCCTTTACCTTTCTGTAGTGGAGACAGTCTAATGGGAAATGTAATACTCTTCAATTGTTGGTGTAATAATAGCAATACTGCGACAGTGCAAGGAAGGACTTAAGAGTTGTAAAGGAAATTTATCAGTGAAGGAAATTGCGCCCGCCGCTCTCAACCTGCTATAGCGACAACCGCGTAATTAGGAATAAGGAAAAGTACGGTCGTCTGCCCTCAATCTGCTGTAGCGATGATATCGCCCGCTGATTAAATGTAGCGACAACCGCGTAATTACGAATAAGGAAAACTACGGTCGTCTGCCCTCAATCTGCTGTAGCGATGATATCGCCCGCTGATTAAATGTAGCGACAACCGCGTAATTACGAATAAGGAAAACTACGGTCGTCTGCCCTCAATCTGGTATAGCGATGATATTGCCCGCTGATTAAATGTAGCGACAACACGTAATTAGGGATCAAGTAAGGTGCCCAAAACTGTTGTCCTGACTCTGTCGAGTTTCCCTTTAAATAGCAGCTCGTAGTAGATATCCCCTCTCGGAAATACCAGTGGTGATTCCACCCTATAACCAATCACAGCGTTTCCGCTGGGTAATTATCCAATCATAATGTTTCCATTATGGCGCAGTATTTCTACCACATTTGAAATCGTATTATAATATTTTCGGTGCTTTTGATCTGGGTGACTAGCACCCAGAGTCGTAAATTGCCACTTTAATCCCTATTTGGCTTTCGCCGCGTGACGAATTCCCCAATTAGACTATGCCCAAATATCTTCAGTTTCCTGTAAGAAAAGTGTGAATTATGTGGCCACATAATTCACTATTAAGCTGAAAGCAAAACACTATATGGTCCAGGGCATTGTGTGTGTAACTTAATAACGCCCGCAGTCGCAGCTGTGGGTCGAACCTTAATCTATAGTCTGTTTTTTTGCTTTATGATTCAGAGCAGGCTTTGCTTTTACATTTTTGTAACAGTGCAGGTAGTTGGTTACAATGAAAAAACACTAGTAATGTCAAAAACTTATTACAACTGTCAATGTGTTATAAGCACTATTATACATAATGAAAGCTACAATTATTACTGAACCACTGACATTAAATAAGGTATTGCTTTCTTTTAAGAAATTTTATTTAAAGATGGTTGTTATCTAACTGTACAAAAACGCCATAAAATTTCTATATGTTCTAATGTGAAAATATATTATTAAAATCTTGCTGATGACTTCTATTTGCAAATCTGTGTTGTAGAAGTTATTATTTATACTAAACATATAAGAGGGATTAACTGTTTTTTCAACATTGTCTAGAAAGGCCACCGTTCACACACTTATGATAGTACGTGCCAAACAGTGCCACACCTTGGTAAAAATCCTGATGTGCATCCTGCATGCAAAATAGTATAACCATTGATTGTATAACTCTTTCCCTCCCCCTTAACTTTAGATGGATTACTTGTCAAGTCTGTGTCGTGGGTCTACCTATGCAGACTGGTTCCATTTCCAGTTTCATCCAAAAACCGGAACATACATTTTTCACTAAAATTTCGAAATTGTAAATATTTCTTTAAAGAAGTAATCTTCGCCGAAATGACATGATTCTTCTCACAAACCAATTTTCTTCCATTCACAATTTTGTATTTATATCCCATATTTTTAATGTGTAGTATAATTTTGAACAAGTCCTGATATAATTTAGTTTCTCTCTTGTACATCGCAATAAATTATCCAAAACAAATTACAAAGTTTCTTAATATCCTCCCTGAAACTATAGTCCTCCCAAGTTAATTTTTTTCCCCTTTTTCGTATTGTCATTCGGTTGTTGCTGGAGTTGTGATTTTGCTTCATTTATTAGACTATTAAACAGAGTTGCATTCAAAATCTAACATAATAACAAGTTGTAAGAAATTTACATCAAAGATTTGACCAACTCTTCCAATGATGGCTGTTTTACTTAATTTACCATTGATATCTTTTATATTAGTAAAGCAGCGTTTTATAGCCACTTTAGTTTTACTATTAATACTGCTTTTTTGTGGCTTTTTATTAAACGTTATTGAAGTGTCAACGTGACAATCTCGGGGATCTTGATTTTGAAGTTAGGTATATTTTGTAACTAAATTGTTGTACACTGCTAAAATAATATAAATGCAAGGCCTGCTGTGAATCATAAAGCAAAAAAACAGACTATATCCATTAATATGCCTGCACCTGCAACAATTTCTTACATTGGGAAAACACATTCTGCATATCGTAATTACCAAATTCAAACGAAAAACTTAAGCATCCAATATTAATTGTTCATGTTTGTGTCCATTATTATAACCTATAAGTCGCGTCCTCTCACAGTATATATATTTCTTTAGAGGGCTGATATTCATAACGGCATCCATATTTTTTTATGTCTGACACTAATACTAAGAAATTTATTGTTTTTAGCGGCAGTTTATTTCCAATTCTAGTTTTTATAAAATTTATCTTAGGAACACCCTCTCACATGTGGTAGGGATAAAATATCTAGTACAAATTTAGACATTTGCTCCATGTTTAACACTTTTAACATGTTTCTTCAAAATGGAAATACCTGTACTTATTTCTTTGTTATTACGTACAGGACATACCGAATTTTTTCTTATAGGCAGATGTTAACGAATTTTTGAATTCTAGAATACGTTCCGGTTCAAGCGATATTTTTGAACAATTTGTTTATCTATGTTTTTGTTGCCGGCTGCCTGAACGGCGATTTTTTTCGGGATCGTATCCTGATTTAACCACTAACAACCTCAATTCTCACAGTCAATTACTGGACACCACACTATATTTTAATATAGCAAAAAAATCAAACTATAAGGAACACAATATTCCGTTTAACCATGAACACTACGTCTTACATACAGTAGTATTTACTACGAGCTGAATTTAGAATAAACTAAACCTGGTGCAGCACAAACCAAGACACAAGACATTCTGCATCCAGCATTCAGTAATAATAATATATTACATAATAAGCTGCGAAAGTGGCGTATAACGTGCGAGTATATTTGAGAAACGAGGCCCACGTCCACAAAAAATATACATTTTTGCAATTTAATGAATGATAGCTTTATTGTGACAACTGACAATGTCAGTAGATTGTCCGTAATTTTTAGGTCAAAATGACATATTCTCAGCAATTTTGAGGTTAAAATCGCATATTTAGCGCACTGTATAACTGTGAATTGTGCATTTTTTCATAACAAACACATTCGTTATAATATCGACCGGCTTTCGTATGTGGGCGTGGGAGAAAACGATAACGAAACGACTACAAGCGATTTCCTATTCCAAACCGTCATGATCTTCTTCACGCTACCGACCGTTTTAGGGGAACCCCAAATCAAATGTCTATGCTTGTTAGTCAGCAAACGAATAATAACGCACAATTACATTATTGGAGGTAGATATTGACGTCTTGCTATAATTTTTACATTTAATTTTTTTTTTGGAAATAATGGTATGTGGTATGACACTGTAATTTATGGTATATTTTAGCTAAATTATTTTTGATGGTATCAAGCTTGAAATTATGGTATAAATACCATAATTATGGTATGTCTGGCAACACTGTATGTTTGGATTATTTATACATGCACGGGACATTATGAAATAAAAGGACGTTCATCTATCACAAACTGATTTATATTAAATTGAAAGAGTCGGTCGGTGTAGCTCTTTATATACCCACATAGGCAGAAGTCGACCAATTGTTAATTTGATTGCTTCCAGAGCAAAAATGGGCGCACTCAAACTCTGACGTAGGAGACATGCAAGGACATGTTTAGACATGTCCACTCAATGTTCGGCAGAAGAATATTTCTTGTAATATCTTTATTTGCGTTTTTTTTGAAAAACTATTTAAGAACATTTCTCAAAATTCTGACGTGATGGAGCAAATTTGAACACAGATTCAGAATCAGCATGACAAAAGACATAAACTAAACTTATTGATGTACCATGACATAAAAAAATATTCTGAGCAGGCCTTGATATGTGTTATACGTTTGGAAGTACTGAAGTGTATGTCAAATTCGAGATTAAAAGGTTAGGTTTTGTTTGTTGTTTGACACAGACCGACGTAAAACTTAACCTGCAAATCTCGAATTTGACATAGACTGACAATACACTTCAGTACTGCCAAACGTATAACACATATCAAGGCCTGCTCAGAACAATTTTTTTTATCTCATGGTATAAGAAAACCAAACCGTGTTGACCAGTGTTATTAATAACATTATGTAGGTGTTCTAGAATGAAATACACATACCTAACCTAAACCATTGCATAACTGTCACCGCCTGTCAAGTCAAAATTTTATTTGAAAATTAACATAAATATCAACACTTAAACAATGTTACATCTGCTACATTAATCATTTCGAACAAAAACGTTTTGTTCTTGGTTAAACGTGTGTTGTAACTTAAAATTTGATTATTTAATCAACTTGACACTTCTTCTATTACAATAACTGTCATATTTAAATTAAAAACATCAGAAGTAATAGAGCACATGACTTAATAATTGTTTAAAAGCCAAGCTTGATTTCGTTTTCATTTGCTCACATGTTATTTTTAAAAATTAATGTACCTACATAGAATGCATAGGTACCGTAATGATATGACCTACAAAATTTATTAATTAGAAATTTATGATAATTAACTCAGTACATACTGATTTAATGTGAATTAAATAATTCAAACATTTAAGTGTTAAAATAATGTGAAATGTATGTATAGTATTCATCAAGTATGAAGAGCTGTAACTATTCAGTAATGCACCTTTAGCAAGAATACATTTGGGGAATCCTGTTACGGTACTTTTGTAGCTCCCCCTGTATTAGCAAAAATTGGCTAGTCGAATTTTATTCCTAAGTATTAGCCCGTGGTTTAATTTGGTGGTGTTGCATGCATTAGAATAGGCCTAGTTAACTGTATCCTAGTTTTAAACATTTTATTATATTTAATAGGTAGTTTCGTAAGCACCTCTTCTAGTAATAATTAGCTAGACTTCATTAATTAAATTTATTTTGGCTCCATTTCCCCAAATATTTAAGCCTGGTGGTTAGGCAACCGTAATCGCAATAATTACAAACCATTCTCTGGCCTGATTTATTGCTAGAACAACTCTTGTTGCAGTCAAATCTTTCAGGAAGTTTTTCTGTGGGTTCACTTGCCCAAAAATTTTGATATCTTGTAACTTGTAAAGCTGGTGTTGAAATTTGCTTTCTTTCCAAGCAAAATTGCCATGCTAGTTGGTTGTCCCCTGCAGCTTAGTGCTTCGAAGAGCCCATTTTGTTGAGCTCATTTCCGAATAGTTTCATGGAGGACCTAGAAGCACTCATGCTTTGTTTCGGACTTTCGTAACTGTTAGATAGTCGTTTTACTTACGTCCTATCGCTACTACGGATTTATGGGGCCAACGTTTGCAGGTCCTCCTGGCTTAACACCATCGTTAGGAAAGCTAAGGCCCTATCTTCTTAATCGAGGGCTCACTTGGGAATTCTTGTACCTTTTTAGCCATCCCCTGTTGGGATTAACTATCTCCCGTTGAGATTTGCTTTGCTGGAATCCAAGCAGTCGATCTGGGCTCCTGAAACTGACGAATTGCCTGTGTATTTCAGAACCCCAGTGGACTACGCTAGAGAATAAGCGTCCGCACTACACCTACCTGCAAGCCACCCGCGGCCTTCATAGTTTGCACCGCTATTAGCAGCTGTTGCCGTGACCTTCACCTCTCTGCTGCCCCCAGGTGAACCAGACTGCCAAGGAAGCAAACGGAAAGGTTAGATCTGGATGTGTGCTTCTGCAGGCAACGCACTAGTATAGTTATAAATCGTTGCGCCTGGTGTATTTTGTGTTAGGATAGGTGCGCGCTTCTTACAGCTAAAAAACTAGGGCATGCTTTACAAATCGTAACCCCTTGTGTACTTTTGCTTAGGTTATGCGAATCGTTAGCACAGATCTTACGAGGGTAGGTTATGTGCCTCGTCCTTTTGTAAGTATTTTTGTTTAGATATATGTTAGGGCTGCCGCAAAAGTCGTGCGGCCACTTTTTGCAAACTATTAAATAAAGTTAATTAGGTTTACCAGAATTCTGTCGACCTTGACAACGGTTCTTCGGCTCGAATGTGTGGGAGCTTTCGGATATATTTAACCCCAACCGCTGCTTCACAGTGGGACGCCCTACAAATTACAGATTAGAATAACATAGAGCTTCGAGCTTTGATAGCATCTTATTCGAATGGTGCTTTTTTTTTACTTACCCGGTAGCACGTGATAGCTTTGTTTGACGGCTCAGCGCGATTATTACACACAACTGTCACATGACTGACATCAGCCAATGAAAACCATGCATTTTTTGAAAATCGACCAATCCCGAACTGCTTAGCTGATAAGCTCCCTAGGGATGATTATCGACCCCGTGGATGTCTCATAATTAGAAATAGAAATACAACACACAAGCAATTTGAGTTTTTTTGCATTATTAGATGAATTTTAAATCATAATTCGTATACGGGTTTTATGTAATAATCTTCAAAATATAAACGCGTGCGACAGACTTGCATACAATTTTGTCAGTGCCAAGAGCCATCGTGCTGGTTGCCCTTAGAAAACTGCCCTCGGGCAAGCCTCGGAACAGTTTTCATTGCAACCAGCACTCGACCCTTGGCGTGTGAAAAATTATCGGCAAGTATGTCTCGCCCTTGTTATATTACTATTGATAATCACTCGGCCCTTCTTATGTTTTGGAAATTCGTACTCCGCCATTTGCGTTCGAAATTTATAGCGTAAAGTTAGTCATTATTAGAGATGAGTCGTACCGCACGGAACGTTCTTTCGGAACGGTATTTTTTAGCAACGTAGCTGAACGTTCTTAACATTGGATGAACGCGTTATTTTGGAACGACGAAATAAAACTGAAACGGTGAAAACGAGAAGAACGCAATACAAACAGACAGTGTTAGTTTTGTTGTTTGGGCGTCGCTGCTTGGAACTAATCACGATTCCCGTTCCACGTTCCATCCTCCCGGTCCTGCAAGGAAGGGCGGAACTGGGAACGCTTCTTTCACGTTGTTTATTTCATTGATAGAAACGCATAATTGTAAAATATTATAAAGGCTAATTTTATTGTAAAATTTAAAACGATAAATTAATTAATTTTTCAGCATAATAATGGTCGTTATTTACTGATAGAACTAAAAATAAGAACAGTTTAAAATTTTGATATAAATAGGAATTTCATCAAGGCGTGAATATAAGAGTTTCACTAAAGGAATCTAACAAATTTATTTTTTAAAAACAAGTGTACATGTTGCTTAATCTCACCGATATTTCTTTAGGTACAAGAATATTATAACAATACTTAAAATAAATTTTGGTTCCCTCGTTCCGGAAGAACGTTATTTTGGAACGGTAATTTTTCGGAACGAGAACGTGTGGAACGTTCTACCTAACGCATTGTTTCGCCCATCTCTAGTCATTATACGATGGTGGTGGATCGTGGACCGACCACGGGGGCCGCTTGTTCAAATTCAAGTTCCCGCGAACCGTTTACGCAAATTTGTTTTACGCCTGTTTCAAACCTGTTAAAGAGCAGATTCAAGTGCTTGCTATAGTATTTATGGATACCCTGATGTCTTTATTTTACTAGGGACCTCGACGTTATCGTATGGCCATACTAAACGCACGTTGCTTCCGACAGCTAGAAATGTTTGAGCATTGCTTTAACGTCAATTAGAGCTAACATTTGGGGCTTAACGTTAGCCAGAACAAACTTGCATTGCTCTGTACCGGCGTAGTAATTGTTGTGCCCGCTCTGTGCCCTATACTAACTATTGTTTTTTTTACTACCTCTGCGGCGCCCGGTCATAATTTTTAAAGTGTTCGTTTTGTCCGCTGTATACCTGCCTAAATTTATTTATATTTATATTTATAATTGTATCTATATTTATACCTGCATGCCTGTGAATTGCACTATAGTACCCACCAATTTAAATAAAGCTGTGATATTTTATTGGTCGTTATTTTTATCTGGTCGATTTGCTGGAATTATCTCTACCTTGTGATGGTCCGACGCAAGGATTAAACGACGTTAAGAACCTGGCGCCCTCTCCTTTTTATTCTCTTTCAATGTAGCTGGAACCCCGACTCTTCTCGACGAGTTAGCCCAATTAGGCCGATAGCTACCAGCCGGAAAAATACCTACTATAACTTTCGCCACCAGGTAAGGCCAAAACATTTATCTTTCCTCACAATCCCCTCTCTTCCTAATTAAAGTATAAAGTATAAAAATCTTTATTCGATCGACACGTTACAAACATTAACTTGAAGGGATAAAAATAGGTACCGTAAAACGGGATTTTGATAAACTTTTTGACTATGTTACATTATTATGATGACACGTTGCATTTTAAAAATATAACAAAATATTTTGCAACTCTCTGTGCCCTAAGCAGCATTTAGCAATTTCAGTACCTTCCTATCTTTTCACATTTAATTAAAAAAAAGTTCAATAGCGATTTTGTAAGTCACACCACTATGGGGTGACTTGAAAAGTGCTAGAAATTTAAGGTTTATTTCAATTTTAAGTGTATACGAGGTCAAATAAAAGCAGAAAAAGCAAACAAGATATTATTTCACTCTAAAATTAATATTTTTGCTTAAAAGGCAGCCTTCCTAACTTGGCTGAAGTTTAGTACAGTAATTGCAGGCAGGTATAAATATCAATGTACTAGTCGTGTCATAGTTCATTCTCTATACTCAAAATAGCCTTTAAAGTTTGACTTTCTTGGATTTTTCAGATAAAATAAATTATTTTGAATAATACTGACATAACAAGAAATAAATACCTCGTTGGAATACAAAATGATTGAAAAAAATATAGCAGAATATGCATTCATGAGGCTAGATGACAAGTAAGATTGCGCAATTGTCCTCAGTTTCTATGTATTACAACAGCTTTTTCAGTAACGAAACCTTTGTATAACCGGTGTAATATCAACCTATGTATAATTGCAGTAATTAAAATCACATAGCCTTGAAAAAACGTGACAGGTATACTAAAACAACATGAAAACCACATAAACGAATTAAAAATGTGACAAGTAAACACAAAATTATTAAATTTACGAATCTCTTATTTACTTTTTTATTTTACTTATTTTCTTCACATGGTATGGTCTACCTGTATTCAACTCGACAATCAAAAGTTCTCTAAACTCGATGTATTGTTTTATGAAAGGCTTAGTAAATAAATGTAGCCACTGATGGGTATAATTTGGGAGACACATTTTTTGAGATATTTCGGTCTGTCTTTAACCACACAACTACAAAGCCTTTTTTATTACATATAATGAGTGTCACATACAGCGTCGTTGTTTTTTGTTATTGTCATATTAGACTCTGTTACTTCTTGGTTGTGATTTTCCTCAGAGATCTATAGTAATTCTTGGGTTCATCTTTTCGTATACCACATAAGTAATAAGGAGATTAATTTTCTCTTTCCATATCACTAGAGCGGTTCTTTATGAACTCACAGATCTTATCGTTCTCATTTCATCTTTCGTTTAATTTCTGTTTTTGGCATTTCTTTTTGTTGAAGGGTTCCTGCTTTCTCACTTGATGCCTTTTCAGTTTCATTTTCAGATAAAATCTTCTCATTTATTGTGCCCTTTTTGGTTTAATTTTCTGATCGGTTGTTTCTAATTCCGAGCGTGTACTTGCTTTTTCATTTTGGTTCCGTTTTTCTCATTTGATGACTCGTGTTTCAGAGGAAGAAGTTCGTTCTTTTTACAGATGAACGTTATTTCCCACATCTGGCATCCTTAAACATATCATGCAATGCAAATGTAACATTTGACTCCACTTCTTCATTTGTCATCAGAAAATTTAGTACAATGTTATTTTAGTTATATTATGGAGATACATTTATATTGAGTGTTTTCTTTTCATACTTCATTTCCGAGACTAACTTGAAACATTGAGCTACCGAAATAATGTCTCGTATCTTTTGTCATCGACCTTGTTAAAATAAATAGCATACAAGGAACCTGTATTATTGCAAGGAAACATCCTGTATTTGTTCTAACAATATGTAACGCATGGTTTCAATTTTATTTCAAAAGAGCGTTAATGCAACTAACACCGATTTTCGGACCACTTTGTAGCTATATTTTGCAGCAAGAGAATTCAAGCTAATCGCAGCAGGCGTGTGTGCGCAGCGATAAACACCTGCACATTTTTGCTTCTGAACTTGTCGTCGATTTTCGATGCGCGTTGGCTGTGAAAACAGTGCAATAGCTGGTATAGTATTGATTTTTCTAGAGTTCTTGTTTTCCAAGCAAGCGAAGCCGCTTGTAGTATTGTTCGCGGGCGCGCTTCCAGCATTGGTAAGAGCGTTTCTTCTCATTTTATTCTTTGAGTATTAATTTTAGTTACTTAGGCTAGATTGCTCTGTCCTTCCGCTAATCGAAATCGCTGCGATGCGTCTTCTAAATTAGGCCGTGGACATCATCGGTAAAAATGCTTTTGCGTCCATAATTTCGTTTTCTAATTTTCCAATATTTAGGCCATTTAGTATGGGCTAGTTTGGGCTAGAAACCGCTAATATTGGCTCACAAATCAAGCAGCTGTTTGGGCTTAAGGCGAAGGCTTAAATTCAGCATCCCGGAGCTAACGTTTTGGCTCCTCTTTGAGCCAATTAGAATTCGCGCCTGTACGTAGCCAGGAATTTCCTTCCTTTTGATGTTAGTCCTTTTTTCGAGCGTCGACCTTGGAATTCTGAGAATCGTGCAGTCAGTTTGAGCTTTGGAGCTTTGAGTCTTCATAGAAAAATGCAAAGAACAGGATTCCCTGCCGATCGCTGGACTTCATCATTAATTAAACTCTAGTAGTACATGCCATTATCAGCTCTGTTTTTGATCGATAAAGGCATGATGCCGTAAACTTATGTCAGTTCCTACTAAGATCTTAGTAACTCAAACTGAGCGTGTCAAATCGATCTTTGACTCAATTGTTATTACCGCAAAAGTGCGAGTATTTAAATAATTCGAAATTGCTGAAATAGCGTGTATACTATATCTTAGCGCCCTTGGCGTTATATGTTTATGTCATTTGCGATTGCACAGGTGTTAGCCTGAAGTTGTATTTTAAGTTATAACTAGCGAGTTCTGAAATGCTACTTTGAATTGAAGTTTTTAAAAAATGTTGTTTTGTCTGTTTTGTCCCCATATACAATTACATGTGTGTGTAAGTTGGGTGACGCCAACCGTGAATTGCTGTTTTGAATATTAAATATTTTTTTGACTGGTACTGTTTACATTTGTTGTTGTTCGCATTACTACATTTAGATAGAGGTATGCCGGAAAGCTTATAAGGTAGATGTTGATTTATTTTGCTAGGTAGGTTTGTTTTATTTGTTGTGAGTAACGACATGGAGCCCAATTTTTTTATTAATCTACTGTTCAATTGTAAAAGCCCGAAGCATTTCTTAGCCTGATCCTTACATCATACCATAATCTTCCGAGAGTTAAAAGAGCTAGCCGAGGCCTTGTCAACCCTTTCGTTTAAGGGTGGCACAAATACAAAATGTAAATTAATTACTTAATGGTTACAAAACCTTTGCTGCTATTATATTTGTGATAGTAAACTTTAAACTATTAGATGACCAAAATAAATATAGATTTTAAAAATATATGCAATATTTTTGTCCATGATTGTATATTAGTTTATTAGTGTATTAGTTCATATTACTTGTTGCAGATGAAAGGATTTTAGGAAGCAATTACACGAGTGTTAAAAGATAGCATCTGAATATATCTTGGTATTGCAATTCATTACTTGGATAACTAAACCTGAGTGAATATTTATTAGGGAAAAATAGTGGCAAACCGTAAGGTTCGTGGGAACGGAAAACCCTTAAATTAATTAATAAAGCGTTAAACCATTGTAAACTGCCAACACGTAGAAGTGTTCGTGTTAGTCAAGGCTATACAGGGTGTCTCTAAAAGGTCCGTCCAAACAAATACATTATGACGATCTAGCCCAACTTACCTTAGTCCAAAAGTTGATAGTTTTCGAAATACAGGGCGTCAAAGTTATTATGTTTTCAAAACTTTGTTTATTAAATATTTATTTTAATAGTAGCAGAATTTGCACGAAATTTGGTATTAATTGTTTTTTGGGATGAGATCATATATATTGCTATATAGCCCCTATTATGGAAGCTATGCCTTCAATGTATTTCTTTTTATATCACAATGATATCTACTATAATCAAGACCTCTTATCTCTTCGGGCTGGGTTCATCAAATCTAGTATGCTATTTACTGTAGCAATGAAACTTTATAACCTCAAATTCTTTGAATTAATTTAATGTTTAAATGTCAAATTTTACTTTTCAAATTTACTACACCAAGGTGTACTGACAATTGTGCTTTTACATTTGACGTTTACTATTAATTGACTCTACTAGATAATTATTGCTTCAGTTTTTGTTACTTGCTTTCAAAATTGACAGTTATTCAAGACTTTGATGTCAACTTAATCTAACAAACCTGTTTTTTATTGCTTATGTTCTTACCACGAACAACACTCACCACTAAAGCCTTTCTCGAACAGATTGCAACGTCTAAAACACCAAACAGCTAACCCTTCCTTGGTCCTGTCAACTGATGTTGGCTCCTAATTCCTGTTCTGCTAGTCTCCGATGTCACAACAAGCTCCTATGTTTAGCCCTGCGATTTACTGAAAAAGAACACTTCTCCTAGCTGCTACTGCTCTTTCTGGTACAACCATCACAGCTATTGGCTCCTCTTGTATGTGCGTACCATCAATCCAAATCTTAGCAATGTCCTACTTGCTCGTTCACATCCAAACAACTTATCTGCTTCCAAAACCTCGTCCTGGTCGCTGCTGCAGTCCACAGGCCTGCTATCTGGTACTGGCAACCCCTAGATCTGCTCTTCACACGAACTATTGTCCTGGTAAGTTACTCTCCTTCTATTAATTTTCAAATATTAACTTTGTCCCATTTATTTCAGGTACGCTGACGGCTCAAACTCCATGCACCAAGTATCTATCCAATTCCAATAACAACCAATATGAAATTACTTCTTCTTATTTGTAGTTTAATACAATAAATCCATTATCCATCGATGATTATTAATTCTTGTGAACCAATATTACAATAACTGTTTATCTTTGCTTCTTGTGATACTATTCACAATACCATATTATATTTAAACAATTTATGCAGAAATTCAATTTATTTTCAATATTAAATTTTCCAGAAATTTTATTACATCTGCTTTTGTGAGTACTGTTTAGGTAACTGTTTTATAAACAAATTTTTCTTATCTACTAGTAACCATTATTTATGCACACTATTTAATTAATTTAAATAATAACAATACATCATTTGCTTAACAAACACAATTGTCGATGTAACCTTAGTTTGAATTTATTTTCCTTAATTATTAATTTCAATGCATTCAAATCAGCCTACCAGTATTTTATGAATCCCAATGAATAACGCAACCAGAGTTGTTTTTCATCAATTAATTTTAAAATTTTATATCTATTAAGACTCAATTTCTGTAACTGTCCAAATTTATTCGTTTAATTTTCAACATTACTTTATTATGATTTCTACCCATATCATGTATCATAACAATATATATATATTACTTATATGGATGAGATAACAAGATTTAAACACAGTTTTGATATACATTGCAGAGGGCGCCACCAGCAGAATTTCTCATAGATCGAAAGCTTCATAACTTTTTTGACTCTGGATTAAAGTTAAAAGTAATGTGGATAGTGGATCTCCTTGCCTAAGTTCAGATTTAACCGTAAATTCCTCCGATACTTGATTCTTCACTTGCACGCAGTTAGTAGTTGTTGTCATTCTCATTTTTACAAGCCTTATTAATTTTTCTGGGATATTCAGGTCTTCCAAGGCATCGCGTCGAATAGCTTCTTCCTGTTCACTGCATCGTACGCTTTACACAGCATTGTTAATGGTATTTTGTATTCATAGCTGTTCAACATTATCTGTTCTAACAGAAATATTTGGTAGGTTGTTCCTCGGCTTTTCCTAAACCCTCTATATTCTACGATATTCTTTTCTGCATACCCCTCCAATCTTCGTTTCAGCAACGTCGCTGTTACTTTATATACTGTGTCCAGCAAGGCGATACCTCTGTAATTGTCGCATATTGTTGTCCCCTTTTTTGTGAATCGGGAGTATTATTGCCTGGTTCCGTGCTTTGGCCATCTGCTCTTCTTGCCAAACTTTCTTAATTAGTTCATTCACGTTTTAGATTAGGATATGTCCACCATATTTTGTTTTGTGCTGTTATTTCGATCAGACCTGGGCTTTTATTGTTTTTCATTTCTGTCATTGCCTTTTCTACTTCTTCTTTTGACTTCCTACGACTCTGATGTCTTCTTTCTCACTTTCTTCTGTCACCTTTCATGTCGAATTTAGAACTCTAGACTAACGGCATTAAGTCAGGTGAACGGGGTGGCCAATTTGCAAGAGCATCATTTCCTTTGCAGATCTATTGAGTTCGAAAAATTCTCATTTAAATGATTTCTAACATTTAAAGTGAAGTATGGGGGTGCACCGTCATGCATGAACCACATATTTTGTCTAGTAGTCAGTGGAAGATCATTCAATAAATTTGGCAAATTTACTGAGAAGTGTTCCAGGCAATTTAAACCATTTAAACGAGGTGGTAAGATAACAGGACCAATTATAAATCTATCAATGATTCCTGCCCATATATTGATTTCAAATTTATATTGATAATACAAAACCTTCACTGCATGCGGGATTTCATCACTATAAACATATTCATTATGTAAATTTGCCACACCCGTTCTTGTAAAACAATGCTGATTGGTAACTAAATTTTCTTATAAACATTTTCATCAAGTGCTCTCGGTTCATTAATGAATCGACAGAAGCCTAGTCTTAATTCTGGGTCGAGGGGTAGAAGCTGTTGTATTGTCTGGAGGTGGTATGGATGCAGTAGCTGTGCTCTTCAAGTCCTTTTTAACTGTTATTAAGTTATTGAATATCCATTAATAACCATTAAAAATAAAATGATTTGAATTAGCAGGCCTTCTGCAGTTTTGCGAGTAGTCAGATATGTTTGACATGTGTTAACGCGTATTCGGCAATTTTGTGACAATCCGCGTTGCTTCTCATTGTGCCGCAAGCAGTTATACCAATAAGAACTAATTTATTGTTAAAACATTGTTCGGAGCTCGAATATGTTTGTAAATAAGCCCGCCAATTTACTATCTACTGGGCTACAGCGCAGTTCGCCTGTCCAGCACATTGAAACTGCCGACCTCAATTTTCCTGCTTCAGCGTTTTCGCCTAGAATTGCCGTATAAGTTTGGGCCATATTTCGGATCGCGAGCAGGAGCTGTCAGCCGCTCAGTGCATTGATACCAGCAAGTGTGTTAACACATAATTTATGTTATGTTAACATACTTCGCATATGCTGTTTTACATGTTTTAAGCGGTATCGAATAGCTGCCTCCGGATCTTATTACTTAAACCCTGTTATATTATAACGGTAGTATAGATGATAAAATAATAGTTTCAGTCATAGAATAATTACTTTTTTCTAATAGGCTGTTGACTACTTTTCATTTCTTGTTACCCAAATATCAGGTAACCTGTGGCCCGCCTTGCTGATAAAAGTAATGTTAAAAGCACCAATAGGGAATTACATTTTTTACAAGATTAATTATATATATTAAATATATACTTATACGGAATAGCTTATAAAAAATATTAAATCTAAAACGCAGTAACAGCGACTGGTTGACTATTAAAACTTTGTAAAGGTACTCGGTAATTGTTTTTACCACATACAAGCTGCTTCAGCAGCTTCAGTGGAAGTGAAAGTAGCAGCACTTTGCGACAGGAGTACCGCATTTATTTATTCTTATTACGTAATAATAATAATAATAATATTTATAACTTATTTTATTTTACTGTATTTACTTCTTTATACTTCGCTTAGTTATTTCGATGGCAATAAAATTATTATTATTATTGTTCGTGAAGTAATGTGTGAATATGCAATTTTAGTATTATTTCACTGTTTGCAATTCGGGCATTCAAATAACCAATAGCAATTAAATGTACCTACTTATTCTTTTTCAATATAGCTCCCCTTAGGTTCAATACAATTGCCCTACTTCTCCTTCAGCGACGCAGTCCCTCGAAAAAAACGTTTTCTTATGCTCTGAAAACCACGCTTTCGTACCCTCTTTAAGACTTTTATCGTACAGAAATCGGCGCTCATGAAGATATTTCTTGAAGTTTCGGAATAAGTAAAAATCGCTGCGAGCCAGGTCCGGGCTGTAAGTTGTTCAAACCCGCAATCGTTTAGGTTAGCCTGTGCGACTTTGGCCTTGTGGACTGCAGCATTGTCAAGCAAAAATAAATTCCCCTGGGCAGTTTTCCACGTATATTTTCTTTAATTATACTGTGCAATTTGTTCAAAATTGTGCGTAATATTCTGCATTAGTAGTAGCTTTAGTTGGCATATAATCGATTAGAAAAACCCTTGAAAATCCTAAAAAAACAGACCCAATGATCTTTCCAGCAGAAGCCTACCTTAATTTTTTTCGGAGATGCCAATTCCGCATGTTTCCATTGCATCGACTCTTGCTTCGTTTTAGAGTCTCATTAGAAACCATGTTTCATCTCCAGTCACAAGTCGAGCCATAGTCTTCTGGATTGAAGGCCGAGGACTTCGCGTGTAACTTCCATTCTGTGGTGTTTATCCTGAACAGAAAGACTTCTGGGCACTCATCTGTTTGACACTTTCGACACATGCAAAGAGCTATGCATGATGTTGGCAACACTTTCTTGTGGAACATTTATACGCCTGCTTGCGAGTATCAGTGACTCAACCCGAGCCAGACGTCCATCATCAGTTACAGTTTTGGTTCTCCGCACTTTGTATCATCTTTAATACTCTGCCGGCCGTGCTTGAATTCTTTGAACCACCTAGCGACCGTAGCATAAGCAGGCACATCCGATCTGTACACTTTTGATAAGCGATCAAAAATGTCTTTGGCATTTTATCCTCTTTATACAAAACTTGATGATTCTTCGATACTCGAACTTCTTCAAACTACACTCAGTCATATTTTACAACTGACAGAAGGAAAACAAAAACAGATAGAACGATTGAGTTTTGCATGCAAGGGTAACTGATGTAATCTCTCAAACAAAAGTTGCACGAAAATCTAAACTTTGCTAGTAAGGTCACTAAATCACGTTAGCTACGCTAACACAGGTAGGGAAACTCGGCGTTATTTATGTCAAACCAAACTCGTTTTTGTCAGTGGCGTACCCAATCAGTTTATGGGTTTAATAGAAATAAATTGAAGTTTGTGTAATGTGAACGCAATAAATAAATATTACATAACAAATTATTTGTAAACGTTTTCCAGCTTAAAAGAAATAATTATCACAGATATAAAGCTTTAGCGAATATTTTGCACCGCTCGCTGTATTCCAATAATTCGGCACCTCACGTACACGTAAATGATGCATGTCGTCTAGTGGTCTATTTATTTCTTTCAACCACTTCTGCCGTTTCATGCTATTTCTTGGTCCTTATAAGTAATTCATTAAAGAGTATTGCTAAATATTGCAGTTTAAATTACCTTCAGAAACTTGAAACAGCGTATACCCTTTTATGCTGCTGTTCAGGCAACCTTTAACGTAGCAAATACAAACCATAATGCTATATATACGTTTTGACAAACTTCGTCGGGAGAACTAGGAAATCCGAGATCACAATCATCTCTTCAGGGCATAATTTAGGCAAATCATCTATAATCGTAAAAAAATACCTGTGTTATTTCTTCAGATCTTCAAGTTTCAGGGTCAGTACACGAAAAACATTTTAAATTGCGGTTAAAAACGATCATCTGCATAACTTACAACCTAGAGAAAGGATTGTGGCATCGAAATATTACTAATAAGAATAATTATTTATGACCTTACTAGTAGCGCCTATGGTAAATTTGACACTGACAAAATCGTTTTTTAAACTTGTCAAATGGTGTTTCCCTACCTGTGTTAGCGTAGCTAACGTGATTTAGTGACCTTATTTGCTAGACACCCCCAAATTGCAACACACTTTGAGCGCCCCTCGAATGTTATCCAACAAGGAGATAAACATGATATATTTTAATATTGATTTTTATTTATACGATTTTATCATAGACGAATATAAAAAATTTTAAGAGTAAATTGTTTCATAGGTTGTTTCTGTGATATAACCACTCAGTTTGAAACACGAAATTCTTGTTTAATTTGCGAACACACTGTTACGATACTTTTGGAGTGTCCCCCGTAGTATTGAACTTCTGCTAGCTGAATTTCTGAACTTGAATATTTATGGTTGGCTTTTGTCAATGTTTGCATGCTTTAAACTAGGTATAATTAGCTGTATCTTATTTTTAAGTACTCTCTTATAATTATCATGCAGTTTCGTAAGCAACCCCTCGTTTAATTACTCATATTTTGCAAATTAGGTTTATTCTTGCTATATTTCTACAAATATTTGGGTATGGCCGCTAGGCAACCGGTGATACAAATTGTTTTTAACTATTCCATTTGTTGCTAGAGCAATGTTATCTTTTCCTGCAGTCAAACTTGCCTGACTGGTTTTTTGGCTTCTTCTGGCCCAAATTTTTGTTATCAGATGACCTGTGGGCTGGGTTTTTGAATTTTTCGGCTTTCTTTTCAAGCTAAATTGTCGTGCTAGTAGGTGTTCCTCTGCAGCTAAGTGCTTCATAGCCCTTTGGTAGGGCTCGCCTCTTCGAATAGATTGTTTGAGGGATCTGGAAGCATTTCTGCGTTATCGTGGGTGTTCGTAATGATTAGTTAGCTACTTACTTGCATCCCTTCGCTTTTTGCGGATCTCCTGGAAACACCTTTAGCACGCTTCTTTCGGCTCGACCACCAGCTTGAGGTAAGATTAGGCCAGTTTCTTCTTAATCGGGAATACATTTGGGTTCTGTGCGTTTTTAGCCAAAATTCCCGGTGGTAGTTAAAACACTCCCCATCTGCTTGAAATCCTTCCTGTCTGGAGTAGACCTACCCCGTTCGACTGCACCCTGCTCGAATCCAGTTCGATGCACTGGGCCCCTAAGATAGTCGCATCGCCTGTGAATTTTGCAACTCTCGTGGGCAACGCTGAAGATTGAGCAACTGCTTTACACTCACCTGCAAGTCATCTTGCGACCTCCATAGCTGGCACTACACCCCGCAGCTGCAGCCGTCATCGTTGCTTCTCTCTAGCTACGTCCAACCACAGGGGAGCGAACGGAGAGATTAGGTTCTGGTGAACTTTCCTGCAGGCAAGACGTTATTGTAGATAATATGCATTGCGCCTGTTGTAACTTATAATTGAATCATACTGTTTCATGCCGTTAGCACTCCGGACATGTGTGATTTTATTCAGCATCGGATTGTACGATAGTAGGCTTCGTGCATCGTTAGTTTAGTAATATTTGAAATTGTGTTATTTTTGTTCGGGCCGCCGCGCAATGACATGCGGTTACCCTCTGCTACTTGCTAAATTGAGGTCGTAAGGTTTACCTGTGTATTGCTCCGTTTGTGCCTTCGGGTCTCCTAACCTTATTGACCTCTGCGTTATCTGAAAGATTTATAGAGTAGAACTTTGAGCTTCACTTGTGTCCTATCTGGACGTCGCTTTTACTCAC
Source organism: Agriotes lineatus (assembly GCA_940337035.1). NCBI lineage: Eukaryota > Metazoa > Arthropoda > Insecta > Coleoptera > Elateridae > Agriotes > Agriotes lineatus. The sequence goes on along the minus strand of OW679198.1, from coordinate 20,820,920 downwards.
CCGCTTACATAACACAGTTCGGACGCCTTAAAGCCTCGCGATTTTCATCACCAAACAGTAATTAATATTTTCATGTCAAACCTTCGGCGTGAAGATAAGCACACTTCAGTAGCAGTGTCTCGTGAGCACCCTTCGGGAGCATTGTGATTATTGTAGATCTCCGTTAACCGAATAAGGGGCAAATCCAAGCCTTTGCTTTCTTTAGCATATAAATATACATACGTACACTTAATGCATTTTTAATATGGACACCGTCGTTCATGTGTGGCCACGCAAACGCACGCTGATTCCGCCCTTTAGAAAATTTTGAATATAGATATAGCGTCATTTAGCTAACCTTCGGGGTTGAAACGTTAGCCAAGGTGGTCTTGTATTGCTCCGAGCCGGTATACGCGAAATTTTAAACTCGCTCCGCGACTCGCGCTTGATCAATTTATTTTCTTTTTAGTTTAATACTCGCTCCGTTTTAACCGCACAATGTTTTAATGTGTTAGCCCATTCTCAAGTCATAGTCATTGCTGCTCGTGGGCTACTATTTGCTCGATACTTAAATTTAAATTTGTATTTATATTTGTATTTGTATTTATTATTGCATGTCGCATACTGTGTGTTTTCTTTGGTGTTGCTAAAAATATTGCCTGCTGTGATATTTATATATACTTGTGTTAGCCTTGCACTATAGTACGCACCAAACTATTTGAAATAAAGCTGTGATCTATTCATTGGTTGTTGGTTTGTTTATTTTTGACTTGCTGGTTTTTATCCTCGACCTTGTGTAAGGTCCGGCACAAGGAATTGGATCTGAGTCTAGGACCTGGCGCCCACTCCGTTTTTTTTTTGTATTCTCTTTCAGCATAGCTGGAACCCTGCGACCCTCGCGGCGCGGTCTACGACGTTTCGACGCAGCCGATTCGGCGCGACCGATTCGGCACAGCCCTTTCGGCGCAAAGACGTTTCGGCGCGGAGACAGTTCGACGCAGAGACGTTTCGGCGCGGAGACTTTTCGGCCCAAAGACGTTTTGGCGCGAGCCGATTCGGCGCGAGGCCGTTTCGGCGCGGGTATACCTATTTTGTGGGTTCAGTTTTACATTTAAATCACAAGCTAATAAAATGTTATATTTTGTTAATTTCCGTATGAGGCTCTTTCGAATATATTTCAGTTAAAGGATAGTAGAGGATAATTAAAATTCTATATAAATAAAAATTACTAGAAAATATTAGCTTTTGCGTCAGAAGACAACGCTACAATTTAGTATACTTTTATGTTGTATGTAAAGAAAAATTTTGAAAGCATACTTCTAAAAATATCAGGTTAAATAATACTTAAAAAGCGTTTGTCCAATATGTAGGTACTTTCTCTAGTTAACACATTCAAATAAGAGTAAGAATAAATTAATGTAGACCTAACATTGACTTCTTCCCAAATATGTATACAAACTCTTAAGTTTTTTGGTTTTGTGGTCTTGAAAATAATATATCTACCAAAAATGAAATATTTTGCTGATCGTTTAAATGTGTAATATGCTAGTTTCTTTTGAACTAAATTAGGAAACCACCAATAGGATTTGAAATAACTTTACGAAAACATAATATAATTAGTAAATTAAATTTACAATTGTATTTTTTAATGTCTTCTACGTTACTTAGTTAGTATGTCATGAAAAATACATGACGAGCAATGGACGCGTTTTCATTGAAATTAATTTACATATACCCCATTTACTCCAATATGCAATAGGGCTTTTAAAAACTAGTCGCTTTATTAATGTTTGTACCTTGGGGACATTTTGTAATCACCTAATTTTGTGATTTTTCCAAAAACAACACTCTTGTTCTATAAAACTTAATTTTTATCGAAGATTATAAAAGTACCACTTCCGGTTCCCCGATTTTAACCAGATATATTGAAGCTCGGCATTAATTGCTTTAAGACTAATCATGCAGTTAAATCTTGTAAATATAGACTCTGTCGACATTGCAAACAAAAACACAATTCGTTGCTTCAGTCATTTAATGAATATGTAGCTGTGAATCTTCAAATCACAATTAGGTTCGTGGTTCACCTATGCTAATTACAATGAAATGCCAGAAGATGTATGTTTATCAACAGTACAAGCAGAAATTCAAACAGCCATCGGATAATGTAAAAAATGTCAAAGGTTATTAGATGTAAGTGACCTTGTTTAAAATTAGGGTTAACCTAACTGGCCCATAACTATACCTTGTTCACCCAACAGAAATAGTTAAGCCACTACCTAGCAACATTTTTCTATTGGTTGAACTTCTAAAACTCGTAGAACAACCAAGTGCGTGCTTCACTTGAAACTACTCTTGCTAATTTTCTACCTGGCGTGCTTTTATTAATTTTCATGTGAAATGCTTCGCACACATAAATTGGTGGGAGTGGATACATTTTCGCGCCGAAATGTCTTTGCGCCGAAACGCCTTTGCGCCGAAACGTCTCGCGCCGAAACGTCTCCGCGCCGAAACGTCTCCGCGCCGAACCGTCTCTGCGCCCAAGCGTCTTTGCGCCGAATCGGCCGCGCCGAATCGGCTGCGCCGAATCGGCCGCGCCGAATCGGCTGCGCCGAAACGTCCCATTCCGCTCGCGGCGAGCTAGCCCAATTAGGCCGATAGTTACCAGCCGGCAAAACATCAAATATAACTTTCGCCAAAAGGTAAGGCCGACCGTCTATCTTCCCTGACACACTTTTAAAAAAGCTCGCATGTTCTTATTTAGAAATCACGTGTAAGTATGGTTTGTGTGCATATTCACATTATTCTTCACTAAATTCTTTGAGATATTGAAAAGGATGTGTTCACTCTTATACTCTAATGTTGGGACAGTTTTACTTTTCCAACTGAGGGTTTATTGAAAGCAATTATATGGATTTATGAAAAAGTATACCTCCATAAGATTTTTTTCGTACATTCAGTTGTCTTGAAAGAAAAACTGCTGCAAAATGTGGTGATTCTTACTCTACTAGTACGTACTAGTGTCGGATGAAACAGCAACTGCTCCTGGAACCTGCAACAACTCTTCTAATGTGAACAATAACATAGACAACGAACTTTAAAGATGCAATGTAACATTGTGACGTTTGCTACACTGCATTTTACTAAGGTCTCAGTCCATGGTGCGTTGCATGATTCAGGTGGGGATCACGCGATGCGTGGCGCCATGCAACTCGCGTTAGAGACTCAGTCATAAATTATACCACTGTTATTCCTTCGACAAGTTTTCTCGATAGAGGAAGGCCCAAAATCGTATAGAAGCACGAAAATCCGTTTAGAAAAGAAGAATCTAAGTTCCGTTTCCTCCAGCCAAAGAAGTCCCAGGCGGGGCTGAAGGCCAGAGATGGCTTTGGAACGTCCATCGACAAAGATTCCACCGCGCTCGATCCACGCAGAAGAATAAACCTTCAGGTTGGTAGCTTGCAAATCCCGCCTCACTTAGTAAAAACCTTCTCCTAGACCAGAGGAACCTGTCCTGATTACGTATCGGCGCTGGCTCAGTGACGTTTCTAATCATGGCCTGAACCTCTTCTTAATATCAAGGTGGCGCTGTCTCAGTGCATTAGCTATATTTTCCCTATATCCCCGTACCTAACTTTCGCTTCTGAAAGCCTTCGTCACTCGTGATATCGACGTAGGCGCCGTATTTCTATACTACATACTTACCTTTCTGAAGTCTCCCGTATATAATCATTGCCCCCCCCCCAAAAAAACTTTAAAATTCCGAATACCACCGTAGTCTTGGTCTGGATACGCCGCCTCATTCCTCGAAGGGCCCATGTATATGCGTACTCTGCTTGGGAAGCGAACGCACCAATTCCCAGAGAAATTTGAGGGCGTGAACGCAAAGCTCGTAAAAGTTGTTACAAGTCTGAGATAATCTGCGGCATAATCGCGTGGCTCGAGATACATATGGTAAAGGTCAAGAAAGTGTGGTGCCCTGTCAAGGCACCGTAGGTCACAGTACAAACCTGCGTTATTTAATCATCCTGTGAGATGATGAGCTAATAAACAGCTTCAACAAAGTCGCTAACAAGCCCGCAATACGAAAATCCAGACACAAGTAATGCTCTTGTTTTGATTACATCGAAAAGCCAGCCATTTTAATTTCACCGCTACGTTACGAGTGACCCCGGGCTACGCTATCTATCACGAACAGTAGAAGCTCCCTGAGTGTGGGTTATAGTAAGGCCAAATGCGGACAAAGACCAGAGATACGTTTATAATTTAGAATATTACATACTGTACAGATACATAGTAACGTAGCAGTTATTTTAACAATTATCTTTGAGTTATAAATTTAGTATCAAGTGATGTTTTTATTTTGACTACTTTCTTTGGGTGTAGTCTACGGACCTTTGGCATACGTTACCCGGAGCATAGAATGTAACGGTAAAAAGTAGAATAAATAATCAAACTAACAGGGATATCCGTTGCGTAATAGGTATAGTAGAAAACGAAAAATATATAATTTCATCAGTATTTTTATAGTTTTCCGTTGTATTTTTGAACGCCACTAGTGTTGGGTAATCGGCCTTTGCTCTCCGAGGAAGATTTTATTCTAAAACCTAACGGTTGCCAAAACCCAAATTAAGAATTGTGTAGTGGGCTTTAACACCCATTTCGCAGAGATATGACTCTGTCGAGGATGAATGGAAGTCGGCAAGACAGAGGTTTTACAATCGAGTTGCTTGCCGTTTTTAGCTTGTCATTCACTTTTAGTCGTTTGCCCTTTTTTATTTCTTTCAATGTTGTCCTCGTTGGTGGTTCAGCGTGTTACTTTTATTTTTAACATCTATTTGTTTGGTTATTCGGTCATCAGTCATAGGACGTATATTTTCAAACTGCTGAAGTAGCTTTTCTTTTTATTGTTATTTCTCTTATTTTAACTTCTTCCATGCTGACTTACATTTTTTCTGTTTGGGAAAGCCTTACCGTGCCAATTTTACCAATTTATGCCTTGTGTCGGATATTTCCAGCTCCCAAAACGCAGCTGATCGATCTGAAATTCCGATTCCTTTGTCGTTTATGTGTCATGGAACTTCGTCTAGATTCCCAGATCGGATATATGCATAGGCCCCCGTATAATCCGGCCGACTCCCTGTATATCAACGTTTTGTATCCCGGCGTAGGCTTGGACCGCTTGTTGTTAGCGTCTGAATGGAAGTCGATGCGCGTAGCCAATTTTTGAACTGCCGTTGTCCATTCTTCCCGACGAAGTTCTGAGAAAAATCTTTCGTTATATGGCGTGTAGATTGATGCAATTTTGCCCGTCTTCATCCTTGAAGAAGCCCATTTCTGGTTTCATCGAACCCCGCGTAGCCAATTTTTGAACTGCCGTTGTCCATTCTTCCCGACGAAGTTCTGAGAAAAATCTTTCGTTATATGGCGTGTAGATTGATGCAATTTTGCCTTCATCCTTGAAGAAGCCCATTTCTGGTTTCATCGAACCCGGCCGTCAGGCACGGACTTCCTTCATGGAACCCTAACTGTCGGCCAAGATTTTCGCTCAGCGCCAGGTGATCAAGAGCTTGATTTTTTCACACTGTCGGTGCTCTGTGTCCATTCGCACTCTCGGCTACCTTTAGCCGAGAGTGCGAATGGGAAATACCTACCTTTAGGTATTGATAAATCGCTGACTAGATTGTAAATCGTTTTCCTTCGTCTAGGCTTCGCAATAATTAATTCCTGTCTCCATGCTCTTTAGCTGAAATTGTCACACATGTGACGCGGTCATTTATACTTATAAAACAATACTAGTGGACCCGTTGCAAAATATTTTGCAAGTTAGAAAACTTCATTGTAACGTGTGGCAGGATCCATTAGGTAAAATTTAAATTTTTAAGTTTTTAAAACTACTCCCACGTGATATTGCTACATATACTTGACCATGGATAAATACTGGTTGTGGCAAATACGATATATTCCCACTTTATCTATAGGTTGTTCTTGTGATTTATTAATTGTTATCGCAAATGATAGGCGTACAGGACAATTTCTTTTCCGAAAGCAAAAAGGTAGTGCAATATTAGAATGTGTTGATGTATACACAGTAATAATACTCTTCTGCCTGGCTTGTGGCTTGTCCATTTAATACCAAATCTAAGCAGTTATAAATAAATTGCGTACCATTAATCTTATCTCATCTATTAAACCAGTAGACACATTTAAACTTTTCAAAGGAATATCTATTGATCATATTTTTAGTGTTAAGCAATGTGGATATATTCCACTGAAATTTAACAAATCTATTAATTTTAATTGTATTTACACTCAAATATTGCTTTTCATATTCAGGTAAGAGATATATAATTTTGTTGCGCTTCACGCGAGAGCGGACAAAACTTCAAATTAACTCGCCTCAAGAATATGGGCCTTGTGCATTTTCAGAAGCTTGTTTGCAACTAAGTCCGACAATCGGCGCGGACTTAAATGTCCAAATATTCGCTTTTACACCAAAACTTCGCCAAACGGCATGGGGCGCACAAAGAATCAAAAGCAGACTAACTCTCCATCGGATTATAGAATGCGAAAAACCGTGCAAGCTGCAAGCCTCGCTGTAAAAATGGGACGAAGGCCGAACCTAAAAAATTTCGATGGGCGCGAACCGAATATCGGCACTAAAGGTTTTTTCACACAGTATCAACCGCTAAGAGATCATTTACCCCGTAGCACCCTTTGGAGGTGAATTCCAAAAATCCCTGGAAATGATTTGGTCTATTTGTAAAACGATCTGATATGCAAAAATCAACTTCTTATCTGTAGTAGTTCGCTCGTTAAGGTAATATTTAAAATACAAATCTATCTCATTTAACTCTTTTGAGGAGATGCATTCTGCAAAACCCTGAAAATAGTTTGACATGATTTGCAAACCGAACTAATATGCCGAATTTCGACTTCCTACCTGTATCTACCTCGTGACGATCTTTAAAACAACATATCTACCCCATTTAATCCCTTTGAGAGGATACATTTCGAAAAACCCTGAAAATGGCTTGAATCGATGTGTAAAACGAACTACTGTGCCAAATCAACTTTCTACTTGCAACAGTTACCATATTATGGCGATCTTTAGAGAAACACATCTACCTCATTTAATGCTTTCGGGAGTTAATTTCGAAAAACCTGAAATTGGTTTGACGTAATTTGTAAAACGATTTAATATGCCAAATTTCAATTTCCTGCCTGTAATAATGACTTTGTGGCTATTTTTAGAAACACACTTTTTAACCAGCTTGAGGGGATGTATTTCGAAAAACTCTGAAAATTATTTTCGATTAATAAAACGATCTAATATGCAGAATTTCAACTTACTGCCTGTAGTAGTTTTCCCGTGGCAATATTTTGACAAACAGATTTGTTTCATTTAACCCCTTTCGAGAATGAATTCTCCAAAACCCTAAAACTGATTTGACCCGATTTGAAAAATGTTCTAATATGCTCAATGTTAACTTCCTATACTTCCTATTTTGCAAAACCTTGACATTTACTTGATGTGATTTGTAAAACGAACTAACATATCGAATTTCAGCTTCCCGCTTGTAGTAGTTTCCTCGTTGTAGAGCTTTACAAAAACAGGTCTACCACATTTAGCTCCTTTGAAGAAATGAATTTCGAAAAGCCCTGAAAATGGTTTGACCCTACTTGTAAAAAGAATTAATATGGCGAATTACAACTTCTTACCTTCCCCAGATTCTATTATGTAACGATCTGTGAAGTAGAAGTCAATCCCGTCGAATAGAGGGTAACAGCACTTCTTTGTAGACAATATTGGATGTTTTACCTTCTGGTTTGAGCACCACTAAGTTGTTTGGAAAACTGACCCCTAAACAGTCTATATAAAGTTGATCGAGCAAAAACAGTCTTCCCTCAAGTCGACCACAGCCTGATTCAGCCACTGTCCCTGCACCTTATTGATCGTCAAAGCCATACATACGATTTGGAAAAAGTTCGGGAGGGTAGAGAGTGCGGAGAAAGTCAACGTGGTAGTGCACTGTGTCATCTGCCCCCACCACAGTGTTAATCGATTGATAGATCTTTTCCTCTAAATGAAAGGCTCCGAGGTGTGTGTTGCTGATTTTTAGTGCCTTATCATTCTTCAGAGTGACACTCGCCCTTCTTCAAAGCCAGGACACAGGTTTTGCTGTTATGTTCTTGATGTCAGAATATATTATGTTAGTGAGACTGACGATATCTGTCACGGCTTGACATAGGTTTTCGTTGCCGAGTTTCAAGAGAAGTTTGGAAAACGATTCGGCATTGGAATATTTTCTCAGGTGACCCCTTATGTAAATTCAAAACAATATGTCCTTATTGTACTGATGCTGCATTTTTTAAAATCACTATTATAACACGTATTTGTCTTGAGAGCAACTGCTATTTAAATATCATCGTCGAGCTGATAAAACCACAGTAAATAACAAACCACTAATAGAACCCATTGTAAAATATTTTGCAATTTACAAAACTTCTTTATAGACAATGTTTAACGTATGGCACTATCCATCATGTAAAATTAGAATTTTTAAGTTTTCAAAACTACTTGCATGTGACATTGCTACAGTTGACCATAGCTAAATACTGGTTGTGACGAATATTATACATGTATTCCTACTTTATCCAGAGTTTGTCTTTGTGGTTTATTAGTTGTCATTGCACATGCTAGGTGCACAGCGAAAATGGGAAGGGTACCACAAAGAAGAGCTAGGAGAAGGCCGAATAGAACTTTGAAATAATAGATTACAAAAGCGATGACTGAATACAACTTAAAAGAAAGAAACTGTGAAGATGGAAGAGTATGAAGAACAGGTGTTGGATAACGTCGAAAGACGTTTTAACAATATATGTACGTATGCTTGTACCAACAGGGAAAGCAATGAACCAGTGAGTAAATAAGCACATCCACATAATTATAATAAGCAGAAAAATACCTTACAGCATCTGAGCAATACCGATTTTCTTTAACTGTCATTTTACATGTATTTTGACGTTTGTCTCACGAATCAGCAGACCGTTGATTTCAAATAAACATTTATTAGTAGCTGCAGTATTCCATTGCAATAATCGGGAGAACGCCGCAGGCTTACTTCGAGAATATACCTGGTTTACTGCTGCTGCATGGCCGGCTGCAACCACTTGAGAGCTAAAGTATAATGGTTTTTCTCTAAAAATTATCAATTTACTTTCAATTTAGGACTTTTGTGCACATCTACACGGTAAAGGCTTTCATTTAAAAAAAGAATTATCAAAATCGGCCCGGTGGAAGTCTCAAAATAGATGTCGAAAGAAAACGCTTCACGTTTTAAATATATAGATGATAACGGCCATACCATATTGAAAACAAGCTTTTAATAGATGGCAAAGACGAAGTTAGTGTGTATTGAGGAGCGGTCGTCCTAAAGAGATCATGGCAAATTCCGCTTCATCCTAACACTGTGCCGAAGTATCGATAAGGAAGTTATACTTCTTCATCTTGTTCCATTTTATAATTTGAGTTATGATGTTTTTATTTGCATCCGGTTACCAGATTTTAAATTATTAACTGCTTCATCTACTACTCTTGTAAAATTGTTGAGTCATAATCTGCCTCGCTTTAACATTTTCAGAAGTTTGTCATTCTCTGTTTTGTCTGTCTCCATATAGAACCTTATGTTTGTTTATCTTTTTATCATTCTTTTCCAGTAGATTATTCTAGATAGAAGGGAACCTAACATTTTGGCTGAAGATATTTTTTTCTGCTTCTGTTTTGCCTTTATTTTATTTAAACAAAATTTAGCTTGACTAACTAATTAGTTTGTATTGCTATGGATAGCAGCCCATACAAGTGAATAAAAGATCAAATTTCAACACCAGCAATAAATCCTCGAATAAATCCGTTCAGCACGAAATGGAAAGTTTGTATGTCGTTAGCGCAGCAATACAAAGATTTCACTAAAAGTATGATTCTAGGCGCAAAATAACCTAATATCATTAAATTAAGACTTGTCGATCAAAATGGAAAATTTCCTCGAAACAGGCTTGATTTGAGTGGTCTCTTTAATTATCATAACGCGAAACAGTCAAAGATGAGTTGATGGTTACCAATCATGAAATATTAGTAATGCCCTGCGAAAAAAGATTCTGCAGTAAAAACGATCATTGTGTAAAAGTGAGGTTATGCTAGATTACAATTTAGTGAAATAACAAGAAACATTTGTTACTTTTAATTTGTACAGTATTAATTAAGTTTTGAATTAAGGTTTGTTAGTAAGTTTGTAGTAATATTTCTACAAGAAAATTGAAGCAAAATGTTCAAATTCAGTTCCAATTTTGACAATATGGTTAAGAATTAACGATGTGAAGTCGACAAGCACTTAAATTTTTAGTTATGTGCAGTTTACTAGTTATAATTGATGTTTCACATTAAAACTATATACCGGGTGATTATAAATGCTCTTCCATCAAATTGCCTTTGAAATATTGGTTGTATGAATAATATGTTGTTTATGTCAAATTCGAGGTTAGCAAGTTAGGTTTTGGTTGGGTTTTGACACAGATTTGCGCAAAACCTAACCTGCTAACCTCGAATTTGACGTAGACTTACAGTGCCACCAACATATTATTCATAGAACAAATATTTCAAAGGCAACTTGATGTAAAAGCATTTATAATCAGCCGGTATATATGGGTTCAAAGTTGCTTTAATAAGCAAATGTCTATGATGCAAGACGGTCGGGACTTCAAAATCGTATTTACAGATATAGTTAATTTGCTAGTTACTCCAGTATTGTAATCATTGCAAAGCATAGAAGTTAGGTACCTAATTTAATGCGTACAGGAAAAATACGTAATCAGAAAAAGACAAATGTAACAGCAAAAATGCTAAAATTAATATCAAATTGAAATGTCGGATGATAAAATGAGATGTTTTGTAATTATTCTGTTTGTGGGGCATAGAAAAAGTGAATTGCAGCCATATTCAAGGGTGTTCAACGTCCAAGTTTGTGTAAAAATGAAAAGTGGTAGTTCAATTCGTAATTATAAGAATTACAAATATATATTTAGAATTAATTTAAAAAAAAAAACTATGGTGGTTCAAATTGTACAGAATCGTTACGGCAGTTTTCTAATTTAATATGATTGCAACAAATATAAATTCTAATTGATGCGTTTAAGGCTCATTTGTTTTACTACAGCCAATCAGATTGCGTATTTTAAAAACAAAATGCTTAGGAACTTCGTTTCTAAGTAAATTTCAGTAAAAGAATGAGTTTAAAATGAATCCAATTGTTTGATTTTTTCTATTCGAACAGGTTATAAGAAACGTAATATAAAAAATTAAGTAAATAACAGTGGAAAAAAGTGTTTGGCGGATTGGAAGCAGCAAGGGAAATTGAGAATTGGAAACTAGGCGTTTGAAAGTGTTAGGAATCAAAAAGAGGAACAGAAAGGTGTTTAAACAAGGTCGATAGGTTACCTTAATTACAGAGCCATTGCGGATAGCAGCATCGGTGTCTCTTGTAGCCATAGAGAAGAGAAGAGTCCACTTCGCAGAGCCAAGCAACCCATCCGGAACATAATCATCGAACGGTACCAACATTTCTATTCTTTGTAAGATTCACAAGCATAAGTAACAGTTTGTTTTCTTTTATTGTAAATGCCATTTCTTTTTAACAACAATTAGTACAGTTACGACAATTTCAGTGAATTTAAATACTGAGAGAACAGTCGATTGGTTAGTTTCGCTGCGAGAGCCGAATTACACTTTCTCAGTCCAAATTAAATATGAGTCTCAAATAAATTGCTTGTTACGCAGACAAAATCTAGACGAATTAAATTCTTTTAATTCTTTGTTTGCTTTTTCTACTATTTCGTTCTATTGGTTTCAGATATTATTTTTATTGAATATCCGGATTCATTTACTTAGTTTTTTAATGTTCTTGATACCTAAGTAGATATAAACATGTTAATTATCTCATGCTTTTACGTTTATACAAACTGGTACGGACTCTGGCGTAAAGATTACTATAATCCATGACCTGTAAAATTTAAGATACTCAAGAAAAAATCTAGAAAATAGGCAGTAATAAAAATACATTTATTGCGTATCATTTTATTAAAATTGCATATGAATTGTGTAAAACAATATGGAACTAATGCATTCGCGGCATTTGCTTAATTTTTAAACAATATTTGATTTATGCAAAAACTAGCAGTCACTAACAATATTCAATAAAAAGCAAATGCACAAATCTCGTGAAGTATGAACATTTGTGACAAGTACTGAATATTTACATACATATTTTACACCTTATAAATAATCAACAACCAAATTTAACATTATCAGATTCTTTTAACGTGCGCTCTTAATGTTAAGCTTACTTTAACTTGCGTGATTAAAACTCTCCAATTAACAAAACGTATTCCTATTTGGCACTCAGTACCTTACACAAACATGAAAAATATCTCCTTAACAGTAACAACAACTTAGTAACGTAATTCATATATGCTACTCTATTTTCAGCGAAACGATTTGTCTTGCATCCCTGATTCAGCTTCAACAACTAAAATTGACTGCAGTGTTATACAAACTTACTGGAGAACTTCTTTATCCCAATCATTTTGGCTGTAGTATTTGACTGAGGTAGCATTTAATAAAGGAAAATACCGTTAATTTTAATAAAATATAGAAGCCTTACTTACAAATATTTAATTGAAAAGTTTTAATAAACAACATATTAGCTTTTCACGTTATATATAAACTATGGTTCAGAATTAAAACAGTTATTAAATAGGAAAAACTGCTGCATCATGGAGCGCAGGTGATCGAATAATAATAATAAGTTTAAAGGGAGACTTTAGCTTGGGAAGAAACCACATTTCTGCGTTCTAACTTTGAATAACGTCGTATTAACTATAGTTTCTATATATTTAAAGCTGTTTGAACTTCTCCAGTTTTCTGCCATTCAATAAACTGTTTGTACGCGTAATAATATTCACAATGAAGTCAAATTATCAGTACAGCTTGTAAAATATAAAATGATGTTAGCGTGAAGTCGAATGCGCTTTTCAGTGTTTCATCCCACATTTGTTTTTGTTGTTTAAAACGATTTACTTGTGCGCATTTCCATAGCCATAATATTTTACAAGCACGAAAACATTGCTTTTTCCGCTGACTGGTCAACAACTACCTACAGGGAACAATTTTTATAGCACCCTAATGTATACTCTATATACATTTAGTATCAAGTGATACACAACATCCGATGCATTTTATTTTATAAGCCCTAGTTAGTATAACGATTATGCGCTTATAGACAAAGTAAATTATCACACATTTACTGATTAAAAAATAACAAAATATTTACATTAGCTTATATATGAACAGTGCTAGCAAATTGCATTTGCAGTGAAGGCATATCTCGAAAATAAAATTGGGTGTGCAAACTTGTACCGGAGAGGCCTCTCCGACAAATTTGCAGACCGCCGAGGTTAAAAGCATGCGTTTATTAGTTTATTTAGCTTGTTTTTATTACAGACGCTTTTATTAATACGTAAATTACAAACATGTGATACTTTGGCACAACTACCAGAAATATTTAATCCAAGTGCAGCTCGTACTCTGGAATATTTAAGGGGCCGTGGGACTGGCACTCTTCGATGAGATTTTCTGACTCTTCGGGTTCGGTCGAAGATGAATAACTATTTCACGGATGTACAGAGTCTTTCATTTTCGATAGCGTCAATTGGAAGGCTCTGTGAATATTAGAACTAGGAGAAAATAGTTTGCATATTATGGGGACAACTTATCAAGGAAAATGCGAAGAAGAAAACAAATATCAAAGCTCTTTTTGTTTTCCAGCTTAAAAAGAAATTAAATATTTGAATACAAAGTAAACTTTTATGGCATAAGTTAAAAAAATACAAGTGAAACGATAATTGTTACTGTTACCGTTACCTATTAAAGATTTCTCAAACTGTGACATAAACTACGCTCCTATATATTAATGAATAATTAATGAGTCACTAAGCATTCATAACTTTACAATTAGACATGCGTTGTAACATCAAGAAAGCATCAACATTTTTTTCTTTTAATTTTTCTTTTAGTTTTTAGTTTTTGCCTTCTTTTAAAAGGCAATAACTTAAATTTAAAATAAAATTCGTCTAGTTTTGACATGTAGGTACAGTATTTTGGTCTGATATTTTTTACTTAAATAATATTACCCGTACTATTGTAATGTTTGTTTTACTTTTTACTTTGATTCAGAATGCACTTTTGTTTAATTAGTTTTTTCATGGATTGTAAGTTCTTTTTTATGTAATTTATATGTCCAAACCTATTATTGCATGGCTACCTCAGCAGCCTAGCTGTTCGTTTGGCTGGTGTATATACAATAAATAAATAAATTATATTAACACTATTTTACTCAGGTTTTCCCATGCAAGTATATTGAGAAGTTGGAAGAAACATAGGAACCAACAATTATATGAACATACTGTACAGTCTCATGCAGTACTCGAACTTCATATAAGGAGTCCTCTTTATAGCCACGAAATCCTCTTTTGATTGAACATCCCAAAGCATACTTAAAACGTGGAAGTGTTAATGTATACAAAAAGTGATTTTTTATATTAAAAAATAAATGAGCTTCATGCTAGATTGCACTACTTTTATTGTTCTACTATAGGAGTCCCGGGTGGTGTAGCTTGAACAAACGTTCATTTACGATTAGTAGAGTAAAGCTAAGCTCTTTCCGGTCAGAACTTAGGTGGGAGTCTCATGGCTGCTTCTCTCGGCGCCTCGTGGTACGGCTGCCACGGAAATAGTTGGTCCTGGATGTCATAATAACATCATGACAGTCGTTAGTGGGGTTTGAAGTCCCCATAAAATGTACAGCGACGCCTATAATTGGCCTAACGGCTGTTGTCTGAGTACAAAATAAATAAAATAAATAAAATAAATAATATAAATAAAATAAATAAAATAAATAAAATAAATAAAATAAATAAAATAACTAAAATAACTAAAATAAATAAAATAAATAAAATAAATAAAATAAATAATATAAATAATATAAATAAATGAATAAAATAAATAATATAAAATAAAATAGCTTGTAAACGAAATTTGATGTTTGTTTGCTCTATCCCGTAGAACTCAAACAATTAATTGACCCAGGTTATGCAAATTATTTTCAACTGCTTCTAATTATAACGAACATTTCTATTTGATTTCTTCGAAAATGAGACAGTTTGCTTGAGCCCTTTCGTGTTCTGCAACGTTGAGTATCAAAAGCGCCCTTGTGTCTTTAAGCTATAATTCGTCTTGTATTTATTTAGTGTTTATTATTAAGATTGATGATTTATAATACTGTACTTTTATAAAAAGTTTTTGAAAATACAGGATCGTTTTATTTACTTTGTAGTTTCAAAATAGACTTTGTGTATATACAACATGGTAATTCTGTGTTTGTTCTAATGTGCCTCGCCCTCTAGTATTTGCGCTACTTGGTGTCACCGAAGGTCAGATTTTGAGCGAAAACTTGTTTTCACCCAGAATGCGACTATAATATGCAAGCAACCATTTATGTTGAAGAAGCGATTACTAAAACTGTACACAACAATCAATGAACAGGATGTTTTATTACAATGGTCGATGCATATTATATTAATTCTAGTTAGTGAATTGCTTTTCTTCTGTGTAAATTTCTAAAGTATTTCTACATACGAACATACAGTGTAGTTATAGCAGTTGGGTCCTACTAGGATCGGGCTATGAAACAGTACTGTAATATAAGGCTGCGGTAGAAACAACAAACAATAATAATACCATCAACAATATCCAAAACAAAGAAAAGCAATTCTATACCTACTTATCTACAGCTTTTCTAGAGCTCGCTTGAGAGCACGCATTCGGCGAGCTTCCAAGACATCTAGAAAAACTCTAACATTGCTTTGATATGTGTAGGTAGTACAGATATTCAGTCGGTGACGTGCCCGGAGCCCTCGTAATAAGGACCCGGAGGATCGCTAGGGGGGAGGCTAAGCAAATGTTAAGCTTCTAGGAATATCAGAGCCGTCGGTTTCGGTTCCATATTGCTCTTCTTAGCCTCTACCACCAGGAATTCGATCTCTTCGCGATCCCTCCTGGCGAACGACTCCGCTATGAGCCGCGCCACGTCTTGGTGCTGAAGACCTTCGACTCGGGTGCCGTCAACCTGAAGAATCAACTGACCCACCTCGAGACCACCGGCGCTGTAAGCGGCACCGCTCTCCTGAAACGAATGGCTTCGGTAACAAATTTGTATGAATGGCAGTTTGCGCGTGGAGCAAGAGAAATAACCATAAATTGCGTGAGTAGTAAAAACGAAAAACCGACAGTCTCGATATAAACATCGTTTGCTGGTTCTCATTCTTGAGTACTTGCGTGCTTTATACACTTTACCAAGTTAATTAATTCCTTCAGAGAGTCCATTTCCATCTAACTTTATAGTACTTTAAAACTATTACCGTGAGGCAATTGGATTTAATAACAATAAAATGTTGTAGAGATTTTCCCGCTATTGGTTTTTTTACTTTGCCATATTACCTAGAAGACAGGATATGAGTTCTATTCCATCTCAAGTGAGTTAGGCAAGTATCATGGCGAAATCGTTTAGATTTTGAGTGATATGAACTACCGTATCTATGTTTCCACCAGTCTATTCTTTACCCGATACTTGTAAAGACAAAATAAAGCGCACTGCAAGTTATAAATGTGCGCGTAGCAAACGATCCAGTCATCCAGTACGGAAATCAAATAATGGTTTTGGTAACCGACTTTGGTACCCGTAATGTTTCGGATTCCAGAATAAACACTACGTTTTTCGACATAAAATGGAAATCTGGCCTTTTTTGCCTGAATTGTTTATTTTAATATTTACATATACAGATTGCACAGGTAACTAGGACCATAGCATTAGCAAGGGGACCTTACATGTGGCCGTAATTGTATTTAAAAAATTTAAAAATTAAATATATACCTTGTATTTACAATGATCCTAACGATCTACCGCTATCGTACATTGATTGTTCTTTTGTTTAACACAATTACGGCCACATGTAAGGTCCCCTTGCTTTTGCTATGGTCCTAGTTGTCTGCCGCAATCTGTATAGCCGATTTGTGTTTGCATGCTTTTTTTATTATTAATTAGGTTTAATTACGGCAATGTAATGTGAGGAAACTTGCACATTCGGCTGTTTTAATGGGTGAGCCGCACAATTACGCGTGTTCAGCGATCGAAAGAAATTCAAGAACTGTCGCGGGGAAGCTAAAAGAAGGCGCAGCGTGCCTATTTCCAAAGGCGTACGTATGCCTGCAACTTGCAATAGCCCGCACCAAGATAAATACCGCGGTTTGAAGGCGGGCAGTAAATAAAATTTATTGCATAAGTGTGTGCGACTGTGCGTGCAGCAACCCAGTGTTTGCACTCCAAGTAGGCGCTAATTATGTCATGTTCTGTGTAAGTACGCCCTTGCGATACCGCCAAGGGATTGTGTGACGTTGCTATTGTCTCCTGTAGCCAACCGCCAGACAACAGATCGAGTTTCCCCTGAGTAGCTGCTTTTTTAAGAACTTTTTATTAATCGAGCCGTTTAAAGTTCATGAAGTATGCCACTACTTTGCGGTTGCGGTTCGAGCCACCAGCTTAAGGTAACCGGATACTGGCAATGTTTACAGTTTGAGCGGTAAGCGCTCGCTCCAGAATGTGGGAAGATTTTGCGACTGTAAAGCAATGCGCTTATTAAATAAATAAATACGTAGGCGAAATAGTTTATACAGGGAATTCAATTCGAATTCCTTTTAATGGATGTAGATTTTAGCATCTCTGCATAAGTTAGTGCAGGCTAAAGTCAATTCGTTATCGTTTAATGAAAATAGATCTTTGTTTATTTGTGTGATCAAATTGACTTTTCTTGTGTATATTTTTTGGAGTTATTTTCAGTCCCGACAATACTACAAGTTTAGGCCAGCTTCTTTGTTGGCAGATAGTGACAGTGTATAGGCACGAGTTGAGGCAAATTAATGGTTTCATGTGTTCTGAACTGGCTAGGTTAACAATAAGGGTAAATCATTTCTAAAAATACTAAGGCGTATGAGACGAATTATCATAATTTAACGCCCCAATGAAAGTGCTATAAAAAGCCTCATTTGAAATCAGGATATGAGGTATTAATTCACATAGAATAACAGAAGAGAACAGTTCAGGTGATTAAGTTAGAACTACTCGAAATTATGGATGTACGAATACGGAAGACCACAAGCTACTAATGTATAAAATCAAACTTACACAACTCTCTCTCTCTCTCTCTCTCTCTCTCTCTCTCTCTCTCTCTCTCTCTCTCTCTCTCTCTCTCTCTCTCTCTCTCTCTCTCTCTGTTTCTTCGGTGCCGTCCATTCTTTTGCATTTTTAAACCATGGCTTTGTTTTTCTTGCTCAACCTCTTTCCTTCTAATATAAGTTGTAATAGGTGTGTATTCTCTATGTCTCATTATGTGTCCAAAGTATTTTACTTTTCTATTTTTTACTATTTTGACTAGTTGTACTTCTGATTCTATTGTATTTATCATTTCTTCGTTCGTCACTCTGGTGGTGCGAGGAATTCTTAACATCTTTCTACACTGCTCAAAAATATTAAAGGAGCACCTAGTAAAAGTCGACTTAAATTGTTATTAAACGGAAAGTGTCATAAAAATCATTAAACACTCAAACATTTCAGTGTCTCATTTCATAATGGAAACACTGTCACTATACCTTAGAAAATTTATAGTCTAAGTATTGTTTCAAAATTTACATTGACCGTAATTTTGGAAGACTTTTAATAGGGGCTCCTTTAACTTTCGTTTCACATCGATAAAGTATCGTTAAGGTCTTATCTTAATGACAACTTTGAGTTACATACTTTGAGCTATTTCTATTCTTTGTTCAATTTCAGATGATCCACATTAATATCTTCCGTGCAAGGTATTCATAGTTTGTAACTTTTCTGGTATGTGTCATTTATTCGTATAGATGGATACAAGTCAATTTCCTTACTTTATATGTATAAACGATACATTAAAGCTTGCAGATTTTGTTCATTGTTTGCGATGGTTATTATGGTATCATCTGCATATCTAATATAATTTATACTCGTCATTAATTTTTATTTCTTAAGGTTTGCCGTCTAATGTCTCTTGAATTACTCGTTCCGGGTATATATTGAATAATAACGGAGAGCACTCAACGTTGACGCACTCCGCAGTTATATCTGCACTTTCTATTTATACTTCCCTCGTCTAAAAGACAAAGTATTGTAATCGCGAAGAGATTTCTTTAGATCTTCACATTTTAGGGTCCCTATATGACGAAAAACAATTCCGTCTGTCTGTCTGTCTGTCTGTTGACGGTATAACTCGAAAAATATTTGTTGGAGGCAAACGGTATTTTGCACACACATTATATATCTACCTGGCACGAAACCGAGAAAATTTCAGACATACAGAAAATACAGGGTAAGCACCTTTTAAAAAATAAAATTTTGTTTAATTTTGCTTTACCTGAGAAATAGATAAAAACAACAATTTGCAAATAGTTCAGGCTTTATTCGTGACAAAAATGGAATCCAACAGATACAGATTAAATGCTGTAAAGCATAAAAAGGGGTCAACTAAAAATGCCTTCTATTTTAGGCAGCTGCGACGCACTGCCGCGAAGTTGCTCTGTGGCGCATGTAGGGAACGGACGATGTGCTTGCAATATTCCACCAAACGTTGGGATAGCATTCGCTGCCTGCCGTTCGAATTCGGCCGCCGGTAATGCTTTTATTTGAAAATTGATGTGATTTGCATTACCAAGTGTTTTCTTCTACTGTTTAAGTATTACTATACCTTTTCAACTTCAAATTGGAACTAAACAACTTCAAAATTGGAACAAACAATTTCAAAATGGGAATAAACAATTTCAAAATGGGAATACACAATTTCAAAATGAAATAAACAATTTCAATTTGAGAATAATCAACTTCAAATTGGAAGCTTTTTGTTAACGGTATAGTTTTTAGAAAATGACAATTACATGGTTGTGACAGGACAGAATTAGTTATTGTTAGTTGTTGCTGGTGCTCATTAATCTAATAATATTAAAAAAGCCGTACATGAAGAAAGTGGATGCCGACAATGTAAAGAAGCAGATTCGGGCGTTATACTATAATAATGGAGACTGGAAAGCTCTTGAAGATACATTGAATGTCAAGAAATCGACCGCCTATCGATGGGCGAAACATCAACAAGAGGGAGAAGAGAAAAAACGTGGAGGAGAGAGAAGAAGCAAATTCTATGTGAGCATCGCCCATACCTCAATATGATAACTGTGTATTTTTAGCTTTGTTTCTTTCAAAGTAATTTTAGGATTTTTTTGAATCCGCTCTTCCATAAATAGGTAATGTTCATACAGTAATTTACTACTTCTCTTTCTTCCACGTTTTTTCTCTTCTCCCTCTATATAGTTGGTGTTTCACCCATCGATCCGATAGGCGGTCGATTTCTTGACATTCAATGTATCTGCAAGAGCTTTCTAATAGTCTCAATTATTATTGTATAACGCGCGAATCTGCTTCTTTACATTGTCAGCATCCACTCTCTTGATGTACGGTATTTTTTATATTATAAGAGTAATGCACATCAGCAACAACTAACAATAATTAATTCTGTTCTGTCACAACCATGTAGTTGTCATTTTCCAAAGACTATACCGTTAACAAAAAGCTTTTCTCAATTTGAAATTGATAAGTCCCAATTTGAAAGTTTTTTTCCAATTTTGAAATTATTTATTCTCATTTTGAAATTGTTTATTCCCATTTGATTGATTTGATTGATTAGTCCCAATTTGAAGTTCAAAAGGTATAGAATCGTAAAGATATTTTTCTACGGTCACCTCTTAAACTGACTATTAAAAGCTCACTGTCAATGCGAAAAGTTAGCGATTCAAACATTTTTTCCCTAGTAACCATTTTAACATCGCAACCACGTAACGAATGTCGTAATGAAATAATCACGTGACTTCAGTTTACTTTACGCACCGCCATGTCTACCTGATTATTATTGTAATTCGTATTTTTTTGGAACTGTCAAAAATTATTGGCAATTACATCACGCCGCGTCCATCATCACGCAAAAGTTTTATTGAGTTTGGGAGTTTTTGTGAAGTTGAAGATGGAATCTAAAGATAAGATATTTATTTATTTTCTTAAAACGTCTCGTGTTCCACTAAAATTCCACTTATTTATACAGTACGGGTACATAGTGTGTTACCACTGTCAGCAATGTATTTGTGGTTGCCTGTTATAAAAAAATTTCAATTATTTAACAATTTTGTCATTTATTTAGGACCGTAGAAATTTTTTTATATGTATTTCGAGTGTAAAGAGCCATTTTGGTATTCGGTTGCTTTTTCGCGCCTCGCTACCGAAACGAAACTTGCATCCTCAAGCCAAAATGGCTCTCTTTACACACTAAATACATAAATTACTATTTTACCCCTAGTTTCTTTGATTTTTAAAATTATTTAGTGTCACAACGTTCACTTGCGAGGGAAGTTCTGAATAAAGCCCTTTACAGATTTTTTTCATTCTGTACTTAAACTGCAGGTGTTTGTTGTCGATACAAATTTCTGACAATTCTGATATATTTTCTATCTAAGTCTATTTGATTCGGTTTTTCTATAAGTTTTTCATGTTTAATTCTGTCGAAGGCTTTTCGCAGTTGACGAGACAAATATACAGGTATTTATCATGACTAATCATCTCTTTGTTATAACAACTATCGAGTGTTCCAAAGAAACTCATTTAGGGCAGGCTTTGGAAAGAAAGATAAAAAATATAGTCATGTCTTATCTTAAGTTTGTAGGTGAATGTCAGATTGGATTTTGTTTATGAAAGCATATGTCACTGTGACAGGCAAAAGTGTATACTGCATTAGGTTTAATTGTATCTAGCAAAAATGAAAATAAGATGGCATGCACACAAGTGTAATAATCATAACGGCCAATAAAAATTGTTTTTGATCAGTGTTTCGTATATTTGTAGGAAATGTAATTCCTATTTGTTTGTATTTTACGGAAAAACGGAGTAGGCCAGGACAGATGTTGCTATGGTTTAAAAAAACATGAATTTTGACAGTATTTTCAACCCTATCGACATACCGAATTGCATATTTCTATCTCAAGCCGTTTCGAAATGCCGCCGTGGGTGGTAGTTTCATTGTCACCCGGTATACAAGTATAATCCCTATTTTCATGAAGTGATTGTTGTATACAGTTTTCACAAGTTTGTTTTTTTCCTCCATGTCTAATATTAACTTATTCTGTTCATTTGTGATGTTTATATTGTTCTTCATTTTCGTTGTACTGTCATCCTTTTGATCTATTTCTTATATCGATTTAAATTGTTGTGCCTTTCTATTTGTCATAGTTTTCTGTACCTAGTCATTTTTTTCTCTAACTTTATCTTGTTTTTTTTTATTTCTTGATATATTATTTTATATGTAGTAAGGTTCTTGTTTTTTATTGTAATTCTTTTCATTAGTTCTAGTTCTAGTATTTCTGGTTTTATCAATTATTTCTTCTCTGTTTCGTTCTCCCTATCGTGTCTCTACCCGATTTACCTAATATATGTTTTAGTTTCGACAATATTTTCTCTATTCCTCTTTTTTCTACTGTATCATTTCGAGGGTGCATGTTATCTATTTCGTCTTCTATTCATGTTATGACCTTGTTCCTAATATTGTCATTTTGTATAGTTTTGCAGCCCAGGACTTCATTGGTTTTAGATTTTTACTTCCTTTGACGACAATAAAGGAAGTATTGGATTCACCCCAAAAATTCGAAATTGAGTTTTCAACAGATCTTCACGTGTTCGAGTCTCCTGAACCCAAAAAGCATGTTGTTGCTCATTGGTCTGGCTGTCAGTCTGTGTATCTGTGAACCGAATATCTCAAAAAGGAAAACAGGTATGGAGTTGAAACTTCATACTATGTAAGTTTTATGTACTATCTAACGGGTGTTCATAAACAGTCGTCATCCCAGTTGCTTTGAAAAACAAAATGTTATGTCTTTGATTAATTCGTGCAACACAATGAAACGTCATTGAGTACTGTCATAGCGCATTTTTTCTCAATTTTAATAGACATACGTTTCTGAAGTCAAAACCTACTGGGATGACGACTGTTTATGAACACCCGTTATATGCGAAAGCAAGATTTTGAAGAAAACTGCATAACCGGAAGTATGGTGTTTACTCTTGTGATTTTTCAGTATTTTTCGATTTTTTCAAAACAGTTTTAACGATTTTTTCTCCAACCACACGAATAAGACGCCATATTGTCGAATAATTTTGTATAAAAAGTAAGTCATTTCGGGATGTTCACAAATTACCTTGGCAACTGTACACTTTTCGATTCATATTTGCACTAGTACAAAAATGGACGTAATATAGGGTTTTACATGGTAAATTTTAAATAAAAAGCAAACGCTTCGTCAATATTCGGCAGTCGCTGTCGTTGTTTGTTTTTCCGGTACAGTGATTGTTTATTTGCGCCATGGAAATTCTACAATATAACCTACAATGTTTGATTCTAAATAATAAGTCATATTACCGAATTTATGCGTAGTTGGAGAAAATATAATATATTTCATTCGAACAAAAAAAGCGTTTTCGGGACGCGTAAGACTCGCCGAAATCATGCATTTTTTGTACTAATGAAACCAATAACTATTTTTCAAACTTTACATTTTTATTACACTTTTAATGTGTATTGATGTGATTTAGGCGATTTTCTAGTTGAATACTTCTAAAATGGGCTTCTTTTTTTATTAACTCCTATTACATTTTTGAATTCAGCTTAAAATTTTAGAGAAAATTTGTCTCTTTAACTAACGCTCTATTTTGTACGGTTTTTGTAGAATTTGTAACTTTTGAAAATTTTTGAGAATACAAAAAATTAAAAATCAAAATTTTGGCTAATTATATGATCACTGTAAAAGGAAGTTGTGCGCCTGTATCATCAGATTTTTTTTCTATTGTTATTGTCGGTACTACTGGATTGTGATCCGATGCAATGTGTTCTCGCGGTCTAACTATTTATGCCTATTATTCAGAAGGACCAGCACAATAAAAGTGCAACTTGTATTTATTTTGAAAATTACAGCGTTTTTTCATATCACAACCAATAACAAGTCTCTATCTAACAACAACCATGGCTACAAATATATATAAGCACTCTTTCACAAATTTATAATTTACTGCTGTTGCTCGGCGGGCACATTCTTCCCCCCTGCTAAAGGACTTCCGGTTTCTTTAGCATGCACATCAAGAACGCCGAGCTTAACTACAGGTCGTCTTAGAACTCCATTATTAGTACGAACATCTGCTACTCTAGTTTGTCCATCTTTTCCGGGAAATGTAGCTACTACTTCCCCCATTGGTTTTTTAGTAGAATCCTTCAAGTCAGCTGTTAGTTCGATTCTACCCTTCAATCTGATTAAACCATCATTATCAAGAACAGGAGAAAGTTGACTTAACCTGCTGCCTTTTGGAATTGACTTCCCTCGTAACATCCGTTCAATCTCTTCTGAAAAGCTGTCGCTCTGAGCTGTCTTAAGACCGAGTACCTCTGCTTGTTTCAATTCAAGTGCTGTGAGGACCCTCGATTTATAATTGGATTTCCCTCTTGCCTGAGTGATAAATCGGCAATTACACGAATAAATCGATTCCATGTTTCGGATCCAATAAATCATCATTATGTGTCATGGTTAAACATATGACTTCATCCATGAAGCCTACCAACTCCGTCTCTTCTTCAATTGTCATTTCAGGTTGTTTTGGCCAAAATAAAGGTTCATTTTTTAAGAACTTTGGACCGTTAAACCATCTGCTCTTGGGGCTCAAATCGTGATCTTTTGAGTCTCGCGTGGCGTCATCTGCCACGTTAAGTTCCGTTGGCAGCCATCTCCACTTGTCACCATCAGTGAGCTCGTGAATTTCTCCAAGACGATGGGAGACAAATGGCTTGAAACGTCGAGTATAATTTCTTAACCAATGCATAACTGTCAATGAGTCGGTCCAAAAGATTGTCTCTGCAATGCAACTCCAATTCTCCACGAAGACTACTAGCGAGTCTTGATCCAAGAACCCCTGCTTGAAGTTCTAGTCGAGGAATGGATAAGGTTTTTATTGGAGCTAATCTTGACCTGGCGGTGATAAATGCCACATCTACTTGTCCTCGTGCCACGACTCTCAGGTAGGCAACTGAACAAAATGTTTGCTGACTTGCATCACAGAAAACATGAAGTTGAATGCTGTCAGCTATTGGAATGGACAGGGAGTAGCATCTTGAAACTTTCACCTCAGTGATGCCCTTCAAGTTTTGAAGCCAGTTGTTCCACTTATGCCACTCGTCTTCTTGGAGCTCATCATCCCATCCGATTCCAGTCCTCCAAATGTCCTGCACCAAAATCTTCGCTTTCACAATGAACGGCAAAAAAAAAACCCAAAGGATCGAAAAGTGACATGACAAGCCGGAGGACATCTCTCTTTGTCGGACGTCGCTGTCCAACAAGAAGCTTGTCGTCCACCTTTGGAAACTTAAGTCTGAAGGTGAACTCGTCGGATCTAGGGTTCCAATTTAACCCAAGAGCTCTTTCAAAGTTATCTCCCTGTGTTAAGTTTAGTTCTTTTGTCGAATTGGCTCTAAGTTCCTCAGGAATTGGGTCCATGACATCTTGGTAGTTTGAAACAAATTTGCAAATAATGAATCCTCCTCTTTGGTGAATTGTCCTCACCTCTTCAATCATCTTGATGGCCCCCTTAACAGTATCATCAGAATAAAGCCAGTCATCCATGTAGTGGTGGTTTATAATTGCTGCTACTGCTTTTGGGTAAGAATCCTTAAACTCCAAAGAGTTGATGTTCTTCACAAATTGAGCTGAAGAAGGAGAAGAGGTGGCACCAAAAATCATTACTTTCATGACCATTACATCTGGTTCCGTTTCTGTCTTTTTCTCTCCAAAAAAATCTTTGAGCAGGAAGGTCTTCATCGCGAATAAAAACACGGTGACACATGTCAGTGATGTCACCACATATTGCCACCCTCTTCCGTCTGAACTTCCAAAGAATGCCAAGTAGAGAAGTGAGGTAGTCTGGTCCTTGGAGTAGCATGTCATTCAGGCTAACACCATGAGACTTCGCTGCTGCATCACAAATCCATCTGAGCTTTCCGGGTTTGTTTGGGTTCGTCAGAGCGAAGTGAGGAAGGTACCACTCCTTGGCGCTTACCACTTGAAGTTCCTCATCAGTGACCTTGCAAGCAAACCCCTTCTTGATGTACTCTTGAATCTTCGACTCGTAGGCTTGCGCAAAGGCTGGGTTACGAACCATCTTCTTTTCTATGCTCTTTAGTCGTCGAAGAGCATTTGACATGCTCTCAGGTAGGACAGAATTCTCATCTCTCCAAAGCAATCCTGTTTCAAATCGGTCTCCCTTTCTTCTGGTAGTTTTCTCCATGATGCTTTTGGCTCTAAGGTCTTCCCTAGATCTCGACTTTTCATCTGTTACTTTGACTCCAAATGACTCAGTCTTAAAAGAATCAAGTACAAGTTGATGGAGATCTTCATCACGCTCCTTGTTACTGTAGACATGGCAGATAAATTGGAATTCCTCTCTATGAGAAATTGTATGTGTTCCATGAACAAGCCATCCCAGTTTGGTGAGTGAAGCCATTGGACTACCCTCTAAACCCTCGCGAAGTTCTCTTGACTCAATGAGGTGCGATTGGTCTTGTCCTATCAAGAGCTTGGGTTTTGCTCTCTTTACGGCTTCCAGATCCAAAACTTGCAAATGATGCATGTCACTTAAGCTGCGAATGTTCAATGTACGAGTAGGTAAATCAAATTTTGAGACTGTCCTTACATTTGAAATAACAAACGAGTCTGTCATTCCAGCACCTCGCACCTTTACTTTCACGTTGCGTGACTCGTAGTCCACCTTTGTTGAGCTGTCATACCACTTGATTCGCAGAGGACGAATAGGACCAGAAAGTCCAAGCTCTGCTGCTAGACCACCATCCATCAATGTTGTAGTTGAGCCTTGGTCGAGCATAGCAAATGTTGAGACTTCACATTTAGGTCCTTTTAACACAACAGGAAGCACCTTAAGCAGAACTTGAGTTGACTCTATTTGAATCTGAGAGACCAAATTCATATTTTCAGTCAATGTGACTGTCTCAGCTGAATATTCAGTCGAAGACTCAGGAACGCTCTGCTGTGATAATTGCTTTGAGTGCAGAAGAGGATTGTGGTTCCTCTTACAGCCATCGACACCACACTCTTTCTTCTTCTTGCATTGAGATGAGTGATGCATTTATTTTAAGCATCCGAAACACAACTTTGGGACTTTCCAGCACAACAAGCACATTTGGCTTCCTTTGGCTATGTTGAAACTAGATCGGTGTTTGAAGTTGTAGCCACAAACAGTGTATGCTTTCTTGTACCTTTGTCATTGCGTTTGACTTCTGACTTTCCTTTTCCATCATCAGTAGGAAAGTTACCTTTTGCCACAAACGAAGCAGCTCGAGCCTCTCCCTCAATCCAGTTGGAAAAGTCTTTGATGGTAGCTATGGCTGGATATTTCTTGGCTACTTTTTTTCCCCAACTCATCCTCAAAACGGCAGGAAGTTTCTGGGTCAATTCTGTCAAAAGCTGAGGGTTGATCAGGTACTCTGGACGTTGAAGTGTTTCTACGGTTGAGACCAAATTCCGGATTACAATTGAGAAGTCAACAATAGACTCACCCTTGTCAATAGAAGGAGATGTCGCCTTCCCCGCTTTCTGTACTATAGTTTCTATTATAAGCTCAGGCCTGCCATATTTCTCTTCCAAGACGTTTATTGCCACCTCAACGTTGTCAGGAAGAACAAGCATCGACTTGACGCACTCTTTAGCTGCTCCTTTTAAGCACCTTTGAAGACGGCAGAGGTTCTCATCCTCAGAGAAACCACATAATCTTGTTGAACGTCGGAACTGAGTGATGAATCCGGGCCACTCTTCTGGATCACCAGAAAAGTTAGGTAAGTCTTTACCCAATGACTGCCTTGCCATCATCCTCGTTGTCTGTTCTTTCGTTCTTGCCTGGGTTGGAGCTGCTGCAACAGTCTGAATTGCTGCAAGAAGAGCTTGTGCCAATTGGCTGACTGCAGGATCGGATTGAGGAACTGGAAACGGTGATATTCGGCTTTGATCCTGCCCACCACGGCTTTGTAGCCACTGAGCCACTCTATGCATTGGTGCTGGTGACTCTAATATTAAGCCTTGTAGACTATCACCAACATTTGACAAAGAGTGGTTAGATCTTCTGCTTCCGCCTTCTTCATCTTCACATATTTGAAACTCTTCCTTGAGTTCCTCTTCTCTGATAGACAGCTTGAGTTGAAGGAGCTCGTTTGCTTTCGCCTTTGCTCGTTCCTCAGCATCAAGAGCGGCCATCTCCTCGGCAACTTTTAGCTTTTCTTTAAGCACAGCAATTCGATAAGCACTGACTTTTGATGTATCACTAACTCTTGAAATATGACTGGTGTTAGATCTGCGATTGATCTTTGATCTGAGACTGACCTTTGACATCTGACCAATTGACTCCGGAAAGGCTCATTGTTGAACTTTAGGTCTTGAGCTGCCTTCCCTTGTTTGGAAGTAGGTTGGGTGTTGGCTTGTACTGCCGTCTGTTCCCAGTCCCCTTACCTCTCTGGAGGAATACCAGCGTTTGACCTTTCAGTCCGTCGCAACCTGTCACCAGACTCTTCTCCTGCCTCACTCATAGTCAAATAAAAAGTCAAATGCTGTCACTGCCACTTTACAGACAGTCAAAAAATGTAACTGTATATTCACGAACTGTTCTTCGGCTCGAATGGACCAATGTTCTCGCGGTCTAACTATTTATGCCTATTATTCAGAAGGACCAGCACAATCAAAGTGCAACTTTTATTTATTTTCAAAATTACAGCGTTTTCATATCACAACCCAATAACAAGTATCTATCTAACAACACTACCATGGCTACAAATATATATAAGCACTCTTTCACAAATTTATAATTTACTGCTGTTGCGGGCACACAATGTGTACTCCTGGATATGTTTTTGCACTCGTTACGCAGTTTTTATAACGTTTTTTAATCATAATATAGCCAATTTAGTTTCTTATTATTCTGGTTGTATTGTCTTGGGGTGATTTCCAAGTATACTGTTGTCGATTTGATAGTTAGAACCATATATTTATTTACGACTATTACATCGGCTTCTTGGTAGAATTCTATTAATCGTGTTTCTTGATCATCTCGCTTTCCTAGTCTCAATCGTCTAACAACTTCATCAGCTTTGTTTTTTCCAACTTTCGCATTAAAGTCACCCATAATTAAATTAAGATGTTCTTTGAGCAACATACGAATATTTATTTAATTGCTCATAGAAATCTTCAAGTGAATCTGCCGTTGGTCGGCAGTAGGCGCATATGCTTGGATAGCGTGTTCACTAGGTGTTTTGCATTATATCCGTATAGCTCTGTCAGACATCGATACCAATTTGTGACATGTCTAACAAGTTTTTTATTTATCATGATTACCACATAACATGCAGTTGTTCAGGATGGTTATCCACCTACATCCAGTACTGACAACGCCACTGCGCTTCGTCAAGGTTAGCTAATAGTGCCAACATATTGAAGTTTACTCAGTGCTGTTAGCAGACGCTCTTACTAGATTTATTTCGCTCCAGGTATTTTATGTCCCCGGTACCCACCGTCTCTGATTAGTATTTCTCTATCCGCCATTCGAGGAGGCACTTGATAAGGGATTAGCACTCCCACACGGGAGCCTTAAACACAAGATGCAGAAAACCAAATTACGCGAAAAAGCTGAACGCAGAATAATTAGATAACGATAATACAAATAACCTACTTGATAACTGACTACACGCAAAAAGTATGATAATTTAAAAAATGGAAACTGATAAGGTAAGTGTGTTAAATAAGATTAAAGACATGGCAGAGCAGAGCCACATTGGAATGAGTCCACTACAAACATGTTGCGATATATGTTTGGAGTTCAAACACAAGAACTTGTTTTTACTTCCTTTTACAATAAAGGAAGTATTGGATTCACCCCAAAAATTCGAAATTGAGTTTTCAATAGATCTTCACGTTTCAGAGTCCCCTGAACTCAAAAAACATATTTTTTTTCATTGGTCTGTCTGTCTGTCTGTCTGTCTGTGTGTCTGTCTGTCTGTCTGTGAACAGAATATCTCAAAAACGGAAAGAGGTATGGGGTTGAAACTTCATATATAAGTTTTGTGTACCATGTAGATGAGACAAGCTTTTGAAGAAAATCGCATAACCGGAAGTAGGTGTTTACTCTTGTGATTTTTCAGTTTTTTTCGATTTTTTCAAAAACTGCTCTAACGATTTTTTTAAACTTTACATTTTTATTACATTTTTAATGTGTATTGTAGTGAGATAGGTGATTTTCCAGTTGAATACTTTTAAAATGGGTTTCTTTTGTCTTTTTTATTAACTCCTATTTTAAATAGAACACCCGGTATATTATTACATTTTTGAATTCAGCTTAAAATTCTAGAAAAAATGTGTCTCTTGAACTAACACTCTATTTTGTACCGTTTTTGTAAAATTTGTAATTTTTGAAAATTTTTGACAAATGTTTAAAAATTTAAAATCAAATTTTTGGCTAATTATAAGATCACTGTAAAAGGAAGTTGTGTGCGTGTATCACACCAGATTTTTTTTTGAAATAGCAAAGTCGAAATCAGAAAAATTCAAATAGAAATTAGTAAACAGAAATTGTTAGAATATTTCATAAAACTGTACACACTAACCAAATGTGTCAACAAATCGAAGACAACCAAGATGATGAGAGGGAAATAGAAGGGAAGAACTGCCAACAGAATGGAAAATCAGCAGCATGATTTTTGTCGGAAATTAAAAAAACGGAGCTAAATGAAAATCTGGAACTTATAGACGAATTGCACTATTAATTTCATCCAGTTTTTCACGAAAACTATAGTCAGCGAAATACAATCCAATTTGAGAATACAAGAATGCCGTCAGAATCGCTCTGCTCTACTTAAGATGGACGCTATCTTTGTAATACACTAGATTGATGAAAGAGCTGGGGCTAAGGTTAAAATAGGTCCACACCGTTCCTTGCTTCTATACAAAGCGACTAAAATAAAATTGCATTCAGAATGAGAATTTAGGAAACCAACTAGGTGGTCCAGTGGGTAGAGTGCCAGGCTTGCAATAAGCAAGTGTTTGATTCGAGTCCGTGAATAGGAAGCACTTTTTTCGAAAGTCACTTTTTATGTATTCACTGAGCGGGTGACGTTGGGACAGAATTAAAGTTCCTCTTTCTTAAAAACTGGTATATGAGTTAATGTAATAAAACTACACACACGTGGCTTGGAGGTAGCACAATGGGCCCATATTGAGACCTAAGTGTGCGCTTAAAAATAGAAAAGAAGATTAAGGAGAGGTTAATGATCAACGGAGTTAAAAGCACAAAAGCAAATGTTTCAATGGCTAAAAATGAGGAGCAATCATTATCCACGCCTGAAATCGGGCAGTTGCTCTTTTCAGATTATTTCCAGTAAGTGAAATTATGTACATTATCAAGCGTAATACCACAACAAGTTAAAATTCTCTTTAAACATTTTGCCTTGAGTGGTATTTGGAAAGATTGATTATTCAACAATATGGGTAGATGACTTTTACTGTGTTCGACAGCACATATTTTTAACGTTTTCCACTATTAATTCAATACTGGAGCTTCCAACACGATTATTATGAGTTTTTACAACGACGCTGATTTGCAAACTTCACTTTGACGTTTTGGTGAAATGTCAGTCAAAGG
Organism: Agriotes lineatus; assembly: GCA_940337035.1. Lineage (NCBI taxonomy): Eukaryota > Metazoa > Arthropoda > Insecta > Coleoptera > Elateridae > Agriotes > Agriotes lineatus. The sequence goes on along the minus strand of OW679198.1, from coordinate 20,788,941 downwards.
CTACCCACCAGACAGTCAATTTTGATTGGCCTTTTCCGACAAATTGAACAATTTTCATTGGTTCGTTCATTACAGTGTTGAATAATCTGAAAAATATAGCTGTTTGTGCCTAGAGTTATAGTCCAAATTTAAAAAACACATTTTCTACTATAAAAAAGTAGAACGGTATGTGCTAATTGTGTGGTCACTCAGTGTAGGTAGTTTATTAACTACAAGTACAAATACCGCAGGCGGAAACAATGAACTCCCACACTGGCATCCGATCTTAGTTATTGCATTGTTTTTGTATACATATAAAAACAATGGTTATAGCATAACACAGTGGGAGAAAGCGAAAATATGGCAGAGGCATAAGATCAGCCAATGCATGTTATAAGTAGTCTACCTCCTGCCAATTTAGAAAAGCAACCAAATTTTTTCCGTAGGTAGTTAACACGATCAAAGTATTTGTGGATTGGCATATCGACCGTATTATCATTGAATATCCAGTCTGGATCGAACGTACGTTTCATCTCCCTATTTGTGTTTGAAACATGCGACAAGCGATTTCTATTAATATTTCGTGCTATAATTATGTTGTTATCTCCTTGTGCATTGTTGCCGTACATTGTTAATTGCGCTACAGCATCATTATTTTATTATTGTATATTTAGATATAGGTATAATGGGTTGCCTACACTACTCAGTTATTTAAGCCGCTGTTAAGCAACATTTTCGTGGTTTGATAGGCGTCTAATCTCATACTGTTAGCATATTCATTCTTGTAGTTCAGGAGAATTTTTTTCATAACAAAATCTTCAGTTTAGTTTACTGCTTTTTACTTTGTGTTTATATTCCCTGGACTGAACATAACGTTTTGTTGCTACTTCATATTAAGCAACGACAGACAAAAAAGTATAATAGTGTTGGTCACTAAATGTGGTTATAGCTACAAGTTAACGGGTGTTCATTAATAAAACCGTTTGGGGTTGGCCATGACTTGAAAACCGTATGTCTGCTCTTAAAAGCCCGATTCACATTTTTAGTGCAAAGCACATGCCAGGCACGGGCACTGCACGGGCTCGGCAAGAGCAAGGATTTCTTCAAGCATTCACACTGCGGCGGGGTTTCAGTCGTTCTTTAAAGCTTTTACAATATGTTGTCAACTTTAACATTAATAAAAAATCTTTAATTTTAGACGAAGAAGATAAAGAGAACTTTGTAAAGTGATGCCAAAAAAGAAAACGACGTTTTTGGGTACATAATATGTGTTTGAATCACACAGATGCGTGCATCAAAACCTTTTTGCTTATAATTATTCATGTAATTCAAGTCATAACTGTTCTATCTCATTCAAAGGTCGTGGTAAAGTCAAATTTGCATCTTGCCGTATTTGTTTGCCTCTGTTAATATTGGAAAGGAATTTGTAAGCTTCCCTTAATGGCTTTTAAGCGGATGGATACACTTTCTAATAGGACTTAAGCCGACTTAGCGTATTTGGGTCTCATGTGTTTATGGATTTCGTTCAATACAATGCCTCATTGAGAGAGCTTAGCATTAAGATTTCTTAAAATAAGCATTTATTCCTAAACAACGTGCGACGCTCCGATTGGCTACGCAGGATCGCCTCACCCAATAGTGTTTGAGCCTTCCCCTCCTTGTTGAATTTGCGAGTTCAGCTCATTGTCAATTCAGCTTCAGTTAGATTCAGAATTTCGAGTAAGCAAGTTCAGCTATGCTTTGTGCTGGTTTGCGGTCGGTCTAGCTCCCTGGTAAAGACGTTTCCAGGTTGTTTTGTGTTACGGTTACGCGCAATTCGATATTTCGCGTGGCCAATCCAAGCGTGTCACAACAGTTGAAGCTATTGTAAAAAACCATCGGTCCATCAGTGACGTTTGTAATCGTTGTTACTCAATATACTCGTGTTTGTTAAGTCTTGTTTCACTCCAACAAATAACTGAACCCAAGTCAAGGGTTATTAAGTGGCAGTTCCCGGCAATCCCATTGAACCGGAATTCGCAGCGGATTAACTGGGGGCCCCATTCGTGGAAGCCTCTTTTCAAGTTAATCATACAAAAAACAATATGCTAAAAAGTCGTAACAAAGATGTAAAAAATCATACAATTCTTCATTTTTGTGTACATATTCTAGTAGCATTTTACTCATCTCCGCTGCAAAAGTTTGTCTCTGCTGACACCTCGTTATTTTGTTAATTTCGTCTATCGACTGCCCGGTTGAGTATTCACACAAAACTTTTTTTGCACGTGCTCGGCAAATATTGTTCGAAAGAAAACCCGAAGGCAAGCGCCGTCGCTTGCCGAGCAGGTGACCGCCTAGTGTGAATGCCCCCCGAAAAAATGCATAAGCTTTCATGAGAAATAAATTTTGCCGAGCGCGTACCCTGCCCGTGCATGGCATGTGCCTTGCACTATAATGTGAATCGAGCTTAATTAAAATTCGTAAATGACATGACACAACAGGATAACAGAGCAAGCGCGTTAAGTCTAAACACATGTTCAGTAAATCATAGCCAATCCCAAACGGATTGATTAATAAACACTCTTTATAAGAAATTAAATAGATTATCAGTAACATTCGTCTAGTGGTTTCGAAAAGAATTTTCGTTTATATTTAGAACTAGACAGTCAATATTAGTCAATGATAACCGAGTGTTACTTTTTCCCAAATTTGATTTTTAAGTTCAAAAAAGAAATTAAATTCTACCCACTGCGACACCAAAGTAGTGTATATTCGCTGGTTAATTAAATATTACGTAAGTGTGCTGATAAAAAGTACGAATCAAACACCAGGAGCATGTTCATTTCACAATTTTGCTGACTAATACTGGGTTAATATACGTTTAAGATTAGTATAGTGTCCGCCTTCATCTGAGCGTATTATTATACAGGGTGTTATGGAAATGAGTGCAAATATTTTAACCCGTAATAGAACTCGCTAAACTGAACAACTGCTCCATTTATAATTTTTTCGATAACGCCCTCAAAACTGAGTTAAAAGTCAAAACCATTTACTGTAAAAACGCATACCCGCTTATAGAATCATATTTTAGTGGAGCAAAACAAAAAAAAAATCTTTGATATGCAAACCAACAAAAACTGATAACTGATAAAACCTTTTAGTTCACATCTGGTCAACGTCAATAAATTGAGGTAGGTAAGTTATTCACCGCATGTTTTTGTGCAAGAACTTTGCAGTTTAAATATACTTGTGTCGTACACCTTTAACTTAGATTTGCTTGCCAATCGGCTCGTCAAATTTAGAAGAGATAAATTATTGAAAACATATGCGATTAAATGAAAAACGATAAATAGAAAAGGTGTGCATTTTGGTGAGCTCTATTACTGGTTAAAATATTTGCACTCATTTCCATAACACCCTGTATAGTTGGGTCAGCAAACATAAAAACGCAAAGTGGCCTTTGATTTCTAAAATTTCATGAGTGTACCCCAAAGTTCATCTTTGTCCAAGAATGTATGTACTTATAAAAAGTTACAAAACCCAATAGGTTAAGGGTGTTACATTAACTTAGCATTTATCATAAATTTTATAAATAACTAATTTCACAAATACTAAGTTGGTTACTATTGACGTAACGCTTTTGATACTGAAATAAGGAGAAATATTAATTGTCATTTTTTAATTCAAACCCGCCTTTTTGCAGGCGTGGAAACCTTTGCAAAATACAGAATCCCCAGTACAAATGTTGTATACATATGCCAACTTCAAAAAAATTATAATGATTTTGTGACTATATGTAGGTACTTTAATAATTAGTATTTTAATAAGTATTTTAAATGATGCAAAAAGAGAGCGACTAGAAAAAATGTGTCAAATGTGTATAAGAGTACCGCCATTCGTATGCGCCAATAGTATGCAGTGGCGGTTCGTGGAGAATTTTTATCGTAGAGCCAACCACTGAACGTATATGAATTTTCTAACTCTTTGCAGACGGACAGTTTCCAATATTCTGAGATTTAAATATTTCACATATGAACTGAGAAAAGTGAAAAACATTTCACAACTTTATAGACTTATAAAACATGATGAATTGAATCGAATATCTCTCTTTAATTTGTCATTTACATGCATAATTCGACTAAAAAAATAATTACAAAACAAAAATAGGGAGACTTGTTGCAGATACATGAAATAAAAATCACTCGTGTTTTGTTTAAGCTTTAAAATGGACACACTGCTAAAAAATAAATAAATGAAAAACTTCTTTCATAATAAAAAAAAGATCTCATATTTTTTTCTACACGTCTATTTCTCGTATTACAACTTCATCTAATATATCCAAGTTGGGCGTTGTATGGTACTACACTATAATGTAGTTGTTACTTTTGTCACATGACGTCATCAAATTTTTTTTAATAGACACTTGCAATATTATGATTTGTTTAGATAAAGCTGAAATCAGAGCAAGAATCGAAGAGGACAGAAACACCTTCAAAGAATGATAAGGTACTGTGTTCTAGGAGTTTAAGTCTGAACTTACAACTACGACTGCTTCGTTGCTATATATTCTCGGTCTTACTTTACGGAGTGGAAGCTTGGACCCTCCCCGTCTGTACTACTAAAATATTGAGGCATTTAAGATGTGGTGTTATAGGCAAATTCTTAGAAGTCCTAAGGACTCGTTGTATTTTCAGCATTAGGATTATAACTCATAATATTCATCAAAAAATTATCGATAATAGGCATACTACTTATTATATTACCCCTGATTATGTTTTTCGTAGCGATCTCAACCAATCAGAAGGTTGGATTTAGTTGAGTTATCTATAATATCATTTCCTTAATGTGTGTTTGTCTGTCTGTCTGCTGTGCACAAAATCAAATATCACGTTCCGGCTTCGCAGATGTTTATATTTGTTTAGGTTTTCTTATCTGAGCGCTCGGCTGGGAGCGTGACCTCGGCGTATCCTATTTCACACGTGCGCCACACGTGCGCGTAGCGCGCCGTTTGCTTGTCTTGTATAATTTCGATTATACAAAATCGATTATACTAGAGTAAGTTCACTAGGCGACGCGATACATAACTTTTGTCAACTTGATGTTGTTTTCATGGAGATAAGTTTCAGCTAGGTTAATACAAACAACTCGAGCTGCCAATAAAATACTTATTTATTCCTAATATTAAAATTACTAAAAAAATAATCAAATCGAATACAATGCGTACTTCGAACAGGTTATACGTCTCAAACTTCCTGCACAATAACAAATCGTGTCAGTTTGACAGAATAATCCTCCCGCTGACGCGGTCGGACTATTTAACCTGTCAAACTGACACTCTTTTATTATTGCGCAACAAGTTATCGACATATAACCCGATAATATCGAAGTACTTAATAGTATTACTTCTGAGAATATTCGCTAGTAGTAAATACAATGTGTATATCAACTTGGTTTTAAAATTTTACGATTACCTAGGCTGTATGAATCTATTTGTGGTCAGAGCATTAGCTTTCATCCAAATTCTTGATAAAAATAAAAGTATCACTAAAAGTGTCTAGTTGACATCGTAACTTGAAAACAGCACAATATCTAAAATTGCAATTTTCGAAAAACCGAAATAGAATATCTCAAATATATTCGGCGATGTATTATAAAGGTTGAAATCAAATTCACTCCAGTTTTCACGCACTGTATAATTGCAAAATTTTCAGAAAGATTTCAGCAAACGAGGAGATACACAGCGTGTGCCACTTAAGAGGGCAACACCCTGATATCATTTGTTAGTTTTTATCTGATTTGAACCAAATTTTCCCTGAAAGATAGAACACATTATGGCGTATTGTTGTCGAAAAACCATTTTACCTCTTCAAATGCAAAGCCACTTGCTGAGGAAAATAGAAAATCATTTAGACACTTTTTATCGTACTCATAAGTATTCAGAATTGCCTAAAAAGTTTACATCAAAGTTTGATTAAAATTAGAAATCAGGATGATTTTTGTACCATTTTGGGTGAAATATTAATTAAAGGAATTGAAGGTGTTTTGGCTAGAATAGTCGCTTTTTTTGTATGTATTTGTCGATTTGTATTAGCGTTACTACATAGTAATAGACGTTGAGTGATCGTGTAACTACACTGTTGGAATGGTGTATTGTTAACACTCGTGGACTGTTCAGCTTGACGTCTTGAGTTCGAATTTCGGTCCGGGTAAGTGTTTTTTAAATTATCGAAAATTGTGGATGCAAATTTCTATCTCATCCCACCTTTAAATCTGAAATTCCACATTATCGACGCTCTCTGCCCCATTTGTACTTTGCGCTAGCGCCGACTTACATTTAAATCGATTTCCTCCATCTAAGCAATAATTAGTTCCCGCCTACTCTGAGAATTGTCTTTAGCCCAAGTCGTCGCATATATTAAGTATATTACATAATAATAACAGCCATATCGTTTGGTAAAAATTAGAAAACTACTTACATTTATATTAATAATTCTAGGAAGCGGATGTTTCGTATTGGCCCCTCCTTCAATGGCTATGCCAAGAATAGGTTTGGTTTTTCTGACAGTTATCCTAAGGTTTCCCGCTTCGTCAGTGACGACATTGGGGCTGTCTCTATCCTGGCCTCCCCCGGAAACGCCACCCTCGCCTCTGATAACCTCTGCATCGACTGGTGCCTTCGCATACCACCTTCGCCTTCTATGAGTCCTTGTCCGTCCTTCATGTCGAAGCTTCTTGACAGCTTGTGTGCTAATTCCTGCCGAGAACACAATCATTTAAAAATTACTGGAAATGGTGAGACAATTCCGCGATTATATGTCTAACTAATGACATGTCGCTGGGGTTTCACGATTGTTAATGCGTTAAGTGTAACTTCCTACTTCATCTTAAGAAGGTTACCTTAGCACGCACAAGGTGAAAAAAACAATAAAATATAAAAATACAGGAAGAATTACAAGTGCAGAGTTGTAGTAAAAATTGCGGAATTACAATGAGATATGTCGGCTTGAATACTTTCTCGCATGAATTCAAGAAATCCCGAACAATGAACAATTGTAAATAGTAATTTGAAATGCAAACTCCAGACAATACTTGTGTTATTTAAATACATACACTCCACGTTTTGTGAAATTCGCATGAACAATACAGGCTGGAGAAACTTATCGTTGTTTATTTTTTTAGCTGCTGGAATAAATGTAACTTCCACTTCTTTGCCAAATCACTACTACAATTTTCCTTCCTATATTCCCATTGTATGTGTGAAACGCTTATTTACACTTTTTAGAACTGCAATCAGAATCTACTCTACTATCTAGTCGCATGCACTACTTTAAGGTGCTAAATTTCAGGCTAAGGTGAAACTAACTACTTTATTAAGTGGAGTTGTTAGAGTGGTGTTGTTCTGGTTTTTATTTTACAATATCTCCCTATACAAGAAAAAAGCGTCGAATGCTGTTCTGTTGCAAGGAAAGTTAATGCCGTTAGAATAGGAGCATGTAACATTATATTATTCTACTCTCTATCGAGTAGTTTCTACAAAAAGGCACTATTATTGACGTATCTAGTTACACGTGCCGTGTGAGAATATAATTGATTGGGTTACTGTTCTCACTTGGTATTGGTTTTGATAATTGTGTTTGTAGAAGCTAATTATCTTGTAAGGTATAGCTTCAGACAGAAGCAATATAAAGTTTTCTTACCTTTAGTTAATTCTTAATATTATGTGTACCTAACATAAGCTCTTTATTTATAGTTCGTTCCTTGAAATTATTCTAGGTATTAAAATGTATTTTTATACTGCTACCTTTAATTTAAGTATCAAAGGACGTCTTCTATTGTTATATTAACAAAATATAGTACTGCAGAAGTTTGTGTGTAAGAATGCATTTTGGTAAAATGCAATTGTTAGTTTTTTAAACTTGTAAGAGCAAATTCCTTTAAATATAAAAAGTAGTTTATATAATAACTACAGAAGTACAGATACATACAGAACTTACACACTTACGATATGTTTTAATATTAATTTCTTTCATATTAGTTATGAAATAATGTTTAATTGTTTTATAGATATTGATCGACACTTTTGCTTGAATTTTATGAATCGGTTAATATCGGGGAGGATCTTATAATAGAATTTGAAACACAATGTTGTAGTGTAATTATTTCTCTAATTAAAAAACTAGAAAATTAGATATCATAATGTGTACTTTAGTATTTCAAAAATAAAGTTATATAAATTTCTAGAAATATTTTGGAATTTAGCCAGGATGAACAAAAACGTAATCAAGAAATCGATAAAAAAATGGAAGGAGTTTTGCAACAAGTTACTGTCAAATACTGTATTCATTTATGGATCTATTAAATATGGATACAAATAAAAGTAAATTATTAGTTATTGACTACTGTATAAGTAGTTTTTTTATTTCTAAAATATTTGATTTGAAATGTAAAACAACCAGTATCATCTACAAAGATTTTTAATTGTATAATTACAGTACAGTACAACTTTAAATTTGCTGTAAAGTATCTTTTATTTGATTTCAAATGAAGATATGTATGTACGCTGAAAATACTTTCATGATGTTATCAAAATGCTATTTCTATGTACACACTGAAAGATGTAAAACTATAAAGCAATATTTTAGAATACTGCTATATTAGTAGAGGGTAATAAAATAATACTTTGAAGGAAAGATTAATAGAATTTTGTACCAGTTTTATGATTGGAGAAACCAGACTACATTGTGATCCATAAAAATGAAGAAATCGTTTTCAGAATTTCAGCTCGAATAGAATGTTGGATATTTATTCAAAGCGTATCACAAAAAAATTAAAAGTTTGTTTGAAAGCATATACGAGGGCAGTTCTGTTAATTATAAGTAGCAAGCCATGGATGCAATTTTGAAGGGTTGGAATTAAAGTGTATAGAAAGTTAATTGTATATAATGTAACGAATTTGGGTCCCGATCATTCCGGAGCGTCCTTGAGCCCGTCCAGGTGCGAACTGATGACTCACAAACTTCGAGTAACGACCTTCAGCCGCCGGAAGCGGTGACATCACCGTCTGCTGGGTCATCGTTCCCGAGTGTTCCACAGGGTGACTCATCGACGGATCGCCGGGATTTGCCAGCAACTTCTAAATTCTAGAAAGATTTTGTGTCTGGGTATAAAGTGGACCGACGGACCGAACGTGATTCATTGTGGCCGCAGTAGTCGTATAGTTTATGTCATAAATAAATGTTATAAAATAAATATCGCTCGGTTTACCTAACTATTGTTAGTATTTAGTTATTGTTAATTATTAATTCTGTGTAAATAAATATTTAGTGGACATTTGTCGTAAATAAATTCCGAACCCTAGTTAAAACGTTAAAATCGTTACAATTGGTGTCAGGTGTGGGGTATTGTTTAATATAAATAAATAATTAATAGTGTAAGTGCATCATGGCTACGAAAAAATTGATGGAATTAAAAGTAGACGAGTTAAGAAGGGAGCTAGAAGAACGAGATGAAGATTCTACTGGAAAGAAATCAAACCTGCAGGAACGTCTTCGTGGAATCCTTTTAGGAGATGGTCAAGATCCAGAGACTTTCGTGTTCAATGTCCAGGTTGATGTGCAGCAACTAATGGGAAAATTGGAATCGAAATTGATGGAAAATTCTAGTAGTTTGGAATCTAAATTGCTAGAAAATTCTAGAACTCTGAAAGATGAAATGCTCGAGAATGCTAGAACAATGGAAACTAAATTAGTGGAATGTGTAGAATCGAAATTGATGGAAAATTCTAGTAGTTTGGAGTCTAAATTGCTAGAAAATTCTAGAATCCTGAAGGATGAAATGGTAGAGAATTCTAGAAAATTGAGGGAAGAATTAATGGAAACATCTGGAGCATTAGAATCCAAGGTGCAGGAAACTTGTAGAATATTCGACGGGAAACTTGAAGAATTGGAATGTAAGATGAGAGCTCTAGAAAATGTAGACAAATCTTCTAGTGAGTTTGTAACACCGACGTTTCAAGAATCAAAAGTATTAGTCCCTGGACGTCAAGAGGTACCAACCTACAATGGGAAATCTCCCTTGGAAGAGTATCTAACATTGTTCGAGACGTTGTCCATGGTTTATGGTTGGACTACCAGTGTAAAAGCGTCCATGCTCAGTACATCTCTACGTGGGGATGCTTTGAGGGTGTTACAAACAATACCAAAGGAAGAGAGGCTGAATTCACACAATTAGTCGCTCGCCTCGAGATGAGATATGGACAGAAACATATGGAACAAGTATATCGTTCTCAACTAAGAAACAGATTTCAAAAACCGAATGAGACCCTCCAGGATTTTGAAGCAGATATCGTGCACTTAGTACGGATCTCTTATCCGGAAGCGGGGGACGATATATGTGAGAGCCTTGCTATAGAACGGTTCATTGATGGGTTGCGAGACGTCGAGACACAGCAAGCTATTAAGCTTGCTAGGCCTAAAACCATTAGAGATGCTCTGACACAAGCTCTCGAATACGAGGCTGTTAAACAGTCAATCAAGGGACAAGCTCGTATTCGAGCAATGGAGAGCGCTGACAATGAAAGTGACAACCATTCCATTGAGGATATTGTCCAGCTGGTTTTGAAGGCACTCGATAGAAGATCCAGTAAGAAGCAGATCCGATGCTGGAATTGTGGTGAGATGGGGCATGTCAAAAGTAAATGTGGCAAGCCCCAAAGAATGCAAAAGCTGGCGGAAAACCAGGGGCAGACATCAACCCGTGGTACTGAAGCCCCCGGGACAGTCGTGCAGATAGCAACTGCCGAGGACCGTGCTGGAAGTGTCTTCGTGGATGGCAAGATCAACGGGCGAGCATACCGGATGCTACTTGATACTGGAGCTACGAAGACAATAGCGAAGGCTAACATCTTTAAATCCAAGCAAGACGTTGTAGCAACGCAATGGCGACTTCGAACTGCTACAGGCGACTGGGCGAAGGTCCACGGGGAGATGCGCGCCCAGATCACCATTGGAAATGCCACCTTAAAACATCAAATTATAGTGGCGGATATAGAAGAAGACATCATACTTGGAATGGACATCATGAAAAAGCATGGTTTCAAATTAGATCTGCAAGCCGGTGTGTTGGAAGTTGCTAATGAGGAACTGGTGCTTCAAAATAAAAAGGACGTTAGAGTGCGTGTGATTTTGGCAAAAGATGTGACGGTTCCCGTGCGTAGTGAGATGCTGGTAAACGGAAGAACGGACGAAGATGGGTGTATGTGGTCTGGACAAGTGACAATCTTAGAACCAGAATATAGTGATAGAAGAACAGGACCTGGTGTGTTAGTTGCGAAAACTGTTGTTAAGACTAATTCTAAGATACCAGTACGTCTGATGAACATCAACCACTACCCGGTAACTCTCAAGGAAGGTACGGTCTTGGGCTGCTGCTCATCGGTGTCATCCATCGTGCATCCATCCCAGAATATAGAGACTTCTTCTGTTGCACCGTGTGAACAGCTGGATAATTTGATTGCTACTGCAAGTCAAGGATTGTTGCCGGAACAAAAGGCGAGGGTGAAAGAGCTAATAAAACGATACTCCGACGTCTTCGAATGGAAGAATAGCGCCAAAGGAAGGACTAATAACGTCCAACATAAAATTGATACGGGCGAATCAAAACCTATTCGCCAAGCACCTAGAAGGTTAGTACCTTTGGCCAAATACCAAGAAGCTGAGCAAATCATTAGCGAAATGAAACGAGATGGAGTGACTGAAGAATCCAACAGCCCATGGGCTTCACCTGTGGTATTGGTGAAGAAGAAAGATGGTTCCACTCGATTTTGCGTTGATTATCGACAGTTGAACAATGTTACGAAGAAGGACAGTTACCCGTTACCACGGATTGACGATACCTTGGACACACTTGCGGGATCAAAAATCTTTTCAACTTTGGATTTGAAGAGTGGATATTGGCAAGTGGAAATGGAGAAGAAGGATCGTGAGAAAACTGCATTCACTGTAGGATCAGGGTTATGGCAGTTTACAGTAATGCCCCGGCTACGTTTGAACGTTTAATGGAATCCGTATTGAAAGGGTTGTCTTGGAGAACTTGCCTGGTATATCTGGATGATATAATTGTGGTCGGAAAAACGTTCGAAGACCATGTGAAGAATTTGGAGGAAGTTTTCCAAAGGTTGAGGAGTGCCAACCTGAAGTTAAGTCCAAAGAAGTGTAACTTGTTCAGAAAAGAAGTCAATTACTTGGGTCATGTTGTGTCTGGAGGAGGAGTGGCCGCTGATCCAGAGAAGATCAGAGCTGTCAAAGAATGGCGAATACCTAAAGACAAGCATGATGTGAGAAGCTTCATCGGGCTTTGCACATATTATAGAAGATATGTGATGGGTTTTGCAAACATCGCAAAACCACTAATACGATTGGCCGAAGAAAGCAGAAAATTTGACTGGGACCATGATTGTCAAAATGCTTTTGAACAGCTTAACGAAGCCTTAATAAGTGCTCCAGTGCTGAGCTATCCTTTGCCAGAAGGCAAGTTCATTCTCGATACCGATGCGAGTAACGTTGGCATTGGCGGAGTGTTATCCCAAGAACAAGATGGCCAAGAAAAGGTCATTGGGTATTTTAGTAAGGTGTTGTCGAAGCCAGAAAGAAATTACTGTGTGACCAGAAAGGAGCTGCTAGCAGTGGTCAAAGGTGTCGAGCATTACTACAAGTACCTCTATGGAAGAAGATTCCTCATAAGGACGGACCATGCGGCATTGAAGTGGCTTCTGCAGTTCAAGAATCCAGAAGGACAGGTGGCCAGATGGATTGAGAGACTGCAGGAATATGGTTTAGAAATTGAACACAGAGCCGGAACTAGTCATCGCAATGCTGATGCATTATCAAGAAGACCTTGTCCTTTGGAGTGCACCCACTGCAGTCGTGTGGAGGACAAGTGTGGACACGTACTACGAACAACTGTTATAGACGATCAATGGCAGCTTGAAGACCTTGACAAAGATCAAAATGAAGATTCAGAATTAGGCCATTTGATGAAGTGGATAAGTCGTGGTTCCAGACCAACTTGGGAAGAAGTATGTCCGCAGTCAACCAATTTGAAAACGTACTGGGCGCAATGGAAATCAATCAGGATGGATGATGGACTTTTAAAGCGTGTCCTGGAAAATGAAGATGGCACACATCAAAGGTTGCAGCTATTGGTCCCAAGAAGAAGGGTGCCTGAAGTGTTGAAGCAGCTGCATGATGGTGTGTCGGGTGGACACTTGGGCGTCAAGAAAACGCTGGAAAAGGTACACCAAAGATTCTATTGGGTGAATTGCAAAGAGGACGTGAAAGAATGGTGTCGAAAATGTACCACATGTGCTGCAAGCAATGGACCCCATAAGAAAAGGAAAGCTCCTATGCGCCAGTATAACGTAGGAAGCCCCTTCGAGAGAATAGCGATAGACATATCCGGTCCGTTTCCATTAACAGATGACGGTAACAAATATATCCTGGTGGCCATGGACTACTTCAGTAAATGGGTTGAAGCATATGCACTTCCAAACCAGGAAGCTTCGACAGTCGCTGAAGTATTGGTGAAGGAGTTCATCAGTCGATTTGGGGTGCCCATGGAATTGCATTCCGATCAGGGAAGAAATTTTGAATCTGCCATTTTCCAGAACATGTGTACACTGCTTGGAATACGAAAAACTAGAACAACTGCTTTGCATCCGCAGTCTGACGGAATGGTAGAAAGAACGAACAGGACAGTTGGGAAGTACTTGTCAAAGGTTGTTTCTAATCACCAAAGGGACTGGGACCAGTATATCCATCTGTTCTTGCTGGCGTACCGCTTTTCAGTACATGAAACCACTGGACAGACGCCTGCAAATGTTCTTTTTGGAAGAGAAATTCGATTGCCATGTGACCTTAAATTCGGCTGCAAACCTGGCGAGGAAATAGTCGGCGATGATTATGTAAGCAATCTACGCCGAAAGAAGGCCGAAATACACAATCAAGTTCGTTCGAACATCCAAGAGGCTAGCAACCGAATGAAGGAAAACTACGACATCAAGGCAGAGGAAGGCGGCTACCAGGATGGAGATTTAGTGTGGCTCTACAATCCCCAACGACGTCAAGGCTATTCCCCAAAGTTGCAGAGATCCTGGGATGGACCGTATGAAGTGATGAAACGCATCAACGACCTTATTTATCGCATAAGGAAGGTTCCAAGTGGGAAGCCAAGGGTGGTGCATTTCAATCGATTAGCTCCATACGCAGGAAGTAGCTCACAAGAGGAGGTCCATAGATGTAGTGTTGAGTCAGGGGATCTAACGTTCGAAGAGTTTATGAAGAAATTCGCGACAGGCAAGAGGGTGAACTACGATGTCATCGAAGAAGTGCAAAAAGACTTGTTCTCGGTGCCAAAAGAATATTCGTTGGCTCACTGTGTGGCTAAGGACTTCAAAATGTCAAGAGGAATTGCTGTGGTCTTCCGAGACAAGTTCGGCAAGATGGAGAAGCTTCGAAAACAACAACCGTATGTGGGAGGTGTCGCGCAGCTGAGACGCCAAGGGCGACTTATCAATTACATGGTTACAAAAGAAGCTTCCCATCATAAGCCTACTTACGAAGCCTTATGGAACTGCCTCCTTGTTCTTCGGGAGGAACTGCTTCTTGAAAACATAACGAAGCTGGCAATCCCAAAGGTAGGCTGTGGAATGGATGGATTGAATTGGAGAGTCATTCGAAGCATGATTGAAGTGATTTTCCAACATGCTGGTATAAGCATCTTGGTCTGTGGCTACAATCCATGGAAGCCGCAAAACAACCAGAAAACAGTGGACTGTCATTTTTACATGGTTTCAAAGTGCAACAAAGGAGCGACCTGTAGATTCCTTCACGACCCCAGCAAAACCATTAGGAAGTTTCGGGACGAAACAGTCTTAAGGAAGGGGCAGTGTAACGAATTTGGGTCCCGATCATTCCGGAGCGTCCTTGAGCCCGTCCAGGTGCGAACTGATGACTCACAAACTTCGAGTAACGACCTTCAGCCGCCGGAAGCGGTGACATCACCGTCTGCTGGGTCATCGTTCCCGAGTGTTCCACAGGGTGACTCATCGACGGATCGCCGGGATTTGCCAGCAACTTCTAAATTCTAGAAAGATTTTGTGTCTGGGTATAAAGTGGACCGACGGACCGAACGTGATTCATTGTGGCCGCAGTAGTCGTATAGTTCATGTCATAAATAAATGTTATAAAATAAATATCGCTCGGTTTACCTAACTATTGTTAGTATTTAGTTATTGTTAATTATTAATTCTGTGTAAATAAATATTTAGTGGACATTTGTCGTAAATAAATTCCGAACCCTAGTTAACACGTTAAAATCGTTACAATAATATGCCTCGGAATGCTCTTTCAGCAATTATTTTGTAGGATTATATAAAGTTTGACATATGACCACCTTTTGATGATCATAGTCTGTTGTTGTCCACAGTTAGTTATTGGTTCCGTAAATTTAAACGTAGGCAGTGTACGAAAAAGTAGTAAATCACTACCAATGTTAAAGTTGAGTACTTGGAACGTTAGAGGCTTAAATCAACTCGGAAAACTTCATATAGTAGAGAAACAACTGGAAAACATGCATGCATCTGGTATATCAGAAACGCACTGGAGGAAAAGCGGCCATTTTATATCTGCAACAGGAAATCTAATTATATGCTCTAGTAACAACTCGGATTCAATAAATGGAGTAGCAATCATCATCCACAAATCAATAAAAGATTCTCTGTTAGGATACGAAACTGTAAGTGATAGAATAGTCGCCGTAAAACTTATGGCAAAACCAGTAAATGTTAATATAGTACAAGTCTATGCACCAACTTCACTGTCATCAGAAGAAGACATAGAAAAATTTTACAACTCCTTAACTCAGACAATTGATAATATACCAAATCGTGAACTACTGTTTGTCATTGGGGATTTTAATGCGAAAATTGGTGAAACTGTTGACGATAATCATCTAAGAGCAACTATAGGCAAACATGGTCTGGGAAAGCGAAACCAACGAGGAGAACGGTTATTGGATTTCTGTATAGAAAAGAGCCTGTTTGTAAGCAACACCCACTTTCAACATCACAAACGCCGACTCTACACTTGGCGATCTCCTGATGGCAAGACACGTAATCAAATAGATTACATACTAATAAGATCTAGGTGGAAAACATCAGTTAGAGATGTAAAAACGTATCCCGGTTTCGATTGTAACAGCGACCACAACGCACTCGTCGCAGAAATATGTCTTAAACTACGAAAGCTGGCAAAAACACCCTCTAAGCAAAATAGATGGTTTTTAGGAAAAGATCAGTGCTACATCACTAGCGTTACTGAAAAGCTGAAAAGAATTTCACATGAAGACCTCCACAGACTAAATGCAAACGACCTCTGGCAGCAACTGAAAACGAACATCGAAATATCAGCTAAAAGTTGCAAAGCTACTACCAAACCCAGAAAACCGTGGATTACTAACAAAACCTGGGAATTGATACAACAACGCTGTAGTATAAAGTCCAAAGGATTACACGATGACAATACCTTTGCTCAATATCAATATCTGACGCGGGAAATTAGAAAAGCTGTCAGGACTGACAAGAACAACTTTATAATTGGTATTTGCGAAGATGTCGAATAACATGCATTGAAAAATGAGCCTAGAGATCTATTTACTAAAATAAAACAATTATCTCGAACATTTCAACCGCGCTCACTTCCAATAGAAGACAGCTCAGGGAAACTGTTGACCACAAAGCCAGAAATAATTAATAGATGGCAGCAGTATTGCGAAAATCTTATGTCTTGTGAAAACGTAAATCGAGCTGAACTGAATAATCTGCCGCCGCCAGAACACCTAGAACCGGCTATCCTAAAATCCGAAATAACTGCAGCTCTTAAAAAGCTACACCACCATAAGGCACCAGGGGAAGATGGCATTGTTACCGAAATGATAGAAGCTACAGGCGCACGTGGTATAGAAATTATATATCGTATCTGCGATAAAATATGGACATCTTGTGTCTGGCCTGCTGACTGGACAAAGTCAATCTATATACCTGTGCACAAAAAAGGAACCCGCAGTAAGTGCGAAAATTATCGAACTATTGCACTAATTTCGCACACAAGTAAGATCATGCTTTACATCATTCAAGAGCGATTAAAACCCTACCTCCTGCCACAAATAGCTGAGGAGCAAGCAGGATTTATGCCAGGCCGTGGTACTAGAGAACAACTTATGAACGTTAGACAAATGGTCGAGAAATTTTATGAATTTAACGTTCCGGCATTCTTTTGCTTTCTGGATTATTCAAAAGCTTTTGACACCGTAGCATGGGACCAGTTATGGCGAATTCTGGGAGAAATGGCTGTACCAGAACACCTTGTCCGCCTGATACGGAATCTTTACGTATCCAACCAGTCCTACGTAAGAGTAGATGATCTACTCTCTGAGCCATTTGTTATCAACCAAGGAGTTCGTCAGGGTTGTGTGCTATCACCTATTTTATTTAACATATACGGCGAATGGATAATCCGAAAAGTTACAGAGGACTGGCGTGGGGGCGTATCGATTGGAGGAAGGCAAATATCAAATTTGCGATACGCGGACGACACAACACTGCTAGCCAGTACCGAAGAAGAAATGGCGGACCTTCTTCGACGAATTGAAGTTTGTAGCTCAGAGGTCGGCTTAAAGCTTAATCGTTCCAAGTGTCACCTAATGATCGTAGATCGAGCAGGAGTAGTTCCACGGCACCAAAGGATAATTACTGATATTCCAACAAAAAATGAAGTAATTTATCTCGGAGCGCGTATTTCCAACAACGGCGCCTGTGAAGGAGAAATAAAAAGAAGAATCGGGATGGCCAAAACAGCGATGACAAGCTTAACAACAGTGTGGAAAGATCACAAAATAAGCAAAGATACAAAAATGAGGCTAGTACGAACATTAGTATTTCCGATAGCAACCTACGCTTCAGAGACCTGGACAATAAATGCAGCTTGTCGTAGACGCATTGAAGCATTTGAAATGTTCTGTTGGAGGAGAATGCTCCGAATTCCCTGGGTCGAGCGACGTACTAACATATCAATTCTTCAAGAACTTCACATAGGTACCGATAACCGACTACTGCGGAGCATTCAGAAAAAAATCCTAAAATTCTTCGGTCACATCATCCGGAAGGATGGTTTAGAAAAACTAGTAGTACAGGGCAAAGTAGACGGTAAAAGAAAAAGAGGTCGCTCACCAAATCGTTTTATAGATCAAGTACCACACTTTACAGGCATTCCACTAACACAATGCATGCAACAAGTAGAAGACAGAGATGCGTGGCGGGCATTAACACATTTTTGATGCAGAAAGGGGTCACGACGTTCGAAAGCGAACAACGACTTAAGAGAGAGAGTGTACGTTAGAAGATGAACCGGGACCTGGACGACCTTCAGCAGCTGTTTGTGTTTAGTGTTAGTGCTAACAAAAGCTGTTTAAGGAAAATGAGAGTACAACCAATAGAAATATTTAACAAGAGCTAGTTATTGGATCATTCGCAGTAGATAACATTTTACAAGGACAGCTGGGCGCAAGAAAGTTGGCAAGTTAGTGGATTCCACATTCGTTAACCGAAAAAGAGAAACAAGCAACAGTGCAGATCTTTGTCAGAGAAGTTCGATGCAGGATCTTCAAATCATGTGTTTAATATTATTAGAGGTGATGGGTCTTGAATCTCTAATTATGGCCCCGATGCTACGCCAGCAAAAGTTATTCGCTACAAAAATGATTGTTTACTTCAGACGGAGTGGCCTAGTTGCAGCTCGTGACAATCGTAAACCTCCAACTTCTGATTGGTATACCGAAGTTTGTTTTCATCAAGTGTTTGAAAATTTGTGTAGTGATCGTCGAAAATCTGTTTTGCCAACATGCGACCGCACAAACGTTAATAGCTAAGAATTAACAGAATAGCCCTCGTATACGCTAAGGAAAATTGTAACAAATTTTATATACAATTATTAGAAAAAATAGGAGAGAGAAAATTGGAAAAAGAAGCAAAAGTTGTGGAAATAAGAAAGTGGCGTTATGGGGAGAAAAATTTTAGCTACCAGCAGAAGTTGGCACAACGTTGGGAAAAGAAGAAATATAAAAGAATTGAATATAAGAACGTATGACATTAAGAGGTATCAAATACTACCAAAAGAAAATGTTAAACAGAATAACGATGTTAAAAGTTAGGGTTAGAAAAGGTGAATGATCGTTTAGAAAGAAAAACTGTGTTGTTTCTAAAAGTTGATAAAGTAGAACCCAAGTGACGGCATAAGAAAAAGAGGCAGCTCAATTTCGAAATGGGGCAATGAGATAGAAGACATTATAAAGAAAAAATAATGGAAAGAAACTGCACAAAATTGAGGAGATCGTTACCAACAATAATGGGATTCATAAGGATAATAATGATAATAAGAAACGCGTAGATTGATTAATTCGTGGAATGTTACAAAATAAAAAACAATTTTCTGCAAGAAATAGAAAAAAGTTAAATATAAGTGTGAAACTTCAATTGATGCTTTTTGTTTCAATAAAAAAGGAGAAGAGGGGTACCAGACTATATTAACAATGCAGTTCGTGAAGGGTGAGCATATAGTTAAAACGGAGAACGCTAAAAACAAAAAGACAAATCTGACCATTAAAAAATGCATCATAAAAGAATGGGAAGAAGGAAAATGCCAAAAATAAAAAAAGAATAAATATTTCCTAACTAATATTTGTAATAATATGAATCAATATGACTTTTACTATAATAGTTATTTATGTACCAAGGGCGGAAGAAGGCATTTATGGCCCGTGGCTGAAAATTGGAACCCAAGGCGTAGCCAGAAATTCTAGTTACGTACAAGGTGCATACAATATTTTATGTACAGACCAAAATATTCATAATTAAAACGTACGATGTTACCCACTGGTCTTCAAACTGACAAACAGAGCACTAAGTGGGCCGTAAAGTGACGCATTAGCCCTCAAAGATACGGTATAAAGTGACCAATTCCGCCCGATCGTACATAAAACACATTAATATTAAGACATTAGATTCCAGCAATTGTTAGAAAAACAAATTTGATTTCTCTATCTTTGTACAACGTGATAAGCCTGGGAATAGGTAATTCTCTTGTTTAATTACATTGTCACACCGTGACATCTATATTTTTGTTTTTTTTTGAGGAAATTGGTTTGTTTATATATCTTGCATGATATAAACCATTCAAAGAAAAAAGTGTGTTTTAAATTAGCATAGTTGTTATCGTACTTTCATAACTATTTGAAAACATTATACTGAATTGCAAAAAAATCATTTTGGCAAAATTTGAAGACTACAAACAGGTACATGTTAGAATCGATCTCTGACTGTAGATATACAAATCGAATAATATATTTTTCAGCAAATTCTTAAAACTGTTCATCAGAAGAGTAGTCACTACAATTAATCTATTATTATTTCTGCAAAGTTTTATATTTATTATACTTAAATTATTAAAAGTTCGTTACAGTTTACACATTGTGAAACTTTGAAATTGCTGAGTGGCTGATCAGGTTTAAACAGAATCTTACAATGTTTTCTTTTGAGACGGTGTGTGGAATTTTCTAAAACGAAGAACTAACCCAATTAGAAAATGTGTTAATTGCTAGTGTTCATATTCGCGAGTTGCTGTAACATAGGTAACAGTAGATTAATAGCTACGGACTAAAAATGAAATCCAACAATGTCTTGAACATTCTGGATTGTTATGGTAATTATAAAATGTAAATTAAAACTACTTTACTGTTAATTCTTAAAGAAGTTAATAATCTAACTAACGGAAGTATTAATAAGTAACTGGCCTTCTACAAAATCCTTCCAATCTCACATCATGCTACTAAAAACATGCACAAGCAGCACTCATACTTACGAAAGTCGATTTACTCGGCGTTTAGTTTAATATACGTAGTAGTGTACTGTTTGCATATTCACAGTTACATGAGTAAGTGCAAAGCCTTCTTTTAGTATGCACGAAATTGCAAAACTCTTTTGACGCAAAGACTCATTTGCAACGTTACGATTATAAGAATAATAATCTGAAATTAGTGAACATGTGCTTTTCACAGAGAAGAAAATCAACTCTTCAATATATATAAAAGTACTGTAATGAATTTTTCTCAAATTTCACTTTCTCTAAATTCTCAGTTACAAGAATGTGTGTCCTTAATGTCATTATATTCATCCCAAACACATATTTTCCCAAATCAAATTTACTGAATTCACACGAAACATGTTGTGGAACATGTGTTAAACATCAATCAACTGCATCCTTGTAGCTAATCGGTGTCAGAATGCCCATGTAACGCAAAGACCGATTTATGACATGAAAGTAAAAGTTTTAATCGATTTTTGGTTAGTTGCACTTTAATTAAGGCACTAAATCTGTCAAAGGCTGTTGCTGTTAAGAACGAATAGAATTAATTTATTGTATAGAATTTAATCTGTTGCCTATTTCAGTTTGTGATGGCAGCATTCTTGGAAGAAAAAAGAAGAGCATTATTATTCGTTTGAGCACTTCACCATGAAAGCGAATTGCTTCGGGACGGCGCCTTTCACTAAAACAGGAGTTAAATAATGACTGTTCGGGATTTGGCGACAAATCTTGTGCAATCGTCACCGTCAGAAACTGACACCGATAGAATTCAAATTCAAAAGCTGTGTAGCGCATACTGAAGTTTCCAGCGAAAGTTAACTGCCTATTTTTCTGTTAATCTTACGCAAGCGAAGGCTTTACGCAAGTACATTAAAAACCATTAAAATTTTCTATTATTATTGTGTCATCGTTTAGAAAATAAATATAAAATTTTCAATTCCACCAATAAACTTTTTACATTTATGTTTTGCCTAAAAATCGGCATTGGATGAACTTGGATTACATTTAACAGCACATTAGAAGAAAATGATTAAGAAAAGTACAAAAATAAATGTTATTTTCATAAATTAATCAATTTGAGCTATATTCTAATCGACTATGCTAAAGATGTCTACAAAAAAGTCAGATATGTCAGTTTTAAACTGGTTCACTTTTGTTTAAAAAACTCATAAGAACTTAAATGTTACATTTAAAAACACATAATTTGAAAGGTTTAGCTTGTGAGACCAACAACTTCTCAAGTTGCTTTTCCAGTTCCCGTAGTTTTTCAACGGTTTAAACTATTTGAATTTCCTCCGCGATTCGTGCTTACGCCGAATCTCCGACTTTCTTTGCATTGCTAGGAAGCATTCCAGTTACTTCTAGAATTAAGTACATTGGAGGTATGCGGTACGCCGTTCGTGCCTTTCCATTTTTCTCCTGAACTTTTGATTAGTTGAAGCACTTGTTCTACTCTCGTTAGGACAGGGCTGTTTTAAACAATTTAGAGTGCTTCGAAAAGTACTCATTGCATAGAAAAATGAAAAAAAACGTTGCAAAATCCAGTAGTTTTTCTCTCCGTCACATTATCTATCTTTCAAATACAAACGGAAATCTCAAATACAATAAAAAGTAGAGTTAAAAAAGATGAATTGTGATTATTGCTGTCAGATCTGTGATAATTAGTTACTTTCTTACAGTAACCTAAGTGAGATATGTCATAGATTATGAATTATTCTATAATAGCCATAAATAATAGCTGTGATATAAATACAGAACATGTAAAATGAAACAACAGAAAAAGCAAGAGTGGAATTACCACATTGATAGAATGAAGGTACTAATAGAAACAATTTTTCATATATGAAACAAATAAAGATGCCAGTGTTTTCAACAGATAGTAGGTAAAAGAGATATATCCAACGACAAGTATATAAAAAAACTAATATAATAACCATAATTTCTGTGTATATAATATATCTTAATAACATCAAGCAGCTGTGATATAGATAATGTAGTAAAAATTGAAATAATGAAACGATTATGTCAACAGAATAAAAATGTAGATATTGCTAGAAATTTATAAAAACTGAACCTCAGACAGAAAAAGATCCCCAAAAAGGAAGGTTAAAAAGTGGTTATCATTCTCCACATATTAAAATACTAGGCCAAAAACATGTAGCCCTAACATGAAGTAGAAGAAGATAATGATAAAAATTTCTATGTATACAAAATATTAAATAATACCTATGGGAATAATTTATGGTGTAGTAAAAAGCAGCAACTAATAGAGCATATCGAATAGAGGAGGAGAAAATGGCATATATGAGAGCCACTAGAAAATAAATCTACCCCATGTGCACAATTTGAGGTGAGTATGATACTTACTTTGCATTTGCAGAAAAAAGAGTTACTTGAAATTAGAGTATGGCAGAGTAGTAAAGTTTCCCACAAAAGAGGGAAATCAGCAAAAAGTGAAGTGAAATGCTATGGCCCTTCAGGATCGTTGTGCCAAAGCCCCCGCCATTAGTGTAACATTACAGGAATATCCGAACCTAATGTGATAACAATATTATATGATAGTCTGATTCTGAATAAGGTGACGGCGAGATGGGTTCCACAATTGTAACACTTGAACTTGAAGTAATATGAAAGCTTTGGAAACGGATTCTGACTTTTTCGAAGCAGGAAACGTAACTCGGGTGCATCACTGAGACCCATAAACAACTTCGGAATCCAAGAAATTGGTCCATAAAGGCTATCCAACCATCTGCTGCAAAAATTATTGCAATCCTATTTTAGGACATGAGGATCATGCTCATCGGATACATGCAGAAAGGGACTAAGATAAATGAAACCACCAATAAAAATACCCAACGCAATTAACGACAAAGGAATCAATTTGTCTAATCGAGAAGAGCTTCTGTTGCATGACAACGCGACTGTGCATACTACATACGGTTATTAATTATGCAAACTTGCAGTTTTGTACAGATATACCATAATAGCCCGGACCTAATAGTTTCATTTGATCTTTACTTCTTTAGATTTCTACGGAGACGTCTTCGAGGGCGTCGCTTTGACTCTGACGACAGCTTAAAAGCAGCCTTTTCAGCCTTTATTGCAAATCAAAAGGATTTATCCATAAGGGTATGAGTTTATCAAGAGAGAAATGGTATAAGTGCATTGATACGAGGAGGGACTATATTAAAAAATAAAATTTCCAAAAAGATCGTATGTCTTTGGTTTCGTAGCTAGGCAGATCATCTTTTTAGTAGCCCTCGTATTTAAAAAATAGACGACAAATCCGAAGAATAGAACTCTCAGTTGGATATTCATCCTCGTGGAACGACTATACGAGACTATAGGGGAATACCTTAATTCCCAAGTGAAACAAGATAATAATGGCAGAAATTACTTCAAAAATAGGTGTAATAGCAATTGAAAATAGGTATACTCGTAGTGTCAAAGCAGATGAGGATAATGTGTTGGAAGTGATAAATATAAGAAACAACATTTTTATCTTCAAGCAAATATTTGTCTTAATACCCTATAAATCAATAATCAGTATCATAAACTAAGACTTCCTTCAGTATGCAACATGCAATCCTGACATATGGTTCTGTTTGATTTTCCATATTTCTAATATGTAATAAAGAGTTCCCGCTAGCGTTACGACCCAGAAAAAACAATGAAGTTAATTTTGGATAAGGGTACAGACGTTACATTCCATGCTTATAGTTGATAGTAAAACAACTTTCGTGTTCGAAATTATTTTGTTTAAAAATAATTTTCCAGTGCATACAATATATGAAAATATTTTTAACGGTAAGTATTTTCCCTGCAGTAAGCATGGAAAACAATATAAGATACTTGTCGGTATTTATTTTAGCTAATCTTAATGGTATTGTAGCTAGTCGTGACGTCTACATAATCTTACAATTTCTAAGTTGATAAAAGACGAAAAAGATAAATAATGAAGAAACCTAAATAGTACTCTGTAATAATTGTACTATTTACAAACATCTAAATAAAAATCGTATTCTTGTCTTTTTTGATATAATTAATATTTATTGTTAATTTAAAAATTTGAGTGTTTTATATCTGCACTAGCTGTAGCCCACGGCGTATGCCGCATTTAAAATGTAGGACTGCTGATGCTGCACAGTAGACCATCACAGAAATAATAAGGGTGTTTTTAAACGGAGCGTGTGGGCGACTGTGGAACCATTCAATAAGGCAGTAAAGAACCCTCCTTATTATTAAATGAAATATAATTGTGTTCGTAGTTTAAAAAGCCACAACCGAAGGGCATAATAATAATAAATGGCTTTATTTTCTCGGATACAGAAAAAAAGGCGAAGTTCAACTACAGTTGTTCTTCCACTTAACCTAATAAGTAATTGTTTTCTGTGATAACATCCATATTAAAAGTAATTGGAAGTTTTTTACAAAAACCCGACAATAGTAAACCGTTGAATGGAACCTTTCTACTTTTTCCGGTTTAACACGTAGTGTTGCCCATCATTATAGAGGTATGATTGGTCTAATAGCACTTTCATTCTTACTTACTAGATTAACTTAAATAAATTCATGTCCTTTAAGAACTTAGTAACGTTTTGAGGTAAATTAAACTAAAATTTGTTTTTGATAGAATAGATATTTATTCCAATTTTCAAATTTTATTTACTTATGGAAAATTCTGTTGAAATTTAGAAGTGAAAATTGTGTTTCTTGCGAAATGCAATAATCGCATGTGGTTCTGCGATCTAAAAATGTTTGTTGATATTATTACGTACACAGTCTTCGACATTTCTAAACTGTTTGTGGATGATGTGGTAATGGTCTGTTTTGCATAATGAGAAATACCAACAACTTTCACTAAATAAAAATGAAATTGTATATACCTTCTTGAAAAAAGAATAAAAATCGTAATTAACTTAACATGGACATGTAAGTAGTTTAAATCGAACAGGATGTTTAAACGCTATTTTTATATCGTATTTGACTTTAATTTCGGTTGTAACAATCAATAAAATCTGATTTATGTTTGTGTCTGAAAATCTCCAAATTTGTTAAAAAATTCTGTGATACATACTGATTGAATTTATTATGTAAATACGTGATAAGGAATTGCTTATCGCTAATAATTAAGTTAGGGACGGATTTAATGATACGCATTTTCAAACAAATAGTCAGTAGTGTAGACCGAATATTTTTGGGAAAATCAAAATTTAGTAGAGATTGTCGTCAGTAACATTAAGTGTCCTTTGACTTTCCAATGTCTAGGGTAATTGTAATAAATACCTGTGCTTTATTGTTTTATATCAAAAACATTTGCAGTACTTTTTTTCAAAATAACTATTAAATTGGTTTTTATGGAATAGTTAATAGTGCATAAGTAATTGAATAATTACTTTTCTCTCACTGTACTGCAATTTATATTTTTTTTGTGGGCTCCCTACGGATAATAAAACCCCACTCGCAGGTCACTTAATTATGAAAATGTTTCTGCCAATTCTGCAGTTATCTTTAGGGATATCGAAATTTTATAAAAATGTTATAAGTTTGTATGCTTTATACTTTTTAAACTAAAGTGTGGTTTGGACAACCTTTGCAGTTTTGTGAATTTATTGCGGTATTATTAAATCTGTCTGCATTCTACTAATAATCTTCAACCATAGTAAAATTGCAATGTAATATAACACCAAACTGAATAGTGACATTTATTTACCTTTTATTTTCTGTAGTTATTTTTTCTAACAAGATGTATGAAATTGAAATAAAGACATGAATTGCAGAAATATTGAAAATTGTTTACAGATGTCCGTAAGAGTAGTAAAAAACAGTTGAAAATGATAATTTTAACACTGCCAGATTAACTCCTAGACAGCATTTAGCAGCATTTTATCTTTGTTTCTTACGAGATAGTAGGGTGGTTTTTCAGACATTTCTATTCTACTATTTTATCTGCCATCCAAATTTAAGTTAAAAATTAAAATTTTGAAAAAATGCGGAGATGAACTAATACATATCGAAGTTTAACCCCCATTTCGTCCATGTTCCTTATGAGGTAGAAGGTCGGTCTTCAGACATTCCTATTTTTTCATGTTGTATAGGAATATGAAGTAAAAATTTAAAAATTTCAAAATGTTTATGAATGAATATTTAAGGAGTAAGTACAAGAATATTATTAATATTTCCTTTAATTATCTACTTATTTATTACAAATTTCAATGCAAATTTAGTCGAAGTTTTAAATTTTTTCCTGAAAAAGTATGTTATTCGTCGATTCATCATTGTTTAAAATTTCGTTAGCAAAACCCCAAATTTTTGACAATTAGCAGACAACGTAGACAGGTGCACAATGTTGTTTTGAATGTAAATTAAAGTACACACAAAATTACAAAAATCGATTCTAGTTCAACTCCCAAAAAGTTATGGATTAAAATTCTAATATTATACTACCTTTATTTCTAAAAATTAGATTTCCTGGTACAGTTATTTACATTGTTTTTATAAATACATAATTTAGCACACCTTTTGATATTACATACTGTCAGATGGAAAATGATTGACCGTCACATGACCTTAATGAAGCGTACATCCTTGTCGCACTAATATAACTTTGCATAAGGCCGAATGATGACAAGCACCTGTTACCTGGATGGGCGGCCACGCCCCTTTCAATTATTTTAGATTTCATAGTATAACAACCGATTTTTATACAACTGGAATAAATTTAATAAACTGACGCTTTTATGACCCTTGATACTTAATACACTGAACAAAAGAGGCAATACATCTTTCTCAGCCAATATTTAGTGGGAGTTTTCTGTTTGATAACATATACTGAATATTTTTATAATTTTATTTAGTTAATTTAGCTATTTTCGAAAAATTTTCGTTATTAAAGTGTAATTGCATATTTAAAAAAATAAATCCGACAGTCATTGTGACTTGTTTATACTGAATATTATTGTAAAATTTGAATTGTAATAGCAATATATATAAAAAGTACAGAATGTAGGACTTTACTGGATGAGTTTGTTTTATAGCCGGGCGAGTTTTGCGAGCGAGGTTAATAGAGACCGAGTTAAAAATAGTTATTTATAAAAGATGACTTTATTTGACTTTTAATGATTAGGGGATTTTTAAGTCAAAGATTTAAAAGATTCTCAATTAAGAATAATTTTTGTTAAGAAATAAAAATAATCTTGTCACAAACATACTTTACTATTTAAAATATTTTCAATTAAAGGTTTCCCTTGTTTTGCTAGCTTCTTCAGTAATTTAACATATTATTAAAATTGCAAATCTACAGTTCTGCTTTCAACATGCTAAAGCCGCCGCTTAATATGTTTTTAATTATGGATTATTATGAATAATCCACCTAATTCATTGGTAGTTATTAATAAATTAAAATGTCATAACGTAATCTAAACATTTTAAACATCTACTACTCTTAAATATTTGTAAATTTGCAATTTTAATAAAGTCTTAAATTACTGAAGAAATTAGCAAAACTTGCGAAACGTTTCATTGAATATTAAAGTATGTTTGCGACAAAATGATTTTTATTTTTTAACAAAACTCATGCTTAATTAAGAATGTTTTAAATCTTTGACTTAAAAATGTTCAAATAAACTCATCAATAGTTATCTATGTAGCAAGGGTATAATCGTGACTAGGCACGTGGTACATACAACGTTTTATTTCATTTTGATTCTCGACATGAACAAAATTTAAGGATTCACTATTTTGACTATAGACTACTGCGTCATCGCTGTGCAGGCGCTGTGAATTTTTAGTGTGCCATGATTTTTATGCAGTTGGTGTTGCTATACTACACTGTTGATGCTTGTTATACTGCTTAGCAACTATATAAACCCTAGAGCCATAAAAGCTATTTTACGCCCGCTATCGATGGCCAATACATAAGATTATGGTTCCAAAATGAAATGACAGATTATGTACAGTCGGGGAATCAACAGTTTACACTTGAGTTTTTCAGTGTAAGTTTCTAAAAAATCAGGAAATTTGCAATAAATTTAGTTTGATAAGTTAAGTGTAAATGAATTTTATCGGTTTCAGGATATTAAGCCTTTGTTTACATATACAAAAGTAGGCTGGTAACTTGGTCATAACTTATCTGTAGGGTTAAAGAATATTACCCTACATGGCAACCATAACCATATAGCAACCGATAAACTATTGAACAAATCACGGATGTTATGAATCATAACTGCCTTAGAAGTTTTAAAATCCTCGCTCTACGAGCTCGGATTTCAAAACTTCTGCGGCAGTTATGATACTCATAACATTCCTAGATATGTTAATAGCTATAAAAAGTACTTCAGTTCACTAAAAGTACCTCGAAATTATTTAAACGATGAGCAAAAAAGAAGAATGATTGCATGATGTAAACTATATTGACTCCCCAACTGCACGAGTTGTATACAAAACTTTATTTTCGACTGCTAAAATGGAAAATGTTTATACATTTGACATCTATTTTGTGACAGGCTTTTTAGAGTGCCTTAATGGATACTGACGGATTGTTTTTATTGTGTGTTATAAATATTCTTTACCATAATAATTAATAACCGATTTTTAATTTATAAACACCCTTTTTTACTAATGTTCAAATTTGTTGAAATATGTTACGCTATGTGTTCATTTATTGTGACATTTACTTGATACTGACAGTTCAGTCCAATTTACGATATCATTATTGTACTAGTACAATAAAGTACCACTTTATGGTCTTTAAATACGAGTAGTTTAATAAGCAAGGCCATTATGATGCAGTCGACCATAAGAAACTATAGGTCTGATTGTCTGATGTAGTTGTGTGCAGCTAGCAATTTCTACATCTTTGGAAAGTTATACTGTTTATACGTTTATTTAAAATTTTGTGTTAAAACCTTCTATCCACTGGAATCTTCTATTAATATTTTTTCAAATAATGTAATATAATTCCATGTTACTGAAATATATAAAATTTATATTCGCCAACTACAAGGAAAAACAAAAAAGCAGGTCACTTAATATCATAATTTTGAAACAGTCTGAGACACTAGCATTAGCAGTAAATTATTAATTTTATTCAATTTTGACAGTTTAATATGACATTATCAACTCCATAACAACCTTCATAAACAGTCTATAATTCACAAGTGAAATAAAAGTGTTTTAATTCACTAGAGAATTAAAAAAGTTTCAATGAAGAACAACATATTTTTATTATTTCTACAAATATTTACATTCAATTATTCTTTCTCTTTGTAGTGTGTAATATATAATTACTAAAATTTAGATCAAATCGACGATGAATGGGCAAATTTATATCTTAATTTGAATATTTTAAAATTTTTTATTCAAAATTTCGTCAAAATTGAATAAAAACATATATACGTCACGTGAATTAAACATTTATTAAGTCAAAGATATGATCTCATTCGCACAACGTCCTCGTGAGCGCAACATCTTTTCGTGAATAAACATATGTTTAATTCACTTGGTGTATAATATTTATTATACAATAATTCAGTAAGAGTAAAACATAAAAAACAAAAAATTCAAGATGTTAATTAGCATAAACAACAAGTATTAATAAATAAATAAATAAATGTGTTAAATTGAACAAATACTCCAAAACTAAGATTAACCAAATGGAAGATTAATATTCATGCATTTGACATAAACTAACAGATACAACATGAAACAACTACAAAATATGCACATACGTCGAGTAGATGATGTTCAGATTTTTGTTAAAATTTAAAGGAATTTTGTATTAAATATCAAAATGAAGACTAACACTAGTGTATTTTGTTGAGTAGCAAATAAGCATTTCAAGGCACATTATCCATTTATTTTTAAGATAACTTAAAAAACTAACTGTCCCACTTCTTTGGTCTTTCAGTGTATTTGAGAGATATTCAAACCTTATTTTTAGGCTAATGGTAAGAGCTTTGTTGAAAAAATTAAAAATTTTAGAATTGGACCTTCTACCAAATCAAGTTTTCATTAAAAAGTGTTCTACTTAAATACTATTATTTTAATGCAATTTGTTTTTGAAAACGTTTATTACAGTGTTATTTATAAACTTTTCGGCCCAGTTTTTTAACGGTATGGTGTGTTGTATAAAAAATCAATCTATTGCATTATTTCACATGTGTTAGCTAGTTTAGACGTTAACTATAGCAATGTAAAACGGACATGCTATAATTTAATTGTCCTAAATTGCAGTAATAATAATTATATTCAGTCAGAAAACTGTTCAGTATAGGATAAACTGTATTATGTTTAGCAGTCGAAGCCGGCATAACGTCTAAGCCGCGGAATAAAACAGAAGCAAAAATAGTGATAACATAGTACCAAGAAAGGACATTTTTAAAACTTGATTTTTCCATAAATTTATACAAAAATTCAATATCATGCCAGGCAGTTTTTATAACAGTTCATTATTATTTTAATTGTAGGTACTAGAAAATTGCGGTGACCGTTTTATATAAGCACAAAATTTATAAATCTATACTTGCGATATCTTTTGTAGCATCTTGTATTTATGTAGGTATTTCGGTGCGGCAAAAGATAAGTTTTGATTTTCTGTATTGATTTCATTGTTGTATTTGGTAACGAGAATAATTTATTTTTGAAATATATTTAATTTTGTAATATGGCAAGATAATAATGGAACTCCACAACTGAATTTTAAAGCATGTAAAAAAATTCCATAAAAGTAAATTTATTTAACTATACAGTCAAAGCAAGTGTATAAGACAGAAATATTCCTTCCAAAAAAATTAGCAGATTTAAGTTTTAAGATCGTGGCTGCCAAGCAATTATTGTGTGAACAGTAGCTTGGAAAGAAAACTTACCTATACAAAATAAATGAAATATAAATAGCTACATCTCGAAAACCTGTTACTTCTAAGTTTAAAAAGACGTTCTGAATATGCTTTAGTAGCTACGATTAACATCTATCCTAAGCTCGGTCAACATTTTAACGTCTTTGCATGTAACCCTTTGTCTTTCTTTTATAATTGAGGAAAGGTTAGGTGACTTGAACCGAGAGTACTTGTAAAATGCTTTATATTGATATCCTCTACAATTTTATACACAGTATTGATTAACATCCTGTAAATGAATCCACTTTGGTGTTCAGCAAATAGAGATAAAATTGCAAGTTTTTTGTTTAATTTGTGGAACTTCCACAGATAGAAACTGAGTCAAAGGAAAACGAAACATTAAATATTACATTCGCACAGTAATTAGAAAAACTCGTCGCTCGTCGCAGTAGAGACGTTGTAAATATGACGGTGAGTTTTTACAACTTTTTTCCAACTTCTCTGCGCCTTACGACCATTTCGTGGACGCCAACAAACTTCGGCAAATGCGTCGCAGCTTACCTATTTCCAGAAAAGCGAGCAAATCGACTTTTGTCGCCGAAAGTAATCATATCTAGAAAAACATGTTCGTGTGTTTGGAGAGTGCTGCTTGTCTTAAGTGCTCTACTCGCCTACAATGCGTACATGCCCCATGCAGTGTGGACGGTGAAAGTTTAATCTTGATACCGAAAGAAAGTACATCTTGCTGGACCTTTATTCAACCTAAAATCCTGACCGGATTTAGCTACTTCCGCCAATTTCGAGGCTGTGTGAGTTCTGACTTGTCTGAATGTGGCGTGGAAATGCACAAACACTACGACATCGAGAGGTAAAAATGCCAATTGCAATGGACTTACAACTCACTGTTGATTTGCTGTACCCGCAAAAGCCGATAAGGTTGGAGATAAGGCTAATAGAAACGTTAAGCAACTCCTCAGCCGGGAATTTATTAACGGTTTATTTTATTAAAATTGCGAGCATTAAATCAAAGCCGGCATCGCTTCCACGTTGAAACTTCTTATTTATAAGGCCAACATCCGCCATTAATGGCCGAGTAATTAAATAAAAATCGCATCTAAGAACTTTATGGTGATAGCTCGAACAGATTAACAACCCTTTGCTGCGGGTAATAAGCAAACTTCAATTTATTACAAAGCGGTATAGTTCGTTACCGGATTGCCTTAATGAGGCAAGAACTCGCTATCGATGCAAACTGTGGAGTAAAGCAAATTTACAGTGAGTTTAATAAATTTCTGGCACACAGACAACTTTAGCACACGTTTCTGATAATGCATCCTATTTTGTACACCTCTTGTTTTTTGTAAATTTATCACTACTTGTAATTAATATAACGATTAATATTATTTAAAAAAGGAAGTGATGAGTTCATTGCCTTTTCTCGCTAAAGCTTACTATTACCATTACTTAGGTTGGAACATTTTAAGAAAGAACTTAGTAGCCATTCTAAATTGATTATAAAAAGAACCTTTCATGCATAAAGTTATTTAACTTCTCCATTACCATAAAAGTTGTTCTCGTTTTTATGTGAGTAAATCAGGTAGTAATAAATAAATTAGAAATGAAGATAACCAAAGTAAAAGTGCCTCACAGTTAGGCGTTTTTATAATAAAAATATAATAGCAATTTCTGAATGTGTGAGATAATTTATTCTTACAGAAGTAAAAAGCATTTATTTGATCGCTGAACTAATAATAATCAATAGAAAATAATTAAAGAATGACAATTTTTAGTTAATGATAAATCAATGGAATAGCCATGGAAATAAAATTCACAGACGTGGATATAGAAACTTAATTTTATTATAGAAAATATAAATTTAAGCCAACAATGATTTGGAAATAACCTATACAATATTACTATTGCAACTTTGTTCATATTAATTATATTTGAAGTTATTTTATCTTTATGGAGAGACATACTTAGTCCAATTAATTTTTAGTCTTACGTTAATTTAACCATTAAGCTGCTGCTAATTACAGTATAACTGACAGTGATATAAAATATACCGTTTATAATTGGTTTTATAAATGTTAATTTTATATATGCATGAATCATAGATAGTGGGCAAAGAATTACAGTATATTTATAGCGGTTTATATTTATAGCTATTGCATAGTTCCATAGTTGATTGTTTAAGGAATATATTGCACTTTATGTGTAGTATTTAATTTGTACGTTTATATAATGAATATTCCAATGAACTAACCTTAAAATGGTTAATTATTTACCTTCTGAAATGGACCGCAGTGAAAAACAAATGAACAATTTTAATTTGCAGGGGCCTGTATGTTTTAATCTTTGATATATGGCCATGTCAAATAAAAATATCGATATGATAATTTCAAATAACTTTTACTGAAGGTGTAGAAGTTGCGTGCCACGGTGCAGTTATTTATAATCGCTATAAATTGCATGTATGACACGTAGTTCCCGTTCATCATATAATATAGCTTCAATTCGGCTCCATCT
>OW679198.1:20624381-20754547 GCA_940337035.1 Agriotes lineatus | reverse complement strand
CTTCATTGAAATTTATGAGAAAAACCATTGGGTATTAAAAAAGATAAAAACATGTACAGTTGCGGCCAATAAAAAATGGGACAACTCTTATAACAGATTTTTGTCTAATTTTAGCTGCTTGAACTTTTTTTATTAATATGTCATATTGCTACATTGAATATTTGACATCTGCCAAACAATTCCAAATTAGAAATAATACGACAAAGTAGTTATGCCGCATATAAATACAGTGACGAAAGTGGAATAATCGCGAAAATAAACATACGTAACTGTCCCATTTTTATTTTTGGTAGCCATTGTACAACTACCAGTTTCGGGAAAACTACAGAATCTGGAGCAACTATCCCCACTTTGTCCCTTCCCGTTTCCATGGAAACAATGTAAAGAAATATTGAAAAGCCGATATGAAAGAAAATATGACAACATGAGTATGCCATGTAATTTGACAACTGTCACTCTGGCAAAATCAGCCAGTTGTAAATCTTCAGTTGCAGAAGAAAATCAAATTTAAAGCACATTTTAACGGAAATTTATGTCAAAATAGTTCTAGTAATCGTGCGTTAAAATGAAACCCTTGTAGATAATCTTAAAAACAGGCAAATTTTGCCGATATGACACTCACCAAATTATATGGCGTACCCTGTTAACTGTAGATCCCTTCATGCACTGGCTGTCCTTAAACAGAGAAATAAAATTTTATTAACAAGAAGTTTCCGTACAACATCGATAAACATTTATGTAAACACGAAAATAGTTTGTTTATCTAACTAACGACTAAACTCGTGAACTAGTGGCATTAAATGTATATTTACCCCCTTCACAGAAATTTAAATGCTGCATATTATTTTTTTTAATTCTAGAGAACAGACAACACCAGATAGATATGTATTTTCTTATAAACACAAAAA
Source organism: Agriotes lineatus (assembly GCA_940337035.1). Lineage (NCBI taxonomy): Eukaryota > Metazoa > Arthropoda > Insecta > Coleoptera > Elateridae > Agriotes > Agriotes lineatus. The sequence goes on along the minus strand of OW679198.1, from coordinate 20,753,639 downwards.
ATTTATTATTTACCCGTTGCCATACCAAACGGGAACAAAAAATATGTAATTCAGAACCCACTTTGTAATAGCATTTACGTTATGAACGTCATAAATAAATAAATAAATAAATGACCACTCTCATCTATCAGTGTTTGCAATGTCACCACGAAAAGTAACTAGAAAACTAATGACCTGCAACATTAAGTAAAAACAGACCTTTAAAAAGAAAATATCTATAATGTAAAACTAGAATAGTAATTTACGTTACAAGTATAGTAAGCGGAGCTTTTCAGTATGAGTGAGATGTTTCCGGAAGAGGCCGTTAGGCCGAGCCCGGAATTTCGAGACGACTATGGAAAAGCCACTTTTATACGAGTTTCGTATAATATTTTTTCGTACACTAGCATACAAAACGGAATAATATATGTATCCTCTCATCTGAATTTGTCGTAAAATGTATTAGTTAGAAAGGTATACTTTGCGATATTTGTACGGCAAAGTAAAATACCACAAAGTACGACTTTGTAGTACGAATACCGAAAAGTGTAACTTTCTAATTAATAAATTGCACGGCAAAGCAACTCTTTCAATGCTATTGTACGAAAAAAGTTTTTACCGGTCCCTGGTGTCCGTTTTCCGATCTTGACCGGCAAAACGTTACTTTCTGGAGAAAAAATTCTCCAGAAAAAGCATATTTTCTGGTCGGTCGTAAAAACAATAATATTAACAGCATCCCCACCATATTTACATAGTTCTCGTAAAATTCAAATTCAATATTACTGTCTACATTTGGAATAAATCCTTTTTTTACTGTCATACATGCAATTGTGTACTAAGTTATGCCACCGAAAACTGAAAATTGCATTACTACGCGTAATCGTCTAAGCACCAGTGGGCTATATTGAAGTTTAGCCAAGATGTAGATCACAAACCTTGCAGATTGCTAAAATAATTACAAATAGATTTCTTTACATTGTTGCTGATTTTAACAACGCTGCTTCATTGAGCGTTTCATTCCAGTGACTATCATTCTTTACTAAACCAAGAGCTTCGTAAGCATTAAAACGTTTCTTAAAATGATGAATATGGTTTGATTGACCATCATGAAATGAATTGCGTAAAACGCCATTGCTGACATGGTTTCCATTACAAATGATATTGATACAATACCCATATTCTCTTCTAAGAGAAGAAATATTAAAGGATTTGAAGCGAATCATAACTTCTGTGAAGTTCTGAAACTCTCTTCGATCATCACCTCTAGTGTCATAGGGACTGTTCACATAGCACTATTAATTCAGCAGGCCGTGAAGAAATGTAATCTTTGTATGCCCCTAGTGGCTGTTAGGGGTGACATTTTTGAAGTTTCCGATTTGTCCCTTTATTATGACCCTAAATTCTATAACCATACCAAATTTCAAGTATCTACGTCGTCTGGAAGTGGCCAGATATTTTAGACATACAAAACAGATATAGTATAGATTTGTCTGAGAAATGGGCTTCCGAAATCAGCATATCAAGTTTGTTAATTTGTAGAAAGTGCAAAATTTCCTGAGGATATTGACGCAGGCCGTTGGCGTTCCATATTGCCATTCTAAGTGGTTCAGTCATTAGATAGATAGTAGTTAACATCGTACTCATTTGTTCCATTAATTTTTCCACATAGTTTGTAGTTCAGATCATTTATTTGCTTGTTGGGGTGCGGGTGTTGTTAGTATGCCGTACAACATCTAGGTTAATTCATAGTTGTTGGCTGTATGTGATTCCTGGCTGTACCATTCTTATTGGAATCTTGTTGAACTTCTGACGGGTAGAGCTTCTGTTACAATTGCTTTTGAACTCAGCATCGCCTGTAGTTGGCAGGGCATATATACAGGGTGTATACGAATTCGATCGACAAACTTCGAAGGTGTATTTTCTGCCTAAAGATGTACACTTCTGTGCAATAAAATTAAGCACACATGGCTTTGTTGTATTTATTAATAGCGTTTATTTCTTGAAAGGTCTTAGTTTTGGTCTTTTACTAAAGGTGTTATTTTCAAGTTATGGTGTTTTATCACTTATTGAAACTGCTCCTAGTCAATTAAAATAGACCCAAATTATACAAATTAGAATATTGTGAAAAATTGTCATAAGACCTGTTCTTAATTTTATTGCACAGAAGTGTACCTAAATTGTTCGTATACTTATTACCTATCTCCTTATATTTCCAAGCTAGAACCCCTTTTGTGACTTTTATTTTAATCTAGCATTGAAATCACTGAATAAAATTTTACTCAAATATCGAACTATAAAAAAATCAGTCACTACACTTTTACAGTATGCTTTTTTAATGTTCTCGTAAATTGCCATGAATTAATTAATGACATTAGGTTAATATGAAACATGACACTTATAATTAATCAGACTACCAGTGGAAATAAAATATTCAAGTTTGGAGATTTGAATGCGTGGAATGTGTAGGAACACTAATTTTGCGGTGCCGGAAAATTCACCGCCAACAATTCACCGTCAACAATTCACCGCCAACAGTTCACCGAAACAAAATTCACCGCCACGACAATTCATCGCGGCAGCAGTTCACCGCTAGTATAATTCACCGCGACAAAAACTTAATTTATTTGTGAAGAATTAAAAAATTTAGAAACATACTAAAAATTTAGTTGAACTAGTTTCATTTAGTTATATGAAATACAAATTAAAACATTTTATTAAAAAACTTTAATAAAAACCAGCAAATAATACAATTTAGAACATGTTGATATAGGAACATTGTCAAATTTATATAGAAATATATTGAGTAAACTAGAATAATTCACCGCGACAAAAACTTAATTTATTTGTGAAGAATTTAAAAATTTAGAAACACCAAAAATTTAGTTGAACTTGTTTCATTTAGTTATATAAAATAAAAAATAAAACATTTTATTAAAAACCTTTAATAAAAACCAGCAAATAATACAAATTAGAACATGTTGATATAGGAATATTATCAAATTTATATAGAAATATATGGAGTAAGCTAGAATAATTCACCGCGACAAAAACTTAATTTATTTGTGAAGAATTTAAAAATTTAGAAACATACCAAAAATTTAGTTGAACTTGTTTCATTTAATTATATAAAATAAAAATTAAAACATTTTATTTAAAAACTTTAATAAAAACCAGCAAATAATACAATTTAGAACATGTTGACATAGGAACATTATGAAATTTATATAGAAATATATGGAGTAAACTTAATAAGATATATTATGGGCTATCCCTCTAATATAGTCAAGTAGGTTTTCAGGATTATACTCGTCAACAATATTCTTGATACGTCTTGCACAATCCTTATATTTTCTCTTCTGCGGTTGGGGTTCAGCTCCGCTCACATATTGCTCTATACGAACTTCATTCAAACTTTGTTCTTTTTTAACGCAATCAATGAACTTCCAAATATTAGGATGCATGGCTCCGATCTGTTCTTGGAATCCTCGATGCCAACCTTCTACAGAGTTGTTTGTTTTAGGTAGATCAGCCAAGATTCTCTCATAAACACTCCACATTTCAAAAGGATATTGTGGTGGTCGGCGCTGTCTCCTATGGGGACGTCCAACCCACGTGTCCTCGAAATAGTCAATAACTTCTTGGGCTGCTGGGGGAAAAACGTCGTTGTCAACCAATGTTTCAAACACATCAACTACCGATGCCGATGGAACAAACGCAATTGCTGATAACATTCGCATATGCAGCGCGAAATTGGCGTCTGTCTCATATCTTTGCTTCAACCCGCAATTTTGAATATTCCGGAAATGCACTGGGTGAAATGAAAAAAAACACCCATTTAGCCTTGCATTTGGAAATTGCGTCCTGAATGCATTATTCATAGCTTTCTCGTAATCGGTTGTAACAGTCGTTGATGCTAATAAAGGCTCCAAATTCTTCAGAGCTCGAAGAAGGCGTGCATATGTTACTTCTGATTTGTTGGGCAATAGGGCATAAACCAAAGGTACCGATGCGTTTCGTCGTAACCCATGTATGGTATATAATTGATGAAATAACAGTGGCACCGTTTTAAAGGTACTATCGGCATACCAATGGTCACTGGCAGCGAGCAATTACATATTCTTGCGCGTAGAAAATACAACAATTCTATCTTCATCTGGGCCTGAATCATACAGCAGAAAATCTTCGCCATTGAGGGTTTTTGTATATTCCTCTGGAAATTCGATTTCCTGGCGATTATTTGGTAGATCTGGACCAGCTTTGGCAGTTGTTTTAATAACCTCGTAAATTTTAGCGGCTTCCACACCAGCTGCGTCACCGACATGGTTATATTCCCCTCTAACCGTAACCACATTATTCATCGTTTTTGCCCTAGCTTTGTACTTAGTTTTCTGGTAGTTTCCACACTTCCACAATATTTGATCTATGCTTTGTTTTTCTTTAAAAAATAAGTGCTCATCATGGAGCAATTTCTGCTTTCCTTTTTCAGAAATCACGAACTCGAGAGGCATTATCACAGAGTTGTTGGCCGTATGACGGTTCGACTTGAAATGAAAACTCATTACAATCTAACTACAAGGAACGAGATGTAATTAACTAGTAATTATGAAGAAATTCTTTTCTGTTGGGTAATCTATTTTTGCGAGTAATTAGAAAGAAATTCTTTTCTGTTGGGTAATCTATTTTTGCGAGGGATCATAAAATTAAATAGGCTTCTTAATAGCTGTACTTAATAAGTACTAACTATAGCATCACTGCTTATGACAATTACTGGAAGTTATTTTTACAAACTACTTAATCCATTTTCAAGGAATCGAGGACATCAAGTTTAATTTAAAAAAATAAATCGTTTTTGTTGCGGTGAATAATGGCGGTGAATTATTGCGGCGGTTATTTTTTGTTGCGGTGAATTGTGGTGGCGGTGAATTGCATTCCGGTGAACTACTGGCGGTGAATTGCTGACGGTGAATTGTTGGCGGTGAATTTTCCTAAATGGTTTTTGGAAGTCCAGAATTCTTTAAAGAAGATAGCTAGGCCATAGCTGACAATAAATTTTATTGTTAATACCGAAGCTAATGGATTTCCTATAATTTTTATATTATTTAATAAAACGAATCTTGAAAAATGCATAATCTTTTGTTGGAAGTGTTTTGACCTGTGCAGAGTTTATTTTGCAGATAAGGGTCAAGGTTGTCTATTCTTTTAGGCTGTATTTAATGAGAGGAATATGAGATCAAAGTTTGTCGGTCAAATTCGTATACACCCTGTATATAATAAGCACACAGGCCTAGTGGCCCAAGGCTTGTAAAAGAGAAACTATTGCTCAAGAGTTTTTTGCACTACTTCTCTCCGTGTTTTTCTGTCTTCTGCCACTCTTCTCCATCCTCTAACGTCTACTGCTTCTAAGTCCTCCTCAACTTGTCGCCTCCAGCTAACTGTAGGTCTTCCTCTCCCCCTGTTAGCTAAAGCCTGAGTATTCAGAATTTCCTTAATCATTCTTCCTTCGTGAAATATGCCCCATCCATCGAACTCTCTGAGCTTTGACCACTTTTGATAATTTCGGTTCGTTATAAAGCTCATACAACTCCTGATTGTTTCTTTTCTCTCGCACCTCTTGCACTTTCTTGCCCCCAAACATTCTTCTCAACATCCTTCTTTCCCATATGTCTATTTGTTCTAAAACGCTAAAAATCACTGTTGGCCATATAACTGACTTATAAATTCTGAGTTTTGTAATTCTTAATACTGCTTTTGATGTTAGTGAACTCATGAGAGCTCCAGCACTTGCTGAACCTCTTTTTAGTCTATGTTTTATTTCTTCGTCATTCCCTCTATTTTCGTGAAAGATAGCTCCCAGATAGATTAAACTTTCTACTCTTTTTATTTGTGCCTGTTTCAACCCCTGTTCTTCTTCTAGGATCAGGTTTTCTTTTCTCCCCCTTTTACTCTGTATTCCTAGATCCATGAATACTAAATACAATACGAAATTAAATAGCACTGTGGAGAGTGGGCCTCCTTGTCTTAATCCTCTTGTAATTTCAAATCCCTCTGTTAATGGGCCCCCTACTTTGACCTTGTACTTTGTATTACTTAAAGTCATTTTTACTAATCTACATAGCTTCTTATATATTCCAAATTCTTTCAAAACTTCCATAACTTTGTGTCTTTTTATCGAGTATGCCTTCTTAAAATCTATAAAGATAACCATCATTGTCAGGCTGTGCTCTTTGCTGCACTCCTGGATTTGTCTTACAATATGTATAAGATCTACCACTGATCTGTCTTTTCTGAAGCCGCCCTAGTAATTTCCAACTATATTTTCCATACTTTCTTGTAACCTTTCCTTGATTAATATAGCTACTATCTTATAAACGACATCTAACAGGCTAATTCCCCTGTAGTTATCGCATTCTTGGCTGTCTCCTTTTTTCAACAGCGGATGTATAATTGCTTCCGTCCATCGGTCTGGCATTTTCTCTTCCTTCCATACTTCCTTTATTATTTGATTAATACATTTCTGCATCTTTTCTCCTCCGTGTTTTAACATTTCTGCACAAATTCCATTTTCACCTGAACTTTTATTATTCTTTAGCTTTGTTATTACTTTTATAACGTCATTTTCCTCAGGATATTGTATGTCATCTTCTTCCGTACAGAGTTCATTCTCTGGGTCCTCACTTCTTTCTTCTTCATAAAACATAGAAATAATTCCACCATCTTTCTTTTTTCTCTTCTATATCGCCTATCAAATTTCCATCTTCTCCTTTGATAAAAATTGTCTTCGCACGGTATCATTTTCTTTCGTTTCTGACTTCTTTATAGAATTTCCTAATATCTTTCTTTTTCAAATTATTTTCCATTCTTTCCAGTCTTAAGTCCATATCCTCTCTCTTCTTTCGCCTACATGTTTGTTTAGCCTTCCTCCTTATCATCTGGTACTTCCTTTTATTTTCTTCCGTGTTATCTCTTAACATTTTCAATTTTAATTCTGTTCTCTTTTGTAGCACTTTTCCACAGTCTTCATCAAACCACTCTTTTGTATTTTTTGGTTTTTTTGTTTCCAGTACCCCTGCCCCGCATAAAATGGCTTCCTCTACTTTTTCCCATTTTTTATTTACGTATCTCGTCCGTCTTAAGCAGCTCCATATTATATCTGGTATTTTTATTTTTTCTTCTCGTTTTCATTAACGTCTCCTCCTTTATTTTTAGTACCGCTAAAAATGATCTGAATCAATATCTGCCTTTCTAAAAGCTCTTACACCCATAACTCTATTTCTGTGCTACTCTTCCACCAAAAAGTGATCTATCTGGTTAGTATTTCTGCTATCTGGCGATCTCCAGGTGCCTTTGTGAATGTCTTTATGCTCATAAAAGGTCCCCATAATTCGTAGTTTTTGTTCGTGGCAAATCCTATCAAGTATTCCCCATTTTCATTACTTTTTAAGTGTAAACTAAATGCCCCTATTGTTGATTGATAGATTTGTTCTTTTCCTATTTTGAGTTAAAATCCGCTAAAACTATTTTTAAATCGTATTTAGGGATTTTGGCAACTAAATTTTGCAAATTCCTCTTCTTTATCTTCTGTGGGTGCGTGGGCATTTACTAAACTAAGTTTTCGATACCTGGCTTTTATTTTTATATAATAGGGAGTGTTTGAGATTACTTCAAATTTTCTTATGCGATTTTTCAATTTCTTGTAAATCATAAAACCGACCCCAAAAATAGATCTCTTGCATGCTCCCGCAAACAAAATATAATCGCCTATTTCCTTTGTACTACCTTTTTTTTGTTTCATTTCCTGTATTGCTAAAAAATTTATATTCCTTTGTTTTAGCTCCTCGCTTAGCTGTTTAAGTTTACCTTCTTGATTTGTTCCTTGAACATTCTATGTTCCTATTTGTATTACATAATTTTTCTGGTAGCCTTATCTTTTTTTTTAATCCATTTCCGTACACCCATGTTCTTCATATACGTCTTGTAAATTCCATGTACCCAATTTAAAACAGCTTCCTATTTCTTCTTGCGTGTATTCGTTACCATTACCTTTTGTTCTTCCTTTTATCGTTTGTTTCTTTTTCATATCCGTGTTTTTTGCCTGGTTCTTCCTTATTTTTGGGGATGCCTTTTGATATTTTAGTTTTTTGGCGTTTCTTCGGTTCCGCTTTTTTGTAGTTCTCTTTTATTCTTGTCCCATTTCCATTCCACGCCTTCCACTATCACTTTACTATACCCGGTTTTCACCGTTTTGCCCTTCTCTATCTCTTATTGTGCAAACGCTCTTATTTTCCGCTGCCTTTCTTTCTCGGATTTTGTTTGGTCATCATTTATGTATATTTTCTCGGTTTTAATATTCTTTAGTTTCGGTTTGTTCTCCATAATCTGTTTTTATAAGATTCATTTTCTAATTCTATTAGGCATGTTTTTTCTCCAATTTTAGATGATTTTTTAATATTAACTGAAATCTCTAGATGCTGTTGTGCAAAGTTCTCCATGGCAGGCTTTAGGATATCTGGATTATATGTATCGATTTTTAATCCGCTCATGATGACGTTGTTTTTTCGTTTTTCTTTCTGTAGCAATTCCATATCGCTTTTTATACTTTCGTTTTCCTGTTCTATCTTTTCATTCTCTTTCCTAAGCTGTTATCTTCTTTCAGTTTGTTAATCTCTTGCATGAAAAGCTTCTGCTCACTCCTCAATTGTTGTATTTCATTTTTCATGTCTTTCATTTCGTCTTTCATCTCCGTTGTTAGGTTACTTATCATTTTTAATATCACATCTAATTTTATATCGTTAGCTTTTTCCGCTTTGGCCGTTTTGGATGGGGACCTTGCTGTTTTTTTTTTAATTCTTGTAAATACCTCTTCGCCCTCGGTCTCTGGTATATTTTTCCCCTTTTTCGAGTCATCGGTTGAATAGTCCTCACTATCAATTTTCCTCTTTTTGTAGTATTATTGCACTTTAGGTTTTTATTTATTAGTTATGCTGTGAAAATAGGTTCACCCGAATCTACTTCTCGGAGGTTGGCCTACTATCAGCCCGCTATTTTGTTAGTGATGCCGCCGGTTGCGCAAATACAATGTTTACCACGGTGCAGTACCACCCCGATCTTACCTTAGTAGACATTGTTTTACAAATACACGCAATTTCATACTTCCAAGTTTACTACGATACAGAACTTAGGTTGGACTGTATCGCAGTAAGGATGTGCTGTATTGCTCGAACAAACTTTACTCCGGCACAGAACAAATTTCAAATAATATTGAAACTTCAAAGGTTGAAACAGCCGTTTATCGTCGCAACAATTGCGATTTTAGAGTCATTGAAAGAACGTCTCGATCAGGACGATATCATAGAGGACCTAAATATTGTCAACAACGATAACAAATTCACAGCTTCAATTAGGAGCAAAATATACGATGCCGAACAAGGCTCTAATTTAGTGGATGGTGCGACGGATCAAAAAGTTTAGTGCGAAGACGAGTACGAACTGGATTGTGAGATATAGGTACTTATCCCAACACCCAAAAATACCTTTATCGCAAAGTGTTCAAGTGCCAACACAACAGTTTTGACAAAGTGAAAAACAGAAAGCGGGCCAACAGTCGAAACCGAGATTAATAAGAGTGCGATGCGACAATTAACATTCTATTCAAGAAAATAAATAAAGGCACTTTGAAGAATGACGTTCATATGAGGACTGGATTGAATATAAAAGTTGAGGTAAGTAGATAGGTACCTACCTATAAGATATACTTAATAGATATAAGTAGGTAACTTAAGGGGATATTAAAGTGGCTGAAAAATGTTTGAAATCAACATTTCAAACTGCCGTGTTAATTTTGTTAATTAATTTTTTGCAAGAAATTTGTTGATAACAAAAATCATATGGAAATGTTTGCTTGTCTTTTTCAGCGAAAAACTAGTATATTGAGCAACATTAAAAAACTGACACTGGTGCCGTGTAGCCCGTTGTTTGATTACGGAGTGTAGCTTTTTGATTTCTGACAACAACCTTTATGTTAAGTATACGAAATTTGGAATATTGCTCGGAATATATTGTAAAGTGCTGCACAGACACTACTACTATATCGAGTTTTGACCGCATCGCCTCAAAAATATAACCACAAAAATATAAAAAAACGAGTAAAAAAAGATATTAAAGTCCCGATCGACTTCCGAATTGACTTTGATATCCCCTTACAAATAGCAGCGTTATCAGGTAGACAGGATTGCCAAAATTTCATTTTTTCTACTGATATATATGAAAATTGCTAATTTTCCACGGTTTATCCTACATGAAAGTGACTTTTTTTCATTCTAGAGATGAAAATATTTTCACCTCTAGAGATGAAAATGAGAATTTCAAATTTATGATTTTCTTGATTAAAACACTAAACCGACTAAATTTGCGTGAACTTTCTTATCATTTAATTACATTTCAATGAAATATTTTATGTACAAACCTAAAGTGAGCCTGAAACTGTTTAAAAAACTAAAGTAAAATGATGACATATTGACCCATTTCACTTGAAAAGTATCACCACAAAGCAACCACTAATAGAGGAGTTTCTTAAATGCACCTGTCAAATAATTGTTAGGGACTGGCCCACCCGTCGGAGGGCGCTAGTGTCGCCACTCGGCAAGGTTGTGAACCAAACTATAATTAATTATGGGTCGGTATGTGAAGAAGTGTTGTTTCAAATTGTGCCGATTTAGTGTAGGAGACACAAGTTTCCCAACGGCATAGAAAAACCTACTAATAGAAACGTTTTCTGAATGCATCTGTCAAATCAAATAATTGTTAGAGATTGGCCCATCCGTCAGGAGGCGCTGGTGTCACCTGTCCGCCTTTTGAAAATTGCGTAAATAGTAAACTCATACGTCAAACTGACACCGACAAATCATTTAAAATGCGTGAAAAGCATTTTGAACCAAAGCAAATTGTTGCAATTGAGCACGACTATTGTAAGATTGACAATACCTATTAAACAATATTGATATTTGAATTACTTAAATATATTTGTTATTCGCAAATATTTTGTTTGAATTTTCCATAATTATTGTAAACTTCAGAACCTATAAAGATTTTGCATATTCCGATTTATGCGGTTCAAAACTTTAAAATCGAGATTCTGATGAAGGCAAATTATGTATATGCAAAATTTGTAATGGTGTTGACAGTATATCCTTGATTAATCCAAATATCGTAGTAATGGCGTATTTAAATTTTGCCGCCTTGCTGGAATAGTTTCTGGCCCACCCGTTGTAGGGCGCTGAAACTTTTATTCAAGCTTACTGTTTGAGAAATCGCTCTATTAGTGGTTGCTTTGTGAGTATCACCTTCTATGAAAAGGCAACAATACGTTACTATGGAAACCACTAAACTTGTCTTGACACTTCGCTTGGAAGTGAATTTAAAGTCGATGCAAATCGAATGATATGGATTCTGAAACTGACATAAGTGTACCAGGCACACTGCCGGCCATTATTGAAGCGGCAAAGTCCGCTTCTAATAATATCTTACCTGAAAAATCCAGAGCAAGGTATGAATTTGTATATAAAAAGTTCATGGATTGGAGAAATGACAACCAGATAAACTCATTTTCGGAAAACGTTCTTCTGGCTTATATTGCACAAAATATCTAACGATGTAAAGCCATCTACCGTTTGGAGTATGTATTCCATGCTACGCAATACCATTAACATCAAGCATAATGTGGATATTTCGAAATACGCTAAACTCAAAGCATATTTAAAGCGAAACTCGACGGGGTTCAGAAGCAAAAAAGCTAACGTGTTAACATCACAACAAATTCAAGCATTGATCCATGATGCACCTGACGATAAATTCTTGTTTACGAAGGTAATTTGGTATTTCATTTAATGTTCCCGATGTGGAAATACATTTTCTTCGTTATAGGTAGCATTAATTTTTGGCATTGCTGGCGTTTGTCGTTCCCATGAATTACGAGATTTATTAGAAGTTAGTAATGTTCAGGATTTGGAAAAAATCTTACTTGTGACTATCCCTAACACGAAAACCCACACCCCACGTTCCTTCATAATTGTTGGTACTTACTACAATAATTGTAAGAAGTATATTAATCTACCCCCGTCAGGAGTAAAAAGTACAACACTCCGATTCTTTCTCAATTATCAAAATGGCAGATGCACAAGACAAGTAATAAGAATCAATACATTTGGAAATGTTCCAAAGCAAACTGCCACATTTCTTAATTTGCGGGATCCCCAATTGTATACTATGCATCCGACGAAAGAAGATCCCTGGTCATCAATGCTGTCTGTGTGGTATAAGATTAAAACATTCCTAGTCAAATCAGCATCCATAATTTGACAATTAATTGAGGTTGACAGAGTTGTCACACAATATACTTTTTGAGGTTAGGTATGCGGTTCTAGCTTTCTTTTGGCTTTTAATTAAAATTAAAAACACAGGGTTCTTTAACAATACTTATTTAATTTTTATTATTTAACAAATGAAATGGTTTGGATACAATAAGAATGGGTGAAGAGCAAGAAAATTATGGGCAAGAAAGTAGAAGAAAACCTAATTGAAAAAGAAATGACTTGGAGTGAAGGGAAAAGACCGCCAAAAATAAAAAAAGAATGGGCAAGGCGTTTATACGACGTATAAGGGAATGAAGTTATTTTAATTATTGGCAGAAAATTGTAAGTTCTGTTATTTTAGTTAAGTTGTAGTTATTTGGTTATGTATTTATACGTTACACCTAACGGTAGAGAAGGTTTTTGATATTTTGATAATATACATATTATATAAATTAACTAATAAAATACTATTTACTATTATATAATAAAATAATAAAATACAATGGTAAATACAGTTTGGAAGTTTTTACACTTAAAATACCATGGTCCAATCAGAAATATTATCAAGCACCTAATTAGAACAAGGATAGAAAACAAAAGTTACAATCAGTACATTCATATGGGATACTGAAACGTACCGGAATTGAACGCAAAAAAATGAAGTATTCGATGCGATCTGAAATCTGCTTGTTAAATGCGAAGGGTGGGTTCTACGGTCTCTGCCAGTTTGGTTATAATGGTAGGAATAATTTTATTTATCATATTAACAATTTCCCTTGCCAATTTAGGCACTCACCAAGATCACCCTTCTTTAGGAGTTTGATAATCAGACCGTCCTTCCACTCTGTAGGTATTGTTTCGGTGAATCTGAATAGCTCAGGTGGTATACTATCTGTTGCGGCTGTTTTCAAAGTTTTAGCTGGTTAATTTCTTCGACAGTGGGATCATTTGAAGAATTCCTTAGATGTTGGTGTACAGCTCTTTGCTCACGATTGGTTCTCGTGCGTTGTTGAATTTCCCTGCTACTTGTGCTAGATGGGGAGGTAATCTATCCATTGCTTTTATCGCGTCTTGTAGCTCTCTTAGCTGTAGTGCTGGCCTCTCTGTATTTTTGTCTTAATCTTGCTAGCTACTAGTTGTGCTCTGTAGCCTTTCTTCCTTTAACCTTTTTCCATGTTTTAATCTTAGACAATGTGTCTGCAGATTATGCTTGAGTCTGGTGCTGGGTCTGTCATCGGTAGCCTCCGGACTTGCCTCGGGTTACACCGAATGAATGCGGCATTTGCGCTGCATCTTATGTTAAGGTTATTTCGTCTTTATTTGGCCATCAAAGCCTCGTTAAGTAAAAACAGGATAGTAGGTAAGGTTGACATTTGCGTAAGAGGGACTAGCTGTTGCACTTTAGTATTCCATTTTTAACCCCTTGCGGTGCAATACTCTTATCAAAAGAAAAACTCTAAACGCAGAAAATGTCTTCTGAAAATATAAAGATGATGAAGTTGGTAAACTTATGAGCAGCTCACAAACAGAAATTACTAGGAAAACAAGAAACAATATTAGGAAAATCACAAGGAAATTAATGATGTCTATTGACCCCATAGTGTGAAAGCGGCATTGTTAAAGGACCACAATTTCAAAATAACATCGAAAGAAAAGCAATTATCGTGGTATGGGTATACGGTAAGAATGAGGACTAACAGTCTACTTCAAACAGCAACACAACTACAGTAACAACACACAACACAACTAGAAACTAAAAGAACATAAATGTAGCAAAACAAACTATAAAATTCCAAAACGGAAAAAGTAAAAAGGAAGAAAAACATGGGTGGTGGTCTCAGCCTAAGCAGAGCTTGTGCGCCGAAATATCTGGATACCAAACAGAAAGAGAAAGTGATAACGTCCAGAAAACTATGGTAATCCATGGATGGAACTACAGATGAAGAGTCATCTTGAACGTATCATAGTTCAGCGGAAAATACTACAAGCCTTGAATCCAAAAGTAGTTCTTTCAATATTAGCAACCTGGTCATACATATGCTAACTTAAAAATTCCAGCCACATCATATGGAATTATCTTATCTTCAAATCCTGAGTTGATCTTGGATTTTAAAAAAGAATTACAATGGCGACTACACGCATTTTTAATGCAGCAAAAAATGTTACGTCATGGGGCTCTAATTTATGGGAGAAACTTCTATTTTTTCTGTACTTCTTGGAAATTTTGAAAATAGCAGTCGACTTCCGTTTTATTGAAAGCTGTTATCCTGTTTATGCTTAAGCCAAACCTTGTATGCATTAATAGTAATAATTAATTTCATTAGTCAGTGTCGCTATCTGAACTGGAATCACTGCTATCATTCGAAACATCTATAAGCAACTTAACAACAGTTAGATCTACAACTTTTTCACGTTCATACCATTCTTTGATCTTTCTCTCAGTGCTTGCAACACATGCGCTCCAAATTTCAGGTGAACACCGCCGTAATGCTTCAGTCCACATTGAAAGAACTTTATCATCTCCATACCCATCTCTACCAATGTGGTCATCGTAATATTTTTTTGCATATGCCCATATTAATTCAATAGCGTTGAACTCGCAGTGGTATGGTGGTAATCGCAAAACTTCATGCCCATGACTTCTTATTAAATCGTCTACTTCATATACTTTGTCTTTTCTATGCAATTTGGCTAACTTCAATAAATCTAATCTAAATGAAGTTGGATCATGAGGGATGTTGCTGTTATTTAACCAATCTATAATGCGTCGTTTTGTCCATGATGAAGAAGGCTTCTTTTCAACGAGGGTAGAATGATATGGGGCATTGTCCATGATTATGAGAGACGGTTCTTCTAAATTATTGAGTAAATTGTCAACAAGCCATTTCTTAAACATTTCTGAAATCATCTCTCCATGATAACCTTCTTTCAAAGATTTTGTTGCAAATAACAGAGATGCATTTTTAATGAATCCTGCCTTACACCCAGCATGAACAACAATAAAGCGCTTTCCTTCATAACCTTCAGGCTTTCTAACATTTTGTATGTTTGAGTCTTGCCATGATTTACCAGGATTACCTTTAGAATAGATCCAAGTTTCATCCATGAAAACTGTTTGCAATGGTGACGATAAATTGATGTTTGCCATATAACGTTTTAAAAACTGAAGACGCAAACTGGCGATATTTGATTTTTCAACTAATGTTCTACGATTGTTGTCTTTGAGAAATTTAAACCCAAGGTCATGCAGAACAACATTTAAACTGCTTCTGCCTATTAGAATGTGATACTCTTGAAGTTCATCATTTAAAGATTTGAGAGTAATGTGTTTTTCTGGAATAAATATAAAAATTCACATTTATAAATCAAATAAACTTTATAAGTACGCTTTACTTTCACTGTACATCTTATATACAGTTTCCCTGATGACCAGTTTAGAAGACTCTGGCAGGTCTGCAGTTTTCGATTTCTTGCGAGATATTTTTTTACCAGGACTAAATAAAACTGGTTGGTTTCTACTACGAGCCTTGATCCTTTTCACAGTAGCAATGCCTATCCCTAAAGTCTCAGCTGTTCGCTGCAATAAACAAGCAATTCTACAATAAAATCGTAAGCACTTAATTAACGTGTCATACCTCTTGCACACAAGATAAAGGAAGTAAATGCCCACCATTTTCCTTTTCCTTCTCAAAATAACTTAACAGATTCAGCAACAATTGTTGAGACTGCGAACGCAAAGTCTTGCCTTGCACTGACATATTAATGCGTACGTCGTATTAGTTCTGACAAGAACTGCTGCTTATTGTTGGCCAAAACTATCAAAAAACGTTTGTACGGGAAAACTAACCTCGAAAAATGCGAAGGACGAGTCAGATGTTCATCATATGTTTGTGGACGCATACAACGTTGCCTATACTTACGGAGTTTTTTACAAAAATCTGTAAAAAATCTTAAATTGTTCCTAAAATTAATCTCATTTATCTGTAATTTCTGAATTAACCACACTCAATTCTTTCAAAATAATTTTGCCGATATATCTAGTTTATTTACTGTTTACTGATAATATCTTTATTTAATCTACGGATTTATTATTAACGTCGGCAACACTATATTTTACAGACGCATACCGCGCTAGTCAAATCCACTCCCAAAGACCCAGAGACGTGCTAATGTTATGCTATCCTTGTCTCACTCGCAAATAATGAGAGTGACGCATACAAAAACGATTTCTGTGCTAACTTCGTGTAACGATGACGCAGGGATCATATTTGGCTGGATCTATAGTAAAAAGCAAACGCTTCGTCAATATTCGGCAGTCGCTGTCGTTGTTTGTTTTTCCGGTACAGTACAGTGTTTATTTGCGCCATGGAAATTCTACAATATAACCTACAATGTTTGATTCTAAATAATAAGTCATATTACCGAATTTATGCGTAGTTGGAGAAAATATAATATATTTCATTCGCACAAAAAATGCGTTTTCGGGACGCGTAAGACTCGCCGAAATCATGCATTTTTTGTACTAATGAAACCAATAACTATTTTTCAAACTTTACATTTTTATTACACTTTTAATGTGTATTGATGTGATTTAGGCGATTTTCTAGTTGAATACTTCTAAAATGGGCTTCTTTTTTTATTAACTCCTATTACATTTTTGAATTCAGCTTAAAATTTTAGAGAAAATTTGTCTCTTTAACTAACGCTCTATTTTGTACGGTTTTTGTAGAATTTGTAACTTTTGAAAATTTTTGAGAATACAAAAAATTAAAAATCAAAATTTTGGCTAATTATATGATCACTGTAAAAGGAAGTTGTGCGCCTGTATCATCAGATTTTTTTTCTATTGTTATTGTCGGTACTACTGGATTGTGATCCGATGCAATGTGTTCTCGCGGTCTAACTATTTATGCCTATTATTCAGAAGGACCAGCACAATAAAAGTGCAACTTGTATTTATTTTGAAAATTACAGCGTTTTTTCATATCACAACCAATAACAAGTCTCTATCTAACAACAACCATGGCTACAAATATATATAAGCACTCTTTCACAAATTTATAATTTACTGCTGTTGCTCGGCGGGCACATTCTTCCCCCCTGCTAAAGGACTTCCGGTTTCTTTAGCATGCACATCAAGAACGCCGAGCTTAACTACAGGTCGTCTTAGAACTCCATTATTAGTACGAACATCTGCTACTCTAGTTTGTCCATCTTTTCCGGGAAATGTAGCTACTACTTCCCCCATTGGTTTTTTAGTAGAATCCTTCAAGTCAGCTGTTAGTTCGATTCTACCCTTCAATCTGATTAAACCATCATTATCAAGAACAGGAGAAAGTTGACTTAACCTGCTGCCTTTTGGAATTGACTTCCCTCGTAACATCCGTTCAATCTCTTCTGAAAAGCTGTCGCTCTGAGCTGTCTTAAGACCGAGTACCTCTGCTTGTTTCAATTCAAGTGCTGTGAGGACCCTCGATTTATAATTGGATTTCCCTCTTGCCTGAGTGATAAATCGGCAATTACACGAATAAATCGATTCCATGTTTCGGATCCAATAAATCATCATTATGTGTCATGGTTAAACATATGACTTCATCCATGAAGCCTACCAACTCCGTCTCTTCTTCAATTGTCATTTCAGGTTGTTTTGGCCAAAATAAAGGTTCATTTTTTAAGAACTTTGGACCGTTAAACCATCTGCTCTTGGGGCTCAAATCGTGATCTTTTGAGTCTCGCGTGGCGTCATCTGCCACGTTAAGTTCCGTTGGCAGCCATCTCCACTTGTCACCATCAGTGAGCTCGTGAATTTCTCCAAGACGATGGGAGACAAATGGCTTGAAACGTCGAGTATAATTTCTTAACCAATGCATAACTGTCAATGAGTCGGTCCAAAAGATTGTCTCTGCAATGTCTAACTCCAATTCTCCACGAAGACTACTAGCGAGTCTTGATCCAAGAACCCCTGCTTGAAGTTCTAGTCGAGGAATGGATAAGGTTTTTATTGGAGCTAATCTTGACCTGGCGGTGATAAATGCCACATCTACTTGTCCTCGTGCCACGACTCTCAGGTAGGCAACTGAACAAAATGTTTGCTGACTTGCATCACAGAAAACATGAAGTTGAATGCTGTCAGCTATTGGAATGGACAGGGAGTAGCATCTTGAAACTTTCACCTCAGTGATGCCCTTCAAGTTTTGAAGCCAGTTGTTCCACTTATGCCACTCGTCTTCTTGGAGCTCATCATCCCATCCGATTCCAGTCCTCCAAATGTCTTGCACCAAAATCTTCGCTTTCACAATGAACGGCAAAAAAAAACCCAAAGGATCGAAAAGTGACATGACAAGCCGGAGGACATCTCTCTTTGTCGGACGTCGCTGTCCAACAAGAAGCTTGTCGTCCACCTTTGGAAACTTAAGTCTGAAGGTGAACTCGTCGGATCTAGGGTTCCAATTTAACCCAAGAGCTCTTTCAAAGTTATCTCCCTGTGTTAAGTTTAGTTCTTTTGTCGAATTGGCTCTAAGTTCCTCAGGAATTGGGTCCATGACATCTTGGTAGTTTGAAACAAATTTGCAAATAATGAATCCTCCTCTTTGGTGAATTGTCCTCACCTCTTCAATCATCTTGATGGCCCCCTTAACAGTATCATCAGAATCAAGCCAGTCATCCATGTAGTGGTGGTTTATAATTGCTGCTACTGCTTTTGGGTAAGAATCCTTAAACGCCAAAGAGTTGATGTTCTTCACAAATTGAGCTGAAGAAGGAGAAGAGGTGGCACCAAAAATCATTACTTTCATGACCATTACATCTGGTTCCGTTTCTGTCTTTTTCTCTCCAAAAAAATCTTTGAGCAGGAAGGTCTTCATCGCGAATAAAAACACGGTGACACATGTCAGTGATGTCACCACATATTGCCACCCTCTTCCGTCTGAACTTCCAAAGAATGCCAAGTAGAGAAGTGAGGTAGTCTGGTCCTTGGAGTAGCATGTCATTCAGGCTAACACCATGAGACTTCGCTGCTGCATCACAAATCCATCTGAGCTTTCCGGGTTTGTTTGGGTTCGTCAGAGCGAAGTGAGGAAGGTACCACTCCTTGGCGCTTACCACTTGAAGTTCCTCATCAGTGACCTTGCAAGCAAACCCCTTCTTGATGTACTCTTGAATCTTCGACTCGTAGGCTTGCGCAAAGGCTGGGTTACGATCCATCTTCTTTTCTATGCTCTTGAGTCGTCGAAGAGCATTTGACATGCTCTCAGGTAGGACAGAATTCTCATCTCTCCAAAGCAATCCTGTTTCAAATCGGTCTCCCTTTCTTCTGGTAGTTTTCTCCATGATGCTTTTGGCTCTAAGGTCTTCCCTAGATCTCGAATTTTCATCTGTTACTTTGACTCCAAATGACTCAGTCTTAAAAGAATCAAGTACAAGTTGATGGAGATCTTCATCACGCTCCTTGTTACTGTAGACATGGCAGATAAATTGGAATTCCTCTCTATGAGAAATTGTATGTGTTCCATGAACAAGCCATCCCAGTTTGGTGAGTGAAGCCATTGGACTACCCTCTAGACCCTCGCGAAGTTCTCTTGACTCAATGAGGTGCGATTGGTCTTGTCCTATCAAGAGCTTGGGTTTTGCTCTCTTTACGGCTTCCAGATCCAAAACTTGCAAATGATGCATGTCACTTAAGCTGCGAATGTTCAATGTACAAGTAGGTAAATCAAATTTTGAGACTGTCCTTACATTTGAAATAACAAACGAGTCTGTCATTCCAGCACCTCGCACCTTTACTTTCACGTTGCGTGACTCGTAGTCCACCTTTGTTGAGCTGTCATACCACTTGATTCGCAGAGGACGAATAGGACCAGAAAGTCCAAGCTCTGCTGCTAGACCACCATCCATCAATGTTGTAGTTGAGCCTTGGTCGAGCATAGCAAATGTTGAGACTTCACATTTAGGTCCTTTTAACACAACAGGAAGCACCTTAAGCAGAACTTGAGTTGACTCTATTTGAATCTGAGAGACCAAGTTCATATTTTCAGTCAATGTGACTGTCTCAGCTGAATATTCAGTCGAAGACTCAGGAACGCTCTGCTGTGATAATTGCTTTGAGTGCAGAAGAGGATTGTGGTTCCTCTTACAGCCATCGACACCACACTCTTTCTTCTTCTTGCATTGAGATGAGTGATGCATTTATTTTAAGCATCCGAAACACAACTTTGGGACTTTCCAGCACAACAAGCACATTTGGCTTCCTTTGGCTATGTTGAAACTAGATCGGTGTTTGAAGTTGTAGCCACAAACAGTGCATGCTTTCTTGTACCTTTGTCATTGCGTTTGACTTCTGACTTTCCTTTTCCATCATCAGTAGGAAAGTTACCTTTTGCCACAAACGAAGCAGCTCGAGCCTCTCCCTCAATCCAGTTGGAAAAGTCTTTGATGGTAGCTATGGCTGGATATTTCTTGGCTACTTTTTTTCCCCAACTCATCCTCAAAACGGCAGGAAGTTTCTGGGCCAATTCTGTCAAAAGCTGAGGGTTGATCAGGTACTCTGGACGTCGAAGTGTTTCTACGGTTGAGACCAAATTCCGGATTACAATTGAGAAGTCAACAATAGACTCACCCTTGTCAATAGAAGGAGATGTCGCCTTCCCCGCTTTCTGTACTATAGTTTCTATTATAAGCTCAGGCCTGCCATATTTCTCTTCCAAGACGTTTATTGCCACCTCAACGTTGTCAGGAAGAACAAGCATCGACTTGACGCACTCTTTAGCTGCTCCTTTTAAGCACCTTTGAAGACGGCAGAGGTTCTCATCCTCAGAGAAACCACATAATCTTGTTGAACGTCGGAACTGAGTGATGAATCCGGGCCACTCTTCTGGATCACCAGAAAAGTTAGGTAAGTCTTTACCCAATGACTGCCTTGCCATCATCCTCGTTGTCTGTTCTTTCGTTCTTGCCTGGGTTGGAGCTGCTGCAACAGTCTGAATTGCTGCAAGAAGAGCTTGTGCCAATTGGCTGACTGCAGGATCGGATTGAGGAACTGGAAACGGTGATATTCGGCTTTGATCCTGCCCACCACGGCTTGGTAGCCACTGAGCCACTCTATGCATTGGTGCTGGTGACTCTAATATTAAGCCTTGTAGACTATCACCAACATTTGACAAAGAGTGGTTAGATCTTCTGCTTCCGCCTTCTTTATCTTCACATATTTGAAACTCTTCCTTGAGTTCCTCTTCTCTGATAGACAGCTTGAGTTGAAGGAGCTCTTTTGCTTTCGCCTTTGCTCGTTCCTCAGCATCAAGAGCGGCCATCTCCTCGGCAACTTTTAGCTTTTCTTTAAGCACAGCAATTCGATAAGCACTGACTTTTGATGTATCACTAACTCTTGAAATATGACTGGTGTTAGATCTGCGATTGATCTTTGATCTGAGACTGACCTTTGACATCTGACCAATTGACTCCGGGAAAGGCTCATTGTTGAACTTTAGGTCTTGAGCTGCCTTCCCTTGTTTGGAAGTAGGTTGGGTGTTGGCTTGTACTGCCGTCTGTTCCCAGTCCCCTTACCTCTCTGGAGGAATACCAGCGTTTGACCTTTCAGTCCGTCGCAACCTGTCACCAGACTCTTCTCCTGCCTCACTCATAGTCAAATAAAAAGTCAAATGCTGTCACTGCCACTTTACAGACAGTCAAAAAATGTAACTGTATATTCACGAACTGTTCTTCGGCTCGAATGGACCAATGTTCTCGCGGTCTAACTATTTATGCCTATTATTCAGAAGGACCAGCACAATCAAAGTACAACTTGTATTTATTTTCAAAATTACAGCGTTTTCATATCACAACCCAATAACAAGTATCTATCTAACAACACTACCATGGCTACAAATATATATAAGCACTCTTTCACAAATTTATAATTTACTGCTGTTGCGGGCACACAATGTGTACTCCTGGATATGTTTTTGCACTCGTTACGCAGTTTTTATAACGTTTTTTAATCATAATATAGCCAATTTAGTTTCTTATTATTCTGGTTGTATTGTCTTGGGGTGATTTCCAAGTATACTGTTGTCGATTTGATAGTTAGAACCATATATTTATTTACGACTATTACATCGGCTTCTTGGTAGAATTCTATTAATCGTGTTTCTTGATCATCTCGCTTTCCTAGTCTCAATCGTCTAACAACTTCATCAGCTTTGTTTTTTCCAACTTTCGCATTAAAGTCACCCATAATTAAATTAAGATGTTCTTTGAGCAACATACGAATATTTATTTAATTGCTCATAGAAATCTTCAAGTGAATCTGCCGGTTGGTCGGCAGTAGGCGCATATGCTTGGATAGCGTGTTCACTAGGTGTTTTGCATTATATCCGTATAGCTCTGTCAGACATCGATACCAATTTGTGACATGTCTAACAAGTTTTTTTATTTATCATGATTACCACATAACATGCAGTTGTTCAGGATGGTTATCCACCTACATCCAGTACTGACAACGCCACTGCGCTTCGTCAAGGTTAGCTAATAGTGCCAACATATTGAAGTTTACTCAGTGCTGTTAGCAGACGCTCTTACTAGATTTATTTCGCTCCAGGTATTTTATGTCCCCGGTACCCACCGTCTCTGATTAGTATTTCTCTATCCGCCATTCGAGGAGGCACTTGATAAGGGATTAGCACTCCCACACGGGAGCCTTAAACACAAGATGCAGAAAACCAAATTACGCGAAAAAGCTGAACGCAGAATAATTAGATAACGATAATACAAATAACCTACTTGATAACTGACTACACGCAAAAAGTATGATAATTTAAAAAATGGAAACTGATAAGGTAAGTGTGTTAAATAAGATTAAAGACATGGCAGAGCAGAGCCACATTGGAATGAGTCCACTACAAACATGTTGCGATATATGTTTGGAGTTCAAACACAAGAACTTGTTTTTATTTCCTTTTACAATAAAGGAAGTATTGGATTCACCCCAAAAATTCGAAATTGAGTTTTCAATAGATCTTCACGTTTCAGAGTCCCCTGAACTCAAAAAACATATTTTTTTTCATTGGTCTGTCTGTCTGTCTGTCTGTCTGTCTGTCTGTCTGTGTGTCTGTCTGTCTGTCTGTGAACAGAATATCTCAAAAACGGAAAGAGGTATGGCGTTGAAACTTCATATATAAGTTTTGTGTACCATGTAGATGAGACAAGCTTTTGAAGAAAATCGCATAACCGGAAGTAGGTGTTTACTCTTGTGATTTTTCAGTTTTTTTCGATTTTTTCAAAAACTGCTCTAACGATTTTTTTAAACTTTACATTTTTATTACATTTTTAATGTGTATTGTAGTGAGATAGGTGATTTTCCAGTTGAATACTTTTAAAATGGGTTTCTTTTGTCTTTTTTATTAACTCCTATTTTAAATAGAACACCCGGTATATTATTACATTTTTGAATTCAGCTTAAAATTCTAGAAAAAATGTGTCTCTTGAACTAACACTCTATTTTGTACCGTTTTTGTAAAATTTGTAATTTTTGAAAATTTTTGACAAATGTTTAAAAATTTAAAATCAAATTTTTGGCTAATTATAAGATCACTGTAAAAGGAAGTTGTGTGCGTGTATCACACCAGATTTTTTTTTGAAATAGCAAAGTCGAAATCAGAAAAATTCAAATAGAAATTAGTAAACAGAAATTGTTAGAATATTTCATAAAACTGTACACACTAACCAAATGTGTCAACAAATCGAAGACAACCAAGATGATGAGAGGGAAATAGAAGGGAAGAACTGCCAACAGAATGGAAAATCAGCAGCATGATTTTTGTCGGAAATTAAAAAAACGGAGCTAAATGAAAATCTGGAACTTATAGACGAATTGCACTATTAATTTCATCCAGTTTTTCACGAAAACTATAGTCAGCGAAATACAATCCAATTTGAGAATACAAGAATGCCGTCAGAATCGCTCTGCTCTACTTAAGATGGACGCTATCTTTGTAATACACTAGATTGATGAAAGAGCTGGGGCTAAGGTTAAAATAGGTCCACACCGTTCCTTGCTTCTATACAAAGCGACTAAAATAAAATTGCATTCAGAATGAGAATTTAGGAAACCAACTAGGTGGTCCAGTGGGTAGAGTGCCAGGCTTGCAATAAGCAAGTGTATGATTCGAGTCCGTGAATAGGAAGCACTTTTTTCGAAAGTCACTTTTTATGTATTCACTGAGCGGGTGACGTTGGGACAGAATTAAAGTTCCTCTTTCTTAAAAACTGGTATATGAGTTAATGTAATAAAACTACACACACGTGGCTTGGAGGTAGCACAATGGGCCCATATTGAGACCTAAGTGTGCGCTTAAAAATAGAAAAGAAGATTAAGGAGAGGTTAATGATCAACGGAGTTAAAAGCACAGAAAAGCAAATGTTTCAATGGTTAAAAATGAGGAGCAATCATTAGCCACGCCTGAAATCGGGCAGTTGCGCTTTTCAGATTATTTCCAGTAAGTGAAATTATGTACATTGTCAAGCGCAATACCACAAAAAGTTTAAATTCTCTTTAAAAATTTTGCCTTGAGTGATATTTGGAAAAATTGATTATTCAACAATATGGGTAGATGACTTTTACTGTGTTCGCAAGCACATATTTTTAACGTTTTCCACTATTAATTCAATACTGGAGCTTCCAACACGATTATTATGAGTTTTTACAACGACGCTGATTTGCAAACTTCACTTTGACGTTTTGGTGAAATGTCAGTCAAAGGCTACCCAGTAAATTGAAATCATTGAAACCAATCGGGCTCGCTTGAAAACACTGTGACATTAGGTGTTTTCAAAGACAGTCAATTTTGATTGGCCGTTTCTGACAAATTGAACAATTTTCATTGGTTCGTTTATTATAGTGTTGAATAATCTGCAAAATATAGCTGTTTGTGCCTAGAGTTATAGTCCAAAATTTAAAAATCACATTTTCTACTATAAAAAAGTAGAACGGTATGTGCTAATTGTGTGGTCACTCAGTGTAGGTAGTTTATTAACTACAAGTACAAATACCGCAGGCGGAAACAATGAACTCCCACACTGGCATCCGATCTTAGTTATTGCATTGTTTTTGTATACATATAAAAACAATGGTTACAGCATAACAAAGTGGGAGAAAGCGAAAATATGGCAGAGGCATAAGATCAGCCAATGCATGTTATTAACTTGTTATTATTACCTGAGAAGCAAGAAAATGGAGATATATTTTAGGAGGACGAGATATATATCATTCGACTCAGCTTGAAGAGTAGATTCCAAAAATATATAGAAACCGGAAATCGGATTTCTTTTCCGAGGTCGACTTCCGGTCAATTTTTTTTTAACTTTTAACTTTTTCCTTTATAGCTCCTGCAGTTTTTGAGATGTTTAGCTCAAATTTGGAATACAGGTTACGCTGCAGGGCTTACATCATTGAGCATATCAAATGGTTGTGAGAATCTACAGGGAGATATTTTTTCAGGGGTCATGCTTCCTTTTCTCCCCCTGAACTTTTTTGCGGTGCGCCGCTGTTAGATTCTAAAATACAAATTGAGTTTTCTGTTTTGTTTAGAATCTTTTTGTTCTCTTGCAGTTTTTTCGTATCTGCAACCATTATCGAGAAAAAAAAAGTATAAAAACGATTTTCTGTAATTTGCTAGACGAAATTTAAATTTTTAAAAACTGAGAAGCAAGAAAATGGAGATATATTTTAGGAGGACGAGATATATATCATTCGACTCAGCTTGAAGAGTAGATTCCAAAAATATATAGAAACCGGAAATCGGATTTCTTTTCCGAGGTCGACTTCCGGTCAATTTTTTTTTCATCTCGTGTTAAATTCTTAATGTCCAATTATTGGCTCCCCTAATTATTTTAGAGCTAAAGTGTAAATACATTTTTTGTAGATAAAAAAATACTGCATCTAATCATACTGTTGCTAACCATTTTTCATTTTCCATAACCGAAGGAATGCAAAAAATAAAACTAGCATTTTATTATTATTAACTGAGAAGCAAGAAAATGGAGATATATTTTAGGAGGACGAGATATATATCATTCGACTCAGCTTGAAGAGTAGATTCCAAAAATATATAGAAACCGGAAATCGGATTTCTTTTCCGAGGTCGACTTCCGGTCAATTTTTTTTCATCTCGTGTTAAATTCTTAATGTCCAATTATTGGCTCCCCTAATTATTTTAGAGCTAAAGTGTAAATACATTTTTTGTAGATAAAAAAATACTGCATCTATTCATACTGTTGCTAACCATTTTTCATTTTCCATAACCGAAGGAATGCAAAAAATAAAACTAGCATTTTATTATTATTAACTGAGAAGCAAGAAAATGGAGATATATTTTAAATGTTATCTATACGATCCACAAAAGTGAATCTTTGTCATTCTACGTGTAGTTAACCTACATGTTTTTTGTTGCGCGATGAGATAACATCGTCATACACTTGTAAGTAGTCTACCTCCTGCCAATTTTAGAAAAGCAACCAAATTTTTTCCGTAGGTAGTTAACACGATCAAAGTATTTGTGGATTGGCATATCGACCGTATTATCATTGAATATCCAGTCTGGATCGAACGTACGTTTCATCTCCCTATTTGTGTTTGAAACATGCGACAAGCGATTTCTATTAATATTTCGTGCTATAATTATGTTGTTATCTCCTTGTGCATTGTTGCCGTACATTGTTAATTGCGCTGCAGCATCATTATTTTATTATTGTATATTTAGATATAGGTATAATGGGTTGCCTACACTACTCAGTTATTTAAGCCGCTGTTAAGCAACATTTTCGTGGTTTGATAGGCGTCTAATCTCATACTGTTAGCATATTCATTCTTGTAGTTCAGGAGAATTTTTTTCATAACAAAATCTTCAGTTTAGTTTACTGCTTTTTACTTTGTGTTTATATTCCCTGGACTGAACATAACGTTTTGTTGCTACTTCATATTAAGCAACGACAGACAAAAAAGTATAATAGTGTTGGCCACTAAATGTGGTTATAGCTACAAGTTAAAGGGTGTTCATTAATAAAACCGTTTGGGGTTGGCCATGACTTGAAAACCGTATGTCTGCTCTTAATTAAAATTTGTAAACGACATGACACAACATGATAACAGAGCAAGCGCGTTAAGTCTAAACACATGTTCAGTAAATCATAGCCAATCCCAAACGGATTGATTAATAAACACTCTTTATAAGAAATTAAATAGAACATTATCAGTAACATTCGTCTAGTGGTTTCGAAAAGAATTTTCGTTTATATTTAGAACTAGACAGTCAATATTAGTCAATGATAACCGAGTGTTACTTTTACCCAGATTTGATTTTTAAGTTCAAAAAAGAAATTAAATTCTACCCACTGCGACACCGAAGTAGTGAATATTCGCTGGTTAATTAAATATTACGTAAGTGTGCTGATAAAAAGTATGAATCAAACGCCAGGAGCATGTTCATTTCACAATTTTGCTGACTAATACTGGGTTAATATACGTTTAAGATTAGTATAATGTCCTCCTTCATCTGAGCGTATTATTATACAGGGTGTTATGGAAATGAGTGCAAATATTTTAACCCGTAATAGAACTCGCTAAACTGAACAACTGCTCCATTTATAATTTTTTCGATAACGCCCTCAAAACTGAGTTAAAAGTCAAAACCATTTACTGTAAAAACGCATACCCGCTTATAGAATCATATTTTAGTGGAGCAAAACAAAAAAACATTGATATGCAAACCAACAAAAACTGATAACTGATAAAACCTTTTAGTTCATATCTGGTCAACGTCAATAAATTGAGGTAGGTAAGTTATTCACCGCATGTTTTTTGTGCAAGAACTTTGCAGTTTAAATATACTTGTTTCGTACACCTTTAACTTAGATTTGCTTGCCAATCGGCTCGTCAAATTTAGAAGAGATAAATTATTGAAAAAATATGCGATTAAATGAAAAACGATAAATAGAAAAGTTGTGCATTTTGGTGAGCTCTATTACTGGTTAAAATATTTGCACTCATTTCCATAACACCTTGTATAGTTGAGTCAGCAAACATAAAAACGCAAAGTGGCCTTTGATTTCTAAAATTTCATGAGTGTACCCCAAAGTTCATCTTTGTCCAAGAATGTATGTACTTATAAAAAGTTACAAAAACCAATGGGTTAAGGGTGTGACATTAACTTAGCATCTATCATAAATTTTATAAATAACTAATTTCACAAATACTAAGTTGGTTACTATTGACGTAACGCTTTTGATACTGAAATAAGGAGAAATATTAATTGTCATTTTTTAATTCAAACCCGCCTTTTTGCAGGCGTGGAAACCTTTGCAAAATACAGAATCCCCATTACAAAAGTTGTATACATATGCCAACTTCAAAAAAATTAGAATGATTTTGTATTTACTGAACAGACTATATGTACGTACTTTAATAATAATTATTTTAATAAGTATTTTAAATGATGCAAAAAGAGAGAGACTAGAAAAAATGTGTCAAATGTGTAAAAGAGTACCGCCATTCGTATGCGCCAATAGTGTGCAGTGGCGGTTCGTAGAGAATTTTGATCGTAGAGCCAACCACTGAACGTAAATGAATTTTCCAACTCCTTGCAGACCAACAGTTTCCAATATTCTGAGATTTAAATATTTCACATATAAACTGGGAAAAGTTAGCATAGTGAAAAATATTTCAGAACTTTGCAGACTTATAAAACATGATGAACTGAATCGAATATCTCTCTTTAATTTGTCGTTTACATGCATAATTCGACTAAAAAAAATAATTACAAAACAAAGGTAGGGAGACTTGTTGCAGATACATGAAATAAAAATGACTCGTGTTTTGTTTACGCTTTAAAATGAGAACACTGCTAAAAAATAAATAAAAGAAAAACTTCTTTCAGAATAAAAAAAATCTTGAATGACTGGTTTGTTTGGTAGAGCCATGTCTCCTAGGCTCCTTATAGAGAGCCGCCACTGCTGGTGGTTCTTTCTTTATACGCGGGAGAAGTAGCACCATTTTTGAAAAAGATCTCATATTTTTTTCTACACGTTTATTTTTCGTATTACAACATGATCCAATATATCCAAGTTGGGCGTTGTATGGTACTACACTATAATTTTAAAAACATATTCTGTTGTAGTTGTTACTTTTGTCACATGACGTCATGTACATTTTTTTAATAGACACTTGCAATATTATGATTTGTTTAGGTAAAGCTGAAATCAGAGCAAGAATCGAACAGGACAGAAACACCTTCAGAGAATGAATAAGGTACTATGTTCCAGGAGTTTAAGTCTGAACTTACAACTACGACTGCTTCGATGCTATGTATTCTCGGTCTTACTTTACGTAGTGGAAGCTTGGACCCTCCCCGCCTGTACTACTAAAAAATTGAGGCTTAAATGCCTACATTATGGCGTATTTGTCGTCGAAATACCATTTTACCTCTTCAAATGCAAAGCCACTTGCGGTACCAAAATAGATGGAGAAAATAGAAAATCATTTAGACACTTTTTATCGGAAAATTGTACTCATAAGTTATTCAGAATTGTCTAAAAAGTTTACATTAAAGTTTGATTAAAATTAGAAATCAGGATGATTTTTGTACCATTTTGGGTGAAATATTAATTAAAGGAATTGAAAGGTGTTTTGGCTAGAATAGTCGCTTTTTTTGTATGTATTTGTCGATTTGTATTAGCGTTACTACATAGTAATAGACGTTGAGTGATCGTGTAGCTACACTGTTGGAATGGTGTATTGTTAACACTCGTGGATTGTTCAGCTTGACGTCTTGAGTTCGAATTTCGGTCCGGGTAAGTGTTTTTTTAAATTATTGAAATTGCGGATGCAAATTTCTATCTCATCCCACCTTTAAATCTGAAATTCCACATTATCGACGCTCTCTGCCCCATTTGTACTTTGCGCTAGCGCCGACTTAAATTTAAATCGATTTCCTCCATCTAAGCAATAATTAGTTCCCGCCTACTCTGAGAATTGTCTTTAGCCCAAGTCGTCGCATATATTAAGTATATTACATAATAATAACAGCCATATCGTTTGGTAAAAATTAGAAAACTACTTACATTTATATTAATAATTCTAGGAAGCGGATGTTTCGTATTGGCCCCTCCTTCAATGGCTATGCCAAGAATAGGTTTGGTTTTTCTGACAGTTATCCTAAGGTTTCCCGCTTCGTCAGTGACGACATTGGGGCTGTCTCTATCCTGGCCTCCCCCGGAAACGCCACCCTCGCCTCTGGATAACCTCTGCATCGACTGGTGCCTTCGCATACCACCTTCGCCTTCTATGAGTCCTTGTCCGTCCTTCATGTCGAAGCTTCTTGACAGCTTGTGTGCTAATTCCTGCCGAGAACACAATCATTTAAAAATTACTGGAAATGGTGAGACAATTCCGCGATTAATATGTCTAACTAATGACATGTCGCTGGGGTTTCACGATTGTTAATGCGTTAAGTGTAACTTCCTACTTCATCTTAAGAAGGTTACCTTAGCACGCACAAGGTGAAAAAAACAATAAAATATAAAAAATACAGGAAGAATTACAAGTGCAGAGTTGTAGTAAAAATTGCGGAATTACAATGAGATATGTCGGCTTGAATTACTTTCTCGCATGAATTCAAGAAATCCCGAACAATGAACAATTGTAAATAGTAATTTGAAATGCAAACTCCAGACAATACTTGTGTTATTTAAATACATACACTCCACGTTTTGTGAAATTCGCATGAACAATACAGGCTGGAGAAACTTATCGTTGTTTATTTTTTTAGCTGCTGGAATAAATGTAACTTCCACTTCTTTGCCAAATCACTACTACAATTTTCCTTCCTATATTCCCATTGTATGTGTGAAACGCTTATTTACACTTTTTAGAACTGCAATCAGAATCTACTCTACTATCTAGTCGCATGCACTACTTTAAGGTGCTAAATTTCAGGCTAAGGTGAAACTAACTACTTTATTAAGTGGAGTTGTTAGAGTGGTGTTGTTCTGGTTTTTATTTTACAATATCTCCCTATACAAGAAAAAAGCGTCGAATGCTGTTCTGTTGCAAGGAAAGTTAATGCCGTTAGAATAGGAGCATGTAACATTATATTATTCTACTCTCTATCGAGTAGTTTCTACAAAAAGGCACTATTATTGACGTATCTAGTTACACGTGCCGTGTGAGAATATAATTGATTGGGTTACTGTTCTCACTTGGTATTGGTTTTGATAATTGTGTTTGTAGAAGCTAATTATCTTGTAAGGTATAGCTTCAGACAGAAGCAATATAAAGTTTTCTTACCTTTAGTTAATTCTTAATATTATGTGTACCTAACATAAGCTCTTTATTTATAGTTCCTTGAAATTATTCTAGGTATTAAAATGTATTTTTATACTGCTACCTTTAATTTAAGTATCAAAGGACGTCTTCTATTGTTATATTAACAAAATATAGTACTGCAGAAGTTTGTGTGTAAGAATGCATTTTGGTAAAATGCAATTGTTAGTTTTTTAAACTTGTAAGAGCAAATTCCTTTAAATATAAAAAGTAGTTTATATAATAACTACAGAAGTACAGATACATACAGAACTTACACACTTACGATATGTTTTAATATTAATTTCTTTCATATTAGTTATGAAATAATGTTTAATTGTTTTATAGATATTGATCGACACTTTTGCTTGAATTTTATGAATCGGTTAATATCGGGGAGGATCTTATAATAGAATTTGAAACACAATGTTGTAGTGTAATTATTTCTCTAATTAAAAAACTAGAAAATTAGATATCATAATGTGTACTTTAGTATTTCAAAAATAAAGTTATATAAATTTCTAGAAATATTTTGGAATTTAGCCAGGATGAACAAAAACGTAATCAAGAAATCGATAAAAAAATGGAAGGAGTTTTGCAACAAGTTACTGTCAAATACTGTATTCATTTATGGATCTATTAAATATGGATACAAATAAAAGTAAATTATTAGTTATTGACTACTGTATAAGTAGTTTTTTTATTTCTAAAATATTTGATTTGAAATGTAAAACAACCAGTATCATCTACAAAGATTTTTAATTGTATAATTACAGTACAGTACAACTTTAAATTTGCTGTAAAGTATCTTTTATTTGATTTCAAATGAAGATATGTATGTACGCTGAAAATACTTTCATGATGTTATCAAAATGCTATTTCTATGTACACACTGAAAGATGTAAAACTATAAAGCAATATTTTAGAATACTGCTATATTAGTAGAGGGTAATAAAATAATACTTTGAAGGAAAGATTAATAGAATTTTGTACCAGTTTTATGATTGGAGAAACCAGACTACATTGTGATCCATAAAAATGAAGAAATCGTTTTCAGAATTTCAGCTCGAATAGAATGTTGGATATTTATTCAAAGCGTATCACAAAAAAATTAAAAGTTTGTTTGAAAGCATATACGAGGGCAGTTCTGTTAATTATAAGTAGCAAGCCATGGATGCAATTTTGAAGGGTTGGAATTAAAGTGTATAGAAAGTTAATTGTATATAATGTAACGAATTTGGGTCCCGATCATTCCGGAGCGTCCTTGAGCCCGTCCAGGTGCGAACTGATGACTCACAAACTTCGAGTAACGACCTTCAGCCGCCGGAAGCGGTGACATCACCGTCTGCTGGGTCATCGTTCCCGAGTGTTCCACAGGGTGACTCATCGACGGATCGCCGGGATTTGCCAGCAACTTCTAAATTCTAGAAAGATTTTGTGTCTGGGTATAAAGTGGACCGACGGACCGAACGTGATTCATTGTGGCCGCAGTAGTCGTATAGTTTATGTCATAAATAAATGTTATAAAATAAATATCGCTCGGTTTACCTAACTATTGTTAGTATTTAGTTATTGTTAATTATTAATTCTGTGTAAATAAATATTTAGTGGACATTTGTCGTAAATAAATTCCGAACCCTAGTTAAAACGTTAAAATCGTTACAATTGGTGTCAGGTGTGGGGTATTGTTTAATATAAATAAATAATTAATAGTGTAAGTGCATCATGGCTACGAAAAAATTGATGGAATTAAAAGTAGACGAGTTAAGAAGGGAGCTAGAAGAACGAGATGAAGATTCTACTGGAAAGAAATCAAACCTGCAGGAACGTCTTCGTGGAATCCTTTTAGGAGATGGTCAAGATCCAGAGACTTTCGTGTTCAATGTCCAGGTTGATGTGCAGCAACTAATGGGAAAATTGGAATCGAAATTGATGGAAAATTCTAGTAGTTTGGAATCTAAATTGCTAGAAAATTCTAGAACTCTGAAAGATGAAATGCTCGAGAATGCTAGAACAATGGAAACTAAATTAGTGGAATGTGTAGAATCGAAATTGATGGAAAATTCTAGTAGTTTGGAGTCTAAATTGCTAGAAAATTCTAGAATCCTGAAGGATGAAATGGTAGAGAATTCTAGAAAATTGAGGGAAGAATTAATGGAAACATCTGGAGCATTAGAATCCAAGGTGCAGGAAACTTGTAGAATATTCGACGGGAAACTTGAAGAATTGGAATGTAAGATGAGAGCTCTAGAAAATGTAGACAAATCTTCTAGTGAGTTTGTAACACCGACGTTTCAAGAATCAAAAGTATTAGTCCCTGGACGTCAAGAGGTACCAACCTACAATGGGAAATCTCCCTTGGAAGAGTATCTAACATTGTTCGAGACGTTGTCCATGGTTTATGGTTGGACTACCAGTGTAAAAGCGTCCATGCTCAGTACATCTCTACGTGGGGATGCTTTGAGGGTGTTACAAACAATACCAAAGGAAGAGAGGCTGAATTCACACAATTAGTCGCTCGCCTCGAGATGAGATATGGACAGAAACATATGGAACAAGTATATCGTTCTCAACTAAGAAACAGATTTCAAAAACCGAATGAGACCCTCCAGGATTTTGAAGCAGATATCGTGCACTTAGTACGGATCTCTTATCCGGAAGCGGGGGACGATATATGTGAGAGCCTTGCTATAGAACGGTTCATTGATGGGTTGCGAGACGTCGAGACACAGCAAGCTATTAAGCTTGCTAGGCCTAAAACCATTAGAGATGCTCTGACACAAGCTCTCGAATACGAGGCTGTTAAACAGTCAATCAAGGGACAAGCTCGTATTCGAGCAATGGAGAGCGCTGACAATGAAAGTGACAACCATTCCATTGAGGATATTGTCCAGCTGGTTTTGAAGGCACTCGATAGAAGATCCAGTAAGAAGCAGATCCGATGCTGGAATTGTGGTGAGATGGGGCATGTCAAAAGTAAATGTGGCAAGCCCCAAAGAATGCAAAAGCTGGCGGAAAACCAGGGGCAGACATCAACCCGTGGTACTGAAGCCCCCGGGACAGTCGTGCAGATAGCAACTGCCGAGGACCGTGCTGGAAGTGTCTTCGTGGATGGCAAGATCAACGGGCGAGCATACCGGATGCTACTTGATACTGGAGCTACGAAGACAATAGCGAAGGCTAACATCTTTAAATCCAAGCAAGACGTTGTAGCAACGCAATGGCGACTTCGAACTGCTACAGGCGACTGGGCGAAGGTCCACGGGGAGATGCGCGCCCAGATCACCATTGGAAATGCCACCTTAAAACATCAAATTATAGTGGCGGATATAGAAGAAGACATCATACTTGGAATGGACATCATGAAAAAGCATGGTTTCAAATTAGATCTGCAAGCCGGTGTGTTGGAAGTTGCTAATGAGGAACTGGTGCTTCAAAATAAAAAGGACGTTAGAGTGCGTGTGATTTTGGCAAAAGATGTGACGGTTCCCGTGCGTAGTGAGATGCTGGTAAACGGAAGAACGGACGAAGATGGGTGTATGTGGTCTGGACAAGTGACAATCTTAGAACCAGAATATAGTGATAGAAGAACAGGACCTGGTGTGTTAGTTGCGAAAACTGTTGTTAAGACTAATTCTAAGATACCAGTACGTCTGATGAACATCAACCACTACCCGGTAACTCTCAAGGAAGGTACGGTCTTGGGCTGCTGCTCATCGGTGTCATCCATCGTGCATCCATCCCAGAATATAGAGACTTCTTCTGTTGCACCGTGTGAACAGCTGGATAATTTGATTGCTACTGCAAGTCAAGGATTGTTGCCGGAACAAAAGGCGAGGGTGAAAGAGCTAATAAAACGATACTCCGACGTCTTCGAATGGAAGAATAGCGCCAAAGGAAGGACTAATAACGTCCAACATAAAATTGATACGGGCGAATCAAAACCTATTCGCCAAGCACCTAGAAGGTTAGTACCTTTGGCCAAATACCAAGAAGCTGAGCAAATCATTAGCGAAATGAAACGAGATGGAGTGACTGAAGAATCCAACAGCCCATGGGCTTCACCTGTGGTATTGGTGAAGAAGAAAGATGGTTCCACTCGATTTTGCGTTGATTATCGACAGTTGAACAATGTTACGAAGAAGGACAGTTACCCGTTACCACGGATTGACGATACCTTGGACACACTTGCGGGATCAAAAATCTTTTCAACTTTGGATTTGAAGAGTGGATATTGGCAAGTGGAAATGGAGAAGAAGGATCGTGAGAAAACTGCATTCACTGTAGGATCAGGGTTATGGCAGTTTACAGTAATGCCCCGGCTACGTTTGAACGTTTAATGGAATCCGTATTGAAAGGGTTGTCTTGGAGAACTTGCCTGGTATATCTGGATGATATAATTGTGGTCGGAAAAACGTTCGAAGACCATGTGAAGAATTTGGAGGAAGTTTTCCAAAGGTTGAGGAGTGCCAACCTGAAGTTAAGTCCAAAGAAGTGTAACTTGTTCAGAAAAGAAGTCAATTACTTGGGTCATGTTGTGTCTGGAGGAGGAGTGGCCGCTGATCCAGAGAAGATCAGAGCTGTCAAAGAATGGCGAATACCTAAAGACAAGCATGATGTGAGAAGCTTCATCGGGCTTTGCACATATTATAGAAGATATGTGATGGGTTTTGCAAACATCGCAAAACCACTAATACGATTGACCGAAGAAAGCAGAAAATTTGACTGGGACCATGATTGTCAAAATGCTTTTGAACAGCTTAACGAAGCCTTAATAAGTGCTCCAGTGCTGAGCTATCCTTTGCCAGAAGGCAAGTTCATTCTCGATACCGATGCGAGTAACGTTGGCATTGGCGGAGTGTTATCCCAAGAACAAGATGGCCAAGAAAAGGTCATTGGGTATTTTAGTAAGGTGTTGTCGAAGCCAGAAAGAAATTACTGTGTGACCAGAAAGGAGCTGCTAGCAGTGGTCAAAGGTGTCGAGCATTACTACAAGTACCTCTATGGAAGAAGATTCCTCATAAGGACGGACCATGCGGCATTGAAGTGGCTTCTGCAGTTCAAGAATCCAGAAGGACAGGTGGCCAGATGGATTGAGAGACTGCAGGAATATGGTTTAGAAATTGAACACAGAGCCGGAACTAGTCATCGCAATGCTGATGCATTATCAAGAAGACCTTGTCCTTTGGAGTGCACCCACTGCAGTCGTGTGGAGGACAAGTGTGGACACGTACTACGAACAACTGTTATAGACGATCAATGGCAGCTTGAAGACCTTGACAAAGATCAAAATGAAGATTCAGAATTAGGCCATTTGATGAAGTGGATAAGTCGTGGTTCCAGACCAACTTGGGAAGAAGTATGTCCGCAGTCAACCAATTTGAAAACGTACTGGGCGCAATGGAAATCAATCAGGATGGATGATGGACTTTTAAAGCGTGTCCTGGAAAATGAAGATGGCACACATCAAAGGTTGCAGCTATTGGTCCCAAGAAGAAGGGTGCCTGAAGTGTTGAAGCAGCTGCATGATGGTGTGTCGGGTGGACACTTGGGCGTCAAGAAAACGCTGGAAAAGGTACACCAAAGATTCTATTGGGTGAATTGCAAAGAGGACGTGAAAGAATGGTGTCGAAAATGTACCACATGTGCTGCAAGCAATGGACCCCATAAGAAAAGGAAAGCTCCTATGCGCCAGTATAACGTAGGAAGCCCCTTCGAGAGAATAGCGATAGACATATCCGGTCCGTTTCCATTAACAGATGACGGTAACAAATATATCCTGGTGGCCATGGACTACTTCAGTAAATGGGTTGAAGCATATGCACTTCCAAACCAGGAAGCTTCGACAGTCGCTGAAGTATTGGTGAAGGAGTTCATCAGTCGATTTGGGGTGCCCATGGAATTGCATTCCGATCAGGGAAGAAATTTTGAATCTGCCATTTTCCAGAACATGTGTACACTGCTTGGAATACGAAAAACTAGAACAACTGCTTTGCATCCGCAGTCTGACGGAATGGTAGAAAGAACGAACAGGACAGTTGGGAAGTACTTGTCAAAGGTTGTTTCTAATCACCAAAGGGACTGGGACCAGTATATCCATCTGTTCTTGCTGGCGTACCGCTTTTCAGTACATGAAACCACTGGACAGACGCCTGCAAATGTTCTTTTTGGAAGAGAAATTCGATTGCCATGTGACCTTAAATTCGGCTGCAAACCTGGCGAGGAAATAGTCGGCGATGATTATGTAAGCAATCTACGCCGAAAGAAGGCCGAAATACACAATCAAGTTCGTTCGAACATCCAAGAGGCTAGCAACCGAATGAAGGAAAACTACGACATCAAGGCAGAGGAAGGCGGCTACCAGGATGGAGATTTAGTGTGGCTCTACAATCCCCAACGACGTCAAGGCTATTCCCCAAAGTTGCAGAGATCCTGGGATGGACCGTATGAAGTGATGAAACGCATCAACGACCTTATTTATCGCATAAGGAAGGTTCCAAGTGGGAAGCCAAGGGTGGTGCATTTCAATCGATTAGCTCCATACGCAGGAAGTAGCTCACAAGAGGAGGTCCATAGATGTAGTGTTGAGTCAGGGGATCTAACGTTCGAAGAGTTTATGAAGAAATTCGCGACAGGCAAGAGGGTGAACTACGATGTCATCGAAGAAGTGCAAAAAGACTTGTTCTCGGTGCCAAAAGAATATTCGTTGGCTCACTGTGTGGCTAAGGACTTCAAAATGTCAAGAGGAATTGCTGTGGTCTTCCGAGACAAGTTCGGCAAGATGGAGGAGCTTCGAAAACAACAACCGTATGTGGGAGGTGTCGCGCAGCTGAGACGCCAAGGGCGACTTATCAATTACATGGTTACAAAAGAAGCTTCCCATCATAAGCCTACTTACGAAGCCTTATGGAACTGCCTCCTTGTTCTTCGGGAGGAACTGCTTCTTGAAAACATAACGAAGCTGGCAATCCCAAAGGTAGGCTGTGGAATGGATGGATTGAATTGGAGAGTCATTCGAAGCATGATTGAAGTGATTTTCCAACATGCTGGTATAAGCATCTTGGTCTGTGGCTACAATCCATGGAAGCCGCAAAACAACCAGAAAACAGTGGACTGTCATTTTTACATGGTTTCAAAGTGCAACAAAGGAGCGACCTGTAGATTCCTTCACGACCCCAGCAAAACCATTAGGAAGTTTCGGGACGAAACAGTCTTAAGGAAGGGGCAGTGTAACGAATTTGGGTCCCGATCATTCCGGAGCGTCCTTGAGCCCGTCCAGGTGCGAACTGATGACTCACAAACTTCGAGTAACGACCTTCAGCCGCCGGAAGCGGTGACATCACCGTCTGCTGGGTCATCGTTCCCGAGTGTTCCACAGGGTGACTCATCGACGGATCGCCGGGATTTGCCAGCAACTTCTAAATTCTAGAAAGATTTTGTGTCTGGGTATAAAGTGGACCGACGGACCGAACGTGATTCATTGTGGCCGCAGTAGTCGTATAGTTCATGTCATAAATAAATGTTATAAAATAAATATCGCTCGGTTTACCTAACTATTGTTAGTATTTAGTTATTGTTAATTATTAATTCTGTGTAAATAAATATTTAGTGGACATTTGTCGTAAATAAATTCCGAACCCTAGTTAACACGTTAAAATCGTTACAATAATATGCCTCGGAATGCTCTTTCAGCAATTATTTTGTAGGATTATATAAAGTTTGACATATGACCACCTTTTGATGATCATAGTCTGTTGTTGTCCACAGTTAGTTATTGGTTCCGTAAATTTAAACGTAGGCAGTGTACGAAAAAGTAGTAAATCACTACCAATGTTAAAGTTGAGTACTTGGAACGTTAGAGGCTTAAATCAACTCGGAAAACTTCATATAGTAGAGAAACAACTGGAAAACATGCATGCATCTGGTATATCAGAAACGCACTGGAGGAAAAGCGGCCATTTTATATCTGCAACAGGAAATCTAATTATATGCTCTAGTAACAACTCGGATTCAATAAATGGAGTAGCAATCATCATCCACAAATCAATAAAAGATTCTCTGTTAGGATACGAAACTGTAAGTGATAGAATAGTCGCCGTAAAACTTATGGCAAAACCAGTAAATGTTAATATAGTACAAGTCTATGCACCAACTTCACTGTCATCAGAAGAAGACATAGAAAAATTTTACAACTCCTTAACTCAGACAATTGATAATATACCAAATCGTGAACTACTGTTTGTCATTGGGGATTTTAATGCGAAAATTGGTGAAACTGTTGACGATAATCATCTAAGAGCAACTATAGGCAAACATGGTCTGGGAAAGCGAAACCAACGAGGAGAACGGTTATTGGATTTCTGTATAGAAAAGAGCCTGTTTGTAAGCAACACCCACTTTCAACATCACAAACGCCGACTCTACACTTGGCGATCTCCTGATGGCAAGACACGTAATCAAATAGATTACATACTAATAAGATCTAGGTGGAAAACATCAGTTAGAGATGTAAAAACGTATCCCGGTTTCGATTGTAACAGCGACCACAACGCACTCGTCGCAGAAATATGTCTTAAACTACGAAAGCTGGCAAAAACACCCTCTAAGCAAAATAGATGGTTTTTAGGAAAAGATCAGTGCTACATCACTAGCGTTACTGAAAAGCTGAAAAGAATTTCACATGAAGACCTCCACAGACTAAATGCAAACGACCTCTGGCAGCAACTGAAAACGAACATCGAAATATCAGCTAAAAGTTGCAAAGCTACTACCAAACCCAGAAAACCGTGGATTACTAACAAAACCTGGGAATTGATACAACAACGCTGTAGTATAAAGTCCAAAGGATTACACGATGACAATACCTTTGCTCAATATCAATATCTGACGCGGGAAATTAGAAAAGCTGTCAGGACTGACAAGAACAACTTTATAATTGGTATTTGCGAAGATGTCGAATAACATGCATTGAAAAATGAGCCTAGAGATCTATTTACTAAAATAAAACAATTATCTCGAACATTTCAACCGCGCTCACTTCCAATAGAAGACAGCTCAGGGAAACTGTTGACCACAAAGCCAGAAATAATTAATAGATGGCAGCAGTATTGCGAAAATCTTATGTCTTGTGAAAACGTAAATCGAGCTGAACTGAATAATCTGCCGCCGCCAGAACACCTAGAACCGGCTATCCTAAAATCCGAAATAACTGCAGCTCTTAAAAAGCTACACCACCATAAGGCACCAGGGGAAGATGGCATTGTTACCGAAATGATAGAAGCTACAGGCGCACGTGGTATAGAAATTATATATCGTATCTGCGATAAAATATGGACATCTTGTGTCTGGCCTGCTGACTGGACAAAGTCAATCTATATACCTGTGCACAAAAAAGGAACCCGCAGTAAGTGCGAAAATTATCGAACTATTGCACTAATTTCGCACACAAGTAAGATCATGCTTTACATCATTCAAGAGCGATTAAAACCCTACCTCCTGCCACAAATAGCTGAGGAGCAAGCAGGATTTATGCCAGGCCGTGGTACTAGAGAACAACTTATGAACGTTAGACAAATGGTCGAGAAATTTTATGAATTTAACGTTCCGGCATTCTTTTGCTTTCTGGATTATTCAAAAGCTTTTGACACCGTAGCATGGGACCAGTTATGGCGAATTCTGGGAGAAATGGCTGTACCAGAACACCTTGTCCGCCTGATACGGAATCTTTACGTATCCAACCAGTCCTACGTAAGAGTAGATGATCTACTCTCTGAGCCATTTGTTATCAACCAAGGAGTTCGTCAGGGTTGTGTGCTATCACCTATTTTATTTAACATATACGGCGAATGGATAATCCGAAAAGTTACAGAGGACTGGCGTGGGGGCGTATCGATTGGAGGAAGGCAAATATCAAATTTGCGATACGCGGACGACACAACACTGCTAGCCAGTACCGAAGAAGAAATGGCGGACCTTCTTCGACGAATTGAAGTTTGTAGCTCAGAGGTCGGCTTAAAGCTTAATCGTTCCAAGTGTCACCTAATGATCGTAGATCGAGCAGGAGTAGTTCCACGGCACCAAAGGATAATTACTGATATTCCAACAAAAAATGAAGTAATTTATCTCGGAGCGCGTATTTCCAACAACGGCGCCTGTGAAGGAGAAATAAAAAGAAGAATCGGGATGGCCAAAACAGCGATGACAAGCTTAACAACAGTGTGGAAAGATCACAAAATAAGCAAAGATACAAAAATGAGGCTAGTACGAACATTAGTATTTCCGATAGCAACCTACGCTTCAGAGACCTGGACAATAAATGCAGCTTGTCGTAGACGCATTGAAGCATTTGATATGTTCTGTTGGAGGAGAATGCTCCGAATTCCCTGGGTCGAGCGACGTACTAACATATCAATTCTTCAAGAACTTCACATAGGTACCGATAACCGACTACTGCGGAGCATTCAGAAAAAAATCCTAAAATTCTTCGGTCACATCATCCGGAAGGATGGTTTAGAAAAACTAGTAGTACAGGGCAAAGTAGACGGTAAAAGAAAAAGAGGTCGCTCACCAAATCGTTTTATAGATCAAGTACCACACTTTACAGGCATTCCACTAACACAATGCATGCAACAAGTAGAAGACAGAGATGCGTGGCGGGCATTAACACATTTTTGATGCAGAAAGGGGTCACGACGTTCGAAAGCGAACAACGACTTAAGAGAGAGAGTGTACGTTAGAAGATGAACCGGGACCTGGACGACCTTCAGCAGCTGTTTGTGTTTAGTGTTAGTGCTAACAAAAGCTGTTTAAGGAAAATGAGAGTACAACCAATAGAAATATTTAACAAGAGCTAGTTATTGGATCATTCGCAGTAGATAACATTTTACAAGGACAGCTGGGCGCAAGAAAGTTGGCAAGTTAGTGGATTCCACATTCGTTAACCGAAAAAGAGAAACAAGCAACAGTGCAGATCTTTGTCAGAGAAGTTCGATGCAGGATCGTCAAATCATGTGTTTAATATTATTAGAGGTGATGGGTCTTGAATCTCTAATTATGGCCCCGATGCTACGCCAGCAAAAGTTATTCGCTACAAAAATGATTGTTTACTTCAGACGGAGTGGCCTAGTTGCAGCTCGTGACAATCGTAAACCTCCAACTTCTGATTGGTATACCGAAGTTTGTTTTCATCAAGTGTTTGAAAATTTGTGTAGTGATCGTCGAAAATCTGTTTTGCCAACATGCGACCGCACAAACGTTAATAGCTAAGAATTAACAGAATAGCCCTCGTATACGCTAAGGAAAATTGTAACAAATTTTATATACAATTATTAGAAAAAATAGGAGAGAGAAAATTGGAAAAAGAAGCAAAAGTTGTGGAAATAAGAAAGTGGCGTTATGGGGAGAAAAATTTTAGCTACCAGCAGAAGTTGGCACAACGTTGGGAAAAGAAGAAATATAAAAGAATTGAATATAAGAACGTATGACATTAAGAGGTATCAAATACTACCAAAAGAAAATGTTAAACAGAATAACGATGTTAAAAGTTAGGGTTAGAAAAGGTGAATGATCGTTTAGAAAGAAAAACTGTGTTGTTTCTAAAAGTTGATAAAGTAGAACCCAAGTGACGGCATAAGAAAAAGAGGCAGCTCAATTTCGAAATGGGGCAATGAGATAGAAGACATTATAAAGAAAAAATAATGGAAAGAAACTGCACAAAATTGAGGAGATCGTTACCAACAATAATGGGATTCATAAGGATAATAATGATAATAAGAAACGCGTAGATTGATTAATTCGTGGAATGTTACAAAATAAAAAACAATTTTCTGCAAGAAATAGAAAAAAGTTAAATATAAGTGTGAAACTTCAATTGATGCTTTTTGTTTCAATAAAAAAGGAGAAGAGGGGTACCAGACTATATTAACAATGCAGTTCGTGAAGGGTGAGCATATAGTTAAAACGGAGAACGCTAAAAACAAAAAGACAAATCTGACCATTAAAAAATGCATCACAAAAGAATGGGAAGAAGGAAAATGCCAAAAATAAAAAAAGAATAAATATTTCCTAACTAATATTTGTAATAATATGAATCAATATGACTTTTACTATAATAGTTATTTATGTACCAAGGGCGGAAGAAGGCATTTATGGCCCGTGGCTGAAAATTGGAACCCAAGGCGTAGCCAGAAACTCTAGTTACGTACAAGGTGCATACAATATTTTATGTACAGACCAAAATATTCATAATTAAAACGTACGATGTTACCCACTGGTTTTCAAACTGACAAACAGAGCACTGAGCGGGCCGTAAAGTGACGCATTAGCCCTCAAAGATAGGGTATAAGGTGACCAATTCCGCCCGATCGTACATAAAATACATAATATTAAGACACTAGATTCCAGCAATTGTTAGAAAAACAAATTTGATTTCTCTATCTTTGTACAACGTGATAAGCTGATAAGCCTGGGAATAGGTAATTCTCTTGTTTAATTACATTGTCACACCGTGACATCTATATTTTTGTTTTTTTGAGGAAATTGGTTTGTTTATATATCTTGCATGATATAAACCATTCAAAGAAAAAAGTGTGTTTTAAATTAACATAGTTGTTATCGTACTTTCGTAACTATATGAAAACATTATTCTGGAATATATTGTTTAAAATTGCAAAAAATCATTTTGGCAAAATTTGAAGACTACAAACAGGTACATGTTGGAATCGATCTCTGACTGTAGATATACAAATCGAATAATATATTTTTCAGCAAATTCTTAAAATTGTTTATCAGAAAAGTAGTCACTCAAATTAATCTATTATTATTTCTTCAAAGTTGATTATTTAATATACTTAAATTATTAAAAGTTCGTTACAGTTTACACATTGTGAAACTTTGAAATTGCTGAGTGGCTGATCATGTTTAAACAGAATCTTAAAATGTTTTCTTTTGAGACCGTATGTGGAATTTTCAAAACGAAGAACTAGGCTAATTAGAAAATGTGTTAATTGCTAGTGTTTATATTCGCGAGTTGCTGTAACATAGGTAACAGTAGATTAATAGCTACGGACTAAAAATGAAATCCAACAATGCCTTGAACATTCTGGATTGTTATAGTAATTATAAAATGTAAATTAAAACTACTTTACTGTTAATTCTTAAAGAAGTTAATAATCTAACTAACGGAAGTATTAATAAGTAACTGGCCTTCTACAAAATCCTTCCAATCTCACATCATGC
Source organism: Agriotes lineatus (assembly GCA_940337035.1). Classification (NCBI taxonomy): domain Eukaryota; kingdom Metazoa; phylum Arthropoda; class Insecta; order Coleoptera; family Elateridae; genus Agriotes; species Agriotes lineatus. The sequence continues at coordinate 20,708,732 of OW679198.1, read as the reverse complement.
TACTAAAAACATGCACAAGCAGCACTCATACTTACGAAAGTCGATTTACTCGGCGTTTAGTTTAATATCCGTAGTAGTGTACTGTTTGCATATTCACAGTTACATGAGCAAGTGCAAAGCCTTCTTTTAGTATGCACGAAATTGCAAAACTCTTTTGACGCAACGACTCATTTGCAACGTTACGATTATAAGAATAATAATCTGAAATTAGTGAACATGTGCTTTTCACAGAGAAGAAAATCAGCTCTTCAATATATATAAAAGTACTGTAATGAATTTTTCTCAAATTTCACTTTCTCTAAATTCTCAGTTACAAGAATGTGTGTCCTTAATGTCATTATATTCATCCCAAACACATATTTTCCCAAATCAAATTTACTGAATTCACACGAAACATGTTGTGGAACATGTGTTAAACATCAATCAACTGCATCCTTGTAGCTAATCGGTGTCAGAATGCCCATGTAACGCAAAGACCGATTTATGACATGAAAGTAAAAGTTTTAATCGATTTTTGGTTAGTTGCACTTTAATTAAGGCACTAAATCTGTCAAAGGTTGCTGCTGTTAAGAACGAATAGAATTAATTTATTGTATAGAATTTAATCTGTTGCCTATTTCAGTTTGTGATGGCAGCATTCTTGGAAGAAAAAAGAAGAGCATTATTATTCGTTTGAGCACTTCACCATGAAAGCGAATTGCTTCGGGACGGCGCCTTTCACTAAAACAGGAGTTAAATAATGACTGTTCGGGATTTGGCGACAAATCTTGTGCAATCTTCACCGTCAGACACTGACACCGATAGAATTCAAATTCAAAAGCTGTGTAGCGCCTACTGAAGTTTCCAGCGAAAGTTAACTGCCTATTTTTCTGTTAATCTTACGCAAGCGAAGGCTTTACGCAAGTACATTAAAAACCATTGAAATTTTCTATTATTATTGTGTCATCGTTTAGAAAATAAATATAAAATTTACAATTTCACCAATAAACTTTTTACATTTATGTTTTGCCTAAAAATCGGCGTTGGATGAACTTGGATTACATTTAACAGCACATTAGAAGAAAATGATTAAGAAAAGTACAAAAATCAATGTTATTTTTATAAATTAATCAATTTGAGCTATATTCTAATCGACTATGTTAAAGATGTCTACAAACAAGTCAGATATGTCAGTTTTAAAGCTGATCACTTTTGTTTAAAAAACTCATAAGAATATAATGTTACATTTAAAAACACATAATTTGAAAGGTTTAGCTTGTGAGACCAACAACTTCTCAAGTTGCTTTTCCAGTTCCCGTAGTTTTTCAATGGTTTAAACTATTTGAATTTCCTCCGCGATTCGTGCTTACGCCGAATCTCCGACTTTCTTTGCATTGCTAGGAAGCATTCCAGTTACTTCTAGAATTAAGTACATTGGAAGTATGCGGTACGCCGTTCGTGCCTTTCCGTTTTTCTCCTAAACTTTTGATTAGTTGAAGCACTTGTTCTACTATCGTTAGGACAGGGCTGTTTTCAACAATTTAGAGTGCTTCGGAAAGTACCCATTGCATAGAAAAATGAAAAACACGTTGCAAAATAGTTTTTCTCTCCGTCACATTATCTATCTTTCAAATACAAACGGAAATCTCAAATATAATAAAAAGTAGAGTTAAAAAAGATGAATTGTGATTATTGCTGTCAGTTCTGTGATAATTAGTTACTTCCTTACAGTAACCTAAGTGAGATATGTCATGGATTATGAATTATTCTATAATAGCCATAAATAATAGCTGTGATATAAATACAGAACATGTAAAATGAAACACCAGAAAAAGCAAGAGTGGAATTACCCCATCGATAGAATGAAGGTACTAATAGAAACAATTTTTCATATATGAAACAAATAAAGATGCCAGTGTTCTCAATAGATAGTAGGTAAAAGAGATATATCCAACGACAAGTAAATAAAAAAAACTAATATAATATCCATAATTTCTGTGTATATAATATATCGTAATAACGACAAGCAGCTGTGATATAGATGATGTAGTAAAAATTGAAATAATGAAACGATTATGTCAACCGAATAAAAATGTAGATATTGCTACAAATTTATAAAAACTGAACCTCAGACAGAAAAAGATCCCCAAAAAGGAAGGTTGAAAAGTGGTTATCATTCTCCACATATTAAAATACTAGGTCAAAAACAGGTAGCCCTAACATGAAGTAGAAGAAAATAATGATAAAAATTTCTATGTATACAAAATATTAAATAATAGCTATAGGAATAATTTATGGTGTAGTAAAAAGCAGCAACTAATAGAGAAAGCATATCGAATAGAGGAGGAGAAAATGGCATGTATGAGAGCCATTAGAAAATAAATCTACCCCATGTGCACAATTTGAGGTGAGTATGATACTTACTTCAGGATCGTTGTGCCAAAGCCCCCGCCATTAGTGTAACATTACAGGAATATCCGAACCTAATGTGATAACAATATTTTATGCTAGTCTGATTCTGAATAAGGTGACGGCGAGATGGATTCCACAATTGTTAACACCTGAACTTGAAGTAATATGAAAGCTTTGGAAACGGATTCTGACTTTTTCGCAGCGGGAAACGTAACTTGGGTGCATCACTGAGACCCATAAACAACTTCGGAATCCAAGAAATTGGTCCATAAAGGCTCTCCAACCATCTGCTGCAAAAATTATTGCAATCGTATTTTAGGACATGAGGATCATCCTCATCATGGGATACCTGCAGAAAGGGACTAAGATAAATGAAACGCCCAATGAAAACACCCAACGCAATTAACGACAAACGAATCAATTTGTCTAATCGAGAAGAGCTTCTGTTGCATGACAACGCGACTGTGCATACTACATACGGTTGCCAAAATTAAACCAATTATGCAAAATTGCAGTTTCGTAGAGATATACCATAATAGCCCGGACCTAATAGTTTCATTTGACTTTTACTTCTTTAGATTTCTACGGAGACGTCTTCGAGGGCGTGGCTTTGACTCTGACGACAGCTTAAAAGCAGCCGTTTCAGCCTTTATTGCAAATCAAAAGGATTTATCCATAAGGGTATGAGTTTACCAAGAGAGAAATGGTATAAGTGCATTGATACGAGGAGGGACTATATTAAAAAATAAAATTTCCAAAAAGATCGTATGTCTTTGGTTTCATAGCTAGGCAGATCATCTTTTTAGTAGCCCTCGTATTTAAAAAATAGACGACAAATCCGAAGAATAGAACTCGCAGTTAGATATTCATCCTCGTGGAACGACTATACGAGACTATAGGGGAATACCTTAATTCCCAAGTGAAACAAGATAATAATGGCAGAAATTACTTCAAAAATAGGTGTAATAGCAATTGAAAATAGGTATACTCGTAGTGTCAAAGCAGATGAGGATAATGTGTTGGAAGTGATAAATATAAGAAACAACGTTTTTATCTACAAGCAAATATTTGTCTTAATACCCTATAATCAGGGGCCTCAATGGGCGAGCGGTCCCGCCGCTCGCAGTCGAGGTCACAGTGGGAACTCGAGCGCTCGGTAGAGAGTTCGACTCCCGGTCGGGGCGCTTCAGTTCCCACTTAGTTTAAGGCATGATAGGTTAAGTGACGCCCGCACCCCCTTGATGTAATGCGAAAAGCGGTTCCAGGGGGGGAACGGTAGAAGAGCTTAGGGGGAAAAAAAAAACCCTATAATCAGTATCATAAACTAAGACTTCCTTCAGTATGCAACATACAATCCTGACATATGGTTCTGTTTGATTTTTCATATTTCTAATATGTAATATAGAGTTCCGGCTAGAGTTACGATCCAGAAAAAACAATGAAGTTAATTTTGGATAAGGGTACAGACGTTACATTCCATGCTTATAGTTGATAGTAAAACAACTTTCGTGTTCGAAATTATTTTGTTTAAAAATAATTTTCCAGTGAAATATTTTTAACGGTAAGTATTTTCCCTGCAGTAAGCATGGAAAACAATATAAGATACTTGTTGGTATTTGTTTTACCTAATCTTAATGGTATTGTACCTAGTCGTGACGTCTAGATAATCTTACAATTTCTAAGTTGATAAAAGACGAAAAAGATAAATAATGAAGAAACCTAAATAGTACTCTGTAATAATTGTACTATTTACAAACATCTAAATAAAAATCATATTATTGTATTTTTTGATATAATTAAAATTTATTGTTAATTTCAAAATTTGAGTGCTTTATATCTGCACTAGGTGTAGCCCACGGCGTATGCCGTATTTAAAATGTAGGACTGCTGCACAGTAGACCATTATCATAGAAATAATAAGGGTGTGTTTAAACGGAGCGTGTGGGCGGCTGTGGAACCATTCAATAAGGCAGTAAAGAACTCTCCTTATTATTAAATAAAATATACTTGTGTTCGTAGTTTAAAAAGCCACAACCAAAGGGCATAATAATAATAATAAATGGCTTTATTTTCTCGGATACAGAAAAAAAGGCGAAGTTCAACTACAGTTGTTCTTCCACTTAACCTAATAAGTAATTGTTTTTTGTGATAATATCCCTATTAAAAGTAATTGGAAGTTTTTTACAAAAACCCGACAATAGTAAACAGTTGAATGGAACCTTTGTACTTTTTCCGGTTTAACACGGCATATAGTGTTGCCCATCATTATAGAGGTATGATTGGTCTAATAGCACTTTCATTCTTACTTACTAGATTAACTTAAATAAATTCATGTCCTTTAAGAACTTAGTAACGTTTTCAGGTAAATTAAACTAAAATTTGTTTTTGATAGAATAGATATTTATTCCAATTTTCTAATTTTATTTACTTATGGAAATTTCTGTTGAAATTTAGAAGTGAAAATTGTGTTTCTTGCGAAATGCAATAATCGCATGTGGTTCTGCGATCTAAAAATGTTTGTTGATATTATTACGTACGCAGTCTTCGACATTTCTAAACTGTTTGTGGATGATGTGGTAATGGTCTGTTTTGCATAATGAGAAATACCAACAACTTTCACTAAATAAAAATGAAATTGTATATACCTTCTTAAAAAAAGAATAAAAATCGTAATTAACTTAACATGGACATGTAAGTAGTTTAAATCGAACAGGATGTTTAAACGCTGTTTTTATATATTTGACTTTAATTTCGGTTGTAACAATCAATAAAATCTGATTTATGTTTGTGTCTGAAAATCTCCAAATTTGTTAAAAAATTCTGTGATACATACTGATTGAATTTATTATGTAAATACGTGATAAGGAATTGCTTATCGCTAATAATTAAGTTAGGGACGGATTTAATGATATACATTTTCAAACAAATACTCAGTAGTGTAGACCGAATATTTTTGGGAAAATCAAAATTTAGTAAAGATTGTCGTCAGTAACATTAAGTGTCCTTTGACTTTCCAATGTCTAGGGTGATTGTAATAAATACCTGTGCTTTATTGTTTTATATCAAAAATATTTGCAGTACTTTTTTCAAAATAACTATTAAATTGGTTTTTATGGAATAGTTAATAGTGCATAAGTAATTGAATAATTACTTTTCTCTCACTCTACTGCAATTTATATTTTTTTTGTGGGCTCCCTACGGATAATAAAACCCCACTCGCAGGTCACTTAATTATGAAAATGTTTCTGCCAATTCTGCAGTTATCTTTAGGGATATCGAAATTTTATAAAAATGTTGTAAGTTTGTATGCTTTATACTTTTTAAACCAAAGTGTGGTTTGGACAACCCTTGCAGTTTTGTGAATTTATTGCGGTATTATTAAATCTGTCTGAATTCTACTAATAATCTTAAACCATAGTAAAATTGCACTGTAATATAACACCAAAGTGAATAGTGACATTTATTTACCTTTTATTTTCTGTAGTTATTTTTTCTAACAAGATGTATGAAATTGAAATAAAAACATGAATTGCAGAAATATTGAAAATTGTTTACAGATGTTCGTAAAAGTAGTAAAAAACAGTGTGGTTTTTCTGACATTTCTATTCTACTATTTTATCTGCCATCCAAATTTAAGTTAAAGTTAAAAATTTCGAAAAAATCTAATACACATCGAAGTTTAACCCCCATTTCGTCCATGTTCTTTATGAGGTAGAAGGTCGGTCTTCAGACATTCCTATTTTTTCATGTTGTATAGGAATATGAAGTAAAAATTTAAAAATTTCAAAATGTTTATGAATGAATATTTAAGGAGTAAGTACAAGAATATTATTAATATTTCCTTTAATTTTCTACTTATTTATTACAAATTTCAATGCAAATTTAGTCAAAGTTTTAAATTTTTTCCTGAAAAAATATGTTATTCGTCGATTCATCATTGTTTAAAATTTCATTAGCAAAACTCCAAATTTTTGACAATTAGCAGACAACGTAGACAGGTGCACAATGTTGTTTTAAATGTATGGTAAGTAATTATGGCTGTAAATTAAAGTACACACAAAATTACAAAAATCGATTCTAGTTCAACTCCCAAAAAGTTATGGATTAAAATTCTAATATTATACTACCTTTATTTCTAAAAATTAAATTGCCTGGTACAGTTATTTGCATTGTTTTTATAAATACATAATTTAGCACACCTTTTGATATTACATACTGTCAGATGGAAAATGATTGACCGTCACATGATCTTAATGAAGCGTACATCCTTGTCGCACTAATATAACTTTGCATAAGGCCGAATGATGACAAGCACCTGTTACCTGGATGCGCGGCCACGCCCCTTTCAATTATTTTAGATTTCATAGTATAACAACCGATTTTTATACAACTGGAATTAATTTAATAAACTGACACTTTTATGACCGTTGATACTTAATACACTGAACAAAATTCATAAGAGGCAATACATCTTTCTCAGCCAATATTTAGTCGGAGTTTTCTGTTTGATAACATATACTGTATATTGTTATAATTTTATTTAGTTAATTTAGCTATTTTCGAAAAATTTTCGTTATTAAAGTGTAATTGCATATTTAAAAAAATAAATCCGACAGTCATTGTGACTTGTTTATACTGAATATTATTGTAAAATTTGAATTGTAATAGCAATATTTATAAAAAGTACAGAATGTAGGACTTTACTGGATGAGTTTGTTTTATGGCCGGGCGAGTTTTACGAGCGAGGTTAATAGAGACCCAGTTAAAAATAGTTATTTATAAAAGATGACTTTATTTGACTTTTAATGATTAGGGGATTTTTAAATCAAAGATTTAAAAGATTCTTAATTAAGAATCATTTTTGTTCAGAAATAAAAATAATTTTGTCGCAAACATACTTTACTATTTAAAATATTTTCAATTAAAGGTTTCCCTTGTTTTGCTAGCTTCTTCAGTAATTTAACATATTATTAAAATTGCAAATTTCCAGTTCTGCTTTCAACATGCTAAAGCCGCCGCTTAATATTTTTTAAATTATGGATTATTATGAATTGGTAGTTATTAATAAATTAAAATGTCATAACGTAATCTAAACATTTTAAACATCTACTACTCTTAAATATTTGTAAATTTGCAATTTTAATAAAGTCTTAAATTACTGAAGAAATTAGCAAAACTTGCGAAACGTTTCATTGAATATTAAAGTATGTTTGCGACAAAATTATTTTTATTTTTTAACAAAAATCATGCTTAATTAAGAATGTTTTAAATCTTTGACTTAAAAATGTCCAAAAAAACTCATCAATAGTTATCTATGTAGCAAGGGTATAATCGTGACTAGGCACGTGGTACATACAACGTTTTATTTCATTGTGATTCTCGACATGGACAAAATTTAAGGATTCACTATTTTGACTATACTATAGACTACTGCGTCATCGTTGTGCAGGCGCTGTGAATTTTTAGTGTGCCATGGTTTTTATGCAGAATGTTGGTGTTGCTATACTACATTGTTGGTGCTTGTTATACTGCTTACGTACAGTCGGGGAATCAACAGTTTACACTTGAGTTTTTCAGTGTAAGTTTCTAAAAAATCAGGAAATTTGCAATAAATTTAGTTTGATACGTTAATAAAAATTTAAAAAGTACTTCAGTTCACTAAAAGTACCTGGAAATTATTTAAACGATGAGCAAAAAAGAAGAATGATTGCATGATGTAAACTATATTGATCCCCAACTGTACGAGTTGTATACAAAACTTTATGTTCGACTGCTAAAATCGAAAATGTTTATACATTTGACATCTATTTTGGGACAGGCTTTTTAGAGTGCCTTAATGGATACTGACGGATTGTTTTTATTGTGTGTTATAAATATTCTTTACCATAATAATTAATAACCGATTTTTAATTTATAACCACCTTTTTTTACTAATGTTCAAATTTGTTGAAATATGTTACGCTATGTGTTCATCTATTGCGACATTTACTTGATACTGACAGTTCAGTCCAATTTACGATATCATTATTGTACTAGTACAATAAAGTACCACTTTATGGTCTTTAAATACGAGTAGTTTAATAAACAAGGCCATTATGATGCAGTCGACCATAAGAAACCATAGGTCTGATAGGACAATTGCTACTATTGACATTTTGCGATATATGTAGTTGTGTGCAGCTAGCAATTTCTACATCTTTTGGAGGTTATACTGTTTATACGTTTATTTAAAATTTTGTGTTAAAACCTTCTATCCACTGGAATGTTCTATTAATATTTTTTCAAATAATGTAATATAATTCCATGTTACTGAAATATTTAAAATTTATATTCGCCAACTACAAAGAAAGACAAAAAAGCAGGTCACTTAATATGTATTTTTATAATTTTGAAACAGTCTGAGACACTAGCATTAGCAGTAAATTATTAATTTTATTCAATTTTGGCAGTTTAATGTGACATCATTAACTCCATAACAACCTTCATAAACAGTCTATAATTCACAAGTAAAATAAAAGTGTTTTAATTCACTAGAGAATTAAAAAAGTTTCAATGAAGAACAACATATTTTTATTATTTCTACAAATATTTACATTCAATTATTCTTTCTCTTTGTAGTGTGTAATAATTACTAAAATTTAGATCAAATTGACGATGAATGGGCAAATTTATATCTTAATTTGAATATTTTAAAATTTTTTATTCAAAATTTCGTCAAAATTGAATAAAAACATATATACGTCACGTGAATTAAACATTTATTAAGTCAAAGATATGATCTCATTCGCACAACGTCCTCGTGAGCGCAACATCTTTTCGTGAATAAACATATGTTTAATTCACTTGGTGTATAATATTTATTATACAATAATTCAGTAAGAGTAAAACATAAAAAACAAAAAATTCAAGATGTTAATTAGCATAAACAACAAGTATTAATAAATAAATAAATAAATGTGTTAAATTGAACAAATACTCCAAAACTAAGATTAACCAAATGGAAGATTAATATTCATGCATTTGACATAAACTAACAGATACAACATGAAACAACTACAAAATATGCACATACGTCGAGTAGATGATGTTCAGATTTTTGTTAAAATTTAAAGGAATTTTGTATTAAATATCAAAATGAAGACTAACACTAGTGTATTTTGTTGAGTAGCAAATAAGCATTTCAAGGCACATTATCCATTTATTTTTAAGATAACTTAAAAAACTAACTGTCCCACTTCTTTGGTCTTTCAGTGTATTTGAGAGATATTCAAACCTTATTTTTAGGCTAATGGTAAGAGCTTTGTTGAAAAAATTAAAAATTTTAGAATTGGACCTTCTACCAAATCAAGTTTTCATTAAAAAGTGTTCTACTTAAATACTATTATTTTAATGCAATTTGTTTTTGAAAACGTTTATTACAGTGTTATTTATAAACTTTTCGGCCCAGTTTTTTAACGGTATGGTGTGTTGTATAAAAAATCAATCTATTGCATTATTTCACATGTGTTAGCTAGTTTAGACGTTAACTATAGCAATGTAAAACGGACATGCTATAATTTAATTGTCCTAAATTGCAGTAATAATAATTATATTCAGTCAGAAAACTGTTCAGTATAGGATAAACTGTATTATGTTTAGCAGTCGAAGCCGGCATAACGTCTAAGCCGCGGAATAAAACAGAAGCAAAAATAGTGATAACATAGTACCAAGAAAGGACATTTTTAAAACTTGATTTTTCCATAAATTTATACAAAAATTCAATATCATGCCAGGCAGTTTTTATAACAGTTCATTATTATTTTAATTGTAGGTACTAGAAAATTGCGGTGACCGTTTTATATAAGCACAAAATTTATAAATCTATACTTGCGATATCTTTTGTAGCATCTTGTATTTATGTAGGTATTTCGGTGCGGCAAAAGATAAGTTTTGATTTTCTGTATTGATTTCATTGTTGTATTTGGTAACGAGAATAATTTATTTTTGAAATATATTTAATTTTGTAATATGGCAAGATAATAATGGAACTCCACAACTGAATTTTAAAGCATGTAAAAAAATTCCATAAAAGTAAATTTATTTAACTATACAGTCAAAGCAAGTGTATAAGACAGAAATATTCCTTCCAAAAAAATTAGCAGATTTAAGTTTTAAGATCGTGGCTGCCAAGCAATTATTGTGTGAACAGTAGCTTGGAAAGAAAACTTACCTATACAAAATAAATGAAATATAAATAGCTACATCTCGAAAACCTGTTACTTCTAAGTTTAAAAAGACGTTCTGAATATGCTTTAGTAGCTACGATTAACATCTATCCTAAGCTCGGTCAACATTTTAACGTCTTTGCATGTAACCCTTTGTCTTTCTTTTATAATTGAGGAAAGGTTAGGTGACTTGAACCGAGAGTACTTGTAAAATGCTTTATATTGATATCCTCTACAATTTTATACACAGTATTGATTAACATCCTGTAAATGAATCCACTTTGGTGTTCAGCAAATAGAGATAAAATTGCAAGTTTTTTGTTTAATTTGTGGAACTTCCACAGATAGAAACTGAGTCAAAGGAAAACGAAACATTAAATATTACATTCGCACAGTAATTAGAAAAACTCGTCGCTCGTCGCAGTAGAGACGTTGTAAATATGACGGTGAGTTTTTACAACTTTTTTCCAACTTCTCTGCGCCTTACGACCATTTCGTGGACGCCAACAAACTTCGGCAAATGCGTCGCAGCTTACCTATTTCCAGAAAAGCGAGCAAATCGACTTTTGTCGCCGAAAGTAATCATATCTAGAAAAACATGTTCGTGTGTTTGGAGAGTGCTGCTTGTCTTAAGTGCTCTACTCGCCTACAATGCGTACATGCCCCATGCAGTGTGGACGGTGAAAGTTTAATCTTGATACCGAAAGAAAGTACATCTTGCTGGACCTTTATTCAACCTAAAATCCTGACCGGATTTAGCTACTTCCGCCAATTTCGAGGCTGTGTGAGTTCTGACTTGTCTGAATGTGGCGTGGAAATGCACAAACACTACGACATCGAGAGGTAAAAATGCCAATTGCAATGGACTTACAACTCACTGTTGATTTGCTGTACCCGCAAAAGCCGATAAGGTTGGAGATAAGGCTAATAGAAACGTTAAGCAACTCCTCAGCCGGGAATTTATTAACGGTTTATTTTATTAAAATTGCGAGCATTAAATCAAAGCCGGCATCGCTTCCACGTTGAAACTTCTTATTTATAAGGCCAACATCCGCCATTAATGGCCGAGTAATTAAATAAAAATCGCATCTAAGAACTTTATGGTGATAGCTCGAACAGATTAACAACCCTTTGCTGCGGGTAATAAGCAAACTTCAATTTATTACAAAGCGGTATAGTTCGTTACCGGATTGCCTTAATGAGGCAAGAACTCGCTATCGATGCAAACTGTGGAGTAAAGCAAATTTACAGTGAGTTTAATAAATTTCTGGCACACAGACAACTTTAGCACACGTTTCTGATAATGCATCCTATTTTGTACACCTCTTGTTTTTTGTAAATTTATCACTACTTGTAATTAATATAACGATTAATATTATTTAAAAAAGGAAGTGATGAGTTCATTGCCTTTTCTCGCTAAAGCTTACTATTACCATTACTTAGGTTGGAACATTTTAAGAAAGAACTTAGTAGCCATTCTAAATTGATTATAAAAAGAACCTTTCATGCATAAAGTTATTTAACTTCTCCATTACCATAAAAGTTGTTCTCGTTTTTATGTGAGTAAATCAGGTAGTAATAAATAAATTAGAAATGAAGATAACCAAAGTAAAAGTGCCTCACAGTTAGGCGTTTTTATAATAAAAATATAATAGCAATTTCTGAATGTGTGAGATAATTTATTCTTACAGAAGTAAAAAGCATTTATTTGATCGCTGAACTAATAATAATCAATAGAAAATAATTAAAGAATGACAATTTTTAGTTAATGATAAATCAATGGAATAGCCATGGAAATAAAATTCACAGACGTGGATATAGAAACTTAATTTTATTATAGAAAATATAAATTTAAGCCAACAATGATTTGGAAATAACCTATACAATATTACTATTGCAACTTTGTTCATATTAATTATATTTGAAGTTATTTTATCTTTATGGAGAGACATACTTAGTCCAATTAATTTTTAGTCTTACGTTAATTTAACCATTAAGCTGCTGCTAATTACAGTATAACTGACAGTGATATAAAATATACCGTTTATAATTGGTTTTATAAATGTTAATTTTATATATGCATGAATCATAGATAGTGGGCAAAGAATTACAGTATATTTATAGCGGTTTATATTTATAGCTATTGCATAGTTCCATAGTTGATTGTTTAAGGAATATATTGCACTTTATGTGTAGTATTTAATTTGTACGTTTATATAATGAATATTCCAATGAACTAACCTTAAAATGGTTAATTATTTACCTTCTGAAATGGACCGCAGTGAAAAACAAATGAACAATTTTAATTTGCAGGGGCCTGTATGTTTTAATCTTTGATATATGGCCATGTCAAATAAAAATATCGATATGATAATTTCAAATAACTTTTACTGAAGGTGTAGAAGTTGCGTGCCACGGTGCAGTTATTTATAATCGCTATAAATTGCATGTATGACACGTAGTTCCCGTTCATCATATAATATAGCTTCAATTCGGCTCCATCTCAGAATTATCAATGCGGCAGAGGCTTTATTGTTCTATTAAATAAAATATCAAACCTTATTTTTACTGCACAAACAAAATAATATCAGTTTTATTGAATTGAGATTTCACATCTTTAAATCAAATTAAAATAGAGTAATTTTATTAAAATTCGTCCTAAAGTTACAATATCAATTTTCTTCTAAAATTTGCTTTTACTCTTTTATAAAAATGTTAAACATTACGACCTTTCACAAAAACATTTAAATAAAAATGCAAGCAATAGGAAATTGTTATTGTTTTTAATTAATTTAATATAGGAACTTTCACATGCAATTAAGTTGCACATGTAATACTAAACTGATTGTTATCAAAATCTATTTAAAACTCATAAAAAAGTAAACAATATACAAAACAGCTGTTGATTAAGCCCACATAAGAGCAGAGCTTTGATTTATGCTCTTAGGTTCAAATATATGTATAGATTTTCCAGTGCTACATTTCATTTTGAGTCTCCAGTCCATTTTTAATAGTAGGGAGTATTTTCCAAAGGTAAATTGATGGTAGGTGGTAGTAATTACTATAAATTTAACACTTTAGCGCAATAGATAACCTCCCACACAATTTCTCTTGATCATAAATATGACTCACAGGAAGAAGCAGGTAAAATATGCAAATGCTTGCTTTGCATGGGATTTCATTCGTTGTGGATAGGACCTGGACTTTAAATACTATGCGATAATGCTAACAAAATGATGATTGATGTGAATATTTGCATAACAATTCAATTTTGGGTATAACTGTAGTAAGAACGCAATATAGTACTAAAACAACGTTTTCTCAATAAATGAACAATTGGACGATAAATTTCTTTAACTTAAGCAAGTTTTTTTGTTATTATACACCGTTTTTAGTTTCTTATCTACACTTGATTGAATTATTTTTATTTGTGGTAATTAAGAAAATTTGTGCACTTATATAAACTACCTCACTCTTAAAAAGAAAATTTTTCAAATATAGTCTTACTTTTCTTTCTAAATAAATGCAAAACTTTAACAAATAAAGAGGGCGTTTAAAAATACGTTCGGATAGTTTACCTGCTTAACGATCTCAATATAAACAAAAAATTCCTAATAAACATGGGTTAGAAACGCTTAGCTTCCGAGATACAGGGTGTTAAAGTTTTCAAAAACATCCCGGACGACCCTGGAATAAATACTTTAAATCTAAATACAATAAAACATGATCCTTAGTAGCACCAATAAACCTTGAAAGTTCCACTAAAATCGGCTAAGGGGTGTTGAAGATATTGGAGCATTTTAATTTTTATCTTAATAGGTTCAGAGACGTAAAAATGTGGGCTTTATTTTTTATTGAAAACGAAGCGAGATACGAAAAAACTAACGAGACAAAATGTTGCGTTTTTAGTTGTTTTCTTAAGAAAAAATATGAAAATTTGCAAAAAATTTATTGGGCTCTATTTTTTTGAAAAAAACCTGATTTGCATGCCCCTGGAACTACTGAATAAACTATAATAGGTTCAAACGGTACCTCATAAAGTTATAAAGAAACTGTAAACATTTTAAAACCTTTTTTAACACCCTGTAGCTCGAAAATGAAGCGTTTCCGGACCCATGTTTATTAAGACTTTTTTGTTTGTATGATGAGAAATATTTTTGAAACACCCTATATTGCGTATTATTTTATTATAAGAAATTATTAATTCAAATTTCTTAAAATTATAGAAGAATTCAAGCATTTTGTTTAGTGGTTTCTCAAAATAATTCAAGCTTCTAGAGTAATATGTCATTTTTAATATAGCTTTTCCTGTTATTTAAATTCAGATCTCAAATTAAAATTTGTACTGATTCAGAAGGAACATTATATGAATACAAAAATTCAAAATATTTTGTATATTACTACTAAATGTACTAATGTATATTTTCTGGTAAACATGTGAAAAAATATACTGTAACAGTTCGATTAAAAATGACAAGCATTTTAGCAATTTAAAACAAGTATTTTTTTGGAGCATACTGTATATTTTTAAGCAAGTTTCATTAAAATTCCGTTTTTATTACGGTAAACATACAAAGCCCTTTATTTATATATCTAAAAGAAGTAGATTTTGGTTACTTCCAAATATTTATTTATGGAAAGTGCTTAAAGAAAAATATATAAATAATATAAATTTGATAGTAGGAAAGATCTTTGCAGCGGCGTTTACAAAAATTGATAAGAAACAACTCAAAAAAATTTATTAATGACATGAGCTTCAAAATTTGTCGGAGGGAAAATGGTACATTTACTGTTTTTAATACGTTCTATGATATTTAGTATACTATCTGTTATTTATTAAATGTGAAAAGTAGATTTTATTAAAATATGTATCAAATAATCTAGATTTATTACTAAATTGAATCAGAATTTGACTTTTATTTTCGATTTGGATGTATATCAATTCCAAGGAATTTTTCTGTTTTAATGTACTTATTTTATTATTTGCCATAGTAGGCCAATGAAATACAAAATTTAAATAGCAACAATATAATCGTCTATATACATGTGGAAAAATGTGATACAAATGTGATAATAAATAAACAACTTACATGGGTATGCAGATGAGAATATAACTGTGTATATCTATTCCGTGACCTCAAACTCATAACTAAGAAACAAATAGTTCGTTCGTTTGTAAGAATGCACGTAAACTCTACTAATATTAAACATGTGTTTTTGTTGCAATAATTTGTAACTCTTAAGTTATATAGTCTCCAGGAAACAAATAACTTAAAAGCAATTTGCTAATCTGTTTTACTAACATTTAAACAAATTTGTGTAAATTCTATTTAAACCACTCTTGGAGACTTACCTGGCTACTTTTACTAATTATAACTTTAAGACTGACTGGTCTACAAAACCGTCGGAATTTTTGTCACTAGGTTTAAATAACGCAAGTTCTTTTAAATTTTAATTTACGCACTGTACAACATATGTATGTGCTGGAGACTTCAATGCAGGGTTAACACACGAACCTGCAAACAAAACGGCCGGTGCTTTCGGCCTGGAAGTCGCCGTATGCAACAGGTGCTAAAGAAGGATGCACTATAAAAGAGGTGTCAAAAAGTTGCCAGTGTATGAGTGCCAATATTGAGCAACAAGGCAAGAGAAATATAAAACGTGTGCCCATAGTACTAAAGGGCCGCATGCTAAGGTGCTGTGAGGGGCTAAGAACTTACAAGAGGTCTGCCCCAGTACCAAGACTTGACTTTCTGCGTCCACCCGCCCAAGCTCGAGCGCAGGCCGCCCAGGTACCCGCTCTGCAACACACTTCTTTCACTCATCTGCTCTCCTCATACTTTGGTACCACGGGACCCACTCTTCCTAGTGGTACCATTTTATCGCTACAGGTTATATAGGTACTACTGCGATTTAAAGGCTATTTTTTGGGATTTTTGCATGCTGAAGGTAAAGTTTTAATCTAGGCAGTGACGTGGCGGGAACGGCGCGTTTAAAATAATATTGTATACTGCCTTCCAGATGGTACCGGGAACCATGACCAAACGACGCGGTACTTCGTAGTCCGTTGGTTTAAACCAAGCTTACTGAGTTATATAATCGTTTACTTGCTTATTTGAAACAAATCAGGCTGCGCTCTAGGCATTTAGAGTTGTATAGGGTGTTTTATACGAAAATAGTTCACATTATGGAGTGAACTTTTCGAGGGCAACACAATGGTAACGACAGCAATAGAATATTAGTTTTGGTTTTCAAGCTACAGTCACAAAATGACAAATTTCAGCATGTATATTCGACGCCAGAGTTCATTTGTTTTTTAAAATATAAAAACAAAGTAGGAATATCTAGTATAGTTTGATTAATATATTGCTTGTATTTTTGAGTTACAATAATAATTTTTTAATACAACCCGCAAGCAATAATTTTAAAAAGTGTGAACAATAAATCTGTAATTAATAATAAAATAAGTGTTTTGTGTTATCTGTTAGTAAACTATGACACAATGGCATTTTAATGAAAATATTAGGAGCTAAGAAAAACAAATGCGGTTAAAATTTCGCTTTGACTCTTTCGTCAAGTGTCCGATATCTTAGAAGATAAAGAATAAAAAATTGTGAAGTTCTAGTTTTCAAAACTGAAACAAATTAAATATATACATATTTGAATGAAATAAATTACATTTACAACATCGTGTTTAACAAATAATGGAGGAAACTAGTTACAATTTACAACTTTATTGTCTAAGTCTTTTAATTATCTTTTTTAAATTTAATTTCATTAAGTAAGAAAACTGCGTCGTTTTTCAATAACGTGGCCTATTAGATATGCATTAATTAGAATTGCTAAAATTTCTATATTATTAAAGCTAACTACAATATTTAACAAAACTGGAAACATGATATCTATGCCAAAGCCGACTACGACTTTAAGTCACTTAAGAATTATAGCAATGCATTAATTCTGACTAAATGATGTTAGTTACGTAAAGACGTGCAAAAAACACTATTTTATTTTTTGTTCTTTGAAGCATGTATTCTATTTCTAATGAAGTTAAATGAAAATTTTGAGCTAGAAGAAAAAGTGTGAAATTTATTAAAAGCAACGTAAAATCAAGAACCGAATGTCTTTCTGCGTTTCCACTTCCCATAAAAAAATAAAAATATTAACATTTGTTTTTAAAGATATCATCAATGTACTCGTAATAACTGACGAATTTTTTGCTGCGACACAAATGTTTATTTTTTAAATATACGTGGTAACTAGCACTGAACTTATAAATCGCTTATTTTGTTAGTTGTTCACATAGATAGACTTCGTCGTAGTTAACTTTAGTAATAATAAAATTATAGAAACTTTTATTATTAGTATGGAGCTGATTTTAGGTTATAAAGAATTAAATTAGGCTATACAATATGTCTTAAAATTAGCCATAAAAAAGTTTAGACATATTGGTTAAAGCAAAAAATAAAAAAGTTTTTTCCAAATTTTCTAACAAAGCCTAGTCTTTTATTTTATAAAAAGTGCTTAACAATATTTTACTGGAGCAAATTTAAATTTATAAATATAGCCTATTGGCAAGCTCGTGTCTTCAGATTGGCCTCCTGTCAATGCCAAGTTAATATTGCATAATTGTTACTGCAGCCGGGATTAATTGAGAGTAGTTTTTTCAATTTTTTATATGCAGAAGGGCAAGCGCATCCAAAAATATTTTCTAAATATTGTAAAACCTCCCTTAGTATATACATTGATGCATAGAACGGCAAACCTTGTTTTTCACGGTTCAAGTATTACAAAATGTCCCTTTATATGTGGTACTACCGATAATGTGTGAATTAGATTATTTCATGTAGCAGATTTTTAGGCATAAAATATTTATTTTTAAGATGAAAGTAGGTTAAATATGCATTTACGTATAAGTGAAATGTAGGTAGAATATAGGTTAAATATGAGTTTATTAGAAACTTGTTTAAAAATAAGCAAATGGGCAAAAACAACTAGGGCTTAAATAATAAAATTTCTAGGAAACCCGTTTATGTAGCAATTCTATGTACAAACTGAACACCATACAAAATAAGCTTTATCCTGACATATGCCCTATAATTATTAAATGCTCTAAATTATCAGTAAAATCACAAATCTACGTAATATTTAAAGTACTGATGGGGCCATAATTATACCGATGGGGCCACAATTATATATAACAGCAATAAGATAACATGAACAAGAAGATAACACGTATTGCTTGAGTAAGAAAGAGATAAACATAGTAGCAAATATTCGAGAAGGCTTGACTCTTAATTTAATTATGACATTTGTCAACTAAACATGCCTACTAATATAATTTTTTTGTATGGCCATCTCTTTCTTACTCAAGCATTCTATTTGCTTGTTCATGTTATCTGATTGCTGTTATATATAATTATGGCCCCATCAGTATATAACAGCAATGAGATAACATGAACAAGCAAATAAAACGCTTGAGTAAGAAAGAGATAGCCATACAAAAAAATTATATTAGTAGTCATGGTTACTTGGCAAATGTCATAATTAAATTAAGAGTCAAGCCTTCTAGAATATTTGCTACTATGTTTATCTCTTTCTTACTCAAGCAATACGTGTTATCTTCTTGTTCATGTTATCTTATTGCTGTTATATATAATTGTGGCCCCATCGGTATATCAATAACGGTAAACAGATACAAATTGTAGTTTCAAAAATATTTACACTTACAATTTTTTATCAAAACTTATTTTCAAATAATGCACGGCTCGCTGGTAGTTTATCTTATTTAAAGCTATGAAATTGAAAAACGGATTAAGTAATATAATAGTCACTTAATTAATTTAATACTTAGAATTTGTTAATTATAAAAAATATTAAAAGCTAGGAAATAAATAAGTATTTGTTGTAGTTTTAGGAACTATAAGAATGTGTTTTTAAGTATGAATGTAAGTTAATATTTGATATTTTAACGCTGAATTTAAGATTAAAAATTCGTTATAAAATGCAACTTAGTAATGTATACGAGGACGACACTGACAATATCTAGAACGTCAAGTAAAATTGGTTGCAACTCACTGTTTGACATTTTGTTGTCACTCATCAGATCTCTTTATTCTTTGATATCACGGGATGCACCTTTACTAGTGCTACCGTTTATAACTAAAGCTTAACGAGAGCAGCGTGAACATCAATTAAATGTTAATTTTCGACTTCTAGTTAAAAAATTGAAACGGTAGCATTTGCAGTTGACTCATTTGTTTTTTAAAATATAGAAAATCAAAGTAAGATATTTGATTATTTTGATCTGATTAAATTTGACGGACCCATATAGATTTTTTTAACTTTTCAAACACCATTCGCACCGTCGGTATCTCGGAAATGGTAATAATACGAAGTGGGTTAAATTGGCGTAAAGTCGCTTGTGCTACAGGGTTTTCCGATTGCTTTTCACCACGTGTCAGTTGTGTTTCACTTTATCTCAAATACTTCTTCTTCGTGTCAATATTGACAAATGGGAATTACATTTTACAAACAGTGAAACACAATTGATACATGGTGAAAAGCAATCGGAAAACCCTGTAAGTAGTAATTACAGAAATAGAGTCTAGCCAGTCGGAAACGTTGTTTAGTCTAATTAGACTAAACCAGGACATTTTACTTAAAAACCGCTTTATAAAGGTTTCTACAGGTTTTAAAATTTTTCGCAAAACCATATGACATTTTTTATTTTATTCTGTGATAAACCAAAAACTAAGTTGGCAATACAAAAAGAAAATTGATCTTATGTACTTTATAGCAGTCAGCTTTCGTAACTTATAATTTTTTAAAATTTAATATTAAAAAGTAGCGGTAAAATTAAAAATCTACGTAACATTTACAGTCCATCAATAACGGCAAAGTCATAAATTCTTATTTTCAAAATTTCGTCATTTGTAGATAGCTATCAGATTTCCAATCGTATACCACTCAGTAGTATTTCTTCTTATTCAAAGCTATAAAATTGAAAGTGGAATAATGTCACATAATTTAATGAATAAATAGCATTGCTAATTTCGTTGACGTAAAGTAATATTAAAAACTCATAAATAAATACTTATTTGTTGCTGCTTATGAGCTGCAAGACTGCGCTTAATTTAAAATGAAAAATTCGTTATGCTAAAAACATGCCTGGATAATGTATACAATACAGCTTAGTAATCTACCAGGTGAGTTTTTTAAAGTGTTACAAGGCGATATCTCGAAAACGATTTACAATCTTTTCAAGAAATTTTGGTGGAAGGATAGGGAGATGGGAGGACATATTTTTGACATTTACCTCCTGTCTGTGTTTTGAGGGGCGGGGGGTAACTTTGGAATTTTAAATAGGATGGTGTTAGAACATTCGAATCTACGTAAAAAGCTACGTATGTGTACAAAAGACCTTTATTTACTAGCATCATGATATTGTGCATTTTCGTCATAGAAACAAAATATGAAAAGCTACTCATAACTCCCAAGGGACTTGTCAAATTGTTTCTCCCTCAAATTCATGGTAACAATGCAACTACAATTAACGTCTTAGCAACCATACAATAAGGCAATCCTTGATGTTACTTACAGATTCTAATTTTAAATGTCATTGTGACATTTTGAAATTTCATACTATTCTTACTAATGTGCTAGTAAATAAAATATTGTATGCACCACGGGAGATATTCATGTTCTTTACCTTCGGTTGACTTACAGACCTTTGGTCAGAGGCCCTCGGTCTGTAACACATGCCAACCTCAGGAAAAAAACGTATTCATATCTCCCTTAATGCATAAATATCTGTTTGATTTGCTTTTTCGATTACGAGATTATGATTAACTAAATTTTCATATTTTTAAAAAATGAAATTTTACTAATAAATCAAGTTCACTTATTTCAGAATTATTGTTTGTCTTCGTAGAAATGTATTAGTTCTACTTAAGTCAGCTGAGAATTTTGACGTTTTAATGATTATTTTACATTTAGTTTTATAACCTAGTAAATCATAATTCGGTAACCGATAGTAAATCAAAAAATGTTGTGTACACATACGTAGTTTTTTATGTAGATTCGAATTTTATAAACAAAGTACATCGTCCTATTTAAAATTCCATAGTTACCCCCCATTCCTCAAAACATAGAGAGGAGGTAAATGTCAAAAATATGTTTGCATATGTTCCCCCATCTCCCTATCACCTCACCAAAATTTCATCAAAATATTGTAAACCGTTTTCGAGATATCATCTTGTAACACTTTAAAAAACTCACCCTGTATAGGAGCATGGCATTGAAAATCTCTAAAATGAAAGACAAAATTAGTATCAATTAATTGACATTCTGTTGTCATTGATACTTTAGTGCCATAGGATGCACTTTTCTTTGTGGTGCCATTTTGTTGCATGTTATTTAAGTACTGCCTTGTAGAGTAACATGTCGAAACGCGTTACTTTTTGCGGTACACGTAAACGGCAATCTATTCGTATACGCTGGTTTAAAATAAAGTAGGCTATTGCTTAATAAGTTGTAACGACTGATATATTTGCTTATTTGAACTAAAGCAGGTTCTGCAAGTTGTACATTGTATAGGGTACCATTTTTAGACAATATTAAGTGAGAATCATCGTTATTATTAGAGGTAAGTAGAAAAAAAAAGGTTTTCACATTCTGGAACCAATTTTTTTAGATTTCTAGAGCAACACGATGACGAAACCATAAATCGATTGTCTCTTTTGGTTTTCGAGCTGCAGTTCCGAATAGATGTATGTAGTTTTACATTGAAATCATTTTCTAATTCTAATCATATTTAGAAGTAATATTTTCATGTAGTATCTATGAAGGTATTTACTCGATTTGAAACTCCCCTGTATACAAACGCCTAGAGGTACTCAATTACTTATTTAATAAATATTTGCATAAAAAATACTAAAACACAGAAGTAAAGAATTATCTGTTGTAATTCTAAGAACTGCAATACTGTGTTTGTTAAGTGTAAGTTTTTGAACTCCTAGCGTAATTTACGGTGAACACATTCATCTTTATATATACAGGGTGTTTCGGAATTGTACGGCACTATTTTAGGGATGTGTTCCCCAGCACGAATTAAACAAAAAGTTCATACAAACATGAGACCTAAACGGCTTCGTTTTCAAGATACAGGATGTTGAAGTTTAAACAACTTTTTGTCAAAAATTTTGAAAACGGCTAAAGGTATTCTAATGAAACTTGGTGTAGGTTAGTATTTCATAAAGTGGAATTGTTCGGTCAAAATAAATTTAATTTATTTTCACCAGTGGCGTGCATCGAGGCCACCTCAGTTAACTTATTTTAGAAAAATCTGGTACGCCACTGTTTTTAGCCAAAAGTTTTGTAGCTATTGTAAGATTGTTTGTCATTAAATAATTATTTTGAAAAATTGCTTTAAGCTGTATTTTAAAAACGAGGCCGTTTAGGTCCCATTAACATCCAATCAACGAAATTGCTGTTATAGAATTTTCCGTTTTTCTCGAAAAAAGTTTATTCCATCAATAAAATAAAAGATACCTCTTTTGTATAGTTTCAGTGGATGAAGCTAAAAAACTTATCGTATTGGCTAAAAAACAGTGGCGTAACAGATTTTTCTAAAATAAGGTAACTGAGGTGGCCCGATGCACGCCACTGCTCGAAATTAATTAAATTTATTTTGGTCAAACAATGCAGCTTTATGAAATACTAACCTACACCAAGTTTTATTAGAATACCTTTAGGGATATCCAGATTTTTGAAAAAAATGTTGTTTAACTTCAATATCCTGTATCATGAAAACGAAGCCATTTAGGTCCCATTTTTGTATGAACTTTTTTGTTTATTTCGTGCTGGAGAACACATCCCTAAAATAGTGCCGTACAATTCCGAAACACTCTGTATAATTCTTCTGTACGTGTGTATGTCACTGAACTCCTAAACGGCTGGACCGATTTTCATGAAATTTTGTGTGTGTTTGAGTGGGTTTCTAGATGGTTTAGATTCACAATTGGACCCGGTAGGTGCGGCTGCAATCGGGTTCAAGGAATTAAAAAAAAATTTTTTGACGATTTTTAAAAATTTTATTAAGATTTATCGCATATCAGAACATATAACCCCAAAATGTCAACCCCCTCCACCACCCTCCAATATTTTTTAAAATTAAAAAAATTGAAAATTGTAATATCAAAAAACCTTTGTTGAACCCGCTAATAGCAGGCAAACCAACGTTCGGGCAGGACAACGTCTGTCGGGTCCGCTAGTAGTATATATAATACAACTTACGAAACTGAAAATATCTAGAACGTCAAACAAAATTAGTAGCAATTCATTGTTTCATATTTTGTTGTTGCTCATCTGATCTCATACTTTGGTACCGCGGGATGCATAACTAAAGCTTTTTTAAGCTCTATGGCTAATTGTTCAAATTATCTCTGCCGAAGCTAAAGTTTTAATCTTGTTAGTGACATCGAAAATAATGTTTTACACGACCTTCCATATGGTACCATGAACTATGTCCAAACCGGTATTTGGGATGCCACAATCAAGCGCCAATCTGTCCGGACGCTGCGCTGGTTTAAAACTAAGCAGGCTATTGCTTGATTAGTTATCCAAATTGTTATTTAAGTAATTATTTAAGACTATAAAAAAACATTACGCCAGTTGTACACAAAGAGTGCCATTTTCGAAAAGGTTTTTGGTACTATTAGAGTTTTACGAAATTAGTTGACCAACCAAAGTGGCCATTTGATGAATTTTGTTCATATTGAATTTGACGCCCCAAATTGCCTTATTTTTAATCTTTTCAAACATACATTGTAATTCACTTAAAGGCTCACCATTGTCATAAGAGATACAACGTCGGTTAAATTGGGGTAAAATTGTGCTAAGTAGTAATTCAAACAGAAATATGATTTAGTCAATATCAAACGTTGTGGATAGAATCAGAGTAAACCATGACACCCTCCGTAAAAAATTCTCTTAAAAAAGATAAATTAAAAACTAAGTTGCCTGGACTGAAAACGAATTGTCTTTATGTACTCACTGCAGTTAGCTTACTTATCATGGATTTTTTCTTATTAAATATTAAAAAGTAGCGGTAAAATTAAAACTCTACGTAATATTTAAAATTTATCGATAACAGTAAACATCTATAAATTCTTATTTTTAAGATTTCCTCACAAATAATAGTTATAGATAGTTATCAAAGATTCATTAGAATTTCCAATCCTGTACGACTCAGTGGTTGTTTGTCTTGTTTAAAGCTATGAAATTGAAAAATGGAATGTAATTTATCAGTAATAATGTATTAAGGGCAAATGCTTTTGCCGGTAAAAATGTTTTACGAAAGTATTTTGTTTTGGCAATGTCACAAGACAAACTAACTTGATCAAATTCCCGAGCCGAAGGCGAGGGAATTTGTCAAAGTTAGTTTGTCGAGGGGCATTGCCAAAAAAACAACAAATCGTGAGTAAAACATTTGCCGAGCAAAATCATGAGCCCAAAATACATTTTGTAGACTATTTCCCAAATATCGGTTTATTTTGACATTTATACTGATGCGCAATGACAGTTTAAATGACGTTTCTTAAATACCACCTTGATTAAAGCAACATATTTGGTGGTTGCCGTGGATGCAAGTGGCAAAAGAAACTGACAAAATCCCAAGGGAAAATTTCGATTTTTTGTCACTACAAAAACACAGGATTGGTTGAATTTTGAAAAAGCATGGCTTTTCATTGGATAATAAGAGATGTGGGAAATAGTCGAATAAATCGCATTCTTAATAATGTTTACGTTAAATAACATTAAAAGCTTATATATGAAGAAGTATTTTTAGTACGTAGTTTTAGGCAATATAAGGCTGGGCTTGTAAGTGTAAGTAGTGTAAGATTTTATTTTTAAGCTCTTGACGTTTAATTTAATATAAAAAATTCGTTATTTTGAAAACAGATCTCAATAGTGTATAAAATACAACTAAGTATAGGTTATAGAAAAATATCTAGAATGCAAGAAAAATTGTAGTAATTAATTGCCACTCATACTTTGGTACTCCGGGATGGGCTTTTATTTGTGGTATCACTTTATCGCTACGTGTTATTCAGGTACTGCTGCGGTTTAAAGACTATTAAAATAATAGGTCTTGGAGGTAGTTTTAAGAACCAACTTCAAACGCGATACTTCTCAGTGTCACATACAAACGACAGTGTGTTCATATACCTACGTTCGTTTAAAATGAAGCAAGCTGCTTAATAAGTTCTACGGACTGATATTTTTTATTTGAAACAAGGCAAGGTTTTATCAGTTGTACGGGTACGGGGTACTTGGATTTCTATTATTGAAAGTTTTACTCTTGGCAGTGACACATCGGAAACAGCCCAGCTTTAAATGTTATCGAGTATCCTGTCCAAACACTTCATATAAACGGTTATAAACAGTTAAATGTTATACAAATAGTCCGGTCAAGTTAGTTCGAAAACTAGTGGTAGGCTTACAAAAATTCGCAAGAAGCTGAATATTGGTACAAATATTGAGAACACCATCATAAACAAATTGTGAAAAGTCCCCATCGATCCCAAGTGTGCAAAAAAAATTATTCAAGGTCAAAGTTCGAAAAAATGGGTTTTTTGCATTTTTCAGCCAAACGGTCAGTTTTATCATAAAAATATGTCATACAAAAATTGTAGATCATGTAATTATCTATAAAAATTGTTCTTACATTTTTTTCCCTAAAAATTGCCATTTCTGAGATATAGCAATTCTAAAAGTTGAAAAAGTCGTGTTCTCCCTAATATGCCCGCCTATATACATTACGGGACCCGTAGTATAAGTTAAAATATTGATCTGTCAAAAAAATGTCGCAATTTTGCTTCATTTGTAATAAAGATTTGACTGAAAGTGAAATTGTTACTGTTGATCGTGGCATGAAAACGTTGATTGATGCAAGTGTTGACAGAGATGATGGATTTTCTGAATACTTGAAAGACCAGAATTCTGTGACAGTTCACGTGCAGTGTCGTAAAAAGTACACTCGGAAGAGTACTATTGCTGCAGTTAAAAGACAACATGAAGAGGAACAAGCCAGTACATCTAAAATAAGTCCTCCTCGTACTAGAACACGCGTAAGTGAATCAGTTTTTTGTTTTAAAAAATTTGGCTTATTTTGCGGTGATGAATTGAATGAAGACTATGAAAAGAAAAAAGCAATGAAATACCGGCGTAGATTTTGTAAAGTGGCTACACTTTCATTCAAAGAATCTGTTCTGAAAGTAGCTCAGACTCGTTCTGATGATGTAGCAAAATCTGTTACTACTCGCATTGAATTTGAATATGATTTAGTTGCTGCTCAGGCTAAGTATCATAATGATTGCTACATTTCCTTCTTGAGACCGTCCACTGGGGGTAAAGTCGGTCGTCCTGAAGATGAAGCTACGAATCTTGCAATGGAAGAAATATTTACATACATTGAAAATAGCGATGAGTTTACATTAGAAGAATTAAAAAATATTTGCGAAAATTCAACTTTAGATAACAGAACCATTAAGATACGATTAAAGTTGAAGTATGGTGATAAAATTATTATAAGTGAAAAATCGGGAAATTTAACATTCGTATGTTATATTGATAATGATATTCTTAATCAAACTTGGTATGACAAAAAAATTTCAAATGAAGAAGAAAAGCGATTTGTGATCCTGGAAGCTGCGGCAGCAATCATTCGAGAAGATATTCAATCTGTAGTAATCGATAATTCTAATTACCCTCCGCCAGGACGTATCTTTGAAAATATTAACAGTAATATTCTAGAGTCACTGACTTATTTTTTGGAACAAGTTATTCTAAAAAATAAACGATTAAATTTTGAACATTTAAAATTAGTTTGTAAAGGGTGTTTTTTTAGAGGGACCGAACTTTAGATTGAAATTAAACACAGAAAAATGTTTTTAATATCCATGAAATTGGCCTTATTTGAAAGATAACTTTATGGCATTTATGTTTGAATATGATTTCGGACATGTGACCGCCGCGGCTGGCGTGTAGATGACGTAATCTGGAGGTCCAATTTTCACACACTCTTCGCAGTAAATCAGGCTGTATTTCGGCAATAACGCGTCGAATGTTGGCTTCCAAGTGCTCAATTGTTTCCGGTTTATCGACGTAGACATGCGACTTTACATATCCTCAAAGAAAATAACCTAACGGCGTCAAATTGCAAGAAAGATTTGGTCAGTTAACAGATCCATTTTGTGGATCCATTTCGTGTTACAGCCTGATTTACTGCGAAGAGTGGGTGAAAATTGGACCTCCAGATTACGTTATCTACACGCCAGCCGCGGCGGTCACATGTCCGAAATCATATTCAAACATAAATGCCATAAAATTATCTTTCAAATAACGCCAATTTCATGGATATTAAAAACATTTTTCTGTGTTTTATTTCAATTTAAAGTTCGGTCTCTCTAAAAAAACCATCCTTTACAAACATTAGCCATAGTATTATGACTGCTGTTCGACCTCGGTCTTAAGTCCAAATTACAATTGGGTCTCTCAATTTTTTTCCATCGACGATTTGGGTCAAAACGTCTTATACACATTTTTTCATCTTTTGGTTTGTGCTCATCTTATAATGATACTGTGATGTACGAAGTAGCTACAGTTTTTCATCAACCACCTCATATCTTAACACCAGAAACTGGCACGTTTATTCAATATGTTGCAGACAATGCTGATATAAATCTAAATACGCTAGACGGTCATAACACGCTTCACATAATGGGTATCATTCAAATTGTTACTCCAAAAATTCAGTTTTACTAGAAGAGCCTATACCACGAATACAGAAACCTCCTTCGGCCAAAGATTTCGCGGCAAAAGCTCATGTGGCAATATAGGTCTATCAAAATAATGGTGTAGTAGGTTACAGTAAAATAAATGTCCAAGATTTTGCTTATGGAAGTGAAGCTACAGTATCTTTACTGAAAAAAGTCGATGTGTTATGGTTATATGGCAAAACGAAAAATTTATCGTTACCCAGTTGGAATGGTTATATTGAACGTTTGACAAATAACCTGCCAGTAACTACAATACTATATACACTACTTTACTTTGTGCTTTAGATAATGCAAAACGTTATGGTCACGATGTATGCATTATTACTTTTGATCAGCCTCTGTATGCAAAAGCTCGAGAAATCGTGTCAGCTGCACCTGAAGGGTCTGAATTATCGAAGATCATTATCAGGCTCGCAGGATTTCATCTACTGATGTCGTTTTTTGGAGCAATTGGTTACATTATGCAAGGAAGCGGCATGAAAGAAGTACTCTCTTTGATTTATGCACCTAAGTCATTAGAAAAAATGCTCAGTGGTCATGCTTACGCGAGAGCTGTTCGAGCTCGTACATTACTTCAGCTTACTTTAGCAACAATAATATCAAAAGAACTTGTTACTGATGACGTCATGGATGCAAATCTTATCATTACTGTTGAAAACGTAATAAATAACACTATTTCATATAATAATATTGAAAATGATATTGAAACATCTGAAGCATTACTTTATCAGTTTAATCAAAGACTAAGAGAATATGAAGAACGAGGACCTACCGCAAAACTATGGATACAATATTTTCATATGGTGTCGATAGCAAAAGAGTTTATTAGAGCTGAACGTATGGGAGATTGGGAAGCTCATTTGAACAGCGTTAAAGAAATGCTTCCTTATTTCCACGCATCAGGACATTTTCCTTATGCTAAGTCTGCGCACTTATATCTACAAGATATGTTAAATTTAGAAAACTTTATGAATCCTAATGTTTACCAAAGATTTACAGAAGGATTTTTCACTGTCAGACGTTCTGGCAAGTTAACTTGCGGAACAAGAAACGAGTACAATTAGCTTGTCTTTCCCCAACCTCTGCTTCTGCTCATCAACATCTTTATCGAGTATATTATCAAGTTCATGTGTGGCTTGGTAATCAACTGAACCCAGAAGACTGGGGTTGGAAGTTAACTAACGATACGTTGGAGCCAATCCAGACTTTACTTCCACCTGCACCAGAAAAGCTCCTCAATGCTATTTTTGCAACTGCAAAAAGGGGTGTACTTCTAAATGCGGCTGCAAAAAAGTCGGATTGTTTTGTTCAGCAGCATGCACCAGTTGTCAAGGCCAGTCCTGCTCCAATGTTGAATCTCCAACAGAAGATGATTCTTACGACATCAGCTGTTACTACAATTCACTTGCACCCAGCAGGAAGAAGCAGAAGCAGAAACAGAAGAAGAAGAAGCAGAAGAAAAAGAAGAAGAAGAAGAAGGAGGAGAAGAAAAAGAAGAAGAATAAGAAGGAGAATGAGAAGAAGAAGAAGAATGAGAAGAAGAAGAAGGAGAATGAGAAGAAGGAGAATGAGAAGAAAGAGAAGACGACACTTGAAGTTCCATTACATAATTACATTATGGAATAGGCCTACCGGGGAAACCACGTTAAAAAAAAACGAGCCAAGTACACTACCTCACAGGTGGCGTGGAAACGTGTGCATATTATGGAGAACACGACTCTTTCAACTTTTATAATCGCTATATCTCAGAAATGGCAATTTTTAGAAAAAAAAGTAGCAGAACAAGTTTTATAGATAATTGCATGATCTACAATTTTTGTCTGATATATTTTTATGATAAAACTGACCGTTTGGCTGAAAAATGCAAAAAACCCATTTTCACAAACTTTGACCTTGAATATTTTTTTTTGCACACATGGTATCGATGGGGACTTTTCACAATTTGTTTATGATGGTGTTCTCAACATGTGTACCAATATTCAGCTTCTTGCGAATTATTGTAACCTTGAATGTCTATTTTGACCGGACTAAAACCTATATTTGTTTATTTGGTATAAGGCAGGTTCGGCTCTCTTATTTTATTGAAGGTACGTCGAAGAAAATAGTTTGCACATTATGGGGCCAATACGATGGCAAAAATAAAAATCGACCATACCTTAGGGTTTCTAGCTACATATGCACAAAATTTCAACAACACTGTTTAGTGTCGCTGCTTATTTTTTTTTGTCAAAATATGAAAAACAAAAGAAGACATTTTTAATACGCCTTATGACTTAGAATAATCTAAACTAGTTTGAATTTAATTAATACATTGCTCGTATTTTTGAATTCAACACACTTCTTATATTTTAATACAGGCAGTGGTAAGTTGTGAAACTTTTAGTAGATTTTTAGCTTTTCATGGATAGTGCCAGGGAGAAGCTGGTGTAAATATAATAAACTTCTAAAAAAATTGAATGACGTTAGTGGAAAGAATGAAAAATACGAATCTGACTCAACAGTCAAGTACCTACTTTTAATTTTCAAAACGCCCAAAAATGTTATGTCGGAGCTATTTTAAATTCGTAGGGCAAATATGAAATCACATCTACTCCGATAACTGTTTTTTACCAAGTTTTCAATTGTTACTTCCCTCGTCTAAAAGACGGAGGTGTAGTAATTGCGAAAAAATCACCTTCGGAGATTTCTTCAAATCTTCACGTTTCAGGGTCCATAGATGACGAAAAACAGGTTTTCTCAATTCCGCCTGTCTGTCTACCTGCCTGTTGCCGGTGTAACTCAAAAACTATTTCTTTGAGAAAGACGATACTTTGCATGCAGATTATATGCTTTCCTGGCATGAAACCGAGAAAATTTAGGGTAAAATATATACAGAATAACTACAACTGCGATTATCCAAAGGTGCACGGTTTTTCGTTACTAAGACAATTTCTTAAATTTTTCCATACATTATAACTAGCTATTATCAGTGGAGTTTCTTTTTTTCAAATAATTTAAAAAGGAAGTGATGACAGTGACATTTAAAAAAGTTTGTAACGCCTATGAATAAAAGGCAAAGTTAAAAAAATTGCTTGCACTTTTTGTTTTAATTCGAGAACTATTACTCACTAAATAAAAGTGATACTTTGCACACAGCTCAGGTGTTTACCCTTGACGAACAAGCTCATATTTTGGCCTCAAAATATACAGGGAGTGCATTTAAAAAAATATTGTTTATTGTTGCTTCATCTGAGAAATAGATAATTTCCACATAGCGCAGGCTTAATCCTCGACGAAAATGAGAACCAACAGATACAAGATAAGTGTTTTAAAAAATAAAACAAGGATAAACAAAAATGAGTTGTATTTAAGGCAGCCGCAACTCACCGATCGGAGGCGTCCTCGGTAGCCGAGGCAGCTATCATTAAAATCGCATTTGCAGACTCGTTTGCAGAGGCTGAAGTTTGAATCCCATTGCGACTAATGCTTCTTTATTTTAAAATTGATGTAAGTTGCATAGCCAAGTGTTTAGTTTTATGGTTTAGTACTATTACGAACGTGAAGATATTTTTACCCCTATTTTCCTTTGATTTTTAAAATTATTTAGTGTCACAACGTCCACATGCGAGGGAAGTTCTGAGTAAA
Source organism: Agriotes lineatus (assembly GCA_940337035.1). Lineage (NCBI taxonomy): Eukaryota > Metazoa > Arthropoda > Insecta > Coleoptera > Elateridae > Agriotes > Agriotes lineatus. Next base: position 20,676,670 of record OW679198.1, on the reverse strand, counting down.
GCCATTTACAAATTTCTTTCTCCATTACCTTGTGTATTATGGGGAGTAGAGTAGTCAGAGGTTGACATATTATTGAATTCAAAAGAGTGTAATCCTAGGCCTTCATTTCATTTAAATACTTGCCAACTCGAAATTACGTTCATTGAAATTTATACTTAAGAAATGCATTTTTCGTGGCCATCGATAAAATCTGGTATTATCGCCAAGTAATATCGATGAAATATGGTAACAAATTATAATAAGATGGAAAATGACTATGATTTTCTCTTCTGAAGTATTCATACACTTTATCAAAAGTAGGTATAACAGCAAATTTGGCGGCGTAAGCTATATATTTTGGAATATGTTACAGAAGTATTTGATCAAGATGGCTTTCTAAACAAGCGTTAATCAGTAAACGTATTATTATATCGTTTTTGAATTATACACACGGTGGCGAAAACTATCGACACCTTTCAGAACAGGTGTATGAGATTTCAATCATTTTCATATTGCAAACAACTTTTACCAATCATAGTTTTGTGTACTACCAGGATACTTTACTCGATTTCGAATTTTGGAATCTCCCCTGTATACGTACTCAAATACTTAAAAGTGCATTTTGAGTTTGAGAAGGTGCATACATTTATGTAATAATAAAATTTTCCATATGACCAATTTTCTGCCGACCACTGTATAGTGTATTTACTTCTTAGAAGAAATGTATTTATTAATTCTGCCTAAATTATGTTAATCTATACGTAAGAAAAAGCATTACAAATCTTTATTTTGCTTTTTGATAGTTTGGAAACAAAGGAGTTCTGGCAGAACTTTAATTTTTTTTAAATTTTCGACTGCAGTTCGAAAACTACAAAATATATTTGATTTCTATTTTGAATTTTATGTGACATCCTATTCTATTTTAAATGGGGTTAAATTGGCATTTCTGTTATTGTAGAAAATGTAGAACTAGAAGCAAATAGCCTGAAAATTATTGTCGAATACATGGTACTACGAAAATTGTAGAAACGTTTCTTATCAAAGAAAGTCATAAATAAAAAAAATTAGGTGATATTGAAATTTTAGCAATAACGATAAACACATAAAAAGTTAATGTAGGAGGCAGTAGCGATGTTCTTATTTAATGATACGAAATTAAAAGATGGGGGCGCAGTGCTAGTCATAAATCATACATAAAAAAAGGTTTTACTCACAACTTCCTTAGCAAATGTACGTTGTGACACTAAACAATTTTAAAAATCAAAAGAAAATAAGAGCAAAAATATCTTCACCTTCGTAATAATACTGAAATAATAAACGAAAACACTTGGTAATGCAAATTATATAAATATTCAAATAAAAAACGCATTACCGGTGATAGAATTCGAACTTCAGCGTCTGGAAACGAGTCAGAGAATACAATTTCAATGTTCTGTGCGTGTCTCGAAGTAAAGGGCACTTTCGCTGCCTCGCCCACTCAGAACGCATCAGATTGATGAGATGTTGCTGCCTTAAATAGAACGCATTTATTGTTTACCCATGTTTTATTTTTAAAATATTTATTGTGTATCTGTTGATTCCCATTTTCGTCAAGGGTAAAGCCTGAGGTGTGTGTAAATTGCTACTAGTACCTATTAAACTTAAAGTAAAAATAAACAAATTTTAATTTTGTTAAGGTGCTCACTCTGTATATATTTATCTGAAATTTTCTCGGTTTCATGGCAGGTAGATATATAATCTGCATGGAAAATATCGTCTTTCTCCAACAAATAGGTTTTGAGTTATACCGCCAACAGGCAGATAGACAAACATACTGACAGACAGGCGGAATTGATAAAACCTGTTTTTCATCATCTAGGGATCCTGAAACGTGAAGATCTAAATAAATCTAGGAAGGTGATTTTTTCATGATTACAATACTTACTTCCTCTTTTAGACGAGGGAAGTAAAAATAAAATTCAGAAATAAAGAAGCATTTGTAGTAGTTTTAAGAATTGCAAGTCATTTTTTAAAATCATAGGACTTAATTTAAAATGAAAAATTGACATTATGTCTTCCCAACTTGTCTGATCTGCTTCTACCTTTATAAAATAGGATGCACTCTTCCGAATGGTACCATTTTGTAAGGAAAGTTTATTTACTTTTTACTGCGATTCAAAGGCTTTTTCAAACTGAAGGTAAAGTTTTCATCTCTAACCGCCTTCTACATGAAACCGAGAACCACGTCCAAACGCGGTATTTCGCAATGCCACACGCATACCGCCATCTGTCGGTACATGCTGCTTTAAAACGAAGTAGGCATTGGTGAGTGACTTCTCAAAATTTTTATTTACTTATTTGAAACAAAGCCAAGTTGTGTCAGTTATGGGGGGGCATCCCATTTTGGATGGTATTTTTGTTATTATTACATTTAAAAGGGATCGTTTGCAAAGTTTTGAGAGCAACGTGATAACAGAAATCCCTTTGCCTTTTCGATCTACAGTTTTTTAAAAATATCAATTATCAAAGAAGGGATTTTTGACGAATTTAGAGATTCACCGTTGGTATCACTAAAATGGCGAGGAATAAAAGGTCGGTTAAATTGGGGAACTCTGTGATTAGTAATAATTAAAACAAATCCGCAGTGGCCAATCTAAAACTATGCGGATATAATCAGCCTACGCCACGGCGCGACGTTTTAGTAAAAAGTTGCTTAAAAAAGTTTTTACAGATTTTAAAAATTTGCACTAATAAAGAAGCTATTTAAAACAACGTATTCGTCTTCTTCTACCTGGTGCTTCCCATATACAGGGTGTTAATTAAGTACGTAGACAAACTTTAAAGGGTGATTCCTTGATCAATTCTAAGATAAAAAGTTAATACAAACATGGGACCTAAACGGCTTCGTTTTCAAGATACTGGGTGTTGTGGTTTAAACAAAAACAGTTTTTTTCAAAAATTTGGAAAACGGATAGAGGTATTGTAATGAAACCCGGTGTAGGTTAGTATTTCATAAAGTGGCATTGTTCAGTCAAAATAAATTTAATTTATTTCCACCAGTGGCGTGCATCGGGGCGACCTCAGTTACCTTATTTTAGAAAAATCTGGTACGCCACTGTTTTTTAGAAAAAAAATTTGTAGCTATTGTAAGATTGTTTTTTATTAAATAACATTTTTTAAAAGCTTCTTTAAACTGTATTTTGAAAACAAAGCCGTTTAGGTCCGATTAACTTCCAATGTACGAAATTGCTGTTACAGATTTTTCCATTTTTCTCGCAAAATGTTTATTCTATCAAAAAAATAAAAGATACATCTTTTGTATAGTTTCAATGGATAAAGCTAAAAAACTTGTCGTATTGACTAAACAATAGTGGTGTACCAGATTTTTTTGAAATAAGGTAACTGAGGTGGCCCCGATGCACGCCACTGGTGGAAATAAATTAAATTTATTTTGACCAAACAATGCCACTTTATGAAATACTGACATACACCAAGTTTCATTACAATACCTCTAGGCGTTTTCCAGATTTTTGAAAAAGAATTTTTGTTTAAATTTCAACACCCTGTATCTCGAAAACGAAGCCGTTTAGGTCCCATGTTTGTATAAACTTTTTACCTTAAACTTGATCAAGGAATCGCCCCTTAAAGTTTGTCTACGTACTTAATTAACACCCTGTATATTTGTGAATTAATATCCCTTTAAAGGAAATGTTGGCTATTTATTTTGAAGTGGGAAATCAATTAGGTGTTCGCTGTTGACGTTTAGTGTAGGCTCACCATATTGTCCTAGAGTGTATGTTAGGTTGGTTTGCTATTCGAGTATTTAGGTTGACTCCAATGATGACGCAATCGCTTTCGTTTATTTTATTTATTGTATCCTAGAGATCTTTGTAGAATTTTTCTGTATTTTATTTCCGCTCTCCTTCTGGAGCATATATACTACACACTGTTAGAGTACATCGTTTATTCGAAGTGTTACTATTATTTTACTCTTACTTGTGTAGTTTTTAATGGTTTCTTGAGTTTATTGTTAATGCGAATAGCTACTCCTGTTGCTGCTCCCTTATTTCTTTCTACTTCGCTTTGTATAATTGTGTATGTTTGGTATCCTTGTGTTCTTTTTTATTTGTTCCTCGTTTCAGAGATAACCGTTATATCGATATGATCTTGTATTAACTCTTTTTGTAGTTTAAACTTCTAAGGTTCCAAGTAGCGACTATACACGTTTTTGGTATTTCTTTCTCTCTGTCGTTTCCTTTTTGATAAATTCGTCATATTTTTATCCGTCCCTTCCGAGGCTGTTAACTAATAGACATAACGATGAACGAAAAATTAGCAAACTAAGCCTTAGACGCAGATATACAGGAGCAGAAGTGAAGATAGATCAATACTTAGTAGTCCCTAAAAATCAAGATCAACATGAGACGGGAAAAATGATAGACAAACATCAGAAGAGCGAATACGAATACAAAATAAATCTTTTAGAAGAGAAATTATATAACAATAGATTTAACCAATATGTAATGAAAAAAGAGTTTTTTTTTAAATTAATGAAGAAATACACAACATAGAAGAGATAATAAAGAAAGCGTTAGAAAGAAGATTGAAATAATGTAAATGTAATAATTAAATTAAAGAAGATTGCATATAAAAGATAAATAAAACGAAAACAAATATAATGAAAAAAACAAACAAACCAAAAATGAAGGTTTAAAATGCGCATGGACAAAGTTAAGATCAATTTTAGAAACCAGACTTCGATATACAAACTACTAAGACATTTAAATCGTAGTGAGAATGATACTGTATAGCCAACAGGTCTGTATATAGAGAGTGCCTGGCACCTCTTTCGAAAATTTGAGCACCCCTTGGAGAACTTACAACATTAGGACGTTTTGGAAGATGCCACACTAGATCGAAACAATAAGAAAAGTGTTGCATAGCAATTCAATATGTTTTAAATGGTGAAATTCAAGAACTGACTCGTATGTATGTTCGTATAGCATATTTTGGCGGGGAGACCTGGTTCTGCGAATCGAGCAGTTCCGCCAGCCAACTTTATGATATCTTGAAGTTATCATATCAGTGTATATTGTGTGTGTAGCATGTGTTGTGTGTGGTCACATTACTCTTTCCCCCAGACCAATCTTCCAGGAAGAGCGCCGTTAATTGTATCCCAACGGCGAGTAGTGAAATACCGATCCAACGGACTGCGAATGGATTCGAACTGAGGACTCGCTTATTGCAAGTCTGAAGCTCTTACCTAGTGCGCCTCGCGGTTGTGAAACCTGTACTGAACTAGGTGCAAATACCTTTAAAGATTTGACACTTAAACTTTTTGGTGCTATGATGGTGCTTCAGTTATGAGCTGTCGAGGTCGTAACGGAGGAGTTCAAGCATTAATACTAGAACGATTGAACAGAATGATCCCTTATGTGCATTTCTGTAATCGCAGATTGCACCTTGTTATTGTAAAAGCAGTAAATTATGTTTCAGAGATCTTCCAAAAAAAAAAACCGATTCTGCCCTGTATGAGTCATGCTCTCTCTTGGCTGTTGGAACAATGATGGAATGGCAATCTAAATGCGAATATTTGAAATAATTTAAGTTGCGAACAAAGCCCTCCAATCAGTTTGAGCGATTTATTTGAGGTTACAAATGCTCCTATAAAGTGCTTTTAAAAATTAGAACTGGTACTATATATACAGGGTGTTTCTAAATAAGTGTCGCAACGGAACACTGTAGATTCCTAATGAAAAAAGGAACACTTTCTTCGTCCTCGATTTTTCTTTCCGGGCTTTCGTTTTCGAGATGTCAAAAATTTTCACAAAAGCTTTTAAACTTTTAAAACAAATGACGTAGCAACATAAAGGTGATTGTAGTGTATGTCCTATAATTAAAATCGCTATACCCCTTCAAGATTTTTTCATGAAAATTGATATTAACGAAGTTAATGAATTTATCCGTTACTTTATTTCCACACTGTATAATTAACGGTTGACTTATAAGGATACTTATAATCTCTTGACACTTTTGCTTGCAGCAGTGTGAATGGAAAATTTGGTTCTGCTTGCGTTTGAAGAGGAACAAAACATTGACGTGGATGCTCTTTTCAGAAACTTAATAACAAACGTAGCAGGCGCTTGAATTTTATTAATTATTTATTTTGTACTATACCTACATATATTCAATCAAAGTTACTTTATTTGTTTATTTCTCTTGTTTTTAATAGATATATTGAAAATTTTAACATATTCACAACTTTATATCATTTTAGTGCAGCCATTTAAACCATATTTGGTACAGAGTACACTTGGATAGGACCCCTTCAAATATGGTATTATCAATCTCTAGAATTAGTCAATGGCGAAGATTGGTAATCAGTGTCATACATTTAATAAAAAAAACCTGTGAAAAATTACGGCGATTTAAGGTGTCATTTAATTATAGAAAAAAGTGGTCCTTCGATTTTGGCATGCCTGATAGTTTTTAGAAAATTTGACTTTTATATTGTATTTCACCGTTTTTGCAAAAATTCGAACTAATATTTTTTGCTCAGAAAAAAGTGTACATCTGACAAGTGATGTGGTGTTGATCCATTGTTGCTTAAAGTGGTAGGATTTTAAATAATAAAATGAAGAACTTGTAGTCTTCCCCACAAATTATGGTGGTTTAAATTATTTAGTAATCCTCAGTCGCGAGTAGCTAAATTAACAGATTGGAGTTAGAATGGGAATAGCAGACTTCTTGACATTTTCAAGGTCTTGTCTTAAGTTCAAGACAAGAATTTTTTGTGGGTTTCGAGAAAACGCAATTAATTTTAATTTAAGACAAAAATTGCTTGAAAATGACAAAAATATCTTGACATTTCCAAAATTTTGAGCTGTATGACAAGACAAGAAATTTCCGTCAAATCTACCAAGGAACTATGAGAACTTACCAGGATGTTTCTGTTTTTTGTTTTATTAAACCTATGGTTAATTGTAGATATTTATAATATCACATTTTTAGTAGCCCTGTCCAAATGTACTGTATACCAAATTTTGTTTTAATGGCTGCACTAGTAAGGAAATCCTAAGAAAAGCACCACATATTTTAGAAAAATCTCGTACTAGATCGAAAACGAAGAATTTTTGATTATATAACCTTTTTTTCTGAAATTGGATATATATTTTAACGTACTTAAATTACATCCTGTATATAAACGTTTTTAATAAAAATATATATTGCTATGGTCATTATGACTTTATTTTATTTTTATTGAAATTAATTATTATTCTCAGGGCTTTATTCTATTTTGCTGTCCACAGCTCGACCATGCAATTGTAACAAAAATAATTGTTCGACCCTTTAACTCTTTGGGTTACTGCAGAATTCAATTAGAACATACACAAAATAAAAACCATAATATTTTAATAAGAGGCAATTGTTCTTTATTAATAATAAATCTGTATTTTTAATATTAAATAAATTTCTTTAAATATTATTGTAAGTTCTAATTTAGTATTAAACACAATTTTATGTAATCAATACTGTATGTTTACATAAAGGCTATTTTTAATTATCTTATAGATAATGTTTAATCTTATATCGTTTATTAAATTTTCATTTCATAATCACTGTTATTTTATTAAATTTATTTGTCTTCATTTTGTGTTACTTGATTATAATCAATTCTAAACTTGTTAAAATTAGCAATTTAATTCTTTTACCTACTGCTTTTGTTCTCAGATATGGTATTTATTTAATAAAATTTTGTGTACACTTACATGATGAAATTTGTTTTCTTATAGCTCATAGTCTCTGTTATTAGTTGGCAAATGACCTATGCACCAGCATATAGCAGTCGTCAGCAACCCCTTTAGCCTAGGCTTATCGCATACACAATTAACATCTTCATTAGTTTTACACTAACTTTTTTCTTTAAGACCATTCTTATTGATATTACAATTCTTATTGGTACATATCAGTATTTATATTAGAAAAATTTAATTTTTACATCATGAGCTCAATTTTTAAACTGGTGTCATTAAAATTTATTCTTATACGTCTTTTTTTTATTCTTGTTATTTTCTAATTCCCGCCAAAAGCTTGGATATACGAGTTACTACATTTGAAATATCAAAATTGCAGATTCTTACTTATCAACCTCTATGACGTTCTTGTGTTCAATAAATATGTAAGAAATACGTTTTTTTGATTGTAAATAATTTTCAAAGCTTATTTTCCAATCATGTACAGGTAAGTGATAATTTAGCTTATGCTGTGAAATTAAAAATAGGTATTGTTGCATAGTCACTTAATTTTTATACACATGGCAGATAAACTATCTCAGTTTATTTATTTTTCAAAATATCAAAAACCAAAGTAGGACATTTTAGTGGATATTACGTTAATTAATAGTTAGAATATCTACATAGAAATATGTTATTTAAAAGTCCCAAAACCAAATACGACATGAATTAAAAAAACGACTTTTGTTTCGTAATTAAGAACAACAAGCGATATATGTATTAATTCTGAGTATATTTTGTTATTCTACGTAAACAGTTCATTAGAATCCATATTTATTTTTTGATCAGAATTTTGAAGAATAAAAGAGCTGTGACATCCATATATTTTCATTTTTTCATTCTTGGGCTCTAGCTAGGAAACTGAAAAAGGTAGTTATGTATATACCCTTATTGATTAATATTTTTTACAGGTTATCGCCGAAACGTGAACAACCACGTTTTTATTGTCGGTATTAAAATAGATAGCAGCTAATCCGAATCGTATGTATCTAGACGTGTGCGTCTCATCTGTTTCTCGTTTTTGTACTTTAATTGGAACGAAAACGAGCAATATAAACCAAAATAATTAAAATCTGCAATTGCTTAAACCTTTCTATACAATTTTCTTTTAACATTCAAAATTTCTATTGATAATAGTAAACATATCCTTAAATGTTTTTTTAGAAAGGATTTGAATATATTTTGTTGTAGCAGACATACAATTTTACAAGTACTTTATTTCATAAAATTAATTTACTCTGAAATATTCTTGCAGACAAATATCGAAATATTACTAACTTATAATATTCAATTTAAAAGAGAAAAGCCGCGAGAAATGGAAATACACGCAGGCTTATTTCCCAATTTTATTGCAAATAATCAAATGTATTAGAGTAAGCGTTTAATTACCGTGCAACTTTTAACTGAGATGCTTATTGAATTTCAAATATATCTGAATTTTTAAATGCAATGCGGTTTGGTGTTTGGGTGATGTCACATTTCCTACAGACTCCTTGTTGTCCTGTTCATTAATTAACTAAATAAAACAAAATTAATTTTATTTATTAGACGACAAGAAAGATACTAATCAAAATGTCAACTTAATTATATATCTACCGAGAAAGCACAACAATATTAAAGTAACAAAGGCGTCATTATAGTGCAGCAGAGGCGTTGTTGCATTGTTTGATGTGAAAACATGAGAGCCGGTTTCATTTGATTAAAAAACATCAAATGCAATGTGACACTAGAAATCCAGAAGGAAATAAAAACTCCTTTAGTTTTCTTCTCGAGACTACAATATTGCTGCGTTTCGAAAAGCACAAACAATGGCACTAAGTTATTCCGCTCCGGTGTAATAACAAGGTAAGAATGGCCGATAAATCTCAGCCCCCAAAATGCCTCCTTTGTTAGTTGCAACAACCAATATACAAATTCGCAACGGCAATAAATTTAATTCGGTGCTGTACTAAAAGTGCGGGCCCTCTCGCTCTACCTACGTTTCCAAGCTGTGCTTGTAATTTAGCGGAGGAAATGCATGCCTTAGTCGGCTTTAATCAGCACAGTCGTCACTTCCAATTTTGCTGAAACCAAAGTTTCGGTCCAACTTCGCCAAGCCGAAGAATGAGAAGGAGATGAAGTACCACACAATGCTCCGTGGCATTTGCATACTTCCTACAGTTGGAATTATCATAAATTTTGAAGTACCGTTCTGACAACTGAGTTTGAAAATTGCTACTGTCAGATTTACAATTGAGAAAATAACCAACTGCTTTCATTTTTGTAAAGTCGTGTTATTTTATTTATCAACCATAACATTCTTAAAAATCAGAATTTTACATTTGTATGATATGGTTGTCACTGTATTTTTCTAGTTTAAGATAAAAAAACCTCAGATAAATAAACAAAAGTTGTATTCTTTGGGATACTTTTTATACATGGGCAACATTAAAAAATGAGTTTCAAATAAGGAAATTACATTATAATAACAATGTGTCCAAAGTAGGATGGGACAATAGTTCAGAGAACTGTACTGTCGACACAACAATGAAAATCTAAATTTAGTTCGAACTAAAATAAAAGTACCAGTACATAAAAATAATATACCGAACAACTAGTATTAGTGAACGTAATTCAGTGCCGGTTTTACATGGGTGCTATTGGGTGCTGTAGAACCGGGCGGTAAATTTTTCTTGGGCGGCACGCAGAGCGCGCTAGTGTAATAACTCTAGCGGTCACATACGATATTAGCGGTCACATACGATAGTTCTATTACATACTCAACTGGCACTTAATAAAGTTGGCACGACGACGAAGTAAGCATATTATCATGTCCGGCTCATCTCCCGACGTCTGGTAGACCTAAGCAGGCCGCATAATAGTATATTACTAGATGTAGCCAACGGCGTCTGCCGCATTTAAAATTTAGGACGCATTTAATAACTGCTAAAAGACGAAGCACCACAAAACCAAACACGAGACAGGTCAGACACTAAAAGTTCACAGTTGTCAAATACAAGTGTGATGTCAACCGCAGCATCAAAGCCTCGATTTGTAAGGGTGTGTTTAAACGGAGTCTGTGGGCGACTGTGGGTCCCATTCAGCAAGGCAGTAATAAACCCTCATTATTAAATAAAATGTACTTGTGTTCGAAGTTTTAAAAAACACAATCAATAGGCATAATAAGTAATTGTGTTGTTATATAATATTCCTATTAAAAGCAATGGGAAGTTTGTCTAGAAAAATAGTAAACAGTTGAGTTAAGCCTTGTACTTTTGCCGGTTAACACGGCATGTAGTGTTATTATTTAAGAGGTAAAAGTGATACTTTGTGACCGGACCGGACCGGACTGCGAGACTGGACGCGTTTGACTGACGAGCCTAAGCCAGTCAGGCAAATCCGGGCAAGGCACATAAAGTAACACAGGTTTGATGAACACGAAAACCCTCTGAGCACTTCGACAATATGAGAATATATACCTCGCGATCTTTAACTACTGAAAGAATTTATAAGAAACTTGAAAAAGGAATTAACTCTGTAAAGGAATATTGGATTAACGTATTAAAAACGATTGTTAGCGTTATAAATTGGCCCAGTACTTTCAATATCGACGAAACGAGTTTGGTCAATATGAAGCCAAAGGATAAGCTTTAACAAGCAACGAAAACTGCGTGGAACGAAGAGGCACTAAAAGAAATAGGCAACCAAATACAGAAGTTATTTTAAGAGTAAGACCTAGAGAGAAAATGGAAACATCTTCCAATTCTTGATAATCCAGATAATCTTCAGTTTGAAATTAATCGTATATCCGAAGTGTACAAAAGATGTTTAATCTCCCAAAGATTTAGTGAACTTGTTTCATGAAAATAAATTAATATATTCATGTGTGCCTTCGTATTTTTTTTTTCTATAATGGTTAGGAATGCTAGTGGGGAGCGTTCATTTTCCACGCTGAAGCGGGTTAAAACCTATCTTCGAAATTAAATTGCGCAAGAAAAATTAAATTATTTAGCCATATTATCAGTAAATTTAGACATTTTAAAAACCGTACTCACTAACTAGCTAATACAAACCTTTTCAAATTTAAAAGCAAGAAAGCGACTCTTGTAAAACTGAGTGAAATTCTTCTTCTGTATTTTATTACGAATGTGATTGTACTTACATGTGATCATATTAATTTCCAAAATTCCCTTCCTAATATAGTTCCTAGTATATTAATAGTCAGACATGTCAATGTATTGTAATATTGGACATTGGCTTTGTTGTTGTTTTGTGTTGCCTATTTATTAATTTTGACTTTTTAGTTGATTTTAAAAACCAAAGTTAGTTCGTGTTTTTTATTAGTTTTAAACGTAAAATATTTATTTTTATGTTTTATTTATATTTAATTTTTACTCAGTTCTTAGTATAGTAGTGATATGAAGATATTGTAGAAAACACAAATAGAAATCCAATGTTTAAGAATGTTATTTTGTTTTAGTTCTTTTTTCTTACCTTATTGTTGTAAATAAAAACCAAATATTAGCTTTTTATTTTTTGGGTGTATTTTCTTATTTATTCTAGTTTTTGTGGTTTTTGATTATTTTATTTTTCACTGATGTATACTGTAAAGATATTAATAATTTCAGATTTTGGAACCCTTCTTTTCAAACATAATATAAAGATATACTAATTTCAGATAGTTTAAATTACTAACTTATAAAAATATAGGTAGGGGCGGCGGTTACGATTAGCACCGGGCGCTAAAGTACCTTAAACCGGCACTGACGTAATTAGCTTATTTTATTGCCATAGGAATAGTCACAATATTAGAAACGCTGAAGCCAAGTTGAACTGCCATCAGTTTGTAATCGCGTGAAACATGCAGGTATCCAAAGGTGAGACAAAGTGCGTGACTATAGGAGAAAAGCTAGTGAGGTGTAAATAACAGAATGAAGGAATCGTAGTAGAACAAATTTTGTCTTACATACCTAAGGGTGAATATTTCGTGCAACTACAATCATATAAAAGAAATGCGTTAACAAGTCAATAAAGGACCGCCAATAGCAGGATACTTTAAAGGACGTATACTGACAAAACAATATATGAGCATTGAAAATAAAACGAAAATATATAAAAGCGTTGAAAAACCTTTAGCTACATATGCGGCCGAAACCAGAGCTGAGACTAAAAGAACAAGATACATGTTAACCCCACCAAAACGGCCACCTTCCGATCAATAACTCGGTACACTCGAGAGAGAGCGAGAGAGAGAGAGATTATCCAACTCTGAAATAAAAACATAACATGCAAGAAATCTTAAAATTTGTGTAAATAATACAGAAATAATGAAGGGCGCGCATCAATAAAATCCAATCCAAGCGATTATCAAAAATAACAAAAACGCAAAAGCCTTCAGAAAAACCACAATCTGGCATACATCTAAAACGATGTGCAGGAAGTTGGATATTATCCCTTGTAGAAACAAGAGATGGAATTTACAAAAAGTGAAAGAATATGAGCAGCAAGGTACTCGTTTCTATAGAATAATTATTTTTGTTTGTAGAAAACCTACTTCGAAGAGGAAACTAATGTTAAAGATCAAAGGACAAAGTCTACAAATAGTGGTAGAAAAGAGCAACAAAGTAACCTTTTCTTAGTTCTATGCATATGCAACAATGGTTTTTTGTAGAAAAATTACTTAGAAGTGGAAACTAGTGTTAGAGATCAACAGACAAAGTCTACAAATAGTGGTAGAAAAGAGCAACAAAGTAACCTTTTCTTAGTTCTATGCATATGCAACAACGGTTTTTTGTAGAAAAATTACTTAGAAGTGGAAACTAGTGTTAGAGATCAACAGACAAAGTCTACAAATAGTGTTAGAAAAGAGCAACAAAGTAACCTTTTCTTAGTTCTATGCATATGCAACAACGGTTTTTTGTAGAAAAATTACTTAGAAGTGGAAACTAGTGTTAGAGATCAACAGACAAAGTCTACAAATAGTGGTAGAAAAGAGCAACAAAGTAACCTTTTCTTAGTTCTATGCATATGCAACAACGGTTTTTTGTAGAAAAATTACTTAGAAGTGGAAACTAGTGTTAGAGATCAACAGACAAAGTCTACAAATAGTGGTAGAAAAGAGCAACAAAGTAACCTTTTCTTAGTTCTATGCATATGCAACAACGGTTTTTTGTAGAAAAATTACTTAGAAGTGGAAACTAGTGTTAGAGATCAACAGACAAAGTCTACAAATAGTGGTAGAAAAGAGCAACAAAGTAACCTTTTCTTAGTTCTATGCATATGCAACAATGGTTTTTTGTAGAAAAATTACTTAGAAGTGGAAACTAGTGTTAGAGATCAACAGACAAAGTCTACAAATAGTGGTAGAAAAGAGCAACAAAGTAACCTTTTCTTAGTTCTATGCATATGCAACAACGGTTTTTTGTAGAAAAATTACTTAGAAGTGGAAACTAGTGTTAGAGATCAACAGACAAAGTCTACAAATAGTGATAGAAAAGAGCAACAAAGTAACCTTTTCTTAGTTCTATGCATATGCAACAACGGTTTTTTGTAGAAAAATTACTTAGAAGTGGAAACTAGTGTTAGAGATCAACAGACAAAGTCTACAAATAGTGTTAGAAAAGAGCAACAAAGTAACCTTTTCTTAGTTCTATGCATATGCAACAATGGTTTTTTGTAGAAAAATTACTTAGAAGTGGAAACTAGTGTTAGAGATCAACAGACAAAGTCTACAAATAGTGGTAGAAAAGAGCAACAAAGTAACCTTTTCTTAGTTCTATGCATATGCAACAACGGTTTTTTGTAGAAAAATTACTTAGAAGTGGAAACTAGTGTTAGAGATCAACAGACAAAGTCTACAAATAGTGGTAGAAAAGAGCAACAAAGTAACCTTTTCTTAGTCCTATATATATGCTGCAATGGTTTTTTGTAGGAACATTACTTAGAAGAGCAAATTAATATTAAAGGTCAACCGACAAAATCTACGAAAACTGGTAGAAGAAGAGGAACAAGCTACTCTATTCTTAGTTCTATATATATGCAGCAATGATTTTATTTGTAAGAAAATTACTTACAAATGGAAACTAGGGTTAGAGACCAACAAACAAAGTCTACAAATAGTGGTAGAAGAAGAGCAATAATTAACCTATTCGTAGTTCTGTACAAATTCAACAATTATATTTCTTGTAGAAAAAAATACTTAGAAGAAGAAACTACGAAAAATGGTAGCAGAAGAGAAGCAAGGTCTTCCTTTCTTAATTCTGTATACAGAGTATTTCAAAGAGTATGCCAAACTTATGGAGATTATGAAAGACGTTGAAACATAATAATTTTGAATACAAAAATTCTATTTTAAATGCTTCCCCGCCGAATTGCATTCTCCTAAACAAGAAGAATTGTGGCTTTGTAAGAACCGATGTTGCACCAAACTGGACTGCAATGAGAATCGTATGAAATTATTTTTGGTTCATTATACTTATCGCGAAGTCAATCCCGGGACACACTGTATATTACGCGTATACAACAATAATGTTTCTATTTTGTAGAAACACCACTTAGAATAGGACACTAATGTTAAAGATCATCAAAAAAGGCAAAAAGAGTGGTACGAGAAGAAGGCCAAGGTAATAAACAATAATTAGACAGTGCCAAAATTAGCAGAAAGGAACCGGCGATTTCCAACTACAAAACTGATGGTATAATTCATTTGAAGAACAAATCTTGAATAGATTAGGTATTATTTTTAGTTCCTCCTTCTTTAAATTTAATTAGGTTGAATTTAAGAATAATAATTATGTGTAACATAGGTACCTTTTGGAGCGGGGACGAATTGATTTATATTGTTTAAACAATATGTATGATAATTATGTAGAATTTTTTTTTATACCATATCCATTGTAAATGAGGAAAAAAGAGATATTTATGATATGCTTTCATATTACTATTGAAAACAATTGTTATACAGTGTGTCCCAAAAAGTTTTATACAAATGGAGAAACAGTTTATCTTACATTTCACAAAAAAATCTTGATAAAAAGCTCTGCATGACTTGCAGATCCATAATCAAGTACAAAATTTTTAAAACATTGGCTGATATACAGGGAAAATCAAAATTATGATTTGGAATGAGAATAAAATACGTTCAAACTGTAGTGGAGAGCAAAATGTTCTTTGAGATTGTTATTAAGTAGCATTTGACATTTGTTGACAGTTATTAGATATTCCAAAGCACTCTAGCCAGAACGTGTTTAATAAGGACGAGTAACACAAAATCAGGCGCTTATTCTGAACTGGATCTTACAATGTTTCGTACTGCGCATTAATCTAACAATTGCTGACGTATTTATTGAAATAATCTTATAATTTTTATCTGGGAAAATCACTAATCTAATAATTTTTTGCTACTTAATAACAACTTCAATGAACATTTTGCTCTCCACTACAGTTTAAACGTATTTTACTCTCATTCCAAATCATAATTTTGATATTCCCTGTATATCAGCCAATTTTTTAAAAATTTTGTACTTGATTATGGATCTACAAGTCATGCAGAGCTTTTTATCAAGATTTTTTTTTTGTGAAATGTAAGATAAACTTTTTCTCCATTTGTATAAAACTTTTTGGGACCCACTGTATATTAATATATAACAATTATTTTCAATAGTAATATGAAAACATATCATAAATATCCCTTTTTTCCTCATTTTCAATGGATATGGTATAAAAAAAATTCTACATAATTATCATACATATTGTTTAAACAATATAAATCATTTCGTCCCCGCTCCAAAAGTTTCTGATTTCAAATAATATAAAAACAAACAAAATTTCAAAAAAAAATCATCAAAATCGGAGCTGTTCCTGAGGACTTCCGAAGATTGTCTGTTTTATGTATTGATTGACGCGACTTGTAGTGAAAACGAGCATTGACACAATAGTTAAAAAAACTAGAAAACCGAACATGTCAAAACCACCAAGAAGGGGGCCAAATAGATGTAAGGATATTGGTCGGAATTCAATATCACTAAAAAAATATTGCAGTTGGTATAAAAATTTGGCTTAATAATAGAAAAGAATAAAAATATGAAGTAGAAGAGATGGGTCATATCTATTGGAAAAGTGTGTACAATATAATATATTTAAGCCTAATTCGGCCAATATCGTCTCTTAACAGTACAGAAATGTCTAGATGTCGTACCTGCAAGGGGTTGTTGGGGATTTTCCTGCCTTCATGTCGGTTCTTCATCATTTAATTTCTGGCACTTATTTATACGGTGGCTTAACGGGTACAGTATACTTTCAACAATATCTTTAGCCTTTATTGCTTCTTGAAACAGTTACATAATTTTTGCTGGATAGAGTCGGCCTTATACAACTTTAGTTTGTCGTTGGAATAGTTTAAAAAATAACGTGCAGTTGAAAATTTCCACGTGCATTGAGAAAACGTCATGTTCTATTCTTATGGTAACTGTAACAGTTTAAAGTCAGACGAAGTATCTAGCACTAACTGAATATGAACACCCTCTCATGCAATCATTAATACCTACTTGGTTATATAAAAAACAATATTTTCTGTTATATAGGGTGATTCATAGCGAGTGTAACAAAGTTGACAGCTTATGGACATAATTTTACAAAAGATCAAAGTTTTATTAGTGTAGCGGCAAATGGGTCAGCTTAATATCTAGTTAAGTTTGAAAAAATAAAAATGCTACGAACATATAATTACCATTTAATATAAACACAAAGGAAAGTGATTTATAACAAATGCTTAACATGTGCCTTGATCCCGAATACTTGCACGACACCTGCGAATCATAAATACGAACTATGGCGTAGTCGTTGCGAATTTGAGTAACTGTTCACTAGTATTTATTTCAACACTGTAGACTAATTGCTTTAGGTAATCCCAAAGATATCAATCTAAAGGATTTAACTCAGGGTACCTCGAAGGCCAAGCGATGGGACCCAACGGCCAATCTATTTGTTAAGATAACGCATGCTTAGCCATTCGGTTACTCGTCTTTCATAGTGGCTGGGGCGCCATCATGTTAGTATCATATTTGTTACCGAGTGTGAAGTGGAGTGTCTTCCAGCATTGATAAAGTCTTCCATCTAGAAAAGTAGCGTGTCGATTTGCATTTATGCGATCACCGAGAAGTTGAACGTTAAACGTTGTCAAATATTAACAATGACTTATTTCAATAAACAAGTGATTGTCAAGTATTAATGGACTGTGTTTTGACATTTCAATGCTAAGTAACTAGATGTATATGTTACAGGTAACTTGTATCATGTGTTCCAAAAAAACTCATTTAGGGTAGGCCTTGGAAAAAAAGATAGAAAATCTAGTCATGTCTTAACTTAAGTCTGTAGGTGAATGTCAGATTGCAATTTGTTTATGAACACATCTGTCACTGTGACAGGTAAAAGTTTACACTGCATTAAGTTTAATTGTATCAAGCAAAAAGGAAAATAAGATGACATGTACCCAACAACAACGAGTGTAATAATCATAACGGTCAATAAAAATTGTTTTTGTTAAGCGTTTTGTATATTTTTTGGAAAATATTTCAAAGTCACGATGCAATTTAGTTCTCCCTGACTTGTTAGTTCATTTGCGTCAATGGATATATATCAAGTTAAGGCAACTTCAATTTGATCATGGCATGCTGCGAATGAGTCTTTTTTTTTTGGAACATACGATATAATACAGTCATTCTATATAATGACTAGGCAGTTTACACAGTGATCGCATCAAATTGATTGTTTTTAATTTAGAGTTTTTTTTGGAAAATCAAATGCTGGCGATCAGAAGTAGTTGAAAAAAGATTACAAATGGGCCAAACGAAGGGTGGCTTCCGTTATCTGTCAAATTTGACATTTTTTAAAAATAATTACGAGAAATGCATTTACTTGACAAGATAGAGTAAAAATTGTATCAAGAAAAGTTGTTTAAAATGTGATTCTCTATCGAAATGCAAAAATTTTAGCTCAACATTTTGAAGAAAATACCAAATTTTTTAGAACATGTAAAACGAAAAGGCCCTTCATTTAAACAAATGTCCCCAAAACCATCACCGACGCTCCACCAAATAACGTTGTCTGGCGACTCATTTGGACGTTAGAAAACTCTTGAGCGTGGATCACTGCTATGCAAACAAAATCTTGACTCGTCCGTGAACAAGACTCTTTCCCAGTCATCCATTTCCCAATTAACATGCTCCCTAGCAAATTGTAATCTATCTCTACGATGCGGATAAAGTTGGCCCTGTTGCTGGCATTTTGGGAAGCAAGTCGTGTTCTGCAAGACGTCTTTTTACAGTATTAGTGCTTATTCGTAAGTTATGAACAGTTGAAAGCTGAGTTTGCAGACTTCTTGTCGTTGTAAACCGCTCTCTTAAGGCACGGTCTTGAATTGGAGTTGTAACTCGGTGTCTACCTTGTCCAGGGCGTCGATTATGATTATTAGTTGCTCTAAAACAATCAACCATTCGAGAAATTGCCGTATATGAAACTCCCAGTCTCTGAGCAATATCACGGTAGCTCCATCCTACCCCAGCCAACGTAACTGCTTCAACACATTCAGCAGGACTTACATTTCTTGATTGTGTACCGTTATGCTCTAAGTGTCAAGATACTGTCAAATTGTCAACAAATAATTCGTTTATAGATATTAACGATACAAGTTTGATTATGGGCATCTTAACGACACGAGTTTGATTGCCAAAAACGAGGCGGTGAGCCGAGTTTTGCGGCAATCAAACGAGTCTCATTAAGTGCCATAAGCAAACGTGTATTGTTCAATATTTTATCTTCATCAATAAATTCTGGTTCAATGTATTTCTTGATACAAAAAGAGTGCGGTAATATTCATTACCGCACTGAGTGCGGTAATATTCATTACCGCACTGAGTGCGGTAATATCTATCCATTACCGCACTGAGTGCGGTAATATCCATTACCGCACTTAGTGCGGTAATGAAGCTCATAACGATACTAAAATTAGTTTGATTAAGAGGCTATAACAACACCGATGAAGATAAAATAATTGAAATTTTAAGCAGTCAGCATGAACCAGTAGTTTTGACACAGAATGACGCAAAATCTAACATGCTAACCTCAAATTTGACATAGACTTACAATGCCACCAACATATTATTCATAAAACAAATATTTCAAAGCAAAGCTTGATTTATTTTTCATTAGCTCACATATTACAAATTGCCTGTAACATATAGATTTACTACCACATTTTTAAAACTTTGATCTCTCATAGCTCTGTAACGAAGCGAAATAGGGCCTACGCTCATATAACATTTTCCACTTAAAATGGCATTCCAACAAAATGCTAAAGTTTGTTACACTCATAATGAATCACCGTGTATAACAGTGTAAAACGACTATTAAAGAAAGTAAAAGCAAAACATGCGTTTCAATTTTTAATGCTTTTATTAGACAATATACTGCTTTTTCAAAAAGAAAACAATTGAAAAGGTTAAAATAATAACTTGATTAAATATAATTATATTATGAAACTTTGGTGAAATGTTTTTCTTTTTCGCTTACCTACATTATAACAATTACACATATTTGTGACCAAATGCCTGGACTGAAAAATGTTGTACAATTTTGAAGACATTTTCAAGATCTTCATTTCCCTAACAAAAAATGAAGTTTGGATAGAAGGCGATCCGGCTTTCCGGATTCAAGTCAAAAACCAGTGGCGGATCGTAGTTTAGAGGGATCTGACGGGATTACATCACTGATTATGATACATTTTACAGCAATTTTTTTTTATTTGCAAAGAAACCCAATATTGTCAATAGTTGGGCATGTGATGGTAAACCCATTTGAGGAGTTTTAAAGTGTGTAGTTAATGTTGTAAATCGAAATTACTAACCTATGTTTGCTACCAATGTTTGTTGCCCAAAAGTAACTGGCTAATGAGTGCAATAAATTAGGCGAAACTAACGTTTTCTTATAACAAATTATCTGTCTGAGATAAGACCACAGGTCGTTGATGGGTTTGGTTAATGATGTATTATTTCACCTATATATTTAACTTACATTTAAATTTACAACAATCAAAGAGTTATCGGTGTAAAAAAATACAACGAAGCCAAGTTGTATAATTTTATTAGTTCGACATCTACAAATTTAGATTTCTATCATACTTTATTATTGGGGTAGGGGAATTTTAAGCCTTTATAATTATAATAGCAATTAGTAACATTTCAAGTATATCAAGTAATATTTCATAAAATGTATTAGAAATGTGCTAGTTTAATTTTTGAAAATTGTATAAAATAGCATTGACCTTGATAAGAATTTGGAAAACGTTGAGATGAATAAAATGTAATTAGAGTAAGCTTGGGAATAATGTAAAAGTATGTAAGATCGAAGAAGCACAATTGGATAAAGGAAGCCAAGCTGTGAAGTGTTGTTAATTTTAGATTCCCCAATAAATAATTGTTAATACGTGAATAAACACCCTTTTCCCAATTCAGTGTGTGTTTGAAAATTAATTCTATATCCTTTGGGTGCGCTGTAGTAGGTTTCAATAATTCGTGGCACCTCTCCAGAAGTTTAAAAAAGTGTTTAATTTGTGCATCGAGTGTTGGCTGTTTTTTTCGAAATTGTGTACGAGGTTCGAGCAGTGCAATTGGAGCCCTGTGAGCTACTGGTAGGCAGCGACCTTCATGGGAAGCAGTTGGAGCCCTAGGTTGAGGTAACGGCTGAATTGGAGGCGTTTTTTGCAGCGGTCAAGTTACAGGAGTCGTTCTGCAGAGTGTTTAGAAGCTGGTATTTGCAGGCCAACGAAGACAGATGGGCCCAGGCATCGTGTGACTTGCTGGGACTCGACTTAAGCCCTAGTTTCCATTGGAAAAGCAACAAAAAGGCAGGGAAAGTTAATGCTAAAAGATTGAATTTAGTGAATTTCAAGCGTAGCGTCAGTTTTATGTGCACTTCTGGCAGAAGCGTCCTCTGAGTGTTTTTTGTTTGTGACGTATATTTACTTACTGCAATTATTATCACCTAGGCAACGCTTTAATTATGTAATCACAGGTAATTGTCGAATAATAGCAAACTTGTTTTGCGAATTGTGAAGTTGGATCGCCATATTGAAATTAAATTCCTACTAGTTAAATAATATCCAGTATTGTATCAATCCCAGTAGTTAATCAGCATTATACAAAGCGTTTACAATTAATTTATAAAAAAATACCGCGATAATCAAGTTGATAGCAATGTATTTCCTATAATTTATACAATTCAAAATAATACTTGCTAGGATCTAGAAACCCGACCCATACGAGATTAACTCTTTTATTTATTTAAGTAATAACAATATCAAATATAATACACAGCAATTAGAATCATAGTAATAGATTATTATTATTGGTGGATTACTAAGTAATACAAAATAATATTGTAACGAACGCAAGAACGGCCTTGAAAACAGATGTGCGCGGGTGAATCAGAGGCTGCCGGCAGAAGCAGGTGTGCAGATGTGTCACAGCGTTCCAGACTTTCGGATAAATCTGGAGCCAGGTGCAGTGCATGACTCACGCGCGCCCGAGGTCAGATGCGTCATGCTTTCATCTGGAATTTCCAGTGAATGCCGAGAAGTTTCTGGAACCTCTCCAGTGAAATATAAATACTCGCGCAGCGGGGATGCGAGTCAGTTCTGAAATAATTCTCCGGCAGTTCGAACTCACGTCGAGGCTTGTTAGAAGCCCCCATATAAATAACCGCGTGTACATATAACTAATAGAAATAAATAAATATATAATCGTTAGTGTTTAAGAGTGATATAAATAAATCCGTATGTAATAGAAATACATGTACCGATAGTTCGTTAGTGCTTGTATTAATTTGTAATCTGCTTGATAATTCTCGTGTGCTTGTAAATAACAATAATCGTAATAATTCATTGTTGTAAATAAATGTTTGAACCCATGTTTGTCGTATAATTTTAAATAGCCCGAACGTTAAGAACGTAACAGTGGTGTCGGTGTGAGGTTTTGTGCATGCCTTTGACGAGATTTCCAAGCAGCAAAATGGAAGCCCAATTAAGCCAACTTTTGCAACTGATGCAAGTTAGGCAGGACAAGGCGGAAAAAGCACAAGAGGATCTTAGGAAAGAGATCCAAGCTGGGCAGGAGAAGGCAGAAAAAACGCAAGAGAAAGCGGAAAAAGCACGGAAGGAACTTAAGAAAGAGATCCAAGTTGGCCAGGAAGAATTGAAAGCCGGCCAAAAGAAGGCAGAGGAAGCCGCGAAAGCACTTAAGGAATGGCTGAAGGCCGAGCAAGAGAAAGCAGTCCAAAAACTTGAGGAAAAATTGAAAGCCACTCAAGAAAACCTCAAGGATGAACTTGAGGAAGAATTGAGATCCGGTCGAAAGAAGGCAGAAAAAGCACAAGAGGATCTTAGGGAGCAGCTGGAAGCCGGGCAGAAAGCGCGAGAAGAGCTGAAGGTCGGGCAGGAAGAGCTGGAAACCGCAGAAGAGAAAGTAGTCCAAAAGCTTGATGGGAAAATAAATGGAAGAGTTCGGTCTCTGCTGTTGGATACTGGAGCGACAAAGTCCATCGCCTGGTCCGACGTAGTAAGGGACGAGGGTCAGCTGCTGCACAACGAGACACGCCTTCGCACTGCCACGGGGGGCGCGGTGACCACACATGGGAAAACAGGTTTGAAGATTGGGAATCAAACCCTCAAGCATCGGGACCTGATGGCTGACAGTGCGGACGAGTACATCCTGGGAGTGGATGTTGTGGATAAGTGTGAGTGCGCTTTGGACCTGAGACGCGGCGAGTTGCACGTGGGTGGGGAGGAGCTTTCCCGACACCCAGGAGGAGAGATCGCGGCACAAGTGGCATGGGCGGAAGATGTTATTCTGCAGGGACGAACCGAGAGGGTCGTGGATGCATACCTGGATGGCGATCTCCGCAGCAACGTGGTGCGCGTGGTTGAGCCCGATTATGCTGACATTGCGGACGAGTGCATTCTGGGAATGGATGTTGTGGATAAGTGTGAGTGCGCTTTGGACCTGAGACGCGGCGAGTTGCACGTGGGTGGGGAGGAGCTTTCCCGACACCCAAGAGGAGAGATCGCGGCACAAGTGGTATGGGCGGAAGATGTTACTCTGCAAGGACGAACCGAGAGGGTCGTGGATGCATACCTGGATGGCGATCTCCGGGGCAACGTGGTGGGCGTGGTCGAACCTGATGGTGGCAAGAAGCGCACTCATGGTATCCTGGTAGGGAAGACGTTGATGAAGACTGGGCTTGGGGTCCCAGTAAGGATGATGAACGTCAGCAGGGAACTGGCAACCGTCAGGAGGAACCCAATACTGGGAGGGGGCATGAGCCAACGAAAACGGAAGAAGATAGAAGATTTGGTGGCCCGGTACCAAGACATCGTCGAGTGCGGAGATCATCCCAGCGGCCGTACTGACGTAGGAAGACATAAATCAGTCCTCCTGCTCTGAGATGGCTGCTGCAGTGCAAGAACCCTGAAGGGCAGGTGGCTGAGTGGATCGAGCGCCTAGAAAAGTTCGATTTGGAAATAAATCATCGACCTGGCACAGTTCACCGCAACGCCGATGCGTTATCCAAGAGGTCCTGCCCTGCGGACTGCGGCCACTGTTCGAGACTGGAGAGTCGTGCGGTACCCATCAATCGTACCACTGTAGTCGACGACTCGTGGGAGCTAGACGAGTTGCAGAACAGCCAGGAGAACGACCCCGACCTAGGCACAGTTATAGCCTGGAAGCGAGATGGCCGTCGACCTACCTGGCAGGAGGTCTCCGCCACCAACCCAACGGTGAAGACCTATTGGGCGCAATGGGACTCCTTGCAGCTCGAGAACAACGTCCTGACTAGAATCTTGGAAGACGAGGACGGTAGGGCAACGAGATCACAATTGATGGTTCCAAGGAGTAGAGTGGCCGAGGTTCTGCGTCACCTGCATGATGGCTCCTCTGGGGGACACTTTGGATTGAAGAAGACGTTGCAGAAGGTCCGAGACCGGTTCTACTGGGCGAGTTGCAAAGATGATGTCCGAGAGTGGTGCCGGAGGTGCGAAGCCTGCGCTACAGGAAACGGACCGGTTGGTAGACGTAGAGCTCCGATGCGGCAGTACAACGTCGGTAGTCCGTTCGAGAGGATAGCCATCGACATCGCTGGACCATTCCCCGAAACCGAAGCGGGAAATAAATACATCTTGGGGTGCATGGACTACTTCACCAAGTGGCCTGAAGCATATGCCCTTCCGAATCAAGAGGCCGGTACTGTAGCTGATGTTCTGGTGAAGGAGTGCTTCAGCCGTTTTGGAGTCCCCCTGGAATTACATTCCGACCAGGGCCGGAATTTCGAGTCTGGACTGTCCCAAGACCCGGACCACTGCCCTCCATCCTCAATCGGACGGCATGGTGGAAAGGATGAACCGAACCATGGGGAAGCATCTGTCCAAGGTGGTTTCCGAACATCAGCGTGACTGGGACCAGTACATTCACCTATTCCTAATGGCCTACCGATCGGCAGTACAAGAGACAACCAACCACACCCCAGCTACGGTACTCTTTGGGCGCGAGCTGCGATTGCCATGTGACCTCAAGTTTGGAAGAAAGCCTGGCGAAGAAACGGCCGGGGAGGACTACGTGGGGAACCTGAAGAAGAGGATGGGAGAGATCCACGACGCCGTACGCCGAAACATTCAGGGTGCCAGCGACCGAATGAAGGACCGATATGATGCCCGCGCTGAGGCCGGTGGTTTCCAGCCTGGCGATTTGGTATGGCTTCATAACCCCCAGAGGCGTCGTGGCCTCTCCCCCAAGCTCCAAAGAAACTGGGAAGGCCCTTACACTGTAGTTGCTCGACTGAATGACGTGGTATACCGAATCCAGAAACCTCCTCGAGGAAAGTGCAGGGTGGTGCACTTCAATCGGTTGGCCCCATATGCCGGAACGAATGAGGAAGTGGAGGCTGTCACGGAACAACCCCTGAGACGACTAGGGACCGGAGGAACCTCCTTCCAGGAGTTTATGGCCGCTTATGGGGGTACGAAGACTGCGCGATTCGGAGTCACTACAGAGGTGCAGCGTGACCTGTTCGACACCCTGCGGCAGTATTCCCTGGCACACTGCGTCGCCCAGGACCTCCGGATGTCTAGGGGGATCGCCGCTGCCTTCCGGGAGAAGTTTGGCCGGGTAGACCAGCTGCGAGAGCAGGCACCTCAGATTGGCAGAACCTTGCAGCTGAAGGAAGGCAACAGCTCCATTTATTACCTGGTGACGAAAAGGTTGTCTTACGAAAAACCTAGTTACCAGGAGCTCTGGTCTGCTCTTTCGGACTTTAAGGAGCAGTAGGTGAAGAACGGCGAAACCCGGCTAGCGATGCCGAAATTAGGATGCGGCCTGGATTCGTTGGACTGGAGGGTCGTACGCAGCATGCTGGAAGTAGTCTTCGACCAGACCGGCATCCAGATCGAGGTCTGCTGTTGCAGCCCGGCGCGAAGCATTGAGCCCACGGTGGACTGCTACTTCTTCAACCAGTCCGTGTGCAAGAAAGGCACCGCTTGTAAATACCGTCATCGAATCCCCACAAGAGCGAGTGACAGGCACCCGACGCAACTCGTTCTGGGACAGAACGACCTAAGGCGGGGGCAGTGTAACGAACGCAAGAACGGCCTTGAAAACAGATGTGCGCGGGTGAATCAGAGGCTGCCGGCAGAAGCAGGTGTGCAGATGTGTCACAGCGTTCCAGACTTTCGGATAAATCTGGAGCCAGGTGCAGTGCATGACTCACGCGCGCCCGAGGTCAGATGCGTCATGCTTTCATCTGGAATTTCCAGTGAACGCCGAGAAGTTTCTGGAACCTCTCCAGTAAAATATAAATACTCGCGCAGCGGGGATGCGAGTCAGTTCTGAAATAATTCTCCGGTAGTTCGAACTCACGTCGAGGCTTGTTAGAAGCCCCCATATAAATAACCGCGTGTACATATAACTAATAGAAATAAATAAATATATAATCGTTAGTGTTTAAGAGTGATATAAATAAATCCTGATGTAATAGAAATACATGTACCGATAGTTCGTTAGTGCTTGTATTAATTTGTAATCTGCTTGATAATTCTCGTGTGCTTGTAAATAACAATAATCGTAATAATTCATTGTTGTAAATAAATGTTTGAACCCATGTTTGTCGTATAATTTGAATAGCCCGAACGTTAAGAACGTAACAATATTTTGATATAATAAAACTGACAAACAGTTCTTTACCGTTCCAGTTATTTATTTAATTTTGTACTAAAATACTAATACTATGATGTCGACAATGCAAGGTAAAAGAGGGCAACGATAACAAACTTGAAAGAATTATACACATCTAATTATAAGTTGTATAGATTTGATATGTCAAATTCCTTAAGAACAATCTACTGCTCCCATGTGAAATCACGCGTAGAAGGTAAGATAACTATTTTTTAATGTTTAAAACACTAACCATGCAAGAATAACGTTCAAAATTCTTTTTTGTGCGAGACTTAAAATTTGAAGATGATGCTGAAATATCCAGATTCTGTTGCTGTTTAAAACGATTTTGAGTTTTTTAGGAAATTATTTACAATTGTAAATAGTTTGAAGATTACCTTAAACATTATTAAACGATATTAAACCATTTAGCTATCATAAATTCGCTGATAATCCGAACGATCTAAAACGCATTGAGCTTTTTAAAGTGCGTATCAAACGATATCCAACTATTTCAAATACATAAGTGTCTACAATTCTAGGACTTGAACATTTCAAAACGAGCATAAGCGTTTTCTTAAAAGACTGAAAATAACAGCTAGTTGAAACAGCTCTTAGCATAATTTAACATTTCATACATTTGCTAGTTAGTTATAAGTCAAGATAAACTTTGCCAATCTGTTTGAAGCCATTTATAAGGGAAGATCAAAGTAGTGACCAACTACTATAAAGGGACGTTTTGAATGCGGCTACATGTGTTCGGGTTATTACATAAATTTGTTAGGCACAGAGAAAATGTAAGTTTTCTAGGTACTTATGACTGCATTAGAAATTGTGTAACACATAATCTAGTTGAATTTTTGTTTACATTCCCGATATCTAAAAACGTTTTCAGCTGGAAACGTAGATATACGAGAGTAAAAAGTGATCAGTGTAACGGCTATGTAATAGCCAATATGCTTTGCCAGGCGACTTTTGGTAAATGTTTGCAAAGTTAAATATGAATATCAGAGAAAGACTCAAGCTGAACCGACAGTTTTCCTAGTTTAATCGAAGGAAATTCCAGAATATCAAACTTTCAAAGCAATACCGCCGGATAGTGACTTGCTTTTAAAGTATAATATTCAGCAAACATTTGAGTACTATGCGCAACGTCCAGTCTTGAAGCACTTGCTTTTTAGATTTGTAAATTTGAATCCTACAAATAATTTCGAAATAATAAAAAACCAGAAGTTTTTATAAATTTAAGGCGAAGACTATTCTGAATTTACAACTACAATATTTAGCAGCATGAATTTGAACCAATTTTAGGTTTGTGTAAAACATCTTATAAAGTGGTAACGGCGCCGTGAGACGAGAAAGATTCGGAACGGCTGCTGCAAGTTATTGATCTTACGGCAATTACAAATTGAGATGTGAATAAGCGTTTGCTTTTAAACTGTATTTGATCTTAAAGCTAGAAACTAAATGATCAGACTTGCAAATGCTAATGTAGCTTTATAAAGTCAATTTCGACATTTAAATAAAATAGCCAAGCCATGGAAATTTTTTAAAAGTTTTAATTGAATATGTAATACGGATTCTTAAATTGTTGGATATTTTAAAATTCTGAATCGACTTTAATTAAATAGACAATTGAAACAAAACGTGTTTAGCATAACGTACATGGTTAAGCGAGAGGGTTATCAAAATACAGTGTCTAAATGGGTCCGAAAAACTATTGCTGGAAAAATCTTTCAATTAAACAGTCGCTGTTTAAGTAAGTTTAAAATTGTATCTACCATTCTACCTATTATTTTAAGCAACGTTTTGAGCTTTTTTTCGACTTGTATATTCCAAATGATTCATATTTACTTTTAAAGTTGTTCTGTAGCAGTTTGTCTCTACTATACTGATTTCATTATTTTGGAAACGAATATATAAGATTGAAAGAGGACGGAGACACACATGAATTTTGACAATTGAACTAAAGACAAATATATCAAAAACAGTAATTATTTATAATATGGAAGATGAAACGCCTATTCATTTTAGTGCAAACAATGTAATAGAAGTAGGAAAAATATTCTTCTAGAAAGACTTACAAGCTTACAGTAGAAGTACCAAGAAGAAACTAGTTGGGTTTACGCAGCATATGAAAAATTGTGTTTAGTATTCCATAACACTTAAGAATAACAATTTTCAACCAATTTGTCCTTAGCCTTCCATCTGTATTTCAAAATTCACAATTTGTTCAATAATGTTGGAACTCAACAAAGACCATTTACAGCAAGAAGCGCACCTAGCAGAATGGAAAGATCAATAGTAGGAATGGGACAAACGAAAGTCTAATGATGGAATTGAAAACAAAATAAGAGTAGTAGATCCATCAGTATATGCAATTATGGCCAATGGCGATGAAAAGAATATCCTATACGGGTAACGAACACCAGATGAACTCGCAAAGTGACTGAACACAGACCTATAGCAATGAAAAAAATCGTGGCATACTCAAAGTACAATAGAGAAACGATAACCAAAGGGGTGCTGGTGTTCAGTGGACACGAACAGCAAAAAATTATGAAGAAGTCAAGCAACTTCAGAATGGAATACTTCAATGTTGGAAGTAATAATGATGTAATTGCTGCACTGACTTTCGTCTTTTAAATATTAATATTTCTTTGTGTGGACATCGATTTTTGGAGATTGCATCTTTAAATTATTTGATATTCGAGTACTGTTGACATGCTGATAAACTGTAAAGTTCGACAAAAATTGATCTGTTTCTTGATAATGTAGTAAGATATACTTACAAATAAACTACTTGACAATATTTTATTTTTTACATCATAGAAACCACCGAAAACCGTTCATTAAGTTTCAGAAATGTGTGAACTATCAGACCACTTTTTGTTGAGTCAATGGAATTTACCATTAAACATCAGAAATATAAAAAATACTGCAATCTGTACTGTAGAGTGGCAGATCAAGGCAAGCAATTTGCTGTGTTTCTCAGTAGATAAAATGTTTCCCTTAGTGTATATCGTACATATAATACGAAAATAGTAACAATGCTTATTATTTTAATAATGCAGATGGTTTGATGAAAGTCTCGTACATTTATATAAACCAGAACAACCTTGACTGTTTGTCGATGCGCATGAGTTAAGTCTACAGTCTATACCTCTATACAATGAATTTATCTTGGAGAGTTCTACGACACTACGGAACACGTTAACGGGTATAACCTATATGTAGAGATCTGAAACTTTTGATTCTTAATAACTAATGCTGTTTGTTCCTTGTGTAATGGAACAGTCGTGCTAGATGCTAGCATTAGCCTACATTATGAAAGAAATAAGTAAATAGCACAGGAGAAACAAAATATTTTTTGCACTACTAGTCTTAGAACGCACCGTTATTGGTCTATCTTTAGGTCGTGAAGTTGATTTTCTCCACCAAGGGAGAGAAAGTAAAATAAACAATTTTCACCGTGGTAACTAATAAATTGCTAAGTTACCAAATATGACTATTTTAATTTTGACGTTTTAAATAGCTGTATTGTCAGGTTGACAGTTAAAATATATTCGAAATTTGTTGAGAATTTAGGTATTAAGCCGTTTGGTAGTGCAAAAAATAGTATATACACCACGGTAGCGAATCGTCTTATAACCTTCGCGCTTTAGATACTTCGCGCTGCGCGCTCAGTATCTAATATGCGCTCAGGTTATAATACTGCGCTTCGCTACCTTGATGTATAATATACTATTTTGCACTACTAGTCTCAGAATGCACCGTTATTGGCCTATTTTTAGGTCGTGAAGTTGATTTTCTCCACCAAGGGGGAGAAAGTAAAATAAACAATTTTCACCGTGGTAACTAATAAATTGCTAAGTTACCAAATATGACTATTTTAATTTTGACGTTTTAAATAGCTGTATTGTCAGGTTGACAGTTAAAATATTTTCGAAATTTGTTGGGAATTTACGTATTCAGCCGTTTGGTAGTGCAAAAAATAGTATATACACCACGGTAACGAATCGTCTTATAACCTTCGCGTTGCGCGCTCAGTATCTAATATGCGCTCAGGTTATAATACTGCGCTTCGCTACCTTGATGTATAATATACCTTACTATGGTAAAAGGTATTTATCGCGGAGAAAAAGAGTTTTTCTACAGCCGTGATTTTAAACTGTTTCCAAGGGTCATATGCGGCGTGCTTTATGTTGTCTATAAAACACGCTATTCCATTTAAAGCACGGAGTACTTTAAGAGGTTATAAAACCTTATTTGTGAAGATTAAAAGTATAGTTATAATATCGGACCGATTTGTATGCGGAGCCCCTAGTACCCGATTGGAGAGGGGCGAAGCCCGATGGCCCCTTTGGAGGGGGGCGAAGCCCCGAGGGCCCCCTTGGAGAGGGATGGACCTTCAACAGCCCCCTTGGAGAGGGGCCGAGCCCTGAGGGCCCCCTTGGAGAAGGGCCGAGCCCCGATGGCCCTCTTGGAGAGGGGCGGAGCCCGATGGCCCCCTTGGAGAGGGGCGGAGCCCTGAGGGTACCCTTGGAGAGGGGTGGAGCTGCAAGAGCCCCCTTGGAGAGGGGCCGAGCCCTGAGGGCCCCCTTGGAGAGGGGCCGAGCCCCAAGGGCCCCCTTGGAGAGGAGCGGAGTCCCGAGGGCCCCCTTGGAGAGGGGTGGAACTCCGAGGGCCGCTTTGGAGAGGGGCGAAGCCCCTAGGGCATTTAAGCTAACAAACTCCTCGGCTGTAGAAAAAATATTGAAGCCAACTCGTGTTTTACAGTTTAAAAATCTCGGTCGATCATAAAATTCTCGCTTCGCTCGAATTTTAACATGATCGACCTCGATTTTTAAATCCTCTGTAAAACACTAGTTGCCTTAATAGCTATTTTTCACTACCTTCCTTGCAAGTGATCCTTACACTGTCTGATTTGAGGGATGTAGGAAATATTTACAAAAATTGTTACGGTTTCCATGACAATGTACTTACTTCCCTAGAGAAGTGAATTACTTACATCCCGCATTTACTATAACTGACGCGATGCCGTGTTTGCAATTTGATTAACATAAAGAAAACCATTATCGCTCGTACTATTATCCATTTTTAATCAGAATACAAACACAAAGCTCATAAAACAGCACTCGCAATCGTATTCACACATTTTTCACAGTTTATTAAACAAATTAAGGATCAGTGAAGCAGAAATAAAAGAAGAAAGAATTCACTCATCTCTTCTATCGTGATGCAACACAAATAACTAATGTCTTTGAGACACGGATAAATGGACGTACTATGCATATACCGTGGAGAGCACAAGGTAGGTAGCACTTCCTTTACACTATTTAGAAGAAGACCTCACTATTAAAAATGCAATTGTTTACGTAAGCATATTTTCCGGTACTTCGGACATATATATCCCTAAAAACGATGGAGACATTGATTATAAAAGGTAGAGTTTATGAACGTAGGTTCAGAAATCTTCTAAAAAATGGAGGGATCAGAATCGATCCTTTAACGAGCACAGTCTGCATAGTGCTATACATATCTCGGACAATCATGACGTGTAAGTGACAAGTGTCGACTACCCCATGATATCACCGAACAATCTTCGTGGGGTACAGCATAGTATTAGAATAAAATTGTCGGTGCCCAAAATCTGTATTTGGTGAACGGATACTGTCTTACAAAGAAATAAAAAGACAGCAGGCAATGTTTGAGATTTGTCTTAACCAATTTTCTCTTAGCAAGTCGAAAACCTTGTTAATCAAATGTTGACAGTTTGCACTATGGTTAAATAGATGTATTACTAAAGCTACATTATTTGCAAGCACATAATTGATGTACAGAGTGAATGTTTCACCAGAGTCTTAACCTTGATAAAACAGGATATGACCAGGGGGAATTCGACGATGTTGAGAAAATACTACTAATCCTTAACCAGAGAAGCTGCTAATGCATCATCGTATAGAAGAAAATCGTCAATATATCATTTTAGCAAAAAAATATTTAAAAATGCTTTGATATTTTGATATAGCGTTTCATTCAAATATAAAATATACTATATGCAATAGAAAAACAAATTGATAGTAACTTTGGATTTTTGTTTGTTAATAGGAATTAGAAAAAACGGTTTCCAGTGTAATCTGATCCTTATCTAAGAATAATTGTAATAATTTTTGATTTTCCCTGGTTGTCGTTTTCATGTTCTTTATAACTCATCTCATATTTTTATTCTGGTTTTTGCATTTGCGTCAGAATATTCTATTGCATTGCATTGCTCTTTCAATACTATTTTTGTGTTGACAAATTGTTAATATATCACTAAATCTTCGACGATCAAAAGCTTTGATTTGTTCAAGAAGATAATATTATAAATGCTGGCTTCCAGAATTCAATGAACTTTGGTTCGTTAATTTACTAAATAATATAAATATTAAACATTGTATGAACTATTCATACAATATTCTATCGGAGGTTAACTGTGATCACATTTTTACTTTTGACGCCGATATTCTAAACTGCAAAAATGTATAACCGAATCATGCCTTTAAGTTTTTCAGGGATGACACTCTTCTTCATTCCAAAGACCTCCTTCCTTCAATATTTTTTGTATGACCACTTGTAGGATGACATGTTTCTCACCTTGCATCTTGCATAATATGCCCCAAACATAAGAATTTCTCCTTTCTTTACGTAATCTCTCTAACGCATTTTGGTAAAACCAAATTTCCAAATATTGGATATTAATCACTGACTGCAGATTTTTGAGAACCGATGGCTAAATTAGTAAGAGTATAACAACCTAAGGCACTAAATGTGATTGAAATACCCTAATAAGTGTTTTTTGGTCTTGAATTTTATCTAATTTGAGTCTTATCATAACTACATGTAAGAACATAATATTAGAAGGCTGGGCGAGACGAGGCGTTCTTAACTTTTTTAACCGCTGAGTGCTTCAACACTCAATAACAAATTAAAATAAACTAACTAAACTTTTATATAGCACTTCAATGAAAATCAACTAGCGAGTTGAGAATACTCTTTTCCCTTCAACGAAGCCCAGTAGCTAATCCGCGGAGACAGGGTTGGGTTTGCAATAATCTCTATGCTAATTTCAAAAGGCGCCACTAATTTATTTATTACATCAACTCGCAAACCTAAATTGGAAGATTCGGTTATGATCTTGACTTTTCTGATTTAAAATGAAGGTGTAAAATCATTCTTAATAGTGGAAGATCTCAGATAAACTATGGTTGATTATAGTAATAAAACGTGAGTGCCCCGTAATCCAAATGATATTTATTTAAATCGATGCAAGTGGTCAAATAATGAAATAATTCGAGCTTTTACCTATGGTTTTTATTAATGTAAAAATTTAATTCAGTTATAAAACCTAAAGCCAAAGGAGTGGAGGTAAGACCAATCTCCTATCTATGACGTGATTACGCGATGTCTACAAATACCAGTTTACGTTTTGATTAATTAGTACATTAGAAATACTCATACATTTGTGCTGCGTCATTGCTCATTATCTCATTATGAATAGAGATTATCCAAGGAGTAGTCTTTCAAGGTAAGCTTATGCACTTTGAATTACGATTAGGAATAAATATAGTTATATTACAAAATAACTCCATTCGCTTATCTGATGTCTCCAGCATTGACGAAGGTCCCAAGTTTGCTTTGGTGCTGTACCGACACTATTAGTTCAATCCACTTGCAGTAACAGAGGACGATAAAGACAAGAATATGTAGAAGACAGAATTAAGCCTCCAAAGACAGCACAGCAAAGATCTGCAAACCGCCAAGTAAAAGCAAAAAAAAAACTGAACTGACAATTCAAGAGACTCTGACGGCTCCACAGCCACTACTAACGTTCATTTCTATTTTCAGGAGAAGCTTACAAACCACTAGGAGTAGCTAGCCAAGATCCAGATGGACACACCACAACCGACGTCCATTTAGCGGTATAGTTACCAAATAAACCCCTACATTTCAGTAGCCGTTTGGCCGTAACAATAAGTTTATAGAGCTTCATTTCAGTGACCATCAATCAGTTTAAGCAATTAAATGTTTTGATTTTTTGGGGGATTTAATCGACGTATAGTTAATTATGCAAAGTTGTTTTTTATGTCCTCTAACTACCCTTAAGTTTAATCACCATACTTATAAATTCCCTGTACTGTATGCTGAGGTTACTGTCACAGAAGTTATTTCTTATTTTAACATAATTATGCTATCTATTCTAGTATTAATTTATTGATTACTGTCGCTGTTTTAATTTAACCACGTTCTCAGGTACTTATGATGTGTGACTTTATCTATTTGTAGAGAAAAGTGGGTGTACCGGAGGTCTTTTACTGGCTACCATAGATTTGATTTTAGCTAAGTTAATTTTTAGCCATTCCTGTTGCTAGCTGTGTCATTTTTAAGATTTGTTATCTACTGATACAACTGTTGTATAATTATCGTAACGGATATTGTTAATTATTTGATCGGTTAAACTTAATTGTAGATGATTTTTGGAAACAAATTCATGATTGCTTTTTCTCTAATGTGATAAGTTCTGTCTCTCGCCTTAATTCGCTGTACTTCCTACTGTCAGTATTAATGCCCACTCAAGATAATCGTTTAATACAGCAATAAATTCCAACAAAACGAAAGTAGGCACCTCGAGCGTGCCAGCCGATTTCAATGTCTAGGGCAGTTCCGTGAAGTGGAGCTGTAAATTTCAAACAAAGAGACAGTTCAGAAGAAGAGGCTCTACCTGGTAAGTCACGCATTTAAACTCCAGCCGGCGTAGACGTTTTATTGGACAGAAAACATTTTGTGGCGATATGAATTATGAGCAACACCAATAATAAGTCGGTCATGCAGTTCAAGTTGCTGGGGTTGAACTGCGCTGGTGTGGGAGAGGACATTTCTAAGATCTCAATCGTAATATTAAACGAATCCGGATGTCAGCGAAATGGGAAAGTAGTGCGTGAAAGGCAAAGGGCAAAAGCCCTCCTTTCGCCGGCACGTGCTAAGACTGAGAGCCGGCTGTTATAATCTTATTGTACCCATGGAAATGGAAGTGCTGCGTTTGAACTTGGGTCAGGACTTTAGAAACAATGCGCCTCACAGAGAGTCGTTTAACATATGATTATCACTCACTTGCAGGAACCTTCATGAATTGCTGCCCAGGATACTATTTATATGTATTTATTTAATTGTTGACTAAATTTAAATACCTTAACTTAGCAGCAGAGCCTAACTAGATCAAATAGTCCATTGCTCCCCTACTCTCAACTTAATTAATTTCTAAATTATACAATTCCATAAAAAGAGGCACTTCAAATGACATGTTCGCCGGTAATATACAAAACTAAAATTGAAACTTCAAATGAAGTGACTCAAATAACAACTACAGGTATAAAGCTTATATAAATATCTTTGCTGTTATTAAAATCTGGCTTCTCTCCACCGTGACGTCAATATAAGAAAGCCGAATGTGTTTTCCAAATCATTGGCAAATTCGGCCTTCCTCTGCTGACGTCACGTCGAAGAGCTGTAGCCTTGCTGTTTCGGAGGTAATGACTGCAGTCATAAAAGAGCATTATTTTAACAACCACCAACCACTTGGAACGAAAACGTGTCAGTATGTCACATAGGACACGAAAGGCATTTGGAGATATTTATTGTTCCTAACATATTGTAACGATTCGGCTGACAGTTATTTGCCCCAATGCCTCGATTATACTAGAAATTCCAGAGACGGCTGCCGGCGCGTGAATCATAGGCTGCCGACGGGCGGCCTTGAACGCAGGTGTACGTTGGTGAATCATTTTCCAGTCGATGCTAGAGCAGCACTGACGCGACACGTCACTGTTGCCGGAAACTCTGGAAGCTTCTGGAAGGAAATTATTGGCCATATAAATACCCGGCCGTCGGACCCGCAGTTCAGTTCTGAAATAATTCTGCGGCAGTTAGAACTCACGTCGAGGCTTGTTGGAAGCCCCCATATAAATAAAACCGCGTGTACATAATCTCTCGTGAAGTAATAATAAGTAAATAAATATATAATCGTTAGCGTTTAAGAGTGATATAAATAAATGTGCTAATCCGTACGTAATAGAAATAAATAATAATAGTTGTTAGAAATACGTGTACCGATAGTCGTTAGTGCTTGAATTAATTTGTAATCTGCTTGATAATTCTCGCATGTGCTTGTAAACAATAATCGTAGTAATTCATTGTGTAAATAAATATTTGAACCCGTGTTTGTCGTATAATTTTGAATAGCCCGAACGTTAAAAACGTAACAATACAAAGATAACAGAGTCGAAAATAATTAAATAATCGTTGAGACTATTCTAAAACAACATTGTTTCAAATCAGCTTGTTTCTAGAACGTTATTATATATATATTTTTCACATTGTTTGATTCACACAGATGCGTGCATCAAAACCTTTTTGATTATAATTAATCATGTAACTCAAGTCATAACTGTTCTATCTCATTCAAAGGTCGTGGTAAAGTCAAATTTGCATCTTGCCGTATTTGTTTGCCTCTGTTAATATTGGAAAGGAATTTGTAAGCTTCCCTTAATGGCTTTTAAGCGGATGGATACATTTTCTAATAGAACTTAAGCCGACTTAGCATATTTGGGAATCATGTTTTTATGGATTTCGTTCAATTGCCTCATTGAGAGAGCTTAGCATTAAGATTCTTAGAATAAGTATTTATTCCTACGTGCGACGCTCCGATTGGCTACGCAGGATCGCCTCAGCCAATAGTGTTTGAGCTTTCCCCTCCTTGATGAATTTGCGAGTTCGGCTCGTTGTAAATTCAGAGTTAGTTAGATTCAGAGTTTCGAGTAAGCAAGTTCAGCTATGCTTGTGCTGGGTTGCGGTCGCTCTAACTCCCTGGTAAAGACGTTTCCAGGTTGTTTTGTGTTACGGTTACGCGCAATTCGCTATTTTCGCGTGGCCAATCCAAGCGTGTCACAACAGTTGAAGCTTTTGTAAAAAACCATCGGTCCATCAGTGACGTTTGTAATCGTTGTTACTCAATATACTCGTGTTTGTTAAGTCTTGTTTCACTCCAACAACTAACTGAACCCAAGTCAAGGGTTATTAAGTGGCAGTTCCCGGCAATCCCATTGAACCGGAATTCGCAGCGGATTAACTGGGGGCCCCATTCGTGGAAGCCTCTTATCAAGTTAATCGTACAAAAAACATTGGTCCTTCGAGCCGGATGTGGAAGAAGCTAAAAAACGCGAGTGTACAAGTTTCCAGTAGCTGGTGGATGCAATCGCTCCAACATCATTTCGTCGGAGAGCGTCAAGAAGCTTCGCCAACACCAGGAAATTTAACCATCGAGAGCTTACACCGAGTCCAGTTCCCACATCAAGCGGCAGCGATCGGCAGCGGGTTGGTTTTCTGTTCGTCAAGAAGTTACTACGTTCTCAAATCAAAAGTAAGTCCTTTTCCATTACGCCTTCGTTTAGTGTTGTTTTTTGCTTGTGTCAGTCATGGTGGAAACTCGTTCGGCATCAGCGGTCATGTCGGAAACTCGCGCTTTAACCACTCGTTGCAAATTCATAAAAGCCCAAGTAGATCGTTTCAAAACTCTATTTCATAGAATTTCTTCGTCCAGCCCCGTGAAGGCTCACGAGGTCGGCAACTTGTCAGAAGAGTTTAGTTGTTTCCAAAATTTGTTGGATGAGTATGAGAAGTCAATGGAGGGCCTAATGGAGGCCGACGCTGAACACTTTGATGAACTTTTCAATGAATTCGACTCTTTTATGACTCATTTTAGCGAGATTAGTAGCGCAGTAAAGGAATTCTTATCAAAAAATAAGATCAGTCCTGGTATAAAACCGAATCTAGGTCAAAATTCTTCGCAAAGTGGCCCTTCAGGAGAGCTCGCTGGATTAAGATTACCACCCTTAGATTTGCCTTCCTTTTCGGGGAAATTCGAGAATTGGGTTCAATTTCATGACTCCTTTACGTCGCTTATTCATAACAACGCTAATTTGACCAACGTTCAGAAATTTTACTATTTGATTTCTTCCCTCAAGGGAGAAGCTGCTAGTTCAATCTCGTCGTTAAAAGTTACCAACGATAACTATACCATTGCTTGGGACATCCTAGTCAAGCGATTTAAAAATAAGAAGCTGATAGTAAAATCAAACATAAATGCGTTATTCAGTTTAGAGAGCGTAAAAAAGGATTCACATTCGTCTGTTCAAAGGCTGCTCGATAGTGTAGTTAGAACGGGGAACCCACAGTCGACACCATACTAATACATATCATAGTTTCAAAGCTCAGCTCAGCAATGCAGACTGACTGGGAATTATGCAAACATGCCGGACAATTTCCTACTTTGCGAGAGTTGTTAGATTTTTTAGGGAGCAAAAGTCACTTATTAGGTTCGCTGGAAGCTGCGAAAATAGGTTCGAGTTTGGGAAATCAGGGATCCGAGCAAAAAAGTCATGCACGCGCTCATGTAGCCAGAGAGCAAGCTAATCACTCTTGTGATTTTTGCAAAAATAGTAATCATTCGATTAGCGCTTGCGAATCATTTTCAAAATTGTCGGTAAACGCTCGTATCGAAGAGGCGCGTCGTTTGAAATTATGCACAATTGTCTCAAGCCCGGACATTTCGTGGTAAAATGCACATTGTCGAGATGCCGCGTATGCAGAAGAAAGCACCATACTTTACTGTGTTTGCGTCCAAAGCGCGACGCGCACGAAAATACTCCGTCGCCGCGTCCTGGACCGCCAGAAACCAGCAGCGATACACGGGAGGTCGGGGCCGTCGCCCCGAGCGAGGCACCCGTCGCATCCGTTTCAGCAGCTTGTAGCCGTCCTGCAATCGCGGCGCCAGCGCAAGTTTTATTGTCCACGGTTAGCGTATTCGTAGAAGGATCCTCCGGGTCGTTTTCCCGGGCAAAAGCTCTTTTGGACCCCGGATCCCAACTTAACTTAGTTAGCGCCGACTTGTGTCAAAATTTGAAAATTGAGAAACGAGGTAATGTCACCTCACTGTCGGGTGTTGGTGCCAGGGCTCTGAACGCTGAATTCAGAGCAAACGTTCGAATCCGCTCCCGTAACGGGAAATACGAGGACATTTTGAGCTGTGTTGTGTTAGACAAAATTACGGACCCTCTGCCGGCCCTTGCTTTCTCGTTGAGGGATTTGAAGATCCCACCAAACATTGTGCTAGCCGGTTCAGATTGTAATACACCGGGAAAGATTGATCTTTTATTAGGCGCGAATGTCTTTTGGCAAGTGCTCTGTCAGGGACAGGTGAAATTGGGCCCAGAGAAGCCATTCTTAACAAAAACTCTTTTTGGTTGGGTATTAGGCGGAAACATGAATGTCGAAAATCGAGCGCTCATTCTTTCAAATAGAGTTCATTTAAGTGTAGCCGGCATCGAGCACGGCATTCAGAGATTTTGGGAAATCGAGGGGGTCTACGGTTCATCGGGCCGACCCTCTGCTGATGACAAATTTTGCGAAGACCATTTTCAATCGACTACGAAACGGGCGTCGTCGGAGCCGCGTAGGTTCATCGTGAGCATACCTTTCAGGAAAGATGCTCCATCGCTGGGAGACTCGCGCGGCATAGCATTAAAGCGTTTCTATTCATTAGAAAACAAATTGTCAAAAAATCCCGAGTTGAAAACCGCGTATTTCGCATTTCTCAAAGAATACGAGTCGCTTGGTCACTTGAGCAAGGTGGACGACGAAGCGAGCCTTCCTCATCCTCGGTTTTATTTGCCACATTTGCCAGTCATAAAGGAGGACAGTTCAACGACCAAACATCGCGTTGTTTTTGACGGCAGTTGTGCGTCCTCCTCCGGAGTATCGCTTAACGACCTTCAACATAAGGGCCCAGTGGTCCAGCAGTCGTTGTTTGCAATTCTTTGTCGCTTTAGGCAATTCAAGTACGTGCTGAAAGCAGATTGCGCCAAAATGAATAGGCAAATCCTCGTGGACCCCTCGCAGACGCAATACCAATTAATTTTATGGCGTGACGACAAAACCTCAGCGGTAAAATGCTTCAAATTATTAACGGCCACCTACGGTACTAAATCAGCCTCGTACCTAGCAACTAGGTGCTTGATACAAATCGCCCAGGAAATCGAAGCGTCGCTTCCAGAGGCCTCATTAAGAATTAGCCGGGATTTTTATGTAGATGACCTACTGACTGGTTTTGAAAATAGGGCGGAAGCCATAAAAACGCAATTCGAAATTAGTAGCGCTTTGTCGGGGTACGGGTTTGAATTGCGAAAGTGGGCATTCAACGACAGTGAAGTAGCTAGCGCCATTGGTGTAGATCGCGGCAGCGTAGAGCCCATTTCTTTGACGGAAGACGCCACGGAGAAAACTCTCGGCAAGCGGGCTATACTCTCTAGTATGGCTCAAGTATTCGATCCCTTGGGACTACTTGGTCCAAGCGTTCTAACTTTGAAACTTCTCGTGCAACGGCTTTGGCAGTTGAAGTTGTCATGGGACGAAACGGTGCCCATAGAGATGCGCTCCAGATACGACGAACTCCATTCTTCATTACGCGCTTTGGGCTCATTGGCAATTCCGAGAAGGGTAATTTGCGATGACATAAATTCGATAGATCTCCACGGATTTGCGGACGCGAGTTCTGTAGCCTATGGGTGCGCCGTGTATATACGTTGCGTTGACGCGCGCGGTAATGTCACCACCAATTTGCTTTGTGCTAAGTCAAGGGTCGCTCCATTAAAAACAATATCCTTGCCTCGTCTGGAGCTTTGCGCAGCCTTACTGTTGGCTCGTTTGATTAAAACTTACTCGATTCCTCCGCATTTAAATTTGACCGCGTGTACTATTGGTCGGACTCCACCATAACTCTGCACTGGATAAATAAGGATGCGAGTAATTGGAAGACGTTCGTCGCGAACCGGGTGTCCGAGATTCACGAACTAAGCAATAGGGAAGTACGGTTTCACGTGCGTACAAATTGCAACCCCTCCGATATAATTAGCAGGGGAATGTTACCCCAGGAGTTACTCAACTCACGCTTGTGGTGGCCACTCTTTACCATCGCGTCCCAGAATTTGAACTTTTCAGGCGCTATTCCAGTTTCACAAAATTACCGCGCGTAGTCGCGTACTGCCTGCGTCTCGCGAGAAACAGAAACACCGAAACGCGCTGGTCAGGACCTCAAGCCATTGACGAATTGGAGGACGCGACTCGCCGCCTGATCAAAATTGCCCAGGCGGAAGTCTTTTCCGGAGAAATAGCAGTTTTGTCTAAAGAAGCGCCATTGCCGAAAAATAGTGCGCTGCTTTCTCTAAACCCATTTCTGGACGATCAGGGCCTACTGCACGTGGGCGGCCGTCTAGAAAATTCCAATCTAAACTTTGATCAGAAACATCCCCTTTTGTTACCAGCTAGTCACCCTTTGTCGTTGCTAATCGTGAAGCAAGAGCATTTGCGGCTCTTGCATTATGGACACTTGGTGTTACTGGCCTCATTGCGGGATAAGTTTTGGATCGTGAGAGCCAAAGACCTGATACGTAAAGTAATACACAATTGCGTGATATGCTTCCGGGCCAAGCCTAAGATGAATGAACACTTGATGGGATCACTACCCGAAGCTCGTGTCACACCCTCTCCTCCTTTCAGCAATTGCGGGATAGACTACGCGGGTCCCGTGTTTATAAAAAACAAATCCGGGCGAGGCGCGAAAGAAGTAAAGGCTTACGTAGCCCTATTTGTGTGTTTGGCCACGAAGGCTATTCATCTTGAACTCGTGGAAGACCTCACGACGGAGGCTTTCATCGCATCGTTGAGGAGATTTATCTCCAGACGCGGTTTACCCTCCAACATATTTTCTGACAATGCTACCTGTTTCACCGGTGCCAGAAATCAGCTATCGGAATTAAAAAATATCCTGTCCGGCTCTAGTGAGCAATGCATAAGGGAGGAATTGTCGAAACATAGCATTAAGTGGAATTTTATTCCATCACGCTCTCCGCACTTTGGCGGCATTTGGGAAGCGGGGTAAAGTCATTGAAATATTATTTAAGGCGAATATCTTGCAATGCAAAGTTAACTTTCGTTGAGTATTACACCATGCTGACTCAAGTGGAGGCGATACTAAATTCCCGCCCACTCTGTGTTCTCCCTACCGACGCCTCATTCCCCGAAGTCCTTACTCCTGCCCACTTCTTGATCGGTCGGAAGCTGACTTCGTTTCCGGAAGCCCAACTCCAGGGCATACCGGAAAATCGTCTCAGCCGCTATGGGCTGGTCCAGCGGCTGTCTTAGCAGTTTTGGGATCGTTGGTCCCGGGACTACCTCCACCTCCTGCAGCGCCGGCCTAAGTGGAAGTCCTTCAGCACGTCTCTAGCCCCCCAGGTGGGCGACGTGGTACTCGTCCACGACGAGGCATCTCCAAGCTACCGTTGGCCACTGGCAATCATCTCGGCCACATATCCAGGAGCGGATGGTGTTGTGCGTGTGGTGCAGGTGCGCGATTCCCGAGGGAATCTCCTGAAACGCTCGGTGCGTAAAGTGTACATCCTACCCAAAGACGATCATTGCGATCAAGGGCAATAAACATTGACTTTGCTCTTAGTTGGTAGTTTTCGTTAATTGAACATTTTGCTAGGTTTAGTTGTTTATTTGCTTGTATTCATGCTAGTTGTAGGTTATCTGTAAGGCTCTTGGATTATCATCTGTCCTTAGTTCTTGTTATGCATTTGATTATTTGGTAGTGTCAGATTTCAGTTTAATTTTGGGATTTAATCACGTCGTGCCATATTCGGCACTTCGGGGGCGGCATGTTTGCTTCACACAGATGCGTGCATCAAAACCTTTTTGATTATAATTAATCATGTAATTCAAGTCATAACTGTTCTATCTCATTCAAAGGTCGTGGTAAAGTCAAATTTGCATCTTGCCGTATTTGTTTGCCTCTGTTAATATTGGAAAGGAATTTGTAAGCTTCCCTTAATGGCTTTTAAGCGGATGGATACATTTTCTAATAGAACTTAAGCCGACTTAGCATATTTGGGAATCATGTGTTTATGGATTTCGTTCAATTGCCTCATTGAGAGAGCTTAGCA
The DNA here is from genome assembly GCA_940337035.1 of Agriotes lineatus. Classification (NCBI taxonomy): domain Eukaryota; kingdom Metazoa; phylum Arthropoda; class Insecta; order Coleoptera; family Elateridae; genus Agriotes; species Agriotes lineatus. Next base: position 20,632,591 of record OW679198.1, on the reverse strand, counting down.
TTAAGATTCTTAGAATAAGTATTTATTCCTACGTGCGACGCTCCGATTGGCTACGCAGGATCGCCTCAGCCAATAGTGTTTAAACTTTCCCCTCCTTGATGAATTTGCGAGTTCGGCTCGTTGTAAATTCAAAGTTAGTTAGATTCAGAGTTTCGAGTAAGCAAGTTCAGCTATGCTTGTGCTGGGTTGCGGTCGTTCTAACTCCCTGGTAAAGACGTTTCCAGGTTGTTTTGTGTTACGGTTACGCGCAATTCGCTATTTTCGCGTGGCCAATCCAAGCGTGTCACAACAGTTGAAGCTTTTGTAAAAAACCATCGGTCCATCAGTGACGTTTGTAATCGTTGTTACTCAATATACTCGTGTTTATTAAGTCTTGTTTCACTCCAACAACTAACTGAACCCAAGTCAAGGGTTATTAAGTGGCAGTTCCCGGCAATCCCATTGAACCGGAATTCGCAGCGGATTAACTGGCGGCCCCATTCGTGGAAGCCTCTTATCAAGTTAATCGTACAAAAAACACACATCGTTATTCGCTTTTTATTGAAATTTTCAATTTCTAATGAGAATCCATATAAAAGTAAACTTTAGAATCCATACTTTTTTAACGCGGCTGTTATTATAAAATTTTGAAGTAGCATATGAGGTGATAAAAATAAATTAATTGAATGCAATTTCAAAAAATTATAGAAAATATGCACTACTTTTAAGTAGCTAGCGTTATTCTACTACAATAATTTAATATCTGTTAGAACTAGAGAAACGGTAAAAATATTAACAAATTGGCGTAGATGGCAACCCACTAAAAATAATAAAACATCTGCCTTGAAAGAAGAAATAAAACTGCAAGAGGGATCCGTCAAAGATTATTATAAATTGATGGCAAAACGGTTAAAATGGTAACTAATTACCGATAGCTAGCACACAATATAAACAAGAAAATGGGCTATTGGTATGAAGTAGAATTGAAATCGCAAGATCAAATTTCATAAAAGGATAATTCTTGTATTGCCACTTATGGTCAATGCTGTTGTATGGATGTGAAACTTGGACAATCAATCGTATATCGCAATATTGTAGAAGATGTACTTAACAGTTTTTCAATTTTACTATGCAAAAATTGGAGAACCTGGTAATTAAAGCAATACAGCTGGAAAGAATTCCATTACCGCAATTGTACACCTACTGAAAATTATAAAATAAAGAAAAATAAAACACTTCGGACCGGTGGCGATTCGTTCTGAGGAACCAAGGAGCCATTGTCCTACCGTAACAAACCAGTCATTCAAGAATTGCTTTATTCTGAAAGAAATATTTTTTGTACATATTTTTCACAATTCTTCACATTTTAAAGCTTAAACAAAACATGAGTAATTTTTATTTCATGAATATAAACTACGATAAGCCGTTATTTGCTTTCACGGACACATTGAAGTCAAGTCGAAGTGGCCCAGCTTTTCGACAGTTTATGGGGTGCAGCAGGCAGAGAGGGGAGAAGAAATTAGGGGCAAATATAGGCTGTCTAGCATTGAATTCGGGCTACTTCACATTTAGCCCAACTAGTCTGACTGCGGCTCATTGCGTCTAGAGTTACTATTTTGATGCTCACAACTTGGACGCGTAGGGTGACTTTGCCAAATATAGTCCGAAGATTTCATTCGCACAGAAGACGACCAAGCTGGAGCGTGTTATTTTTTTTTAGAGAAGTAGGAGAAATCTTCAAAAGACCCCGGGGATTTTTCCGGGAGTGTCATTCATTTGGGGAAAGGGGGGAGCCCCAAAACGCCTACCGACTAAAACTCCTCCTTCTTGTCGTCGAGTCATGCTGGAAACATCTCGCGATACTACTTCGGCATGGTCAACTCCGTGTGTCTTATTATTGCCTGTCTTCCCTCGTTCTTTCATAGTTCTCCTTCTGCATCATTATTGTTTTGATGCAGTTGAATACAGTTTTTGAGTTTTCTACTCTGGACACCATTGTGTCAATCAGGTTCTGAGGCGTCCATCTTGTAGTGCTTCTTTCATCTCATCTATGGCTGCATGCCAATGTGAAGATTGGAAGAGTGTGTGTTGCGCTGTGTCATCTTCTTTGTTGCAGTATGTACATGATGCACTATTTGTCTTTCCAATAAGATGTCGATAGCTTGCGAAACTCTCATGGCCAGTTAGTACATGTGTCAGGTGGTAGTCGTTCTCCCCGTGTTCGCGAGTAGTCGAGGGTTTTATTTCAGGTGGTACTTTTCCAGGATTTCCTCTCTCACTCGTCTTTTGTCTGCCCTGCTCCCTAAGGTCCCACTGGATTGTCCATACAAGGACCAATGCAGATTCTGTGGCGATCTTTCTATACGCCCTGCGTATTATTATTGCAATTCTTCGTTGTAATGATAGCGCCTAGGTTCTGTATTTGCTAAATTTGAATGCTTTTCCCCATACCGGAGCTCCATAGAGAAAAACTGAGTCCGCCACGGCCGCAAGCATTCTCCTCTTCCCATCTCCAGCACCATCGGGGCATGTTCTTCGTCAGTGCTGCTACTGCTTTGCTCGTTTTCTCCACCGCATAGTCTATGTGCTTACCAAAGCTCACGTTTTTGTCGAAGACTATACCAAGGTACTTTACCGAGTCTTTGAGCTCTATGGTTGTGTCCTGTAGTGTAAACGTTGCTGCTCGGTTGTATCGTTTTCTCCCGCTGAGAATAACTGCTTCCGACTTTTCAGGAGCTAGCTCTAGCCCTTTTCTGTGGAACCAGCTGCTAATGTCTTCCAGGGCCGTATTTACGCTTCTCATTAGCAGTACTTCTTCCTTAGCTATTGCAATTAAAGCTAGATCATCAGCATAGGCGATAGTTTTTACCCCTTCAGGCATCTCCAGTTTCAGGACACCGTCGTATATTATGTTCCACAGAGTCGGTCCGAGTACGGATCCCTGTGGAACGCACAGAGTCATTGGATATGTGTGTTCGTCTTCTGTGCTAAGAGATCTATTACACAAGTAATTTTGGATGATGTTTACCAGCTAGGTGGAAGCTTTCTTTCGCTTTAGTTCCCTGATAATTTCGCGTCATGGTGCCGAGCCAAAAGCATTCTTTACATCAAGTGTGACTAATGCTCATAGTTTTCGTGTGTTTCGGGTTTTGTTCATCTCTGCTTCTGCGGCGCACCGTACCTCAATAGCTGCTTTTACGGTAGCTTTTCCTTCTACGAAACCGTACTATTTTGGAGATTGTTCTTCGTTCTTTTTTAATTCTTGTTTCAGCTCATTAGTAGCAATTGCTCTAGTAGCTTTCCCATAACGTTTAGCATATACAGCGGCGTGTAGGTTCTGGGATTGTCTTTAGGTTTGTTCGGTTTTTTATCAATACCAGCCGGGCTTCTTTCCATATTTTAGGGAATGTTCCCTCCTCTAGCTGTCTGTTCATGACCAGCAGTTCATCTTCTGGCCTCGTCTTAATGGCTAACTTTAATATTTCAGCAACGATACCATCGTCTCCAGGTGCTTTTTGGTTTTTTTAGTCTTCAAGCTGCAGTTTTCAGTTTTTCTTCCGTGAGTAGGTTTTCCGAGGCCACTTCCTCGGCACCACGTATTCAGTTGATTTCCGGATGCTTTGGGAATAAAGTGTCGACTACTTTCACTATCAGGTCATTGGGGATGCGTGGGGTTGCTATGTTAAGTCGTTTGGTGATTAGCTTGTCCCCTAGCCCCCATACATCTGTCTCTACTTCGTCGCATAGCTCTTTCCAGTTTTGGTTTTTGACCTCTTAATCTATATTCTGAGTGCCTTTCTGGCCTGCTTCAGTTTTTCTTCCATTAGTCGAATGACTTCTGGGCTGGTGTTTCTTCCCCTTGCTCTGGTTAAGCCTCTACGTCGCGCGATGCATGTTTTCCTTAGTTGACTGATCTGATCTGTCCACCAATATTTCGGTTTGCGTGCGTTTCTTTTCTTGCGGCACTGTGGCATAAAATCATTGCATGCCATAGTTATAGCCTTAACAAGATTTTCCGCACTTGCCATCTCCTCTTCTTCTTCTTTTGGTGGGGCTTGTTGTAAGCTGCACTGAGACCTATTGGTCCATTGTGCTCCCATCTAATTTGTTACGGGTCTCGATCGAAGAGGAAGGTTTCCAACGCGAAGGAAAGAATCCTACCCATAGGAACGTCCCTTATAGCCTGGGGTTCCACCAGGCCGGCTCCAAAATGTTTACGGTGACCGTGTCCTGTTAGTAAACCAGTCACGATCCTAATGTTTTTCCTGCTCATTGATAGGAGAGTAAAGGTGTTGGCAGGCCACATTTCCCCGATGAGGAGTTTTGCCTGACGTAGCTTTGGTAACGAAGCCCAGTTGGCACTGGAGTGGTTACTTAGCCAGTGCTCAACTTGCTCTTTGCAGTGGCACGGGTAATTCCTGAAGCCGGCTCAGGGCCGATGAGTGGTTCTTGAGAACCCCTTCTGGCTAGAGCATCAGCTTCTTTGTTACCCTCTATTTCACTATGGGCTGGTACCCATAGTAGTTTCACCCAGTTTTTTGTACCGAGTCTATTCAGTGTCTAGCAACATTCCAGAACCAACCTGGAGTTGATTCTGGGTGAACTCAACGCTCTTAGTGCTGCCTGACTGTCTGTGCAGATGTAAATATGCAGATTGGAATAACCTCTTTGAAGGTTCTCCTGAGCACAGGTTAGGATGGCAAATACCTCCGCCTGGAATACAGTGGCATATTTTTCTAGGGCAACGGTGAGTTTGACTCTCGGCCTACAGCCGCAGATGCCAGCACCAGATCCCCCGCCATCCTGGAGCCGTCTGTGTACCAAACAAGTACCCTTGGAGTGATGAGACGCTGTTGCTGACACCAATCGTTCCTATCAGGAATGAGTACCTGAAATGCTTTGTGGAACATGTAAAGCGGAGCCATGAAATCGCTCCTTGTGAGAAGTTCTGGGACCTTCTCAAAATGTTGGATGATCCCTGAGTGTCCCACTTGTTCCCTTTTCATGGCCCACATCTGACCCTAGCTTCTGTAGGCTGATTTCCTAGCCTCCGCCTCAATCACTAGGTGAAAGGGCGGAAGCCCCAGAAGCACCTCCAGAGCTGCCGTAGGAGCAGTGCGCATTGCTCCTGTTATGCCTAAACAGGCCAATCTCTGTAGTCTGTTGAGGCTGTTTCTGGTTGTTGCCTTATTGATTGCGGGCTACCAAACAAGAGCAGCACATGTTATTATTGGTCTTGTAACCACCGTGTATAGCCATTTGGTGACACAGGGCTTGAGACCCCAGCTGGTTCCAAAGGTCCGTCTACATCTCCATAGGGAAGCAGTGGCTCTTTGAATTTGTCTCTCTACTTGAGTCCTCCAGTTCAGCTTTGAATCCAGGATAACTCCAAGATATCTGACCGATTCGGAGGGCTGGAGAGCTTTACCGAAGAGTGTGAGCTGTCTGACACCCTCAATTCTCCTTCTTTTTGTGAAGATGACAAGTTCTGCGTTGGTAGGATTAATCCGGAGCCCTTGCCTTACACACCAATTTTGTACAGTAATGAGGGCTTCTTACATGATCTCACTTACTGTGCCAGTGAACTTTCCCATTGTTAATATTGCAAGGTCATCACTCATCAGCGTAACCTAGAACAAAGATGCCTTTTGCAGAGAGTTCCCTTAGTAGCCCGTCCACGACCAGACACCATAACGTTGGAGACAAGACTCCACCCTGAGGACAGCCCCTAGTGACCGTCGCTCTAATAGAGAGCTCGTCTGCTGAAACGATTACCTGTCGGCGAGACAGCATAGTACCGATCCATCTTATCAACGATGGTTCGATCCCGTGCCTTTCGGCCGCTACACAGATAGAATCAAAGGAGGTGTTATTAAACGCCCCTTCTATGTCTAGGAATGCACCGAGCGCAAGCTCTTTGTAGTGCAGGGCTTTCTCTATCTTAGAGACGATCACATGGAGTGCCGCCTCAACTGACTTGCTTTGTTGGTAGGCGTGTTGTGATGGGTGCTGCGGAAAAGCCACCAATACTCCATCCTTAATATACCTTTCAATCAGTCTCTCCTGCACTTTTAGCAGGAAAGAAGTCAGGCTGATAGGTCTGAAGTCCTCCCATCTCCTCGCTCGGCAAGTTACGCAGCGTATTTTGAAATGCATCCACGTCTATTTTGCGAAGGTTCCACTTGGTCCTGTCGTTATCATTGCTGTCATAGTGACGTTTGATCGCTCTTCTAGATAAATGGAAGGTTATGTAGCAATGGTCGCTCATATTTTCTATGTCCAACACCTTCCAGTCTTTCAACAACGGGGATATCTGGTCTGAAGCGAAGGTGATGTCGTTGAATCCTGTGCTGTTGCCCCTTCTCCATGTTGGAGTCAAGCCTTCGTTTATGAGGCTCAGATCGTTTCTGGGAACCCATTTCAGTAGTATTCTTCCTCTATTGTCTTCATATCCAGCACCTCATTCCTTTGCTTTAGAATTGAAATCTCTAGTGATAACTTTTTTGATATTGGATTCATTCACGTCCCCCTCCAGTCCAACGAATAATACGAAATTCGCTAGAGGAACATTTGGGGAGATATAGCAGCGATATATTCTGTACTCTTCTACCTCCCCCAGCAGAATTCATAATTTTTTCCTGTTTTGTGTATTGGTATATCGGGATTTACAATTTTAATTGCCACGTTCGATTGTAGATCCATAAGCCAGCCAGGTGCTGTTTTTACCCTTTTCACGTTGGGTTCACTCACTAGTATAATATCGCTGTTAAGCTCCTGCACTGTCTGCTCTAAAAGGTCATGAGCAGCGATACACCTGTTTAAGTTGACTTGTAGGATGTTCATTATTTTAAGTTGGGAGTCGCACCTTTCATCCTCAGCTCCTGTACCATTGTTTTATAAACGGGACACCTTATGATTTCTGCTCTATGCCCAGGAACTTTACATAAAGAACATAGTTTTTCGTTCTTGAATTCCTTAATTTGGTAGTCAGTTTCTCCGCAATCATAGCACCCCTCTTCTTTTAATATGCAGTATCTTGCTGCGTGTCCGACTCTACGGCATTTGTAGCATTTGGTTGGAGTGATTACTTCTTTAACCCGCCACCTATACCATGCTTCTCCAATTACTCTTTTATCGAGCAGCTGCTTAGCTGCGTTTTCCCGTATACTTAGGAAAGCGTACTTTACTCCATTTTTGTTAACTTTTTCTCCAAGCCCTAGTTGCTCTCCGGCTTGTAGACTCTCATTTCTGTTGAGATATTTAGTAAGTACTGTTAGTACGTCTGATTTATCTGTTGTTTCGTCTATGTCCAGTATCATCACCGTCCGTATTTTTTGTTTTAGATCCACGTCGGCCATGTTCTTCATTTTCTCAGTGAGTGCTTTTCTGCAGGCTTGCCTATCCTTTTCTTCTGTTCCTTTTACTTTGAATTCTACGCAGTGGTCGTCTATCTTGTTTATCCTGCCTATCATTACACTTCCAACCTCCACATTACTCTTCATGTTTTTGATAATATCCGCGTATGTGTCCCCTGTAGCTGATTTCATAACAATGGTTTCCTTGTTATTGTGCTTCTTTTTCCTAGCTGCAATCTGTTGTTTTCATCTTCTCCTCTAGTTCTTTTATCACGTGACCAGCTCTGATGTTTGCTCATTATGATTGTTATTTCCTATTTTCTGCAGACATATTATAGTATTTTCCGTATTTTCCTTTCGTTCACATGTTTGCTTGTCATGCATATGCATTCTTTTCTTCAATTATTCTAGGATACCTCTGCCACTTTCTGCACTATCTTCTTGAGAATAGACATCTCGTCTTTGTCTTCCGCAATAGCCAGGTAAGTGTATCTGTTTATGTTGCTTATTGCCTTTTCATCTTCTGTCATTAGTCCACTTGTGGTGACCCCGTAGATAAGTTTTTCCTGTTCTATTCTTCTCCCTTCCAGTAGGTTTCTTAATTGGGGGTTTCGATCGAATACCTTATTTACCATTGCATTGTCCGAGTCTTCATTTTTGTTCATTACAATGATGATATCTCCTTGTCCTTTATTTCGTCGCTTTTTCGTACTAGGCAACGTTGGTATACGTGTTCCGGCCAGTTCATTTCAACCAGCTCATTTAGCTCTTGTTCGCCCAAGTTCTCATCTATCTTACCTAGGATTGTAGATGTAAGCTTCTCTCTTTCTTCTTCCTCTCTTGTGGTTGTTTGCGCCCCAGTGCTCGCATACTCCA
>OW679198.1:20575991-20624281 GCA_940337035.1 Agriotes lineatus | reverse complement strand
CGTCAATATAAGAAAGCCGAATTTGTTTTCCAAATCATTGGCAAATTCGGCCTTCCTGTACTGACGTCACGTCGAAGAGCTGTAGCCTTGCTGTTTCGGAGTTAATGACTGCAGTCATAAAAGAGCATTATTTTAACAACCACCAACCACTTGGAACGAAAACGTGTCAGTATGTCACATAGGACACGAAAGGCATTTGGAGATATTTATTGTTCCTAACATATATAGCTGTCGAATATGTTGCTTCTTGCAAACGTACTTGTTTTGTTGTTTTATTGACAAGCAAATTTGATTAGTCGAGCTTTAATAGTTTCCAAGTTATTCGAGTGGTCCTACGACGATTTTGAAAAAGTGAACATGAAGCTATCATTACATACTTACAAGATAAAGGTTTAACACCGATACAAATTTATGATAATATGGTTGGTGTGCTTGGGGATTATGTTCCTTTCTATCAAGTAGTAAAAAATTGGTCTCGAGAGAATTGTAGAACAACCCGCAAAAATGCAAAACGTGCCGACCAGCACCTTTTGCAGCTCGGTCGCATTCTATGTGTGTTCAAAAAAACATTAATCGTGTGATTAACATAATCAGAAACCATTACTCGTACATTACACACAATATTAAATATTATAGAATTACAAAATTTCGTACTTGTATAAAAGAAAAAAGAAAAAGAAAATTGTCTCGAGGAATTTTCTTTTATCACGATAATGCCCCGGTTCATAAAAGCCTTATTTCTATGAATGTAATAAATTAGTGGAGTTGGGTTTGAAGTTATAAAGCACCCACCCTGATCCACTGATCTAGCTCCTAGGTTTTTTAAAAGCTAAATAAGAGTTTTCTGGGAACAAAATTTGAGAGCGATGATATTGTTATGGTAACAGTGCAAGTTTTTCAAAAATGGTGTTACTATGCTTGAACAAAGCTAGAATACCTACGTGTTCTCTAGTTCAATGAGATTATGTTAAAAATTAATGTTGTATTCTATACTAGGGACAAAAAATACTGTACATCCCTGGTATTTGTACCACTGCTATGTGCCGATCAGAAAAACATCTTACAAGAGTACACGGAAAGCTTCTTTATGGTCAGGCGATTATAATATACTGTTTATTGGATGGGGAGAGGCAATAAAAGTATGAAAAAATATTATACAGTATCATACCGTCACTACAGAATGTTATTTTAACATGTTGAGGATATAGTAGTAAGGAGATAAAAAAACGTTACATGTATTTTCAACAAGACGCTGCCATGGTAGCCTACACATAATAGCAACAACGATTCAATATTATGAGATGTTTTAAAACTACCTAATCTAATTTTAAAATGTTTAAATATCGTATAAATTGCAAAATCTCCGGATTTGACTTTCTCGACATTTTTCCTGTAGAATTACACGTCAAAAGTTGATGCATCTCATGCTAGTAGTCTGGAAGTATAGACAAATTTATGCAAAACATCTACTCTAAATTAAGGTTTTGTAGAGTCTTGGACAAGAAAAATCACAGTACTTGACCCATTCAATTTTATATTTTATAATTAATGTTATACCTACTATAATTATTTAATTATTGTACCAAATAGTCCTAGTCCCTGCCTAGTTGGTCGTGATGTTCAAGTTGGTTCTCTTGTTGAAAAGGAAAGGAAACTCTGGCTTTGATCGACGTATAAGACTGTCAAATTGAAATGAAACGTGAGCTGAAAACTCAACACTGTCTTTGATCATATTTCATTGAATTTCTGTTTTTTGTGAAGGACCGAAACTATTGAAAATGCGTGACCTGAATCAGAGCTCTTTTCTAAATGCCATTTTCAAGAGTTGTAAATGTCTTTGTCGCCATCTTTCCAAGTTCGAAATAAACTTTCACACAAATAAGCTGATCTTCTGGTCTACCTTAAAAATCGCCGAGATAAGGAAAATAGAAGACAAAAATGAATATATATTTTAATAGATAAAAACGTGTTATAATCAAGTCATCAGAAATAAGGTCGTTACTCCTTAGTTACTAAATATTCAGTTGCGTGTATAATCTCGGTATTTTTTTTTCAAACCTGGTATATGCTATTCATGAAACTATTCTTATTAATCATTTAACTTCTTGTGTCAAACGGTTTTGACATATCATATTTGATTAAAAAAAACTTAAAGTATCTAATTGTTGTTGGCTTTTTCTTTATAGCGAGTTTATTGAATGATTTTTCAGCAGTGTCCCAGGAATTGAAGGCAATATTCTGTAAGACATTTTCATTTTAAGGTATTTTGTTGTTATCTATCAATTAGTTTAGCCTTTTCTGTGTACCTTATCGACACCCATAGATTTAAAATTATGTGGGATATAATGAACCGAATGTTTTGTATGTATAGGTTAATTATTAAGTGTCTTTAAATATGTGTAATATTTGGTTGGGTAATTAAATTGTATATCTCGATTCTAAGATTTTTTCTAGTAAATTCCATTAGATTGGTTTCCAGTTATTCAGCGCTCTAACTACTGAATATGATTATTGAGATATCTCAATAAAAACTAACCACTTTTCATTCATAAACCTTTATTATTGTTGTAAAAAAGGCATATAACACAGTAAATACATATATTTTTTTGCATTTTTTTTTAATATGGGCGTGTCAAAAAATGAAACACAGTTCATGCATACAAAACCGCAATTATTTTTTTTTAAAACCATGTGCACCATATTTTGCTATAAATAAGAAATTTTTGCTATACAGTTATGCTCATAAAAAACATTTCAGGCATAAACATTTTAAGTCCCTTGCTTTGCATGATGTACACAAAGAATCATTGAAAATGAACAGGGCTATGCAACCAACGTTACAGTAATTGATTACGTTTTCTGAATTCCCCTTGTCTCTAAAGTAGAATCGTGTTGTTCTAACTTTAAACCCATTTAATAATAAAATAACATTGCACGCAATTGCAAAAAAGTCGGTTAAGTCAATTTGAAATAAATAACCCTGTTCATGATCGCAAGTGTAACATATTCCTCTTTCTGGAAGGTCACTATGTTGGTTAATTGTTTCTATTTTGTTTCTTTGCATATTATTTCATACCCTTTCATAGGCTTTCTGGTCAGATATGTCAATGAATGACTTAATATTATTGTATTGTGCTATTGTTGAAGGTTTTGGTAGAACAACCCTTTTGTTTTCAACACTTATAATTTTTGAAACAGTTTCTGTACTGCTCTCTTATCTTTTGCCTTTCTAACAATAACATGACTATTACTTTTTCATGTTATCATGCTCTGAAGTTTGACATCAGTCACTGGCCTGAAATTCAATTGTCTTCTTTTCCTGGGCGTTCGTAGTAAAGGAGTATTTTTTTCTTGGTGTTCATAAGACAAACCAACGTTATTCTAAACGTTGTTGGTAGAAAGAGCTTGACTTGAATACAGAAGGGTTTGCATTAGTTTTAATACGACGCAGGTAGCAAGATGCTTCTCGTCTATTTTGAAGAATTCATTTTCTCAGTACAAATCTTACAAAGTTTTTTCATATTTATAATTTTTTTTAGAATATATTCACGGAAGCTGAGCCATTCTTATATTGTTCTGTAAATGTTGTATTTTATAATGATGGGTTTTTCCGGGCTATGCCTTGGTCGTCAATTTAAACCTGACGATTCGCTGACCATGCCAACTTCTTTAGAAATTATCTAAAGTTTAAATCGACGACCACCGTATAACCCGGAAGAACTTACCATTATGGAGAACACCCGTGAAATCCTGTATTTAATTGTTGTATTTTCTAGTCTGTTATTTACATCACAAACTTCGTTACTCGTATTAGTAAAGTGTATGTTTGTCAGATAGACCTCAAATCGAATCCTTGATATACCTACATATTTAACAATACAATTTTTATGTAAAAGTCCTTAAATGTAGATTTTTTTATCTAATCCAATCCATATCAAAACACCTATAAAAGCTAACATTTCTAATTGATCTACATCGCTTCACTGAGTCAAAAGTGATCTTTCCTGCAGTTTTATAAGCTATCTCTTGTATTATTTTTTGATTCGCATACCTATTTGTTTCGTCAACGATACATTATAACATTTTATTGTCGATAAATAACTTGAAGAAACGAATAGGATGATTTTCCTCGCTTTTATAAAAAAATGTCTAAAACAATTGAATTTTTCAACAAAAGGAAAATCGTTTCGAGTTTAAGGATAAACAAACATTCTCTATTTTAAAGCGCTTCAAACATATTCTCGAATTAAACTTTATAATCACCTCATATAGCACATGGATTATAGATATCCGGGCCAGATCGCTCCATTTTGGATTCGCCAGTGATCATCCACCTCCAGTCTGTCCATAACCTCATTCTTTTACTACTGGCAGAGTCGCTTTGAGAAATATCACCTTTCTCATAACTTATATCACTCATTTTATCAACAATTTGTTGAAGTTCGGCTTGAGTTAGTCCTCTAGGGCACATTTGACCTCAAACCACGTTCTAAATTTATCAACTCATGCGTACTATTGCAGTATACATTGACACTCATTTATAGTAGTTTTAAAGACATCCAAAACTGTGTAATATACATCTGAAAAACTTGATGTGGATCAGTTTTTGCACACACAGTAATTGTTTCAATGTAAGATCTAGCTTAGAGTTTCAAAAGCATGGCATTTAAAAAAATCAAGTTGGTTTTGGTGAATAGTCGAGTACCTAGTTTATTGTTTTGGGGTATTTTCTATAAAATTATTACCTATAGTTTTACAATAAATATTTAAAGATCTATATTGTGGTAAGGCTAGGGTAGACTATGTTACCATAAAAAGCATTACGATTTAATGGCCCATTAATTGTACCTTTCGTTTTATGCATTTTGGCAACCCCTGTTCGAAAGATTGGCGTTTTATAGTTATGGAGGTCACCGAACTCGTTTTGAACGGCCTTCAGTAGCCTTCATGCGTAACTATGCCCAGTAACATGCAACTGTTTACGGACACCTACAAAAATAGTTTCCTAGCTCATTGGCGTTACTGCCGATTTGTATGATTGATTTATCGAAGATATTTTGGTCTTACTTACGCATCGGATTTGAATTCGGATTTTTCTGGAGTCGCGATTTAAGTTTTGCGGCTGAAGGTATGTGTGGGCTTGCTCTTTATCGTTCCCTATTCTAATTAGGCAGTCGTATTTCGTGGATTTCAAAGCCCTTGGAGTAGTTAAATCATAAGCAGCTAGTCTGTGCTACCAGTTTGATAGCCGAGTTTTTGGAACCACTGCCATTTTTGAAATCTGTTTGAGGTCGTAACGAATTGGCTACGTATAGTACTTTAGTAAGTGTAAGAATGCTCGTAAGCTAATGGACTTATGGATTATAAATAACTTTTTTTGGTACACCCTGGTAATTTAAGCACACTTTGCTAATTATAGGAAAGAACCGCATATCGTCTTCACTGCAGCTGGTTAGTCATACGATATCTCCATGTAGCCTGAACATTTGTTTGGTATGATTTGAAGCTGGTTAAAGTCATTGAGAAATTTTGATTTAGGGTTTGAGTCTAAAGTTGTTTGCTGTGCGCAGAAAAATAATTATATACCACGAAGCTGGTAGCAGCTATTACGGAACAAAGTTGATTAAAGAATGTAATAATGTTAAACAATATAGCATATAGTTTTGTTTTTCTATGAACAAATCATAATCATCAAAGGCAATATTTTAGAATTTTAGAGTTTTGAAATAGTTTGAAATTTATTACTATTACGATCTGGCAAAAGATGTTTATTTTACTGAAGAAATTGTAACTGGTCAATTCGTAGTCGTATTCATGATCATAGCCGTTTTTTTTCTTTATACGCGTCAAACTACCAACTACAAACAAAATAGTGTCAAAACAGGAATATTCGTCCAAAGTTAGGTTAAAGAATCTGATGTAACGTCAATAATGTGTGAACAATACAATGTACAATACGAAGTATTTTTTGGTTAGTGCGACGTTACATTTCTGTTCCTGCAGTGTGCTAAGCATTTCCTGTCAATCAGATTAATATATCAGGCAGGTGTAGTGGAAGGAAAACCATTTACATATATATATTAATCGTTTCATAACGTCTGCCGACGTCTTCCGATTTCCCGTCTCCATCTATCTCTCTCGTTCTATAGTCCTTGCTCTAAGTTCCTTTCTTCTATCACTTCATTTATTCCGTCTCGCCAGCTACGTCTGGGTCTTCCTCTTTTGCGTCTTCCTGGTGGCTTCCACTCGATTATTTCCTTAGGGAGTCTTTCTTGGGTCATCCGCTGCACGTGTCCAAACCATAATAATTGTCTGGTTCTTATATCATCAATAATTGTGATTGGGGCCTCCATTATTTCTCGTATTCTTTCGTTTCGGACATGGTCTAGTCTTGAGATTCTTGCTGACCTTCGCCAGAAGTCCATTTCTGTTGCTAGCAGTTTTCTTTTGTTCTTTTCATTTATTTGCCATACCTCCGAACCGTACGTTGTAATACTTTTCACAATTGTATTGTATATGTAAGACTTTTTCCTGTTAGTGATTGTTTTATCCCATAGTACCGAATTCATTCTTGATATTGCTTGTCTTCCTTGAATGTTTCTTTCTTTTATTTCTTCGTCACATCTTCCATCGTCTTTAATTTTAACCCCTAAATATTTATATTCGTGGCAGATTTTAATTTCCATATTGTTTTCTAATTCTAGGTCTTTCTTTATACCACCGATGTTCATGTATTTAGTTTTGGTCATATTCAGTTCTAGCCCCCATTTCGTATATTCTTCTATGAGTTTTCTCGTCATATATTGTAAGTCTTCATAGTCTTGTGCCAGTATAACTTGGTCATCCGCGAATTGTAGAGAGTATATTGTATCATTTTCCATAGGCATACCCATTCCTGCACATTTTCGTTTCCAGGTTTTAAGTGCTTGTTGAATGTAAATTTTAAATAAGTTTGGAGAGATACAACACCCTTGTCTTAAGCCTTTTGTGACTTAAAAACCTTTGCTTATTTGTTGTCCCACTTTGATTTTTGATATGGATCCCTTGTATAAGTTTTGAATAGCTTTAACTATTGTGACACTAATTCCTGTTCGTTCTAAGGCTTCCCATAATTTCCCGATGGGTATATTGTCATAGGCCTTTGACAGATCTATGAATAATAGATGTACCTCCTGGTTAACAACCGCTATTTTTTTCTCTATTAACTGTGTGAGGCAAAATATGTGGTCAATGGTTGATCTTCCTGATCGGAATCCAACTTGTTCTTCTTCTTCCATATGTAGATATTCTTGTTCTAATTTATCTTTTATAATCCGTCCATACAATCTACTAAGAGTGCTGGTAACAGATAGTCCTCTATAGTTTGTGCATATCTTTTTCGTGCCATTTTTATGTATTGTGGTTATATATACCATTTTGAAATCTGGTGGAACTTCTGCGCCATTTATATACTGATTAAATAGGTATGTTATATTGCGGTATAATAATTCAGTGCCATATATGAGGAGTTCGGAAGGTATGTTTGAGGGACCAGCGCTTTTTCCCCGCTTTAGTTGTTTGATTGCTTTTTCTATTTGTTCTTGGTTTATAGTAATCGGTGAACCTTGTATAACAATATTTGGATTTTCGGTTTTGTTGAATTCCGGTCGATTTTCAGATAGTAAATCTTGAAAGTAATTTTCCCATTCGTCTAGTGTTATGTTGGATAAGGGTATGCTTCTGTGCACCTTCGTCCTCCTATATATGTATTTATTGTATCACATGTTTTTTCCCAAGTACTATTCTTTCCTTTGGTGATCATTCTCCTCACTTTTGCCTGTGACTCCTTATATTTTATTTTGTCTTGTAGATTTTGCGTTTGTACATATCGTAGGTATAATTCCCTCTTTAGCTTTATCTCTCTTTCTATGTCGTCATTCCACCAATATGGGGTACTTTTCCTTTTTTGTTTTGGTTTTATTCCTATAGCCTCATTTGCTGCTTCATGAATGCATTGTATCATTTGTTCATATTGTTCTTGTATAGTATTAAAACTCATTGTACTAAGTTTTTCGTCCAATCTTCGTTTATATAGAAATTGAGTGCTTTCGTTGTCCAGGCTATCTATGTTATAATATGTTATTGTATCTCCATTCTCATGTAGTTGATCACCATTTACATGCTAACATAATAAGGTTTTTAAGAAATATAATGTAAAGAATATTCATTCATTTTAGGTTTTATTTGAAAATATTGTAGCAATGGCTGGATATAATAAATAAAGTACTTAACTCACTCCCGTGGTTTATAAATACTTTAGCTCACTCTCAATTAATTTGTCACTTTGACTATTCACAACTGTTAATACAAAATGTATGGTTTTTTGGTATTTATTGAGTTGTCGGATAATAGTTATTTATGTAACTAGTGTGTAAAGTAGGTCTTTTTGATGTGAGGAATTTTCGCACGAGGCGCTTGGTGAGTGCGCAAATGGTAACACGAGATTAAATAAAGATCTTTTACACACGTGTTGCATACTAGACTTTTTCTACAACTGAACATTTCACATTTTTATCAATTGCTTTATTTATTTTGGTAGAGAACTGGTTGATTGATTGAAATTAGCTTTAAGTTGGCGCCACTGATCGTGGTCGATGAACTGTCAAAATTATATAAAATTTTGTAAATAGGCAACCCAAAATACACTTCACTTTTTATGCACTAGGGCAGGAGTGGCGAACCTTTATTCATCTACGTGCCATTTTTTCTAAAGATATGTTTAATGAGGCCATGACGTGCCATCAAACAATCTTGACTTAGTGATTAATGGGGAAAAAATAAAACTAAACACTATCAACTTAAAACTCTTTATTTGCAAACAAAAATATACATTTTGTACAGCAATAGTGGTGTTATGTTTATTTAAATGAAAGAAAAAATTCGTACGACTTCTGCTGTTGCAAATTAGATGCTAAATAATAAATTTCAACTTTTACCGATAAAATGAAAAAGCTCGATGATGTAATTGCCGAAAACAGTAAACTTAAGAATCAACTTCTTAACATAACTAGCAGAGTTGACGATCTCGAGCAATATTCTCGAATATGCAACGTAGAGATTCAAGGCGTTCCTGAATTTAAAAATGAAAACCTACTTCAAGTAGTCTCTACTATTGGTAATAAATTAGGATGTTCCATAAAAAAGGAGCATATCGACGTTGTCCACCGTATTCAACCAGTAAAAAAGTCAGATGCACCAAAACCAGTGATAGTCAAGTTCTTTGCCCGTGAAATCAAGAATACGCTTATGTCAGCTTATCGCAAGTCAAGAAACTTGAAGTCAGAAGATGTCGGATTTGGAGGATCCTCTCATAAAATTTTCTTGAATGACCACCTGTCGCCTACAAGGAAAAACCTACTTCACCGTGCAAGAGCCCTGTGTAGTGAGCATAATTTTAAATATGTGTGGGTGCGCGATAATAAGATCTTGGTGCGAAAATCAGAAAATTTGCAAATTATTCACATTAGCAATGAAGCGGATCTGTCTAAAATAATATAAACTGTGTTCTTTTCTATTGTAATTACTGTATCGATCATGGCTCTGTCAATTTATTACCAGAATATTCGTGGTCTCCGTACCAAAACTGATAAAGTAAAAGCTCAAATAATTAGTAACAACTACGATGTTATTTGTTTTACAGAAACATGGCTTTTGCCCAGTATTCACTCCAATGAAATTTTCGACGACAGGTACATTGTATATAGACGTGATCGCGATTATGCTGCTACTAACCAAGTTTTGGGGGGTGGAGTTCTTATAGCTGTCCTTAAAAAATATGATAGTTCCTCTTGTTTGTCCTATAATAGCACGGCCGAGGATCTTTGGATCAAAATTATGTTAAAAAACAATACATGCTTATATGTATGTAACGCTTATTTGCAGGACAAGCACGAGGAGCATCTCGGAAAAGTGATTGATATTGTACTGCAGATGCATCAGAACTCACACTTTTTAGTTTTAGGTGATTATAATTGTCCCAATATAATTTGGAAGAGACAGGAAAGTTTTTTATATCCTGAAACTGTATCCGGTCGATTATCAGAGATCATTTCTGACTCCATCAGTATTTGCAATTTCAAACAATACAATCATGTTTCAAACGCTAATAACAAATTGCTAGATTTGGTATTTTCTGACACTAGCGTATCAGTTGAATCGGCGACTGAATTTACATTGTCGAAAATAGACAGCCATCACCCGCCACTAGCTATCACTGTAGATTTGGACTTATTTACCTCGTTAGTAAATATATCGCACCCTAAGTATCTTTTTCATAATGCTGATTACGCAAAAATTAATGCCGATCTCGCGAGTCAGAACTGGTCTCTTGCTTTAAATCATCTAAGCATTGACAACGCAACCGATACTTTTTACAATATTCTTTATTCAGTTATTGATAGACATGTAGAAAAACGTACTCCTAAGCACAACGACAAATACCCAGTATGGTTCTCACGTGAGTTAATAGTTTTAATAAAAGAAAAAACTAAAATTAGAAATAGAATAAAATCCTATAACAGGGACTGTGATAAAATACGTTTTAACTTTCTTAGATCTAAGATTAAGTCATTAACCGATCAGTGCTACACTCGCCATATAGATAAAATAGAAAAAAATATTCAATCAAATACTAAACAATTTTGGTCTCACGTTAGGCAGAATAAAACAGATTTTGGACTTCCATCTAAAATGACTGACAATGACACTTCCAGTAATATTCCAACGACAATAGCCAATTATTTCGCAGTTCATTTTTCATCAGTTTGGGAACCTGCTGCATTTAAACCAATGCAAAATATTAATACACCCTCACCGGATATTCCCTTTTCTGAATTATCACTTAGTCAAAATGAAATACAGGATACTCTTTCTAATCTCGACGTTTCTAAATCTAAAGGCCCTGATGGTATTGATCCATATTTTATAAGAAATTGTTCTCACACTTTATGTTATCCTCTACAGCTTTTGTTTAATAAATCATTGAAATGTGGTGTATTTCCAACTAAGTGGAAGTTAGCTTATATTACGCCTATTTTTAAATCAGGCGATAAATCAGTGGTAACTAATTATCGACCTATTTCGAAGCTCTCGGTATTTGGAAAGGTATTTGAAAGCATAATAAACAAGTACTTAATGTCTTTTATGGAAGCTTATATAACTCCCAAGCAACATGGATTTTTAGCCAAAAAATCAACAGTAAGCAATTTACTTATCTTTTCAAATTATCTTGCTGAGAGCTTCGGGGAAGGGCTTCAGGTCGACACGGTGTATACAGATTTTAGCAAAGCCTTCGACAAGGTCAACCACTCATTACTTGTTCAAAAACTTTTATATTACGGCGTTACAGGAAATTTACTGCAGTGGTTTACATCGTATCTCACTAACAGAACACAGATGGTTGTAGTAAACGGTTTTAATTCTAATCTTCATTACGTTACGTCTGGTGTGCCTCAGGGCTCCCATCTCGGACCAACTTTATTTTTAATCTTTATTAATGATTTATCAGTTATACTGTCATGTGGTCATTTGTTCTTTGCAGATGATCTTAAAATATATCAAGCCATAAAAAACCAAAACGACACAAATAAATTACAAGTAGATCTTGACACGTTGTCGACTTGGAGTCTTCTTAATTGCTTGCCACTGAATACAAATAAATGCTGTTACATTAGATTTACAAGAAATTTAAATTGTTTAAAATATGACTACACGATCGCACAAGAAAGTATCCATGAAGTAAATTTTATGAAAGATCTTGGTGTTACTTTTGATTCTAAATTAACTTTTATCAAGCATATTGAAAACATTACAAATAAAGCAAATTCTATGCTAGGATTTATTTTAAGAATTACAAATTCTTTTAAAAATATTAATACATATAAACTGTTATATTCTGCTTACGTTAGATCAAATCTTGAATACGCAAGCGTAATCTGGAACCCTTGTTATGCAATTCATTGTAATAGAATCGAAAAAATCCAAAGAAAATTTGTAAGAATTACTTGTAAGCGACTGAATATTGACTTACCTAACTATGGCTGTAGATTGGCGACTGTCGGCTTAGTGACTTTGGAAAATCGTAGGAAGTGTAATGATGTTACTGTTCTTTATAAGATTGTAAATAATATGTTCAACTGTCCGGATTTAATTTCATGTATTACTTTTAATGTGCCTCAGTTCAATACCAGACATTTTCAACTGTTCAAATCGGAATTTGCTAGTACCAATGTTATTTTAAACTCACCGTTTTGGAGAATTATGCGATCTTATAATCAGTATGCTGGGTGTATCGATATTTTCTGCATGTCTTTTCCAAAATTCAAAAATATGCTTATGCAAAATCTTTAAATTTGCTCTGTTTTTTGTTTTCATTACTTATAGTTTTTTTATTTTCATATTATTGTACTACTAGTACCACAATGCTGCCGTGCTTGGCTGGAGAGTAGTGTTTCCATTGGTGAACATTGGAGATGCTGCTGTTTGGCTAAGTGCGGCAGAATAATAATATCTTGTAATTCGTGTCAACCTGTAATTGGGTTCTTACCTGTTGGTTGACCATGTGATATTCTTTAAATAAATAAATAAATAAATAAATAAATATTAGCTCCATACTTTGTTACTTTTAGCAGAATGCAAGCTAGACTGGATTCATCTGAGAAACGGCTGCTACACGAGTCTTTAATGTTATTAATTTCTGAAAATAATGACTCACAAGCATAGGTAGCTGAAAATATTGTTAAGAAAGCAAAAGCCAGCTTCTTCAGACTGCTAAATGTGTCTGGAATTGAATTCCACGTTTCCATAATTTTGATATGGGCATTTTTACTTATATTACCTAATACATATAGTCTTTCTATTTCATTTAATTCCAACTCTTTCCTTGTTTCGAAAAATTTTTGAATCCATATTGAACTAGACTGGAAATCAATCAGCTGCATTTCAATTTATTCAATTTACAACCAATCAAATTTGGCCAAGTGAAGTTACATCAGGATATATAATAAATTTCAGTGTTTCCGATAATTCTTTGAACTGAGAAAATCTCGTTGAAAGTTCTTTGATTGAAGAATTAATTACCGAATTAAACCTTTCATTGCCTTTTGCTTGGTCTGGTTTTTCATGTAAATCCAAATCTCTGGAGATTTTTTTTCAAGTTTGGGAAATACTTGTAGTTTTTGGTAACAATATCGTTACTGAAAACTTGCAGTTTAGCTTCGAAAGCATGAATGAGATCTATCATAACAATAATTGTTTTATTTGCGCCTTGAAGCTTCATGTTCAATTAATTGTTAAATATAAATTGCTTCGATTAGGTACCTAAATTTCCTAATTACTGCCGTGCCTAAATTATTTTGTGGCGTGCCATCAATGGCACGCGTGCCAATGGTTCGCCACCCCTGCACTAGGGTTTGTAAAGACATTTTTATGCAATATTACTGTTACTGATAATAATTAATTAAGTATGTTATTTTTTACGATTATTATAGTTTTCTATTTATAATTACCAAATTCTATTAAATAAATGACATCTTTCTGGTTTTTTACATTATTAACATCTAGAATAAGGTTATGTAGATAGGTAACCCAAAATGCATTCTACTTTTTATACACTAGGGTTTGTAAAGAACTTTTTATGCACTGCTTTTTAAAAAGTGACACTGTACCAACTAACTCACATGTGTAAAGTGTCTACTTTAGACACGGTTGTAGAAAAAAAATTATAGCACTCGTGTGTTATTATAAATAATGTACTCGAGAAAAGAAAACTTCATCCTCGTGGATTATTTGTAATATAACACACTTGCACCATAAATAACTATTAAGTGATATTTGCATTTAAAGCTTTTTCATATTTGATATAATTTTAAAAACATATGCAACGCTATTACTTTCTAAAACGTAAATTACCTTTGTTATTATTTAAATTATTTTATATTAGTTAAATATAATTGAATTTAAACTGTAAAGCTCGTTTTCTTTATTTTATACGTTCTCAAAAATAAAGTAAATAACTATCTAGAAGAGACTACAGAAATATTGCCCATCGTATTTTTATTTCACGTTTTTGCACCTGGTGGGGTGAAATAAACTAGAAGCTCAAAATAAAATTTTAGAACAACAAATGGCATAAGTTACACGATGTTTTTTGAAACATTACGCACAATTTCACCCGTGTTAGATCTCTAAAACTTTAATACAATAGATTAGAAATACGAATATACCTGCCTGTCTCTACATAATAACATTTTACAAACAAGCAAAGGATATTTTAATAAAACAACCAATTTAGGAAAATTCAGGGCTAATAAAGGCTTAAGGACCGGTTTTAATTAAAAACTTGTAATCTCCTTCTGCTGAACTAAATCGCTGTATAATGATTAACAACTTCACCTTACAATCGAAAGTGGTCATGATACACAACGTCGTATAATAAACGGCTAATTAGTGTTCCATGTGGTGTAACGAAGTTTTCTGTGTCGATGCGCCGTTAAGTTAGTAATTACATATAATTTTCTTGTATTATAACAAACATGAGTGTGTTAGCGAAAGCGTTTTCGAGTGCGAGATTGTATGTTAATGTTTAGTACAGTTGCATTCGTACTTGAAATTTATAGGAAGAAAAGAAATTTTATTTGAATCAATTATAAGAAATAGAGCAACTTTTATTAAGGGAATTTTTTTATATGTATATTGCAATAAAAGTTGTTGGCATTAAAATTTCAATATTTCGATTACTTTAATTCAGAATTTGTTTTCTAGGTCCAAATTATGTATATTTAGTATTTATTAAAATTGTTCAAGCTCCTGAAACTACAGAAGCTCTGGAGTTTTTATATGGCAAGTTAGTCGTAATCATAGCAGTTTTTTACTGTATATCTGTAGATCCTTTTAGTTTGGGTTTGGATACCGGAGGAGTTGTAAGTTATAGGATTATAACCAAGTTTAAGTTGATTCTGTTGATTCTAAGAACACAATTTAAAGGCAATGGAAACTTTATAAGGGGTATTCTACTAATCTAAAACTTAAAGTACTGTTAAAGCGTTAGTCCTGGTGTTGATAGAGCCAACGCCATGTCGAGAATTATAATTTAGATAAATGTGTTGATACACACTATTGTTTAACGAAGGAAATTCTCAATTATTATTATCAGCTTGGGCTAAGACTAAGAAGATGTGTCGTAATTAGCGTGCCTCATAATTTGACGAAGATAAACGGCTAAGAACAGTTTCTTAAGAACGGGCATTTGTTTCATATGTTATGGTAAAGTTATTTTAATTATGAAATTAATAAATGAGACTATAAACTTCATGAACACCTGTGTAATTAATATCAATATACAAGAAATAAGTACTAGCAAGAGATTTGGAGTAAAATTATAACAAACGCTATTTGGTTGATCGGTAATAATATGGAACAATAATAATTAGCATAAAACAGTAATAATAATGCTTTTTATTGCAAAAAAAGAATATATACATACATAATAAATTCTACTTTAAAAAAGAGTTGATTTTTTTGCGAAAGGCGAAGTTCAGATACCATCCTGAAGTAAGATGGATCTGTTCCTCCACTTAACCTTTGACCGTTGAATTAAATGAGATAAAATCAAAGTCGGAAGTAACTTATTGAAACTCCAACTTATTGCCGCTCAATCAACTTCAACAATTGATTTTTCTGTTGAATTTGAAGATTTATTTCTATTTACGATTTTCTCACTTTTTCCAAGGTCCAAACTTTTAATAACAGTAGATATACATACTAAAATAATTTAAGAAATTAAATAAATAAAAGAGATAGTTTCCATTCAATCTAACTCAAATGAATATGTAGCTTTTCATGGTACAAATAGTCACATCTACATTGGGTTGATTTCGGAGGCTCTCGAAGAGTTTCGCCTCTGGCTTGGTTCACTCGTTGAGTTACCGTGCTTTATTGCTTATCTGCTGATGAAACCCTTTATGAAAGTGGGCGAAACGTTGAGTTCTTCAATTTCAATAATAACACGATCCAATCCCGGAAGTAGTTCGTTAGACAATCTATATTTGATGTAAATTAACTACTTGGCTCAAAAATTATATAATTACTTTTATTACATATTCTCTAACGAAATGTATTTACATATAATTTTATGTCTTAGCTTTATTACAACTCTGCCGGTGCCGATTATAAGCGCGGATGAAAAAGGAGGAGAGTTGGAAGCGAAGGCTAGCAACCCACCAACGTAAAGAAATCAAAACCGTTAAAAATTTCAGAATAGAACCTTAAAACCAGCCGAACGAAGCTAAAAGACGACAACTAAGGTTAGAATGTTGCAGAGTGGAACATAAAGCCACAAAATATCAATAAATAGAAATACTGGCAATTATATTCATGTGTGGTGCGCCGTACCTAAAATTCAAAACGTCAAAGCGTGTATTTAGTTAAAAATAATTGGAGAAACATGCTACACTGACGGGAAGAAATTAGTGGCCGAATTATAAAAATAAAAATGAAAGTGCAACCTGTACCTTTTATAGGAGTATATGCTATAAATGACGACGCCAGCCTAAACTACAAAGAAGATTTCTACATGTTATCAGGCAATACAGTGGAAAACATAAACCAATATCAAGAAATAATAATAATCAGAGACTTGAGCAGTACAGTAGACGCACTTCTGAACAAAAAAACAGTAGGAAGATTCGGGGAAGATACGATAAAAGTAACGAGCAAGAGCTAGTATAAGTTTATTCAGAGAACACTCAAGTAAGATACTCCATATACAAAATCAAACTACTGCGACATAGGAGAATAAAATAATGGTATCAAAGGAGATTGAACGAGAAATTAAGCTTGAAAGAATGCGAAATGAACTGTACGAACATATATGTTCATAAAGAAGAAGGAATGTGCACACAATGCAGCCTAAGAAATTTTAACTGTGGAAGAGCAAAGGAAACATAAACAACTAGAAATCTTAAGTAACGAATTAAATGAATTGACAGACGAGAATAAAAGACAATACGATAAGTGGTTACGAACAAAACAACCGACTCGAGGAGAAAATATATAAAATGTAAAAATCAAGTAAAAGCAAAAGTACGACAAGAAAATCTGACTATTGGAACATATAAATATTGACATGACAATAGGCTACAATAGTTCTAGGAAAAATAATAAAGAATTTAAGGTAACAGAAGAGAGTGGATGGCAGAGCAAGCAATATGCTTGAGTATCAGGTGGCCGGACCGGGTTCGACCCCCTGGCAACGACACTGGAATTTTAAAAATCGTACGCTCTCCGGCTACCACGCTAACACCTGTGGCAGTTGTTAACCCCTAATAAGGGAACTCTTCCTTACTTTCAACGGGAAAGGCTAGCCAGCTATCCGGCTTGCGAGTAAACAGGGCTCACAGAACCACTTTGGGGTTAAAAAATGCCACTGGCCCATAATAAGATGATGAAGAAGAAGAAAATGATAACAGAGAGGACAAAAGATCAGGCAGCAGACAATAACTACCCAGGAGTGGATAAAACACTATGAAACGCTTCTCCCAGAAACCTGGGTGGAATATGTGAGAACCGAAATTAGAGGGAGAGTACTATCAACACCAATAATGCCTACGAGAAAGTAAGAACAACAATTCAACAGTCTGAAGTATGGCATAAATAAATTAGTAGAATTCATAATTACGATATTTTAGCAACTGGAACGTGAGAAAGATACAACCGAAGAATAGAGTAAGTGCCACATTACATTTGCATATATGTAAAAAGAGAAATAAAGGATTATGTCGCAATTATCGCGGTATAAGTGTAATACCACCAATAACTAGAATCTTCGAAAGGGTGTTAAAGAATAAAATAGAAGAAATGACAAGTTTCCGTGATGAACAAAGTTGTTTTAGAGCAGCCATTCATGTTTGGGCAATATCCCCTGTATATGGCAAGTCATCCAAAACAGGGCAAACAATTTGGAGATACACGTTACTTTCGTAGACCTGTAGAAAGCGTACGACAACGTACCTAGTGGACTGCGGTAAGCCATGGAACGTATGGCGTGGAGAAAAAATTGATATATGGTGTTAAAAATCTGTATAAAGATACAAATGCGCAAATAAAGCTTGGAGGATGGCTAACAAAAAGTGTAGGTACAACAAAAGGTTTAAATCAGGGATGCACTGCTATTTAATAGAGAGTGTTCATTTTTTTATCATTCTTCCTCTGAAGGTTTGTACATAAGCTATACATCTGATAATCCAGAGGCAACTTCGTGTAAAACCAGTTTTATTAATAAAAAAGAATCACGTCACAAATTGATTATTAAAAAAAATCATAAATATTATTGAAAATTAACCTTCAGGGGGGGGGGGGGGAGGGGAGATAATAAATAAAAGTCAAAGGAGGAATTTGAAAAATAGGAACTGAAAATAATTGTAAAAAAGTGGACGTGACTACCTCCCTGGACTTTCCCATACTGGAAACTGTTCATATGGTCTTTATTCAACAGTTTTTACAACATATCAAAATTTCAACTCGATGACTCACGTCTTCACCATGATAAGCGTTTACACTTTCACGTAAATTGCGGGTAAATATAAAAGAATGTGTAGTTCAAAACGTGACCACCGAGCTTCTGTAGATGGCGCCAAGTGGACAAGGCACCACTGTGCTAGTTTATGTATTATTTTCCTCAAAACGGCTGTAGCACCGAGGTGAAATTTTTTAAGTACCTGGAAATTATATTTTCTAGGGCATACAAAATCGATTTTTTTATTTTCGCGGAAAAAGATTCTTTGACGCAAAAATATAACAACCGTTAGAATAAAAAAATTATTTTTCAAAAATAGAGGGGGGAGGGGGCCGGTGCGCTTACATATATCCACGAGTGTAATATTTTTTTGCATATTCATATGCTCCATTATGCACTGAGCAATTAAGTGAAAACCCCAGCTACCTATCTTGTTTTGTTTATTAATTAAGGGGTTTAAATTTTCAAACTTCAAAGCTTCGTAGAGGGCGCCACAGATAATTCATGAGATTCTTTAAAAAACAAATCGATATCCCTTTTCGGGGTCTACCAGTGTATGAAGTTTAAACAAATTCCTGTGGGCAGTTTTTGAGAAATGATTTTTAGAAAATTTCCAAAATTTTGAAAATTTGTAATTTAGGCCCCTTAATATTTTTCAAAACACTTTTTATATCACCTCATGTTAGCCTTCATATACTATTCAGAAAAAAAAATCAATTGAATCGATTTATCCGTTTTTGAGTAATAGGGCGTTAAACTCAAAATTTTCAAAAAATCATAGCGCCCTTCATTTTAAACCTAGCGAGTTCGGCAAAAACTAACAGATTTGTCTTATGACCCTCTATCGTTATCCGCGATAAAATTTTCAAAATTTTAATCACGAAAACAGTGATACCAAGAAAACATGCGTAACTTCCGCTTCCGGTTTCGGATTTTTTTGAAAAGCTTATTTTGTCGATGAATTTTCGATACACCCCCACATTCCAAAGCGCATCAAAATCGGAGCAATACTTTCGGCTGTAGGAGCGTCACCCACACACACACCCACACACAGACAGACATTTTTTAAAAACCACTTTTTTGGGTTCATAGAGGCCCAAAACGGATATTTCTGTGAAAATCTCGATTTCCAAAATTTTCATGATTCCAAGACTTCCCTATACCTATGGGTATGGGAAAGTAAAAATCCAGTATATCAGTATATGTACAATCGTATTCGAAATGTGTAGTTGTGTTTTTACTCAATAAAGGCTCACACTGTATCACCAACTAGGTAGACCTAGATGTATACTGTCAAAATATTTGTATATACAACACTTGCACATGTACAGTCGTGTTCATTAAAGTGTTGTACATCATTTGTACCTTGTGAATATAAATAAAATACATCTAGGTCTACCTAGTTAATGGTACAACGTGAGCCTTTCTTAAGTAATAACACAACCACCAATAAACTTATAACTGTCGCTGTACAACACATTTTTTAACACGACTGTACATCGATAATGAGGCAAACCATTTAATAATAGAGAATGAAACTATAAAAAAACTTACCGAACTTAAATATCTAGGCTGCATATAATACCCGATTCGGTAAAAATAGACACAGATGTAGAAAACAA
The DNA here is from genome assembly GCA_940337035.1 of Agriotes lineatus. Taxonomy (NCBI): domain Eukaryota; kingdom Metazoa; phylum Arthropoda; class Insecta; order Coleoptera; family Elateridae; genus Agriotes; species Agriotes lineatus. Next base: position 20,604,109 of record OW679198.1, on the reverse strand, counting down.
GATAGGAATACGAAGAAGCGCTACTTGTAGTATCCATGAAGTAATGATGTAGAATAATAACATCAAAAAGAAAAAAATATATATTCTAGAGCATGATAGAAAGTGTCGTAACATATGGCGAAGAATTATGGTATGACGAGCAGAATTCGAATGAAAATTAGGACATAGCGACTAGATTTTATGAGAAGACTAGTTGACCCGGCAAACGTTGTTTTGCACAATGACATGATGGGGAAAACCCTTCAAACCATTAAGCATACAATCATAAAAGTATGACTGCAAATAGAAGGTCGTGCAGTGTATAGAAAAACACACTTTCGATATTTTCCAATTTTCCAGATTTCCCTTTGGATTTTTCCAAATTTTCTTTCTTGCTAAACCACCTCGGGAGTAAGACGAACAAAACAAAAAAAATCATCCAAATCGGTCAAGCCGTTCTCGAGTTTTTGAGTTACTAACTCACGGCGATTGACTTTTATATATATATAGATATCTGTAGCTTACTAGAAAGGCCATACGAATTGAAATTATATGTTAGAGAAAATGAGAGTAATAACATCTAGTAGCAAAATTAAAAACCGAGCCCTAAAATGCTAGGGACACGTACGATGCATGAAAATAAGGTGCCGAAATGATATCCTGAGATGGTCCCCACAATGCAAAATATGAAGAGGTCGAGCAGCTTTTAAATGGGAAACATAGTAATAATGCAATGTAAGGAAAAATATTGCAAGAAGGAGAGGAAGTGCCCAAAAATGTGGAATCTGAGGACTGAAAACACTCAACAAAAATCTGAAAACTTTCCTCACCCGAATTACATCAATTTCCAAAAAAATTAGTGTGCTGGGATTCGAACTCCGCGCTCCTAGGCGAAAAGACACCGTACTATTGTGTCCCACTTGTGATGTTTACCCTGTATCTGCTAGGTCTCATTTTTGCTAATGATAAAGCCTGAGCTATGTACAAATTATTATTTTTATCTATTTCTCAGTTAAAATAAAAATAAACAAAATTGATTTTTAAGGTGTTTACCCTGTATTATATAGCTCTGAATTTTTCTCAGTTTTATGCCAAGTAGATACATAATCTGCATCCAAAATTCTCTTTGTTCAACAAATTGTTTTTGAATTATACCGGCAACAGACAGACAGGCGGACAGACAGACAGACAGACAGACAGACAGAAAGACAGACAGACAGACACTAGGGATCCTAAAACGTAAAGATCTGAAGAAACCATGGAAAGTGATTTTTTCGCGATTACAATACTTTCTTCGTCTTTTAGGCGAGGAAAGTAAAAAGGGGAAAAATCTCAAAAGAGAGAGATTTATTATAAAAGCAAAATTTGTGCTTATCAAAGAATGCAAACAGTTTTGACGAAGCAACAATACAGTAGTCATAATGGGCTAACGTAACGAAGTTGTTAGAGCATATGACTGTAGCACCCAAAGCCTCGGATTCAAGTCACATATTGGTAGTATATAGGTTGTCTATCTGGTCATATTTTAAAATTGGGTACCTAACCTTTTAAGTCAGCAAGGACGTTCGGCCACATTATTACCCAATATACAGAGTCTAGAAATGCTTTACCCACCATAGGGATTTCAATGGTAATTTCTTCATATGAAAATATTTGCTTCCCTAATTATTTTAGAGCAAAATTGATTTTTAAGGTGTTTACCCTGTATTATATTTCTCTGAATTTTTCTCAGTTTTATGCCAAGTAGATACATAATCTGCATCCAAAATTCTCTTTGTTCAACAAATTGTTTTTGAATTATACCGGCAACAGACAGACAGGCGGACAGACAGACAGACAGACAGACAGACAGAAAGACAGACAGACAGACAGACACTAGGGATCCTAAAACGTAAAGATCTGAAGAAACCATGGAAAGTGATTTTTTCGCGATTACAATACTTTCTTCGTCTTTTAGGCGAGGAAAGTAAACAGGGGAAAAATCTCAAAAGAGAGAGATTTATTATAAAAGCAAAATTTGTGCTTATCAAAGAATGCAAACAGTTTTGACGAAGCAACAATACAGTAGTCATAATGGGCTAACGTAACGAAGTTGTTAGAGCATATGACTGTAGCACCCAAAGCCTCGGATTCAAGTCACATATTGGTAGTATATAGGTTGTCTATCTGGTCATATTTAAAAATTGGGTACCTAACCTTTTAAGTCAGCAAGGACGTTCGGCCACATTATTACCCAATATACAGGGTCTAGAAATGCTTTACCCACCATAGGGATTTCAATGGTAATTTCTTCATATGAAAATATTTGCTTCCCTAATTATTTTAGAGCAAAATTGATTTTTAAGGTGTTTACCCTGTATTATATTTCTCTGAATTTTTCTCAGTTTTATGCCAAGTAGATACATAATCTGCATCCAAAATTCTCTTTGTTCAACAAATTGTTTTTGAATTATACCGGCAACAGACAGACAGGCGGACAGACAGACAGACAGACAGACAGACAGAAAGACAGACAGACAGACAGACACTAGGGATCCTAAAACGTAAAGATCTGAAGAAACCATGGAAAGTGATTTTTTCGCGATTACAATACTTTCTTCGTCTTTTAGGCGAGGAAAGTAAAAAGGGGAAAAATCTCAAAAAAGAGAGATTTATTATAAAAGCAAAATTTGTGCTTATCAAAGAATGCAAACAGTTTTGACGAAGCAACAATACAGTAGTCATAATGGGCTAACGTAACGAAGTTGTTAGAGCATATGACTGTAGCACCTAAAGCCTCGGATTCAAGTCACATATTGGTAGTATATAGGTTGTCTATCTGGTCATATTTAAAAATTGGGTACCTAACCTTTTAAGTCAGCAAGGACGTTCGGCCACATTATTACCCAATATACAGGGTCTAGAAATGCTTTACCCACCATAGGGATTTCAATGGTAATTTCTTCATATGAAAATATTTGCTTCCCTAATTATTTTAGAGCAAAATTGATTTTTAAGGTGTTTACCCTGTATTATATTTCTCTGAATTTTTCTCAGTTTTATGCCAAGTAGATACATAATCTGCATCCAAAATTCTCTTTGTTCAACAAATTGTTTTTGAATTATACCGGCAACAGACAGACAGGCGGACAGACAGACAGACAGACAGACAGACAGAAAGACAGACAGACAGACAGACACTAGGGATCCTAAAACGTAAAGATCTGAAGAAACCATGGAAAGTGATTTTTTCGCGATTACAATACTTTCTTCGTCTTTTAGGCGAGGAAAGTAAAAAGGGGAAAAATCTCAAAAAAGAGAGATTTATTATAAAAGCAAAATTTGTGCTTATCAAAGAATGCAAACAGTTTTGACGAAGCAACAATACAGTAGTCATAATGGGCTAACGTAACGAAGTTGTTAGAGCATATGACTGTAGCACCTAAAGCCTCGGATTCAAGTCACATATTGGTAGTATATAGGTTGTCTATCTGGTCATATTTAAAAATTGGGTACCTAACCTTTTAAGTCAGCAAGGACGTTCGGCCACATTATTACCCAATATACAGGGTCTAGAAATGCTTTACCCACCATAGGGATTTCAATGGTAATTTCTTCATATGAAAATATTTGCTTCCCTAATTATTTTAGAGCAAACTTGTATTGAAGTTATTTGTAGAGAAAAAATTCTGTATCCATTTATGCCAGCATTTGTCATTTTACATTTCGGAAAACCGAAAATTTAAAGAAATAAAATACCATTTTTAGACAAATCAGTGGTGCCTTGAAATTACTAAATCATCCCAACAATCAACAAATTAGTTTGCTGTTTATTTGGTTGCATCTGTCAAATGTACGGCAACCAAATAAACAGCAAACTAATTTGTTGATGATTTAGTAATTTCAAGGCACCGCTGATTTGTCTAAAAATGGTATTTTATTTTTTGAAATTTTCGGTTTTCCGAAATGTAAAATGACAAATTCTGGCTTAAATGGATACAGATTTTTTTTCTCTACAAAAAACTTCTATACAAGTTTGCTCTAAAATAATTAGTTAAGCAAATATTTTCATATGAAGAAATTACCATTGAAATCCCTATGGTGCGTAAAGCATTTCTACACCCTGTATAAATCAATACACTGTCCTATTTTTAAATTATGTTCGTAGTATTTTAACCTAGAACGCATCTTTATTTTAGTATTAAATTTTCTAATGGCTTATTTTTTTGAAACAGTAAGGAAATCATATAGAAGCATAACAGACTTTATAAAATATAAAAATTAAAAGATATTCCGGTTTTGATTCCAAATAATAATTAAACTGTGTTGTAATAATGATTCAATTATAATTGCCGCTAAATGGTTGTCGCTTAATTTTTTTCTATCAGAAATCGTTTGCCATGGTTTCTGGGGATGCTAAAAAATATTTTGACAGTTTACCTAGATATTCAGGATAAGTTTCTAAAAAATCAAATTTTTAATCGATTATAATAGGGGGTAAAGATGGAAATAATCCTAAGGGATGGGACAAGTGTCGTTGGGCGTCTGTACAAGCCGCTTAAATTTCAAATCATTATGCTTACAGATATAGAAGATAGTTAGGTAGTAAATGGGACACACTGTATATTACCATACTTTTCATATTACTTTCATCTTTTAATTATATAGGCTGAGGACACAGCTTCCACCAACCGCAGTGTGCTTTGTGTTATTGCTTGTGTTATTTTATGGTTAATGTGATGGATTACGAGTACCATAGATATGTGGTTAGTTTAATTCGTTGAGTTTCTGGAGAACAATGCTCTGTTTCAGGGAGTACGACCGTCAAGCGTGTTTTCGTAGGGAAAATTCAAATGAGGCTGGAACTTAAAATTTCGGAGTCGTATTTGTATTTAATTACTTTTTGCAAAATTTTTGGAAATAGAACATTTGGGTACCTTTTTATGATTTTCGCTATTAAGAGTATTTTCGACGCCTTGTCATTTAATTAAACCACATCGTTAAATCAACTTTCTATTTTATCTTATTTTGTTATAAGTTTCGAACTTGACCTACATATTTCTGTACTGTGATTGTTATAATAATAACTGTATTTTAATTAATGTGTTTTATTTTTATTTGTTGACCCAGGGCCATAGAGCGTACACGATGGTCGGCTTTCTACTTCTGCATAATTTTTTCTTGACAGGTAATGTCATTTTCTTGTTTAATTTTCATTTTTACTTTTGTTTCCTATATTTTTGTTTACAGTAGTCTCTGATGCATAACAATAACAAAATAGACGGTATTTTTGTTTACATAAATACAGAATACAAAATTTTAGGCCTATCTAATTTATACAATAAACTACAACTTCTTATCTATACTAGTAGCGTATATTGCTATTTATGTATAATAAATTACTTGCAATGCAACTGAAAGCTGTCCTGAAATATTCTATTTTGTAAATTTTAAATTCCGCTACAAGCACTGTAATTTATGTTGGAACTTGAGACTGTTAGAGTTAGTAGTTCCACAAACTACGTCGGAAAGGTCGCAGTCACGACTAGCAGCTGCTGCAGCTTCGACCAATTTTTCTTCGCACATCTGCCGTTTCAAATTTGGTCTGAATGAAGGAATTGCCTTTGGGTTATTTGTATTTTAGAACTATGCCTCGATTACTTTTGGAGCTGCAAATGTGTTATGCTTATGTTTTTTGAAGTTAATTGTATTTTTCAGATTGGTTTCTTTAAAATGTGTTTATTTCAGTACGGCTGAGTATCGTAGGGTATGCAATTGAAAGTAGATATCGTGTTGTAGCATGCTGCAATTCCAAATCAAAATATTTTAATAACAATTCATTAAATTACAATTGGTGAATTGAAGAATTTAATGTTTGCCAATATTAATACTTAAAGTAATTGGACCTAGCTCACTTATAGCCTTTCCGATATCTGAAAAAAATGAAAATTTAGTTTTTTTCAGTTGGCACGTGGTTTCTCTATCTGTAAAAAATTAACATTTTAGGAAAACTCTTAAGGCACATTTGTTAATTTTATAAAGCGTCCAACTATTTCCGATATTGCAAAATATAGTTAATTTATAAGTTATAGAAATTCAGGGATGCAATGACCCAAAATTTTCTAAACAGCGTACAAAACAGATTGAAAAGTTACTATTTTGAGAAAATATCTCTAATATTTAAAATCAACCGATAAGCCCATGTTTATTTATTGCATATTTCAAAACGGTAACACAATTCCATAAGTGACTGGTCGATTACAACACCCACTACGTTGAAGAGAATTAGAAGTGAACGAATACAATTTACTATTTTGCATGCGGTGTGCTTTGAAGGATTATTGGACGGTTGTAGTTTAAATTTGAATGACAAAAAAATCACATTATCATAGTAGCATGAATGGTAATACTTTTAAGAAATTGGTCGAAAATTAGTTGCTGGCAGCGCTGAATAGTAAGTGTGTTGTAATAGTCAACGCTCTTTATTATTTAGTAGCCGTTGATAATAGTAGTTTGTATACCAAGGCACTGAAGTATAACTTTTTATCACGAATGTGGATTTAGTTGCCGAGGCCCGTAGGGCCAAGGCAAATAAACCACATGAGGGATAAAAAGGAACTTCAGTGCCGAGGTGTACACTATGTTTTATTTGAAATCGAGAAATCGTGAAATTACAACATTTTAACCAAATTTTGTAGGTTATGTTCGCTCCATTGACGTTTATCTATCGCCTCGCCACCTACAAAAAAGTCGTAAAACAATGGATTACTTCACTGCCGATTTCAAATAAAATATTTTATTTGTTCCTCACTTGTAAACATCAATTTATCAACTCACTGTATTCACCTTGAAAATCTTTCTTAACTGGCTAGCCAGTAAAAAATTTACTGGCTAGCCAGTTATATTTTACAAGCGTGCTCATAGATAAATGATAGCATGCAAAGCCAGAGTTGTCTTCCTTAGTATGTGTCATATTGATGAATTTAGTTGCTTGTCAGTTTGACATTTTAAATAAATGGTAAATTTCTAGTTATTTACAAGTGAGAAACAAATAAAATATTCAACAAAACACACCAGGTAACCATTTTTACTGGCTCAAGGATATGACAGGCTCGCCTAACGGCTCGCCAGTCATCCCAATCCTATCGCCAGTAAAAACTGTTTTACCTGGCTTGTAATGTTAAATACTATAACATTACAAGCCAGTTTTTACTGGCGATAGGATTGGGATGACTGGCGAGCCGTTAGGCGAGCCTGTCATATCCTTGAGCCAGTAAAAATGGTTACCTGGTGTGTTTTGTTGAATATTTTATTTGTTTCTCACTTGTAAATAACTAGAAATTTACCATTTATTCAAAATGTCAAAGTGACAAGCAACTAAATTTATCAATATGACACATACTAAGAAAGACAACTCTGGCTTTGCACGCTATCATTTATCTATGAGCACGCTTGTAAAATATAACTGGCTAGCCAGTAAATTTTTTACTGGCTAGCCAGTTAAGAAACATTTTCAAGGTGAATACAGTGACTTGATAAATTGATGTTTACAAGTGAGGAACAAATAAAATACTATTATTTGTTCCTCACTTGTAAACATCAATTTATCAAGTCACTGTATTCACCTTGAAAATGTTTCTTAACTGGCAGTTATATTTTACAAGCGTGCTCATAGATAAATGATAGCGTGCAAAGCCAGAGTTGTCTTCCTTAGTATGTGTCATATTGATGCATTTATTTGCTTGTCAGTTTGACATTTTGAATAAATGGTAAATTTCTAGCTATTTACAAGTGAGAAACAAATAAAATATTCAACAAAACACACCAGGTAACCATTTTTACTGGCTCAAGAATATGACAGGCTCGCCTAACGGCTCGCCAGTCATCCCAATCTTATCGCCAGTAAAACCTGTTTTACCTGGCTTGTAATGTTAAATACTATTAATATCAACATTGCTGCCAACAGATAAGTACGGTTACGTCATGTTATTCGTATGTCTCTGGGGAAGCCTGATATTCTGGTTCCATTCCAAGCCCCTAAATATTTGAACTTCATGACTTGCTCTACTATATATCCCCATATCTCTAATTCGTAGCGTATAGGATCGTTAACGATTGCCATGGACTTTGTTTTTGTGTTTGATACAGCCAGATTAGAGCTTTTGTATGTGTAACCATTATATGCAGATGACTCTGGAGATCGTCCTCTGTGTTTGCCATAAGCCATAAGATAAGTACTGAATCGTCCGCGGAACACACCACATTTATATTCTTGCGATCTATTCGGTATCCTGGTAGATCTTTAACGATGTATATTAATGTTTTCATTACTAAACTGAAAGTGCGGAACTTGGAAAGTCCTCTTGTCGTATGTCGGAGTTTATCTCTTGTGTATACTCATTACCTACTTTAATTTTTGTACTAACTTGAATATTCATATCGTGAATAATCTTAATAATTTCGTTAGATACTTCAAGTTCTCTTAAAATTCATGTTACGTCGCGTAGCCTTACTCGATCAAATGCTTTCGTGAGGTCTACAAAGTAGACAAAGACTGGATTGTTAAATTAAATCGCCTTTTAGACTATCTGCCGTCCTATAAATATTGTGTCAATAGTTGACCCATTTGGTCTGAATCTTTGCTGCTCATTCATTTATGGGGATACACTTTCCACTTGACTATACGTACGTATTCACTTGTGCTTTAAAATCTGAAGATGGAGTGGGTACTGGGTAGTAGCTTATAGGTCTAATTTAACCGAGTGATACCGTGGTAGATGTCAGGGTTGCGGATAAAAAAGGTTCAGGGTAATTTCAATCTCCCCAACTGAGGCAGGGCTGCTATAGGGACCTTGCGCTCCTCTTCAGCCAATAACGGTAACTTCAGGATAGGTGAGAGAAAGGAGGGGTGGAGCATGAAACAGAGGATAGGAAAGGTGGGGAAGTACTGCCCCGGCGTTCGCCTCAGAGAAGGTACTCTGTTGATTCAGAAAAACCTGAATCCGAACAGACGGCCACGGGAATCGAACCCACGGCCTGCCGAATGCTAAGCAGACGTGGTAACCACTAGTCCACAAAGCTCGGTTTTAGCGTTGGTTTCTATTCTCCCTTTTTTCTATTGTTGAGTTATATACCCAGATTTTACTATAAGGTTGTTCAATGTTTCTAATTCTCTGATCAAGTTTCCCCTCCGTGTTTTAGATATTTATTTTTGATTGCAGATGTCATCCATACCGGGCGTTTTTCTGTTTTTCAGGGTTCTCAGAGCCCTTATTAGTGTCTTCTTTAGTTATCGTTTCCACTTCTTCGTCTAGTGTCATATTTTTCCTTATGATTCTTACACGGCTTTTCAAAGTGCTTCTTCTATTGCTAGGTTTGTATTTTGTTGATTTTAATTGTTTCATTTACTTCGACTTTTCTATTTATCATTTTTCAAACTTTTTCTACGCGCAATATAAATATCCTCTCATATTCTTTGTGAAGCTTTCCCAATAATGTCATTCATTTGTTTTGTTCATGTGTATTCGCCAGGTTTCTTTATAGTTATCGCGATGTTGTGGTTTTTCGCTTTTCTTGTATATTAAAGACGCTTTCTTTTTCTTTGCAGATATTTATTTTACCTTTTGAGTAAGCCAAGAAGTTCTGTTTCTTTGAAAGTTGACGATATTTTTATGTTTTCTTCTTAGAGCTTCTTCGGCAGCAGCTTCAATTATGTTGTTCTTTAGTTTTTGCCATGTCTGTTCTACGTTATTTTCTTCTTAAATTGGATTATTATTGACTTTTTGTTGTAATCTGTTGTGCCACGTGTTTATCTTTATTGTATCCCAACCGAGTTTTGCTTGTCACCAGTGGTCGGTACTTATGTCAGCCGAATTAAGCGTGTAAAAATGCAGTATGTTCCTCGGCATAAAACACCTATTTGTTATTACGTAAGTAGTCCATCATAGATCGGTGTTCTTGAGATTCAGTGAAAGTGTATTTGTAATTCCAGTTGTGGTTAAAGAAAGTGTTAATGATGCGTAATTTATTTTGGACACAGAAGTCTTACTAGTAGATCGCCATTCGCAGTGGCGGCTCGTAATAATTGTATTTGGGGGGGGGGGGGGCTTTATTTTTAATAATTACTAAGCAAAAAATTAATAATAAACCTAATAGAACAAAAAGTATTCAAAACTCAACATAAAATGTACGTAAGTGTTAAAAAAGACACAACCACATCCACAAATCAAACGTTCACAGAAAATTATCTTGTAAAATTGTTAGTTCGAACTTTTTTTTCTAGTTTTTTATTTTAACTTTTACACTTTATGTTGAGTATTCTTACTTGTGCTATTTTTGTATAAAACTGCATGAAAAAACCGAAACAACCTAAGTAAATAAACAGCCTCCAACTGCAATCGAATTATGTTTAAACACTACCCGCAAGAATGCAAGAACGTGTTTTCCCACGCATTCTTTTCAATATCAAAGACTTCACATTTGTTTTATAGGCGCGTCGGTTGCCTTTACGCTCCGATCGCATTACATTTCGACAGCACAGTGTTTACAAATAATATGATAACCACGCGGGTTTTAATCATTGCTTCGGCTACAACGTTATTTAACTCCTCCTTCACATTGAGACTGTGATATCTCGATCTGTAGCGTCAGTATTTTCCCCCGTAATTGCCATATGGGTTTGGGCCTTATGTTCAACCGCCCCAGATAGCTGCCAGCCTCTCCGTGCATTGATACGAGCATATGTGTTGACCTTATAACTTATGTTATGTTGATATACTTCGTGGATGTTGTTTTACATGTTTTAAGCGGGATAGAATATATAGATTAAAATAGTAGGATATATGATGAAATATATTTTCAATTATAGAATAGTTACTTTTTTCTAATGCCATATAGGCTGTTGGCGGCTGGGAGGCTAGCGCCCCTACCCCCCTAAATAGTAGCCGCCACTGCGCCATTGTCATCATGCCCATTATTTTCATTTTCATAGAACATTTGTTTTATTCCTTGCACCGTTTCGTCAACGATCTCCAAATTTAGCGCGTAGAAGTACCTACGGCATCGTCAACTATTTCTCTAGTGGGTAATATAAACATACCACTACTTGTGTAGTAAATAATTATAGTATGATCAACAATCATTTTCATATAGTATAGTTATGAAATAGTTCCTAATTTATGAATGCAACTATAAGTCACTTAAAAATAAAATGTTAAGTTTGACATTTCAGTATAAATGTAGTTGCATTCATAAATTCCGAATTATTCCATAACCATACTAGATCAAAATAATTTCTGATCATACTTTATTAATAAAAGGAATACGTTATGTATTTTGGATCATGAAAGATCAATATATTCTGTTACATTCTTCAAAGTCCAAAACACCTCAAGCTACAACCTTCCAAATTGAAAATATCAATAAAAATTTTACCACCATTTTCAAATACGAATAAGGTTTTTATTGTACCAAATGTCGCTGCATTTTGTTAATAATGGTTTTGCTCAATTCAAAATGAACGCGTAAAATTAAGCATGACAATTTCAGTTAATTAGATCCACGCTAATTCATGCCGAGCTCGTTCACACTCCAGTGCTCTTGCATTAATTAACCGTTCCTTACGACGACATAATTTCCAGGAAATCAATTAGATTTATTATTAAAAGAAAAACAATAGCTCCAAGTGCACGAAACGAAAGTTGGGCTTATGCCAACAATGAGCGGTTTAACGTAAACTCCCGCTAATAATGGTACTTTTACTTTCCTCCCGGTTACGACACTGGAGAAATTGTGTCTGCCCACTTATAAATTATAAATGCACCTTCGATTAGCAGCCGGCAATTTAACGGAATCTCGACTAAGCGCTCCTGCTAAAAGCACATCTTCGTTTTCCGTTTGGGCCAAAGATGACAGGAAGCCGGCCGCTTATTTTTCGCGTTTTATTTCTGGCAAAAATCGTGGGAATCGGCTTCGTTAATGCAGGGAACAGTTAGCTGGAACTATCATTTGCTTATGCGGCCAATGATTGCGCGGCTCGAACCTGTTTCGATAAAACTGAAAACGAAGAGCTTCTGCGTCCGCGAAATTGCAAGAAGAGTCAATTTTCTCTGAATGCTGCAAGCTTCATGAACATCTGTTGAACGCTAGACAGAAATGGGAAAAAGCCGCGACTACCCAATCAACATTCCAGGGATAAAGCTAAAGTTATGTTGGATGTTGTCTTTTTGTTGCGATCAAAAAGGCTTAGAGTTTGATTAAGGATTGACACAGACTAACTGGCTGCAATAGCGAAAGTGTTCTGCGACGGTTGGCTGAGCGTAATTGCAGCTAATAATCATAATCAGCAAACGTTGCTTCATGATTATAAATCAACGTAAGCGATAGCTGGCAATAAAACGGACACTGTCGTGGAAGAGGAATAATTTACGTAGGGAAACGGACGATAATTGAATAACATTACTTGGATATCGAGACAGAAATAACTGGATTAATCGCAAAGGTGCATTTTCATACCGGTGCCAGTAGCGAACGTTATGCGACTTTCTCGCTGCTGGAGAAAGCTTTATTTTACAGCATTTTATTGATTTTGGAGCATTACTGTAACGGATATACAGTTCATGCACACAGCTTTAAGTTTAAATACCATAACGAGTATTTTCTTTATATCAATATTTTACTGCTGAAGTTTAACAAAGATTCATCTTAGGTCACAACTTTCTAACTATAAAGAATTTCAATTCAGAGAGAAGAAGAAATAGTAGTTGATAACGGAAAAGATTTCCGTAAATTACTTCATAATGTTCTAACAAAACAAACAAGAGAATGGTATAGGGTAGAACGAAAGAAAACTTGTCATTACAGTTGCTTTCTCGAATATTAAGATTATACTCTGTAAACCAAACAAGTATATGTAGAGCAATCTTAAAGGTAGTTGATATCTCCACTGCAATAAAGAGCATAGAAAACGGCACAAAAACAGAGAGGTAATTGAAAAAGTATTGCACTGATGTTAAAGAAGCCACACATTAAGTCGCAGAAGAGGCATTAGGCAACAATCAGCAAAACTATGAAAAATGTGGAAAGATGAGTATATAATAAATGGCTTTAGATTAAACAGCCCGAACACCTAACAGAATACAAAAATGCAAGAACACGATTCAAACGGAAAACCTTAGATGAGAAGAATAAGCAGTAGGAAATGAGCTATGAAAAGATTGGCGCATATATCACAAGGCGTAATCACAAGAAGTATAAAAAGTCATACAAACAAGACACATTAAGACATAATAACAAAACGTGAATGCCCCCAACATTGCGAAAATATGTTGACTAGCAAGAACGTTGAGAATATCTTGACCACGAAATATATCATTATTAGAAGGAGATCAAATACACATTTGGGATGGTATCTACGGGCTGAACCTAGATGCATCGCCGCTGAACCTGTAAAATATGGACCGAATAAACTACATGATATGATTAAGATATTGATTCAGGACTAATCTTAATGACACTAATAATAAGGAAGATTGAAAAACAAATGGTTTTCCCGGCGGGTATACCCACGGTTGATAAAAGCGCCTAATATAGTTAACAGGAAACGGAATATCTACAAATCAAGAAACCCATATGGTATTCGTTGATATAACTAAGGTGAATGACAGAAATTACATTTAAAAACTATTGGAAGTACTACAAAAATCTTCAATTAGTATAGCAGTGATAAGGGTTGTCAAAAATATTATTATGATCCTTATGATTTTATTTTTGTTTTATTTAAATTTATTATTATTCTCAGGGTTTTATCACATTTGATTATAAATCTTACCTTTCTGTCCACAGCTTGAGCATGCACTTGTAACAAAATTAATTTTTCGACTCTTTATCTCTGCGTTACTGTCGAATTTAATTAGGACATACACAATAAAATGTATACCACTTTAATATGAGGCAATTGTATTTATTAATAATAATTCTTTATCTGTAATATTTAATAAACTTTCTTTAAATTATTGTCAATTAATTATTAATATTCAATTTAATTTTATGCTAGTTATACTGTATGTTTACATAAACTCCATATTTAATTATTTAATAATAAATGCTTCATTTATTGAGTTACTGTTTGTTTTATTAAATTTATTAAATGTTAGTATTTCTGTTATTTGTTTGCGATCAATTTCATATTTTTAAGTAGCAGATTAATTCTTATTATTACTGCTTTCATCTTCAGATCTGTTTTTTATCTAATTGACATTTTTGTACATTTACTTTACAATGTCTTCTTTCTGCGAGCTTTAATTATCTTCTATTGTTGTTAATCAAATTGAAATCTGCATTAGCTATATCATGTCCTTTCTCCTTCTGTAGTCAGAAATTCTTTTAGACCAGGCTTTATGCACGCACTTAGTGTTTCTGAATTTTACACTAATCTTCTTCTTTAATGCACTACTTATTTGTATTACAATTAGCAATTGTACATACCGGTATTATTGCTTGTAAAATTGAATATTTAATTCAGTTTTAATTTTAGACTGGTGTTATTCAAATTAATAAATTTTACAAACACTTTTGTTCTTGTTATTTTTAAAATACTCGCCAAAAACCTTGGTTATTCAAATCGAGAATACAGATTCCTACTTTAAGCTTTATGACATTTTGTAATTGTCATCAATCATATTTTTTAGATTAACAGTTCTCAATTGTGTCTGACTCCAAGTATATGATAATATTAACCCTTTTATACAATGAATATGTAAGAAATAAACTATAACTTTTATAATTATAGTTGTAACCTTTATGGACTATTTACTAATGACTTGCTAATACCATTATAGGAAATAGAAATTCTAGTGATAAAACAGAGTTATTCCAATTAATATCCTTTTATGTGCATTATAATTAAGCTGCATTATTATTATTATTTCATTTTTAAAATGCCTTGTCATTTTAAGACCATATCAATATGTACTGTCAGACCTCGCCGTTCGTGGGGGTTACGTTCCAGAAGAATGCCGCGAAGCGCAAAACCGCAATGAGCAAGTAAACACATAAATGATAAAAACGGGGTTAGGTTCCATAAACTAGATTTATTTATACTATGCAACCTCAAAAAATTTCGGCAGAAACGCTCGAGAAGACAGAAAAGCTTGAACTAAAATTCCATACGTAACATAAGTCTGGCACTTGAATCTAGAGCTCGAATGTCCATTTGTTTATTCAAGTTATAATTTTACAATTTATTTCAGGTCGGTACATTAATATCAGTACAAAGGTAAAAAGTAAATCTTTAACATCTGCTTTCGAAATTACTAAAGGCTTGCCCTATGGCTATAATATGTCACCAATAGTCTTCAACATATTCTTATATAGAGCCTTGATACAATGGAAGAATAAATGTTGTATCTGGGAATAAAACTCACAAACGACGGTTAGGTTAGGTTTAATGCCAATGGTGCAATTACCACCCCTCATTAAGACCTTGATAGATCTATTGTGACTCGCTCTTAGATAATATTGTAGTTCACCTAGTACACCTGCTCTTCTAACGAAGTCGATTATTTGACTAGACGAGACTCGTTTATAGTGCGCGGACTGTAATACACGCATCCTGGCGAGATGCAGCGGGAACGTCACATACTATAGTGCGCGCGCATTGTTGTGGCTGCATTTAGCTTCGTAGTGTCCGATGCAAGCGCGCAGTAACATCTTTATTGTCTCGTACGTTGTAACTACGATTATTTTTTAGTATGGTTCATGCTTGTTGTGTACCAAATTGCTCAAATCGAGCAAACAAGGGATGCAATTTGTCATTTCATTCATTCCCTAAATGCAAAATATTGCGTAAACAATGGTTACACGCTGTACGTCGCGATGTTAGAAAAACAGTCAAAAATCCCAATCCATTTGTTATTAACGCACATACAAAGGTTAGTAGTAGCATACGTATTTATAAATAAAAGTACTTACTATTACCTACTACAGGTGTGTTCCGAACATTTCTTATCAACCGAATATTGGTACGCTGGTAATGTGTTAAAATTACGAAAAAATGTAGTACCTTCTGTATTTACATGGACAAATAAAACCTCTAAACGCGATCCCAAATATTCCAAAAGAAAACTTGCAGTCCCACAAGAAACTTTACCATCTTCATCGAATGAACATCCTACATCAGAGAATGAAGTGATTATAAAAGACACTAATTCAGAATTAAAAAGTAACCTGCTTTCGCCAACAGCAGAAATACTAATTGAAAATCAGTATTTAAAATCGCAGATTGATACATTCAATCAACAAATAATCCAGTTAAAGCAATCTAATGATGCACTTCAAAAGGCTTGCGAAGTAATACAAGACAAAACCAATAAACCAATTTGCCGACCTATGTTTTCTATTGACAATTTTCGCGATCGTGATGAAAAGATACTGTATTATACTGGTATGCAAACATTTGAAATATTTGTTATAGCATTTCAATTTATACTGCCCACAGAGGATTCAAGTGATGTCCTGTTATATGCAGAGGTCGAACCTACAGTAAAAAGAAATGGAAGGAAGTTGTCAGCAATAAATCAATTTTTTTTAACACTAATAAAGTTAAGGAAAGCCCTTGATTATGAAATATTAGCTGATATATTTGGTGTGTCGAAATCGACAGCAGCAAAGATTTTTTTAAGCTGGATAAATTTTATGTATTTAAGATTGGGTAGTTTAAACATATGGCCCCATCGAGATATTTTGCTGGAAAATACAGCAGCACAATTTAAACAAAAATATTCCAATGTAATAGGAAGCATTGATTGTACAGAATTTTACATTGAAACGCCATCTTCTATGGTTAGACAAAGTCAGTGTTATTCTAAGTATAAAGGAGCAACAACTTTGAAATCACTTCTTATGATTGACCCTAATGGTGCAATTATTTTCGTTTCCGCACTTTTCACAGGTTGTATATCAGATCAAAAAATAATTATTGATAGTGGTTATTTCTCAGTTGTTAAAGATAAAATGGAGAAAGGGGAGCTGCTTGAAGGAGATATAATACTAGCAGACAAGGGTTTTAACGTAGCTTCTTTATTTGAGGATATTAATATTAATTTAAATATACCCACTTTCCGAATTTCTGGTTTGCAGTTCACTCCTGAAGAAGTAATGAAGACCAGAAAGATAGCTAAAGAAGGAATTCATGTAGAACGGGCAATAAATAGAATAAAAAAGTACAAGATACTATCTAATAATATTCACATATCTCTATTAGGAAGTATAAATCAAATGTATACAGTATGCTGCCTCTTGACTAACTTTAGATATCCTCTAATAAAAAAATGAATTATATTTTTAATCAAATGTAACTATAAAACCGAAAATATAGTATTCATATAACTGGTATACTTTTTTTATTGATTGATTATAGCATTATAAATAGGTACAACATGTTGTATATACATTTCCGTTAATTTCGTATACATAATTGTGGAAAGTTCTATATCAAGATCGATGCGTTCTACAAACAGTTCATCCGAATCACTAAAATATACAACAAAATCGCACCATCTTGTTCCAGAAATTAACATTTGCCCTTGGATTTGGTAAAAGTAATCGTGCGATCTTTTAAGTTTTATTTCGCCTGCTTGATTTGATTTTAAGCAAAATGCAGCGACTTTGCATGCTTCATTTAAACTTTTGTATCTTTTTCCACTTGGACATTTTGTTTCCAAGACACCATAACCGCAGGTTTGATCAAAAACTATTCCATCAGGAGAAGCAGCTATGTGTAATCCATACGGATGAATTATCAAGCCGCAATCAAAAACTTGTCTGCCTGTTAATGTAGTATATTTCATTTTTGCAACACCTTCAAATTGTCTTCCATGTCTCACATGTGGCAACATGCTTATATCTAAACCCTTCATAATGGAACGCAAGAACTTTTCGTCGATGGCCTTTTTCCTTTTAAAAGGTGTTCCAAATTTAGACGCAGTAAATCTTTTTTTTCTTTCGGAATGCCACAAAGAACAATCAGCTTGTCTTTGAGTATTTTGTTCAATTTCACTGGCAGTTTTAAAAGTCATTTCAGAAAATTTACTTATTTGTATTGGTGGAATACATAAAAAAATGTTTTGTATTTCCGAATCTAATAGAGGTAATTGTAGACCATGATTGTTGATTTCTTTTGGATAAGTTGTGTCTAGTTGATGGTGTAACGTTGAACCCAGAGGTACTTCAATTTCTAAAACAAAGACGAATGTGTTTTACTTGTCCTGAAAAACTGAATTTTTTATACATACTTACCATTCAAAAGTTTTGGTTCTGCTTCTTGATTTTGACGTAATATATATGCAAAAGGAATTCTTTCATCAATTAGGTTCAATTTTTCTTTAACTACCTGTATCTCCGAATTCGTCACTTTTTTTACCGACGATGTTCTTGAATCAAATAAAGTTGACTGTACAGGCTTTTTCTTTCTCGTAATATTTGTTGGTTTTTGGAATATTGCTTCTGAGACTTTTTCAGCTTCAATTTTCTTTCCTCGTGGTTTGTTCCATACCATAGGTTCTGATGTACATGATATATTATCATCTGGAACCACGTTGAGTTGTCTTAGAACAAGATCTTGCAATAAATATGCGAAGCCAACGACGTGACTACAAGACTGCGAATTTCTGAAAATAATCTGAATTTAAATAAGTACCTACTTACATTTAAGCAAAAATAATAAAACATAAAAATAAAACGTACCCGGCTTCACAAGTGCAATGAACTTGTCGAAGATTTAGGGTTGGTGTTTGTTCAAAAAGCATGTACATTTGATGCGGCTTATCATTCTTTTTTTGGCTTTTGTAACATCTTCCCTTGATTGTAAAATCGTCGGTCCATATTTCGTGTATATAGCCTTCTACGAAAAACTTATAACCTTTGCACTTTTGTCTAGAGGTCCACCCTTTTTCTTTAAGAAATGATGCAGCTACTTCAAAGTTAAATTCTTTAAACCCGCTTAAACTTTTTCCCCACATTCTATAAAATTCAACTAACAGTTTGCACAATAATATTGCAAAACTAACACTTGCCAACACTGAACAGAATGAATTCACTATTACAGTCCGGCCGGTATTGCCACAAGAATGCGCAGAACGTACTGCGCGCCGATTTCTTGTCTCATTCCTCAAATATTGCGGCGTATTTATCTTCCTCGCTTGCACTAACTGGATAGGTCTATTGCCCTTCGCTAAATTGGGTGAATCGAGGTTTCTCCAATTCGATGCAGGTATACAAAATGTTCTAACGACAAACGACGGCAAATAGAATAAAATAATTAATGACAGGGTTAATAACTTCGCGAGTTACACCGCTGGGTAGATTGAGTAGCCAGGGGTGTTGTTACCGGTCCCAACCCCGGGTTAGAAGAAGTAATCGTGGGCAAAATTAGCAGCCTACCAACGGTAAAAGAACTGATCCGCTCAAAGAAACAAGGATTCAGGTTCGATATGGACTAATAGCTTTGAAGACGAACACGACGAGAACACGACAACATGATTATGGAAAAACAATTCTACAAGAATCGCTTGTTGGAACATAGGATCGGAACCGTAGAAACCAATCCTAGAATTAAGCACGCAGAAAATAAATGTCTGCACGGTATCAGAAACCAGACGTGGAGGTCAAGGAATGTATTCAGTATTCGAAATATATCATAATAACTGCTCCTCATAAGTTAGGGATATTATGGAAAATTTCATTTTTCAAAAGAAACAAAAAAATTCAAAGGCGATTTTAAGCTATTTAGTTTTTAAATGCTTCTTTTTATTATAAAAAAGTTTGCAAATTTAAAAAAAAAATTAAAGAAAAAGACAAGAAAAAATTAAAATTAGGTGAAAGTGACTAATAACTTAATTTCAAATTAATAAAACAAAACAAAATGAACACAAATTTCTTCTTAATTTCCCTTTCAGCAATAACGAGTATGTCATCCGTGGGCTTCAATGGCAGCTTGGCAACGTCTTTGCATGCTAGTTATGAGATTATTAAAGTTTTCTTGCGGAATCTGTTGCCAGAGTTGTGGAAGCAAATTTCTCAATTGTTCCATTGTTTGTGGTTGTGGATTATGATGATCCAAAGCTCTCTGCAACTGATCCCAAGCATGCTCTATCGGATTTAAATCAGGTGATAGAGCAGGTAAAGCTAAATGAGGAATTCCATTGCTTTCAATTGCATCCATAACTGCCATGGATCGGTGTGGACAAGCGTTATCGTCCAAAAAAAGGAAACCAGGACCCACAGCAGCATGAAACTCTGGCACAATGTTGTTGATCACCTGATTCAAGTATACTTCTGAATTCATGTTTCCCGAAATAACCAGCAAGTCGGTACGGCCATCATAACAAATGCCTCCCCATACACAAACTGTGCCTCATCTGAAAGGGTGAACTTCTTGTACTGATCGCCGGTGTCTTGGCACCAAAGGTTGTGTCCAGGCACGCGTTCAACAACTATCCGAAAAACGACCATATCCCGATTCATCAGTGAACAGTACCAACTTCCACTCCTCTGTCCAATTGACACGATCTCTTGTCCATTCTAATCTTTGTCGCCTATGTTCGCAAGTCAATGGTACACCTCTAAAAAGTCGTCTAGAACTTAAATTGACATCCCATAAACGTCTTCTGACAGTTTCAGCTGATATTGCTGTTCCTGTGGCTTCGGCGAGCCTCCTATTCAACATCCGACATGTGCTCAAAGTTCTCGGCGTGCAGAAATGGTGATATATCGGTCTTCAGCAGGGGTAGTTATTGATGGGCGCCCAATTCTAGGTCTTTCTTCAACAGATCCAGTTTCTTGAAAACGGTTAAAAAGTCTAGAAATGACAATTTGGCTAAATTGAAAAAAAGTTGCTACGTCACTTTGTCGTTGACCACCCTGTAGCAAACCAATTGCTCTATTTGCTTCGTCAGATGTTAATTTACGTCTAGGTATTGGGAATTAGCAACCAACAAAATTTTGATACCAAATTTGCACAAGTCAACAAATTGACAAGTAAACCAAACACACAATTGATTCGTTAGAACGGGTTTGAAAGAGATGAACTCTCCACAGCCCTCGACTTGCAATATAATGCTGAACTCTCCACAGCCCTCTACTTGCAATATAATGCTACATTTATCCGTATGGCATAGGTATGATAACTAGTAACTTTAATAAAGTGTCAAACATAACAAAAATTTGAAAATTAAAAAATTGAGCAGGTTTTCAGATATATCCCTAACTTATGTGGAGCAGTTTATATAGCGGAGAGAAAAAAAGCAAAAGGCAACATTTCGTAATGTGATTGCTGATGCAACAGATATATCAGTGAAGCATCCACACGATATTTCTTATATTAGGGATAGAATAGCAGATATTACCCCGATGTGGGAAAAGAAAACGAAAATTTAGAAAAGGTACATCTGCTATCAATATACTCACCAAACATCGACAGACAAAGAACAGAACAGTAGATTATGATAACGAAGTTCAGTTAAACAAAAACAGAAATAAACAAAATACCTCATTTAGAAAGTCACAATAATGATGGTACCAAATTCGATATGGAGACTATTAACAGTGTTAAGCAACGGGTTAATGAGAACCACTTAAATGGAGTAGTGTAGCACCAATAGATTTCTGCGTACAACACTTACTACAAACATAAACTTAAGAGACCATACAGCAGTAATCGATTGCGATGTCACAAATCGAACAGTACTCCTAAGCTAGATTCTAGACATCTGTTGCTGTTCCGACTATCGCAGTGGATCATAATCTAATCCTAGGAAAATTGTGACCAGGATTTGTACCACAAAAGAAGAAACAGTGAATACTAGTTAAGAAAACCAATATCGAATTAATAATGGATTCAAGCACTCAACACTTTTACCAGAATAGACTAACAGAAGAAATTAATGACAACCCTATAATCATAACCAACAGCGTTGAAGAAAGAAAACTAAGGGATAGCATAAAAGAAGCAGCAGATAAGGCATTAGGAAGTAAAACACCAAACATTTATCTAAGTCTAACCTAAAAAAAAACAGCATCATCCCTAAACGTATAGAGGATTCAGTTTCATATTAGTTGGCGGTTAAGAGTACGTTTTATCTTTTTTTCCAGAAACATGATTGAATTGTCACATTTCTCTTTTTACATTTTTCTAGACGAACAGGTTAGTTATATTTGTTCATATGTTCATTTAAATTTTATGTTATTGTAAACTTTTACACTAAATTACAGAAGAATCAGACTCCAAATAAAAAGTTATGGTCACTGCTTTAACAGGCGATTCTTTACCCCAATTTAAGCAAAACAGTTTATACAACATGTGTCTGTAAATGCTATGTTTTCGGAATGCCTTAATTCTTGATAATTGAATTTAATATCCAACATCAATTTCCCATCAACATCTAAGCCAGCATAATTGAGGACTTTTTAATTGGCCCATTCATTTTGCCACAAAGTGCCTGCACGCTTACCGAATATCAATCGCTAGATTTTTTCCTCTGGGGGTGTGGTTTGTTCCACCGACATTTTACGAAGATAATTTATGAATATTAGAAGCGTAGGTACAGTATGTTGAAAGTGGATAATAATCAAAATATTTTATATTTATTTTTTGAATTTCTTATAAATTGCACTTGTGTGAAACGAATGTGCTACAGTTATAAGGTAATTAAAGTGACACTCGGTGCTGGTTAACAATTCATTATTTTACAATATTCCAGGTAGGTGAATACGAACTGAGCCAAATCAGAAGTTTGTCGCAAGCCCTCATTAAAATGTACTTTTTGTTTTTCGATATCAGTAAAAATACTAAAATTATTCCCATTTAACCAATTTTCGATTTTTAACATTAAGAGAGCACTGGGAACATGTTAAATTTGACACGCTCTATAAGTTTCGAGAATGTGACAATACCACATTTAACGAAGAGATTCAGAAATCAAATTACAGGGCCGCCTTAAATGAGCTAAACCAGTTTTATACCCTACAAGTGCTGTGTACAACCGGCTGACCAATCAATATTTTATTAAAATTTAGCGCTATTAATGGGAGGGGCTTTTACTGAACCCATTCGTTAAACGTAGCATAGTAACAATTGGTTCTAATAAAAGCGTATAGAGCTCGCATTACTTGACAACCGTACGTCTTTTCTTAAATAAAAATTCGAAAATGACATAATACGATAATATGACAACTAAGAGTTCATGACACTTTATTCCACATGTAAGAATATGGCCTAAGACTCGGTGAGTCAGGGCCGCCGAAATATCTCAGAGATCTGGCACAAGTTAACGACGTACTGGGTGATGTGGTACCAGGTTAGCTAGCTATATTTTATTTCATCTAGTATTGTCTTTTCTGCATTCATAATTCCTCGGACTCTCGTGTTCCTTACTCTATCTCCAAGGGATATTCCGACCGATCATCGGCAATAATCCATTTCCGTTGTTAGTAACTTGTTTTCTACCCTTTTGTTAATTTGCCACACCTCACAGAGTATGTCATGAGTCATGACGCTTTTTACGATTGAATTATATATTTGCCTCTTTCTTAGTGTGTCTTATATTTTTATCCCATACGATCGAATTTAGAGCACCTATCACCTTCTTTCCTTTTATGACTGTGTTATTTATTTCTTGTTCTTGCTTTCCGCTGTTATTTATAATTACGCCTAAATATGTGTACTTCTGACATGCTAGGATTATTTCGTTATTTTGTAATTCTAGATGTTCTTTTCTTACCGCCATACATAGATATTTAGTTTTTTCCATGTTAATGTCGAAGCCCCATTTTCCATATTCTTCTTTTAATTTTCGACCCATGTACTCCAAATCATCATTGTCTTGGCCTACAGTCACCTGTGCGTTTTATCGTCTGTAATCTGAATTCCCATTCCTTGGCATTTGCTTCTCCATTGTTTGAGAACCTCATCAAGATAAATCTTAAATAAGGTTGGGGACAAACAGCACCTTTGTCGCAAGCCTTTTGTAACTACGAATCCCCTGAATATTTTATTTCTTATTTTTATTTTCGATGTTGAGCTATCATATAATCGTTTTATAGCTTGTATAATGGTAACATTTATGTGACTTTTTTCTAGAACTTCCTACAGTTTGCATATGGGAACGCTATCCCATGCTTTAGTGAGATCGACAAATAAAAAGTGGATATCTCTTGCAGTAGACATTTTCTTTTGTATTATTTGTGCTAAGTTGAATATACTATCAATACATGAGCGACCAGCTCTAAGTCAGCTCTGCTGCAATAGCCTTTTTCATCATTTCTGCATTGATTGCTATATATTCTCCATGAACTCTATATACTTTCGGGGAGGTTCTTACACATTCTGGCCTTTATTCCCCTAACATTTCTTTGTAATATTTTTCCCATGTACCAGCTGTTTTGTGAGATTTGTTTTTCGTACATTTCTTATAAATTTTCTTCAGATGATTTAGTGCCACCTACATACGTATCTAGTTGTTTGCATTTTATTTCCTACCATGTGCTTTTTTTCTTGTATTACAAGACGCCTGTATTTATTCTGTTCACTTTTATAGAGTATTTTTTCTGATATTTCCTAGGTATGTAACCATTTATGGCAGGCTATTTGTTTTTTTCCGCTTTAGCTCTTCTACAGCAGTGCTTCCCCAGTCGTTTTTTCTCTTTAATTTTAGGTCTTTTTTCCCGACTACCTCATTAGCTTCTTGGTGGAATGTCGTTACGATATGCTTGTATAGATCTTTTGTTTGAGCTTCTATAAAATCTTCCTTTAGAGTTTGGTCGAGTCGTTTTTGATACAGATATTTAGTACTTTCTTCTAATAGTCCTTCAATGTTATATGTCGCAGCATGTGCTGTTTGTGTTATTGTATGCGTTTCGCGTTTTTTGTAGTATGTATATGGTATTATAATACTTGATTTTACTAGATAGTGGTCACTTCCGCATTATGCACCTCTGTGATCTCGCACGTCTAATATTTTTATTTTTGTTTCTTGTTTGAAGATAATATAATCGATTATGAATTTTAGGTTTCTTGTCGTTTGCGTCCACATATACCTATGAATTTGCTTGTGCTGGAAGAATCCATTCATGATTTTAAGGTGGTGTTGATTGCAGATGAGCCGTTGTCGTTCCTAGTTTCTTATCTAAATTGTTCAACAATGGGTTCTCTCTCCTTTTTTCCAGTCCTGACATTCATATCACCTAGGATAATTATTTCTGTGTTGTTTCCACTACTGTTTAATGTTTCATCTAGTATTTCTTGATACTGGTAGTTCCCTGTATCTGGAGCATCTTCATTTGGGGAGTACACTCCTACAATTGAAGGTTTGGTGCCCCAATAGTTTAAATTAATTGTGACAATTCGTTCATTTATTGTTTCCCAATTAGTTATACCGGTTTTTAATTTAGTATGTATCACCAGGGATACACCTCTCTTAGCCCGTTCTTCCTTCGACACCTCACTGTATATGTGGATGTATTTGACAATTTCCTCTATACTGCCTTTCTTTTTTGTTTCGATTAATGCTATAATGTCCATCTTGTTCTTTCTTAATGAGAGGTTCTTCCGGGTTATGCCGTGGTCGTCGATATGAACTTGACGTTTCGCTGCTCATGCTGTCAGCTTCTTCAGAAGTTTTCTAAAGACTGATGTTGGTGCCTTTTGCTCCTGGTTATATACCGAGGAGCCGTTACGGTTGGCTGCTCATGTAGATCTTGTATGTTATTCGGATTTGTCGTTTTTCCGCTTGGTTGCTCACGTGAAACTTGTTTATGGATGGATTGGTTTTGCAGAGCTACCTTCCATGTGTTACTAAGGCGATAGCCGTCTTCTCGATTGAAATTGTTTAGATTTTTAATAATTTCTAGGGATTCCCGAATAACACGAGGGAAGTATTTTTTAGTTCTGGCGGAGTCTTAATTTATTCTGTGGTCCCCTGGTTCTAATAAGTGTTCTGCGATGGCTGATTTTTGTATGTTTCCAAGTCGTGTGTGGCTCTGGTGTTCTTTTATTCGACATTGAATGCTTCTTCCCGTTTGTCCGATGTAAGATTTGCCACAGGTACATTGGAGCTGGAAACGCCTTCTGTCTGTAGTCTGGGCAAAGAATCTTTGTTGGAGGGGATCAATTGTTCGACCTTTCTTATTGTACCATAGCGGACTCCAATGTTCTTTTTATCTAATACCTTTCTTATTCTGTCGGTTACTCCGGCGATGAAAGGAAGGCAGGCGTAATTAATAGGTTTCGGTTTAGGTTTTTCGGTTTCATGGTATATTGGCACGCTTTCTTGATGTCTCGTCGACTGTAGCCATTCCTGGGTAAAGCTTCTTCCACATGACTCAATTCCTGTGGTTTACTGTCCTCATCACAGATAGCGTTGGCCCGATGAATAAGAGTCTTGATCAAAGATCGCTTTTGTTGGGGATGATGATGAGACGAAGCATACAGATATCGGGCGGTGTGAGTCTTCTTTCGATATACTGTATGGCTTAATCTGTTGTTAGCGGTTCGTTTCACTAACACGTCCAGGAAAGGTAGGCGTCCATTTTCTTCAGTTTCCATGGTGAATCTTATTTTCGCATGGTGGTCGTTTAAGTGTGCCAAAAAAAGATGTGCCTCACGACGACCTACTTTCTTTGGGAAGGAATATACTACGAGCAAAAAGAAGGAGCCGCGATGGGATCCCCGTTATCTCCAGTCATTGCTAACATATTTATGGAAGCCTTTGAAGATGAAGCTATTCAGTCCAGCCATCTCAAACCTAAATGCTGGTTCCGCTACGTCGACGACACTTTCGTTATATGGCCCCATGGAAAAGCAGCTCTTGAAGTATATCATATATATCAAATTCGAGGTTAGCAGGTTAGGATTTGCGTCATTTTGTGTCATAACTGAAGGAAAACCTAACCTGATAACCTCGAATATGACATTGACGTACAGTGTCACCAACATATTATTCATACGTTGAATTTCCACAGCCAGCTGAGAAACAGTTTTTTTTTATCTCTCGATATATAGATCAAAAAACTACAAGTGAAATACAGGGTGTCCCCGAAAGGTCTGTACAAAATAATAACACATATTTCTGAGGCTAAAATAGGACGATTTAATTCAACTTACCTATATACAAAGTTGCTTAGTTTAGCCGGTAGAGGGCTTTAAAAATTATTAACTTTTTAAAAAATTTTAAACCCCTAAATCACTACTAATTTTTTTCTGAATAGTCACTTTAATTTAGAAGCTATTTCCTCTCTTACAAAATTTTAGTTGGGTGACCGGTTTAGCCACAAAAAAATATTTTTTTGTGACTTAACCGTTTACCCAACTAAAATATTACAAGAGAGAAAATAGCTTCTAAATTAAAGTAGCTATCCACAAAAAAAATTGGTAGTGATTGATTCCACAAAAAACTGTAGTTTACTGGTACAAACGCATGGACAAAAAATGAATAAAATCTATTAAACATTTTTCGACTTACTTGAAAAATTTTAAAAACGCTAATCATTTTTAAGGCCCTCTAGCGGCTCAACGAAGCAACTTTGAATAGAGGTAAGTTGCGTTAAATCGTCCTATTTTGGCCTCAGTGTTATAAATTTGTACAGACCTTCGAGGACGCCCCGTATAACGGGACAAATAGGTTACTAAGTAAATCGCAAATAACAGAAAGGTTTTTAAGCTGTGGTTGTAAAGCCACTGATTTGAAGCAAAGTAGGAGTATATCGCATAGTCTCAAGAGAGTGAACAATACAATTTTTAAATTGTTGCTGCAATTGAATTACATTAAAAATTCTTAAAGTTGCTAAGTAGCATAGAGCCTTTTTGTCTAGAATCAATTTCACCAACACCCTGAAGATTAACATGAGGAACGTTTAGATAAGTTGTAGAAATTATGTGTTTCAAGACAAGGTTGTAGTTGTGCTCGACTGTTCATTGCAATATTTACCAATAGCGTTAATAATATGCTTCTGAAGACACGGCTTTAATTTTCTACTTAAAGTTTTCTTTATAATGTCACAAATGCAAAATGCATGGTTATTTTAGAATACATGTAGAAATGTTTACAGCCGACCGAGGCTCGAAATCAGACAAATACAATATGATCACAAACATTTTTGGACAAACAATA
>OW679198.1:20448827-20575891 GCA_940337035.1 Agriotes lineatus | reverse complement strand
GAATTGTTTTTCTCGCAGGTAGTAAAGTCTATTTTTTTTCAACATGACTCAGAGCAGGCTTCTAGTATTTTTCACAGTGTATTAACCTAACCTTAAAAATGTCACTAACGTCACGTTTGACAACTGTTTGAATACCTACTGCAAGTTATAATAAGATTTTGTAAAATATAACTTCAAAATGGCAATATAGCTAACAAAAGTAACTAAGCAAGCGATTCATTGTTGCTTTCGTAAGTTTAATGACAAATTTTTGTAAATAAGCGGAAATTTTAGCTCCAGATTACCTTGCTAACTTCATTTATGTAACCAACATCACAACCTGGTTTTTAACTAAATTTCTTTCTACACTCTTAAAAAAATGTATCACCATGGCCTGCTCTGAGTTATGTTGAAAAAAGATACTATATACAGGGTACCCCAGAACTGCCTTTCCACCGATTAGTCATAGATTCTTTAGGTTATAATAAATTGATTAAACCTAATATACCTTAGTATAAAGTCCCTCCAGTAAGAAGTTATAGGGCCTTGAAGTTCTTTTTTTTCTTTTAATGTTAATTTTCACAAATGTAAAGATACCGATTTTAATTTGGATATATATGCGCACTATTATTCACTGCACTAGTAAAAAATGTTTGATTTGACTTCACTGTAAGAGGCACTTTCCCTATATCTGAAAACTCTTATTAGCTTTTAGTTTAATCGATTTATTATAACCTAAGGAATCTATGACTAATCGGGGGGGAGGCAGTCCTGGACACCCTGTATATGTTTAGAACATGTTGTGATTACTTGTTATTCTTGTTTTAAACAAATATATTATTTTTTCTTACTTTTTGTTATTTAGTTTTAGTTAAGGTAATCTCTGAAACTTCTTTGTGGCGTGAATCTATAATTCATAGTCTTATTTTGGTATTTCGCCACTCTGCAAATTAAAATTACTAAATAACATAAATAACGAACGTTTCGAGAGAGTATCTGTCGTCATTATCAACGATTAATAATTAAAAAGGAACAAGAAACTAAGCTTTTTTCACGGAGATTGAAAAATCACCAACCAACAAAGCAAAACAATCGGTTACCTTTTCTTGATATACTAATCACACGCACAATAAACACTTTTGAAACACGAGTATACCGTAAAAAAACCAACACTAATAGGTACTTACATTTTAACTTCGACCATCACAAAAACATAAAGACAGATTTTGTAAAAAGTCTTTACGACGGAACCAAAGTTGTTTGCTCTAATGATGAAATTTTCAAAAAATAGAAAGAGTTTATTATTAACGTTTTACAAGATAATGGCTATCCAGAGACTCTTGTTCGGAACATTTTCAATACACGTTTTAATGTCAGTAACATTTTGAACACTTGTAACATTGTTTAATTCGGTAACTAGATTTTAAAAGCCGACTTTTCAATTTTGTTTGTTAACAACAAATTTCAAATTTAATAACTTTAATCGAATATTACTTAAAAGGGGTGGTAGTAGTAAAATATTTTTTCCTACAAAACTTTCTTCTTTTTTAACGATCTTTTCAACAATACGTTTTTCGACTTATGGTGCCATTTAAAATTTTGGAGTTCTGGACATTGTTGACAAAACTACTCGCGATGCTGACTTTTTCGAGAAATAATAATATCACCATTCGATTCTTTAGTATGACTTTTATAATAATTTTTTTTATCCCAACTCTCTACGACTCACCGTTTTTAAAAAAGATACTGATACGGGTGTCTCATTCACCCTGTATAGTATTCCCAGTGAATGCGGGAAATATTATATCGGTGAAACAGCCAGACCTTTAGCAGTTAGAGTTAAAGAACAGACAACCTATCAATTCAGTAAGTATAAGCTGACAGAACATGCTTGGGAGAACAATCACAAAATACAGTAGCATAACACAAAGATCTTATCTAAAGAATTTATGTCAACTAAACGTAAAATTAAGGAGACAGCATATATTTTACTTAACGAAGAAAAATGCGTGTCGTCTTTTTCAATATTCTTAGACAATAGTTGGCTATCGATTCTTAAAGATCAGATCAAGTAGGTTTAGATGATAATCAATAAACATCAGTGTCTAGCAATTCATTGGAGGTTGGTGGTTTTTCAATCTCCGTGAAAAAGCTAAGTTTCTTGTTCCTTTGCAATTGTTAATCGTTGATAACCAGGGCAGATTGTCTCTCGAAACGTTCATTATTTACGTTATTTAATAATTTTAATTTGCAGAGTGGCGAAATACCCAAATAAGAATATGAATTCTGTTTAGTTATCATTTCTGTTCGTTACTATTTCCAATAGATTTTCGTTATGCACTTTGAGAATTTTTTTTTTTGTAAAAGAGTTTTCATGTTTCAATAAAGGTCGAAACCGATTATCATAATATTTAAAAAGCATTAAGATATTTCATACTTCAAAGGTAATTAAACTGAAAAAGCCGAAAACAGATTATGAGAACCCTACGCATTTAAAGATAAGGCTTATTGCAGCTAAACAATAAATAATAATCAGTCTTCAGCTACTATCTGTCAATTTTATGGGCCATTTTAAAAATAATCTTCATGTAAAATCTAAATGTATGAATTTTTCTTTTAATAAAAACTGTTTTCGCGCTCATACCCCACCGTACCAATGGTGTGACAAAATCCATCCTATCTCGGAAGCGTTAATGTTTCTAATAAGACTGGTATAGTCAATCGAAACACTTAGTAATGGAAAACTTAGTAAGGAAGTAAACTGTAGTCAGTAAGATTCGACGCTGTGCTTCCGGAAGGAATCTGGTTTCTACTCCGACGCTTTACTTGCTGAACTACGAATGTGCTCATACTTATCTTTGTATTATGAAGGACACGGTTACGAGATGAGTATTACTTATCGCGGACGAAGTGGCCCCGATCGGTGACGATGATAACGTGATATTAGTAAGCAGGCACGTACCAGGCAGGTAGGCATTATACGTACCAAGAAGGTACCCACTGCTACCACCTCCATTGAAGAAAATATCGCTGCAGTAAAAAATATAATAAAAAACGCCAACAGAGTTACTCATGCCGTTTTAGAAATTCAACTTTGAATCCTCAGCGGTAAACACATACACGACCATTTTCATCTAAATAAGTTATTAGTATTTTTACACAGCATCAGCTTATTGAAAGCAGAACGCATACGCCTGAGGCATGAAACTATAGAATTTTTTAATAATGGTGTATATAATTTTTTCGAAAATTGTGACAGCTAATCAACTCACCTACCAATTTTTGACTCAACAAGAAAGTCGCATGTGGACACATAAACATGGAGAAGTTTCAAGGATCACAAAAACGCAGCGAGAAATGAAGAAAGTCATATACTCGGTGTTCTTTAGAAGTACGGGTGTTGTTACGGTTCGAAGGTATTGCTTCTAATTTTCGCCCGATTTTTTTGTAGGTTTGACAACTTTGAACACCGTTGGGTACTTTAGGTTGCCTAAATACTTTTTAATGACTTTTGATTTTGTGCTGGCACATCCTTTTTTCGAAAACTTTCTGTACCCAGCTTTGATGTGGGGTTATTTTCCTGCCTTAGTTTTATTTTTAAAAATGTCTAGCATCTCGTTACGGCACAGAGATTTCTTTCGAAGCTGTGTGATGTGTTTGTACGAGGTTTTTTATATGCTTTGTGAGCGAATTTCATTCTGAAGGAATCGTCGATAATATGGGACAGATTTTTTCTCACTACCAAATGGGTAAAGCGATATTACATTGTTAAAAAATGGGAAATAATGGAAAGTCTAATATACAGCTACCTTAGCAACAGATAAAATCAATACAAACGAACCGTATCTAAGGACAGAAAAAACTATTTTCCGTAGAAGGTCACTTTCCGCAGATGGCGTTTATACACATATTTACTAGTATTAAGAAATGAGAAACCTTTCCAACTCTTCTTTAGTAAAAATTTTGGCTTTTTTCAAAATATAACCATCATTCGTTTTCTTAAGAAAGAGGGGAGCCCCGAGGCCCCCTTATAAAAGGGTCGAAGCCCCTAAAGCCCCCTGGGAGAGAGGCGGATCCCCGAGGGCCCCCTTGGAGAGGGCCGGATCCCCGAGAGCCCTCTTGGAGAGGGGCGGAGCCCCGAGATCCCCCTTGGAGAAAGACAGATTCTCGAGGGCCCCCTTGGAGAGAGGCGAAGCCCCAAAGGCCTCTTTGGAGAGAAGCGGAGCCCCGAAGGCCCCCTTAAAAAGGCGGATCCCCGAGGGCTCCCTTGGAGAGGGGCGGATCCCCGAAGGCCCCCTTAGAGAGGGGCAAACCCCGAGGGTCCCCTTGGAGAGGGGCGGAGTTCCGAGGGCCCTCTTGGAGACGGGCGGAGCCCCCAGGGCCCCCGTGGTCGTATTATGGACCTCAGCTCCGCTTCGGTCCACAAAAAACGACCTCAAACAGAAAAATTCACTTACCTCTACTTGGAGCGCAAATTACTATATCTTACTTTCGGAAATTAAATATCTGTTTTTACGTGGTGTAGTGCCCTGTCAAATTTATATCAGGGTTTCTTCTTTCATTTATCCATTTTTTATCTTTCTTTCTTTCCCTCTTCGCCACATTTGTGATTTTATGCTTCTGCTCAGACATATCTACGAAGATCTGACGGTACTGCCTGTCAAAATCAATAGCTTCACCTTGCCGTTCTGCCCGCCTGTTGAATTCCATAATCTTCGTTGGGAAAAACATGAATTCTTGCGATTTCAAACTCTTCCCGGCAGCCTCTTTTGGGATTTTTTAGTTTTTCAAATGCTTCAACTTTTCACGTATCTGGATTCGTATCTAACTCCCTCCAACACGAATAAAACGCATGATGTATTCCATCACACACTTTGTGGAGATGGTTCATCGTACAACTTAAAGTTTTGATTGTTATTTTTGGTATGCAGTAAACAACCATCTGTTGTACTCATATACCGATTTAACTTTGTTGTAA
Organism: Agriotes lineatus; assembly: GCA_940337035.1. Lineage (NCBI taxonomy): Eukaryota > Metazoa > Arthropoda > Insecta > Coleoptera > Elateridae > Agriotes > Agriotes lineatus. The sequence goes on along the minus strand of OW679198.1, from coordinate 20,570,934 downwards.
TTTTAAAACTGGTGAAGAACCATCTGTTATGTACTAGATATAATTCGCTTTGTGTGTTTTCTGATTTTATATTGTGTCGTTTTGTCGGTTAGCAATAGTAAAGGCGAAATTTCACTGGAATAATGCGTCACTCAGCGATTATGCAAAGAATTTGTTATTTTTTTGTAATAACTTGTTACCAGTGTTCTTCTAGAAATACTAATTGTGCGACGTGATAAGTGATTATATCATTTGAACAGTTTATTTGGAGCTCCTGATGGCGCTAATTTAATTAGGGCTTTTACTACTTCGCTCAATTGATTCCGCGCACTCTTATCGTATAAGATATTTTACTTACAGGGCAGCAGCATTCTGTTTTTGCATGGAATCTGTTGTAATAATTTATATATTTTGCATTTTGTATTGTTCTTTTGTTCTTAATTTCCTGCTAGTTGCTGTTGTTTTCTTTGGGTATTTATTATCTCCTGATAGCCTGTTTTAAGTTGTAGCTCGACTACTTCATATGATTCAGAGGATTGTGTCATGGCAAGTAATTGAACCTAGAGTCCTTAGCTGTACGATTACTGGTTATAACATTTAGTTGAATTTATTACACATAATTTATTCTGAAGACTCCCCTCCAAAATTTTATTTCAACTAGTTGTTTAAAATATAAATTATTTTTGACTCTGATCTTAAGCACTTTCGTATATTGTTATATTTTACCCTAAAGTTCGGTAACACAATGCAACTAAACAGGACAATTAGAAGACAGTCATACCAAAATGGTACTCCAAAAACGTTTACACGGCATAGTTGGACGTAATGCCTTTATTAGTGTTCGTTGTGCATGTAAGTTATTTACTAAGAGTTTTTCACAATTAAACAAGTAAATCACCATTACAGAACATTGCATTGTCACCATAATAGCGAGTTTCTAGAGTTTTAAAACATTTTTCCGGCAAATAAAGAAAATATGATGTATTGCAATTATATACCATATTTGTGCAGGTGTTTGTAACGGGTGTTCATAAACAGTCGTCATCCCAGTAGGTTTTGACTTCAGAAACGTATGTCTATTAAAATTGAAAAAAAAATGCGCTATGACAGTACTCAATGACGTTTCATTGTGTTGGACGAATTAATCAAAGACATAACATTTTGTTTTTCAAAGCAACTGGGATGACGACTGTTTATGAACACCCGTTTTATATATATTGCTATGATATAAAAAATGATAAAAAGTATACATTTTTTAAAAAGGTTGAATCAATTTTAGAACTGGCCAAGATTGGTATAATAATTTTAAAATATGCAATGCGTTGGAATTGTCAAAAATCAATTATTGTTCATATGAGATGCACTGCAGAATGTTATAAAGTATTGGAATATAACTCAATTTTATAAATGCAATGGTTATTTAAGTTTCTGGAAAGTGTATAAATAGTTATAACCTAAAAAATGATTTATGTCAACACATTTAACTAATTTGATTTATTTAAATAATTATTAAGATTTTTCAAAGAGAGTGCTGAGATAAGTAAAAAGGGGTTGTTTATGTTTGAGATAGAAAGAGGGCGGATATAATAAAAATGAGGAAGATATGTCAGATTAAAGAATTATCCAGAATTAATTGCATAATAGATAAACTCTGGGTATAACATAATTTAAAAGGTGTTAAAAGTGTTTATCAGTGCGTGATAACATTGTGGAGAAAATATCAATCAACTAGAAGAACATTGTTACAACAGTAGCAAAATCCGGAACAGTCAAAGGGATACTTCAAGGCTGAAGGATGCAGACGAGACACCACTATTGATAAAGCAGATCAAAGGGATACTTCAAGGTTGAAGGATACAGACAACACACAACTATTGATAAAGCAGAGTGAGTTGAAAATTGAAATTATATTATCAGGACTGAGCGACGAACAATATTAACTAAAGAGGAAATTTAAAAAGGCCAATAGAAAGAGATTTTAAAAGCATGCAAATTAGATAAGATTCATTTAATAATAGATTTGTAAACTTGAAGTTTAGAAATGATAATTAATTTTGGAATTGTAATTAAAATAAATTTGTTTTAAATTGTTTAAATGTCTGTAAATTAATTAAACATGAACAATAATAATAATAATAATAATAATAATAATAATGGTCGTTTATTGAAGGAGATCTGTACCATCTCAAAATATAAATACATTAAAATATTTTAACAAAATACATATTTTTTTTTACAAAATAACAAAATAACAATATTTTTTGGAAGTAGGTCACAGCCACCTTCAAAAGGGCGAAGTTCAGATTTATGAAAAAGCAAATTTTCATAATCTGCTCTTACACTTAACCCTATTGCTTCGTTTACTAAAAATACGTCTTGAGAGGATATGAAAAAATAACATTTAAATTTAATTTTTAAGTAAATTTAAAATATAAAAAAGTTAATTTAGTGACGTGCAAATACGAATGAGAATGTTTGTGTAATGCGTAATAAGAATTAACTGTATAAATTTAACTATGATGAGAAGAGATTATAAGAAAACAAAAAGAAACAAAAACATTATTTTTGATTTTTATAAATAAGGCTAGTAAGCTGGTGTCTGAATGTGGAAACTTTAAGTGTTTTTAGAAAATCACTTACAAATTGGAATAATGGATAACTAAGTTAAACAAGATGTCATTCAAAGGTTGAAATTGAACTATTGACATAATACAAACAATATTTTTCAAAATAATTCAATTCGTTAACATACTTTAAAATAGATTGCAGCGCATAATTAAATATTAAGCAACAGTTACCCTGCAGATAAAGAAATATTAGAGCTAGTCGAGGTTATTATTAATACATGCAAAAGATATCTACAACAAGGTAAGTTTTATATTGATTGAACATTTTTAATAAGTAAATAATAAAGTCACAACACCTTCGTACGTAGCAATATATATCCATCATGCAAATAAGTGTTCAATTCCCCGATGTCGAGGCAATAATTATGCAAATATTGAATAAGGTATATACTTCTTATAATAATAATTCTTTGTCTGCGGTAGAAGACAATTATAGTTTAATCAAGAATTTAAGCTGTGGTGCTTGTTGTATCTACATAATGATGTAATGAACTTAATTTTGTTGCAATATGTTGTATTTAATGAACTTGGGCATTTTGAAGAACAATATTTAAATGTCCATAACAAGTTAAATATGTCGCAGCTGGATTTAAACTTTGTTACAGAAGTGGGCTATTTAGTTGAGTTGAAAAAGAGAATGGGGTATAACTAAGAGTTCATTTCACGACTAGTAAACCTATTTCCACATGAAACCCTTATTTTAAAAGTTATTTAATGAACTTGGGCATTTTGAAGAACAATATTTAAATGTCCATAACAAGTTAAATATGTCGCAGCTGGATTTAAACTTTGTTACAGAAGTGGGCTATTTAGTTGAGTTGAAAACTAAGTACCTTTACAAACGAGTTTTATATTTTTTGCTCTGTCTATACCCAAATTCAAAATTATGGTTTTTGCTTTAAATCTGCTTTTTTCATTACAAAAAGAGAATGGGGTATAACTAAGAGTTCATTTCACGACTAGTAAACCTATTTCCACATGAAACCCTTATTTTAAAAGTTATGCGTCTATGCGATTTAACCGACGTTCTACCTAGCTGTACTGACGTCACGTCCGAAAGCGGCGACCTTGTTCTTCAGAAAAAATGAAATATCTAGGAAAACAAAAAGTTATGTTTTTAAGTTTGTGCTAGTGCCTACATTATTATACGGTAATAAAACGTGGAAGTTAACCGGTATACAAAAGAAAAAGTTGCAGCTCATTGAAATGCGATATTTAAGGGGTGTTAAAATAAGTTGCCATATTAGAAATTAACAAATAAGAGAAAAGTTAAACACAAAGACATGCTGGATATACATGAAATAAAGTAATTAAGGTGATTGGTACACTTAATAAAGATGGGTACGAATAAATTAACAATTTTGGTGTGAAATCTAGAAATGCTAAAAAAAAGAATTATCATGGGCGGAAGCACAACGAAAGCAAGAAACTGGAAATGATAGAAAGAGACAATAGAAACAAATTAGAAGATCATAAATCGTGGACACTGTTAATATCGTAGAAGAGGGTATAGGATAAGTAAGTAAGTATACGTAAGTGTAAATAGATTGCTATGAGCAGATGTAACTATTTGTAGTCTATAAAAGCTACAAGACAATATAAAGATGGAAAATACTAAACAACTTTAAATTTCTCTAGATATTACCTTAATTTAAAAGTGCAGCATGGGCTGCAATGGAGGAATATTATAAATCTATTTAATATCAAAAGCACATCGTTTCGTTTAGAGATTGACTTTTAGGTGAATTTACATCATTCAACAAAACTAAAAAACAATGAAAATATTTTTGTGTATAAAGGATACTATGGTTACACGTGGAGATAATGTTTTTAATGGTCGGTAGTAATAGTTCTAATGGATCTTACTCACGGTGTAGACATTCCTTTGGAGAGTTCTTTAAGAGGAAGAAGTACTTAACACTATGCCATAGCATCATTTCAGCTAAGAAATTCACACGATGCAATTACTATAACAACAAATTTTCAGTGTGATTTGTGACTGGACGATTGCCGGCATTTCGCAAAATTGGAAAAATTAGAATCACCTTGGATGTTAATAAATTACCTGCCACTTCCTACACGCACAACCGGCAAATTATAAATTCTATGTTGATGTCTCGAACGTAACCTTCGCTGTAACATTCGATGGGTCTCACTAAAGCTCTGCAGATTCTTCGATTATTAATTCGATAGAGTTGTAATAGCAAGTTGTTTACCTTAGCAACAATGTTTGTCAATTATTATGTACTTTGGCATGATTCGCTCTAAATCATATTGGGGAAGAGTGGGCCAAGAACTGCATTGTTATAACGTGATTTTGTGTGTTAGCAATGAGTAGAGGTTCAAGTAGATTTTTTGCATTACCTATTTAAGTGCCATTAAGTTTCATTAGTAATTGATGAATTGATTTCCTTTATGTCGTCGGTGTTTGTTAATTAAAGGATCAATTAAGACTGGGTTTCTGTATTTTTTATAAGTACCTGTTTTAAAAAGTATGTAAAGATGAATAAAACATTAAATACATAATTTTGAATCATTAATTGCTGGAAATAGTACAATTACAACGTATAAATATACGGTACCCCCCACCCAAGAAAAGCGCCCTTCCGTGCTTTCCAAGAATACTTCGATACTCAGCATCACTCCGTTTCGCTAATACAATGAAATGCTATGAACCAGTTATTTATAAAAAAAAAAAAAAATTTTGCCGACGACCATAGCTCAAAAGTTGATGTTGCCTTCATTTTCGGAGGACCTATAGTATGAAAACGATCCAAGACTTCAGGAAGGTTCCTGGCGACCGGAATCGTGTACACATACGAACATACATCCCCCGCACAGCACGTTTAGGCACGCCCCAATGCGGGGGATTGATCTAGTGGGCGGGGATCTTCACCAAAAGATCCGCACCGCCGAGACGGAGATTTGATATAGTGGGTTCATTAGTCGGTTGGCTCGAATTTTAGAGATATTTGACTCAGAGTGGTTTTCGATATGAGGGAATTTCAATACTTCGTACACTTTGTGTCGAAGTAATTGGAAATTTGTCCTTTTTGTAGTGTACGAGAATAACACTTTTAAATAGTTCTTTACATCACTAGACACGCAAGTAAATTTTATTGGACGAAGAGGTATAGTTTCCTGGTTTCCAAGACCAATAAAAAAGTTACGCATCGTGTAATGTATTACATTTTTGTTACTACCAACATAAGCGAAATAATAATTTGATTTGACCGTCCCACAAAAAGATCACAGTTGCCATATGAACAAAAACTTCGTTTTTAAAGTCTCCTATCAATTTAGAGTTTCCATTCATAGACTCCAGTTTCTGTGCAACGATGGATGAACTTATTGCTGATTTTACTGCGAAAAACATAGAAGTTGCGAGTACCGTTGCTTTGTTGGCCTGGCTGAGTAAGTAGCACTTACGCGGTTAGCAACACTTACTTCCTTAGCAACGAGTGGTCCTCGCACGTTTCACTTACCATTAGATGGGCGCTGCTAAGGTAATAATGATTACTTACGAAGTCAGAATGCTATTTGCTGCGTCATTTTGTTGCAGCTATATTTACAAAAGAAAGTTTTTACTAAATATTGACGAGAATGATGCATTTCCGATTTATAAATTTAGAAAAGTGTGATTCTTAATAATTTCGCTCAGAAACTTATTTTAATTGGCCTTAAATCGTAGACGGAGATATTTTTCGTGCGAACGTATAAGACCTGCTTACATATTTTTTTAAATCTATTACTTCCCTCGTCTAAAATACAGTTTACTAATCTTTAGATACACAGCTAATTTGTGCATTTGTTTATTGTAATATCGAATTGTAAATAGATTTAACTTAGCGCCAATAAGCGAATACATATAGCAGCGTGAACTCGCTCTTATTGGTGTGTAGTGTTTTCAGAGTTTGTCGGAAGTACGATTTTCAAGCGCGAAACGAGACATTAATGTACGCAGGCTGGTTATAACAACAAGCAGCACTCGTGGTGCAGCAATTTTAATGAGCAGATTGCTTGAACACGCCTCAAAATTTTGTGAGCGGCAAGCACAGTGAATTTCGTCCGGGGCTAAAAGGCATCCCAGCGTTAACATTTTGTGCAGAGCCAATGTCAGCGCAATTCCTGCGGACCCTAGTGAATCTCCAGTTGAATACAGGTTGGAAACAACGTCAGCAAGATGCCGCCGTTCCAAGAAAGCGAACACGAACAAGAAACTACCTCTTTTTTTGGCACTGTGGAAGTGTTATACAACGTCTTTGCGTCAATAGACGCAGTACATGTTGGTGAAATGTCAGCATAGTGGAGCATGCAATAATACGTTAATACGTTAAACCGTGCCTTAGCATTGCTGCGATTGTGAGTAATGTCAGGCTGCACGCCGGATCATATTACTCATATTAAAAAGAAAGGCGTCGTAACACAATTTTCGTGTGGAGCTGGAGTTTTATGCGTAAAATGGGTGCATATTAAAAACAGTTATCCCGGTGGTGATTTAATGTTGTTTAACATATAAATGCATGTAGAAATAGCTTTAGCTCGTTGATTGTCATTTCTTGTTTGAAACCAATAGGAGTAGAAATGGCCATTCATTTAATTTAAGATGTAACTCATATAACTAACTAATACAATATATTGCAAAAAGAACTTCATATTGCGTCTACAAAAGATCTGTAATTGGCAGGCCCGTGGAAAAATTAACTGTATACAAATATTTGTGTAATTGATTGGTTGAATTTTGTTTAACGTGGTTATTTTTAACACAATAAAAATATTGATTTGTAAGTCGATATTATTGAAACACCATAATTTTGTTAAATGTGGATATAAAAAGATTTTTTATGGGACTTTAAATGCATTACGTAACAAACGGCTTCCGCAATTGGAACGTAAGGATTCTCCAATAATTCTTTTTTTTTTAATTAGAAAGACTCTCAAGAAGTCTATCAGTGCTGTCAAAATAATCTCCCCATTATTAGCGGGAATAGAAGTGGATGCAGTTTCAGTTTCTATTGAATTTATTGACAAATCAACTGCTTTCTGTAGATTTTGAATTTCTACTGTCTTATCCTGATTGACATGAAGGGCAGTGGTTTTTGGTTTTGGTATAAAGGCGTCTAATGTTTTTTTAAAGGTGGCCCTATTCTAAAAAATTAAATAAAAGAAAGAGAATACATTTGAAATAACAATTTATAAAACCAGTTAGGAAATGTCTTATTTTGTGTAACGCTTGAGATCTCTGTATAAATGTCAATTACTTCAAAATCAAGCCTGCACGCTTTCGCACATACGAGTGCTTAACTCTAAAATTGAAATTTAGCAGGCTTTGGATATTTTAAACTTTCACTAACTAGTTGTATAATTTAAAACAAACAATGAAAACATTATACCGGGTGATGATTATAAATGCTAAATTCGAGGTTAGCAGGTTAGGTTTAGCGTCAGTCTGTGTCAAAACTGGCGGAAGACCTAACCTGCTAACCTCGAATTTGACATAGAGTTACAGTGCCACCAACATATTATTCATACAACAAATATTTCAACGGCAACTTGATGGAAAAGCATTTATAATTACCCGGTATTATTAGAAACATTTAAAAACACGCTAATAACTATGCGGCAGGTGCAGTTCATTGTTTTGTCTTTTGGAGACTGGTATACACTAGACAGGTCACAGAATTGACATCGACGAGCGACGAAAACCCCACCAACGCTGTGGGTTGGGGGCAAATTTGTGCCTATTGGAATTAAAAAGAAATGAAGAATGTTGAAATGTAGAAAAAGCATTCGGCAAACTCAAATTTAAATTACGAGCGGATGCTATAAGGGTGCGTTTTGTTTATAATTAAAAAAAAGCAGTCAAATTTTTATCCGAGTACATTTTTTACCAGGGCCAAGGGGGTGTCAATTGACCCCATTGACACCCCCTAGGATCCGCCAGTGCAGTATAACCCCCACTTTTTTCAACTTTCTGTCTCTAATTTATTTATACTGACAAAGCGCAAATGTTGTACAACACTTTAATGAACACGACTATACGTCTCAAAAGTGCTTTATTTGAACAAACCGCGTAAAATAAATTTCAACTATGTACTTCCGAATGCTTTGCATTTTAGAAATGGCTGCTATAGACGTATTTCGTTTAAATGTATGCACAAGAGAAATTCATAGTTTTGATAAAATTGATTCAAAAGAGTTCAAATCGCAAGGTGGTAGGCATGGAAACGATTTAAGTGTGCATTTTAACAAAGAGAGCTGAAGTATGCTCTAAATTTACGTATTGAATACTCAAGGGTAATACCACAAGCAGTGGATATATTTTTGACAAATATTTTGTCGTTTCCATGTAAATTATTGCGTTTAAATTTCACGAAACAAAATCACATCAAAAATGTCACGAGCCGAAGGCGAGTGACATTTAAATGTGATTTTGTTGAGTGAAATTTGCAATAATATCTATGGAAATGGCAAAATATTTAAAAAATATATATCCACTCGAGTGGTATTTGGGACGACTATTTAACAATATTAATACATAACGATTAACTTTATTGAAAAATATTCCAACAATTAATATAATTATTCATTCTCAATTAAATTCCGCGGAATACTTCCAAAACACAGCATTTTAAAATTTTTAAAACAAGCCACACAGATTGTTGGGGTTTAGTGTTACGTAACCTAGCGATATTACTAAGGACAGAACATCGTTGCTAAGCGATACTTCGCAACAAGGCTATTTATTTTTTGAGTACATACATTGTTTTGTGAATATTTTGCATGGTGCCCAATATTCAGTGATATACTGCTGTTATTGGTTGAAAAAAGCAAATGTCTGCAATGTGATTGGCTTATATTTTATAGTGTTGAATAGTCAAGAAAATAAAATTGTTTGGCGTAAACATTAAATAAAAATCTATTTTCGAATTGTTACGTTCAGATATAAATTCAGGTAGATGATCATAATTTACTAATTTTAACTTTAACTCTTCACTGAAAATGACATGTTAATATGTCAGTTCCGAATATTAGCTATCATCAAATCTACTTGTACTATACGTACACGTATAGCCCTTTGAAATAGTTTTTCGCAGTGTACATTGAACCACAGTCGTGAGTTTTTTGAGTCAAGATAGAGTGACTAACACAAACATTTTAATGGCATCTAAAGTATACACAAAGTATCTATATTCTCCAAATGAAAGGAATATAAATAGAAATGTCGATGTGTTGAGTTTCAAAGCAGTGGTGAAGCGCGATGCGAGATATGAATCAAGATACAGCATTAATTATGGCATTCAGGCTGGATGATTAGCGCCAACTCTGAGTTCGTTAAGGCTTACAAAGGGGACCCCACAAATTTTGAACAAGTTTAAAGCGCCAATCAGTAATCTAAAACGATTTTTCTATTAAGATCTATTCTTCCATTAATAACAATTTAATTAGACACTCCGTGGGCATCAGCAATTTTGTGCTCAAAAATGATGTTCAACACGGCGAGCTTATTGTTGTTCGGATGTAATAACGCTTAGTAGTTAATTTATTCATAGAATCATGGCAGTTTATTGGCTCGGGTATTATATTACAGCTGCATAAATAAATCCTTTGTTAATGATACAAATTATCTTAGTTCTTGAGAAGACGCATGGCGGCGAACAGTTACAGGTTAGAGGTGACTGTTGCCAATTTAGTCGCTCCATGACTCATTGAGATGAAAGTGAATCAGTTAGTACTAGAATTTCCGCGTGGGTTATGTTAGGGACAAAAACTGTTATATTTTATGTCAAGAACGGAATAAATTGCTTTTAGAATCTAGACTTATTTGGTATCGTAATAATGGAGCACTTATTATTCAGTTGCATTTAAAGATTGTTGAGCGATAGCAGAAGTTATTCTTTCAAAATGACATTGAAGTAGTTGCTTTTTCAAGAGCAACCACAAGAAATATTAGATAATAAAACAACTTTTGGTGCTACCGAAATTCATCATTTCGAAAAACAGCTTAAGGTAAAGTTTGGAGTTGCCTTAACGAGCAAATTTATCAGATGGCTTTTAAGGCGAGATAAACTGTAGCAATGACAGTATAAATTTATTTACATGATAAATTCATCTGTGTTCAAACTGAACCAAGGGAAAATTTTAATTATAATGTTTTTATACCAAAGTCGTTCAACTGATTAGGTAATATAAATTACTTTTTTAAATGTTTATTTTTTAAATATTATTAATAAGAAGCTAATAGAAAAATAACTACTCATTTCCTAAATCAGCGATTCCCAACCTTTTTTTCTTTGTGAACCCCTTCTAAAAACCGGAATAAATTGGCGAACCCCCTGTGTAGTCATTACGATATAGTAAATAAAACAATAAAATTCGGTTGTTTTTATTTATTTTTCATATTGAAGAATAGTTCATAACGAAAAACTTAAATATACTCGTAAAACATTTACAGACAAAAAATACAAAATGAATGAAATAAAACAGAACATGCATGGATGCACCCTAGCAAAGAAGAAACAATAGGGAATTATCTTTAATGTCAATGAATAATAACTGGTTCTTAGCTAAACTTAGGTTAAATTTGAGAAAACTCTCAAATGGATATTTCTGCCTGTTTGGTGGAACAAAGAAATTCAAAATTTGGTTCGATGTCTGAACGTTTGATTCCTAGATTTTCTGTATTTATTTTTCAGGTAAGTGTATGTTGAAAATCCTTTCTCACACATATATATTATACAAAAGGGTAATAAAATTTTTCTGACAAAACAGGGTATTCATTTCTTACACTGAGCCAAAACTTAATTAAAGAGTGATTTAAAAACAGCTTTTAGGAAACTGTCAGAGGATAAATCAATGAGCTTTCCTTTTTCCAGTAAAGTTATACAAGTATATAAACGTATATCTCCTTGAAAAGGACTACGTATCCTGTTGTTCAGTCCAGATACATTAGGTCTAGTAGGAAAATAGCCGTTGAAAGTTAATTGGAGATGTTTGAAATGTTCAGTAATATTCCATTATTTTTGTTAAGTTCAATTTCATTTTCTAATAAAATGCTGCTAAGAGAACCAAAATATTCATACTCATTCATCTCCAGACATTGAATCCAAAAGTTAAACTTTTTTAGCACGGCTTCTATTGTATAATGCACACTGAAAATGGTGACGCCTGGGCATTGTAACGACAGATTTAAATCATTTAATTTAGTAAAATGTCAGCTAACTATGCAAGTTTTTACAGCCAAAGTTTGTCGAATATACAAGGGGACAAATGAAACGAAAGGTTAAGAAAAGATGCTTGAACTTCAGATTTAAATTTAAGCAAGCGGGTCAAAACTTTGCCGCGAGAAAGCCATCTAAATTCTGTATGAAGTAGTAAAGAAAAGTGAAGGCTTCCAAAGCGCTTGGAATAGACGAGAGTTTGTAGCATGCGAATTTATAAAATCTACAATTTTTACAGCGTTGCTTAAACCACTGGTCAACTCTACAGGAATACATTTACATGTCAGTGCTTGTCTGTGAATAGGGCAATGAGTCCATTCAATATTCTCGTTGATCTTCTTTGGTCGCACCACAAGACTAGAACATTTTCCGTACATTAATTTTGCACCGTCTGTGCACACACCCAAACCAGTTTATTCAATTTTCTTAAAATAACTATTGATAATACCAAAAATTGATTTTTCTGATTTCCTGAGAGGCAAATGTAAGATTATAGCGAATGAAGAACGGTCTTTATTAAAGAAGTGATTGTTTTTTGCCTTATGACACTGTTACTGTCAATTAGCTTTCATTGGGAGCAGATGCTGTTATTATGCTAAATATAATTCATTATCGAACCTCTTTAAACTGATATTAAATTTTAGGAAACTCTACTTTAAATTTAGAAACTTGTTTTATTGAATTGATTGATTAATTACCTTAGTCATTCTGAAAGCTTTGAATTTAATTGCTTTGTCACCCTTTTGAGTTTTATCACGTTTAAGTATTTTAAATGGTGCTCAAATCTCCTAAAGGCCAAAATTACTTCGAGATTTTATTTGTTTTAAGTTAATCGTCATGCACCATGCTCTAACAGCGTGTTTTAGAAAAGATAAAAAATTCTTATAAACATATGTCCGTAGATGCATGGTTTTCGCTGTAATCACAAATGTAACTTAATATAAGATTATGCATATCTATTAAAAGTAACAACATTTTTTTTGTTAATAACAAATTTCCGAATTCTGCTTGATATGGTCAAAAGAATTTACAATTCTATTTCTCAAATGATCCAAGTAAATAAAATAAATTGTTTAAGTAACTCCATTTACAAATCTAGTAACCAAGGTACAGCACCACCTCGTCCAATTCAGTTGCTTCCAAAAAAAATCATTTAAATAATTTATAACATCTTTCGAAAGATACGCAGGTGCTCCATCATGCATAAAATACAAATTTTGCCTAAAATTTAAGAGCACATCATCAACAATAATCTGTACTTCATTTTGAAGGAACTCAAGATATGCAGGTTGCAGGCCCTGTCAATCTATTTGGAAGAAGAAAATGGGGTTAATATTTAGTCTCTGAAAACCCCAGCCCAGACATTAATAGACAAAGGTCTTTGATGGAGAGTCTCAATTGTTGCATGGGGATTTTCATCACCTTACACATGCTCATTATGAGAATTAAAAAACGCATTCCTCGTAAAAATGGCTTTGTCAAAATTATTTGCTGAGGTATCTGCAATCGAGATTAAAAGCGTAATTATCTACAGGAAAATTTAAAAAAATCACATTATTGTTATAAATCGATGTCGAATACAACATCTACAAATACTAATTGTCTCTGATATTTTATAGAATACAACACAGTCCTAAAAATCCTCTAGGTAGTTAAATCTTGATCTTTGTGTATATTGTATTTTTCTTGTATACTTTCTAGTGAGTATTTTCGGAGCTTTGTTATGCGCATGATTGTCTTCATGTTCATATTTCTTAAACTGTATTGTTGTGCCTTTATCTGTAGTCTCACTGTTTGGAACGAAACATTCTTGGGATACTTTACAAAGTCGAAAATTTCTGTCGTAAAATATTTTTAAATCTTTCACTTTGCACTGTACACTAAAGAACCTAATGCACTATTTACTACAATTAATCAATTATAATTACTTTTTAACCACTCTAGGTATTATGAAAACAAATTAACGAAAGCAGCCATATCGAAGGCATAATGATGGCATCGAACGCAGAAAGAACCGTATCTAAGGCACATATTTAATGATAAGCACTTTTAGCCATGACTAAGTTGATATTGTATTATGTCAAAAAAAAAATTCAATTTATCAAAAATATAACGTTCGCACCGTTTAATTACTTCATAATGTGTTATTTTGTTTGTTGTGGGCTGGCAACAAGTTTTGTATTTAATGCGTTTTTTCGGAACTCCGCTATACGTCTTCCAGAAACTCCCGAATTCAAGCTATAAAACTAATTTTTACACACTAAATACACAAATAACTATTACATCAAGCAAGTCTATATACAGGGTGTTTCAGGAGGAAGTGCAAATATTTTGGGAGGTTGTAGTATGAATTATTCTAAGTAAAAAATTTCATATGAACATGTGGCTTATTGTTACTAGATACTGAGATACGGTCATTATAAGGTGTATTAAAGTACGAGAAATTACTTATTGTTGATTTTTAATAATAACAATCAAAATGAAACAAATTTACATTAGTGGTTCAATACATTTAGTAATTCTATTAGTAACGCTGTTTGTTGCTCTTCTAATAGCATCTTGGCGTTCCTTTATGAGCGCCGCACAATCCATGATTCGAGCGATCAATTCGTCTCTGGTGTTTACTTTTACTTTATACACCTCACTTTTAAGCCACCCCCACATACAGACATCTAGTGGGGTGAGATCTGGCGACCTCGGTGGCCAATTAATGGGACCACCGCGGCCTATCCATCGTTCCGGAAAAACTCTATTAAGATGTTGCGTCACCTGACGACTAAAATGAGCAGGAGCTCCGTCTTGTTGCCATATCATATCTCTTCTTGTAGCCAAGGGAACATCCTCCAGTAGTAGTGGAAGATCATTTTCTAAAAACTCCAGATAAAGAGGTCCAGTAAGACGATTTGGTAACACAACAGGCCCAATCAACAAATTGTCGATCATCCCGCACCACACGTTAACAGAGAAGCGATGTTGGAAATTGCTTTCTACTGCAGCGTATGGATTTTCGTCGGACCATCGATGTGAATTATGGCTGTTATTAATACCGTCACGGGTAAAGGTAGCTTCGTCGGTGAACAGTACTGATGGAATTAAATATTAATTGACGATTACCATCGACCCACCGACAAAACTCTAATCGACCAACTTCGTCTCCTGGTTGAAGGTGTTGCACCGGCTGCAAGTGATATGGATGCAATCCGTGTTGACGTAATGTTCGCCAAACTGTTGTATATGGAACAACGATACGAGTAGAGATTCTTCGTGTACTTGTAGTAGGGCTACGTTCTACCGACTCAAGAATATTTTCTACTTCATTCAGATCTTGTTCATTTGCTCTTTCAGAAGAAATGTAACTACTGGGAACTCGGCCAGTTTCACGAAATTTTCTGAAAACGTTACTAAAAACTCTTGCATTCGGAAGTATACGGTTAGGAAACCGTCGACGATATCCTCTGCGAGCAGCAAAGGCACTTCCATTACAAAACCCGTATACAAATACGATATCAGAATATTTTGCATGTGTAAAAATATGCGGCATTATTTTTACTTATTACCAATAATTAAATTCAAGGGTTAGGTAAATTCAATTGAAACTACGTTACAACTTTATAAATGTCAATTACTATTATTTGTCATTTGTTTTATACGAAAAGTTGGCTTGATTGTTATTATTAAAAATCAACAATAATTTATTTCTCGTATCTCAGTACCTATTAACAATAGAACACATGTACATATGAAATTTTTTACTTAGAATAATTCATACTACAACCTCCCAAAATATTTGCACTTCCTCCTGAAACACCCTGTATATATATGTTAAATGTATTACACGCTACACATGATTGTCAGTTTTTTTTAATGTAACTATAGTAGATGGTATACATATACACCATGGTTCAGAAAATTTATAACAAATAAAAAAAACAATATCATGAAAGAAAGTTATATAAAAAAAAAGTTATGTAAAATATCGCATATCTGTTTAAATTGCAATTTTTAACAATTTTTTATACAATTTTTCTCTATGGAAGAATAGAAAAGTGCGCTACTCTTAATGAGATTCTTCTGATTTTTTGCTAATTTGATTGATAACTTTCTATCATAATAATATTAGATATTTTTTTTTCATTTGTTGCAGTTTTTTAACCATATTATACGGGGTGTATCAAATCAGTCGTATAAAAAGTGCACTATGATATTCTACGCCTAAAAAATAAAACTAAAACCTAAGAAGCATTTTAGCAAACAAAATGCACTGGCATGATAGATGAAATAATACAGTATGCGGCGTGTTGTTACACTTTTTTCTTATGAAGTCGAAAAAAGAAATGCAATAAAAAGAACCACATGGTTAAAAGATACCTTATAAAACGATTCGCACACTTAAGAATATAGTTATAACAAGTGTTAATTCTTAGCTTTGCATGACTTTTATCAGAAAACTACAACAGATATAAAAAAATCTGTAAACGGCTTTACACAGAACTTCTTCGACATTGTGACAATAAATAATTTTAAAAATCAAATTAAGTTAGGAGTAAACATTTCTTCACGTTTCTAATAAATTAAATAAATTTTCAAATAAAACAAACGTTACCGGTGGTCGAATTCGAATGGCAGGCGTGTGAAGCCCACAACCTTTTGTGAGATTTGTAAGGAACTGGACAATTTCTACCTGCGCCATGAAGTACCGACCTCTCGCATTCCTGCGTCGCAGTTATATTTAGTAGCGCGATAATTTGTGCCTCGTTTTTGTATCGTGAAGCAGTAATTCTGTATCTATTTGCTCCCATTTTTGGTAAGAATAAAGCCTGCACTATGTACAAATTATTACTTGTATACATTACTAAGTTGAATGAAAAATAAACACAACTTTATTTTTTTAAAGTGCAAAATATCGTTTTCCTTTGACAAATATTTTTCGAGTTATACCGCCAACAGACAGACAGACAGAAAGAATTGAGAAAACCTGTTTTTCTTCATTTAGGGACCCTGAAACGTAAAGATCTGAAGAGATCTCCGAAGGTGATTTTTTCGCGATTACAATACTTCCTTCGTCTTTCAGACGAGGGAAGTAAAAATGGTTCTTAGGTTTTCGTGTTAGTTTTTGGCGTAGAATATCGTGGTGCACTTTTCGTACGACCGATTAGATACACTTTGTATAATAAGAAACGTTTTTGGTATAAGATACCGTTGCCACGTTGTTTCTCTATATTATTTACCATAGTTTCCTTATTTGTTTTTGGCAAAAAAATGTTGAGCACCATCTAAGAATCCTGCAGTAACCGCCTATTCCCTATCCTAGATTACTTTATAGCTGCTAATTGCGTGCTTGAGACCATAATAAATAAGCGATGCGCAATCCTCGAACTAGCAGAGTCACTAAAGGAACTATAATAACCTGAGGAGTTTGAAAAGCTAATGAAGACGTAAGAGACGTTCTTTTAGCAGTATCACAAATCTGTGTTATTAGCGCCAGTCCTGTAATTTTTAAAACTCGCCGTCGCCGTACGGCGCAATTTATAAGTTAAATGGCAGCAAATAAATAACACGCCTCCTAATCTTATTCCTTCACGTATACTTTTTGCGGTGTAATTTCACGTTTCACGTCTCTATCCAAACACAGCTTCCAAAACGATAGTGTGCTTTACTACTTCACGTTCTGCAAACTGACAGCTGACAGAGCCAAGTCCGATAAGCACATCTGATGGAATTATTTACTCCGTGTAGCAAACTAGTAAATCGTAGATATGAACCTTTTTGCTTCTAGAACGAGGACTCCATTTATATACTTCCACATTGTTATTTATAGCCGTTTTAATAAAGCTGCACTGTTAAGTGTACTCAATGAATTTTATACGTTTTATGAACTTGGGAAGATTGCAGGCGATTTCAAGGCGCATACAGTCGTTGCAACTACTAATTTTAGTGCAGTTTATTGCTAAACAGTTAGCCAGGTTGTAATGTTTTTTAAAAGTGGTATTGATGGCTGCAGTCACGATAAGTCAAGGCCTAACATTCATATTTTTGTTGAGGTCAGACTGGTTAATTGCCAGACTTTCGGTTACTGTAGTATTCATCAAGAACGAAATTATGAACTGCGTTATGATGAGTCCTAGGAAGCTATTTTTATCGTTTTCTGAATAAAACCTGCCTTTAACAACGTTAAAAGAGTTTTTAAATCGATGGATTTGCCTTCTTTTCCTTATTCAAGCTACGTAATTTTGATTATTCCATATTACCTCTTCGCTGCTTAGATTTCGTCCAATCATAAACAATAGTTTTTGAGATATTGAATTTGGTTATTATAAAATGCAAACAACGAGCAAAATTATACGTTAAAAATTGAATATATTGCAATGAACGTAATTTAAGCTAACATACAATTATGACAGGAATTAAAAATAATTCAAGCATTTCAAATATTAATTTAAAATATTTCATAAATGTGGTAATTTGAATTTAAAAATGTACTCAAATAGCATTAGCGTTGAAATAAGTTGAAGTTGAAATTGTAATAATAAAAACATTAGCCTTGACTTAAATATGAAATTGTAATCATAGCAAGCGTTAACTATATAATAACAAACAAGGAAACAATTTAAAAGCAATGGGAAAGCCAAAAGCCAAGTTTAGGCTTCTCAGAAAAATCAAAGTAAAAGATAATAAACACCAATTTATCCAATTCAAAAAAGTGTTTTCAGATTAGTAGAGTGTTGTTTGATAGGCTGCAGAAGATAAAAATTGTTCGGGTGTGGATCGAGTTTAGTCGGTGTTTTTGGTGGCGATTTGTTGGTAGTCCAAATAAGAAACGGATGCCTTGAAGTCCAAGGTAGGCAGTAACTATTGTGCACTGCAGCGGAGCCCTATCTGTGGGTACGCGAGCTGAAATTGGAGCCAAGAGCTGAAACTGAAACCTAGAGCAACGATCAGACGACGAGCATCACTTTGGCGAGTCACCATGAGCCTTTCAAAGCAGGTTATGCACCAATAAGGGGAGCCATTCATCGCGGGACTTGCTGGGCGCCCGATAAAGACCTAAAAATCCGTCGCAAAAGCAAGGTTAGAAATTCGTTTTCCCTAAAATTAAACCAGTGAATTTTTGGTGGTATTATTTGAGTGATTTGTTTTAAAGTGGCGTTGTTTACATACATAATAAGTGGTCCCATTGGTTAAATAGGCAGCGTAGAAACGATCGCATTCAATAAGAGAATAAATTTAGTAGAAAACCAGTATATTATCCAATAATGTACATATTCAAATAAAAATTGGCAGTATGTAGAGATCCAACTCACGAGATAGTCACTAATAAAATTTAAATTAAAAAAAAACACAAGCAAGAGTCGGGAAAATCAAATCATAGGCAGCAATTATTATAAATTAATAAATATTACAACATAATTATATAGCCCATCCATATCATTCACAGTAATCTTTATTACAACTGAAACTAACAGTTATTGAAATATTTGTTGCATTGCGCAAATTGACTACTTTAACAAAATTCTTATAAAGTTAAAATTATTTATTGAATGATACAGCTTGTTTATGTGTAGTAACACATAAAATCCAAATAAGAGTTATAAGTTATATCTTAGTACTTAGTAGTCTTTCAACTTATAATGTGAATTAAGCAAACATTAATATTTTTGTAAAGTATGTAGTTTAGTAAACCGTGCGTATCTATATCATATTAATATTTAAAATTATCATTTTATTCCATTTCTATTTTGTAACTTTTTTATTATAAACCCATTTTTTTGGCAAATGGCCATAATAGAATGACATTCCCCATTGTATGTATACACTATTTTAAAAACATTGAAAACTTCCATAAAAAAGCTCTCCGCTGTGCGCTATCAACATTCATGAGTAGTTGTTGAGCTTTTATATTATAGTTTGAAAAAGAAATACTAATCTCCCCTCTGTAGCTTATGTTACAGACAGAAAACTGTGATAATCTCGAATGATCTGTTGAAACGACAACTGCAACTACTGATTTGCGTAACGGTTATCAAGACATGAAACGGTGAAATTGACTACTTATGGAGAATTAAACCCCACTTCAAAATTAAAAAAATAAAGGTGATACAATACCTTGATTTCAAAATTTTACGTGTACACTTGACTTAATAATTCCTTAATTTAATTCACATTATTAAAGTTTTGAAAATATGAATTTCTTAAAAATATCATTGACTTAACTGATGACGATATTATTCAAAATTATCTTGATATAAATATGTCAAAAGAAATTTGAAGATTTCATCAGCACAGGTCAACCGAATACAAATGTTTTACACAACCAATAGGCCTTCAAAATGTCTCATAGCACCACATTAGCCATTTTTACTGATATTATGTGCACCAATTTTGTTATTTCTTACACTACCTGCAACCACAGCATCAAGAGAAAATGTTTCTTCTAAGCTGACTATAAGTAAATCCTATTTGCGAAATAAAATAAAGCAATCTTCTTTGAAGAGTTTCGCCTTAAAAGCATTGAAAATTCTAGAACCAAAAGTTTGAATTTCGGAAAAGTAATAGACCAATTAACTACAATGGTATGTAGAAGAAGAGAACTATATTTATTTATTTAATATGTCGCTAACAGGCCGAAGCCCAATAACAAGCAACAATCAACAATAATACACATATGCAGACAATGACAAGAAATTCAAAATGATAAATTATACAATTATAAAATAAGCAAGCAATCATCTCATTAACATAATATAATATAACTTAACCATACACATTTTGGTCTTGTATACTCCTTTGAGTTTCATCAAGAATCTTCACAATCTGTGTCTTAAATTGATTTATAGACATAAAAAATATATCCACGTATTCACAAGAATTTATAAAATGCATCATCCTATAGAGGTGAATTGATCAAATAATTGGTTCGTATAACAGGAATAAAAAATGTTAGAACTGACCTATGCTGATAAGAAGGTATATTAAATTTAAGGAGCTGCAACAGTTGTGGTGAATCTATTAGAGAACTTACAATTTTATACAAACATATAGAATCGCTTACACATCTTCTAGTTTCTAATGTATAATGTTTCTATATGATAGGGTAGGCATAGTTACTAGTTATTTTAGTTAGTATTTGCGGTTGGAAGTAGAAAGGCTTTTAAAGTACCTGCTATGTTCATTAATTTTATATTATGTTCTATGTTTGTGTTTGTTTTTAAGTTTTATTGCTTTTTCAAAGAAAGGTGGTAGATTTTCGCAAAATAACAAAAAGGGTTAGATAAAATGTTTTTCTAAACCTCCTTCTTTGGTTCTACTTGTGATAAAGGGGGGTAAAACAGCACATGTTTTATTAAAAATCTTTCCCAATGAACAAAAAACTAGGACATTATTTTTTAGTATGAATCTGAATGTTTAATTACTGAGATATAAATAACTATTCAACAAATTGCACATTTATTTTGTTTTATATTTGTTTTATATTGTAGTTTTTGATATTAAAATTTGATATTCTAACTTGTCATATAAGAGTTAAGGTTTTTAATCAATTAAAATAATAAAACTGCATGGCTAATAGATTTAGAAGCTGTCCTAGTTTGTTGTGGTACTAATAGTACATGTTAGTTATACCTACTAACCAACTTCCATACTTGATTTTGACAAATTGTAATATCCTATAGGCGGAGAATCAAGGGCGTAAGGATCAATCTTAATGCCCTGTATTTCGAACAAATTGTGTCTTTTAACTATTCTTTATTCAATTTGTAACAAAATAAGCACTTTTAATTTAACTCGCTAAGAGATCTCCTTTTCGAGATTTGTTGAGTTTTTGGGCTATTCTTATAGGTGACCGATAACATCTTGGGGTAGGTAATATAATTTCAAAAGTAATTTTGCGAAGTTAGAAGTATTGAAGGAATTATGATTTATTAAAAAGTTCAATACATTTAATTTCGCCAAATTACACAAGACATTTTGTTGCCGACACCAAGATCTTATTGATCCCATAGGAGAATGGTATAAACATCCAAGAAATGTCGAAAAAGAGACCACTTTAAAAAAGTTTGGCCTAAAAATTAATTCTGACAACCCTGTTGCTCCTCCTCTGGAGGGAATAAGACTGCTGTATAACTGTGTTTTCCTTACCTGATTGTTAGTTTTCGTACCTACTATAGCGTTTCACTTAAAAACACAAGTTTGGTTTAAAATAAATAAGACTATTTTACTTGAATTTGGAAATAATAGACATTTATTGTAAATACTGCATACAAAGGTACACAAAGAATCATTGAAAATGAACAGGGCTATGCGCTCAATATTACAGTAGTTGATTTACGTTTTCTGAATGGTCTATACATGATCAGAAATGTTATTTACATCGACAGTACTATAAAATTTTTGAAAATTATAGTAGCTTTCTGAGAACATGGTTTCAAATGTGTAACATGTGTTGCATAACCCTGTTCATTTTCAATGATCGTGTGTGTATATTTGGTGAATTTTTAATGCGGAAAGTTGCATAAACAATATATTTAATAGTATCTGTACAAAAAATATTTCTCCCTGCAAAATGAAATAATAATTAAGTAAGTATGTGGTCCGTATATTGCTTTGTTTATTACAATCATTCCACGATTTAATTAAGCTTAGTACTCTTTACTTTCCTACTAGAAGATACGTTTTTCTTTATTTAATTACAGAAATTTGTAGGTAAAATATTAACGAATAATGTAGAAAAATATTTCTAATAGCTTAATACACACCAGTATATAAAATACATCTACAAGATGTTTTAAAGTAGTATATTGCATAACAAGTCGCGAAAGTCACATATATCGTGCGAGAATATTTGAGAAACGAGGCGCAGCGTAGCCAAGTCGAGTGATTGAAAACACAAGCATACGATACACTTTCGAGTGAGTTATGCACGCTATTTTTCACATGACCACAAAAAAACACATAGGACAAACTTCACATCCAGTGTGAAAAACACTTTTATTTTGCAACTTGATATATAAATAGATATTTTGAAATTTAATGAATGATTGACAATGTCAATAGATTGGCAGACGTTTTTTAAGTTAAAATGAAATATTGCTAGTAGTTTTTAGGTTAAAATGACATATTTAGCCCACCGTATAACTGTCGGGTGAATGATATTTTCATTTTTCGCGGAATATTACACAAGTCAGGAAAGTAATGCTTTACAGAATGAGGCAGCTGTTAGAAATACGAGACCGTCGGGTCGAGTATGTTAAACCGCCGAGTTCAACAAGTACACTTTCCTGACGTATTATGTATACTATTTGTTTCTGAAACTGTTTAAATTTCAGTAAAAAATCAGGAATTACAAATAGGTTTAGCCGATATTAATACTACTAATAAAAATAAATAAAAAGGTTATTTAACTTTGTGGTTATTTATTTTTGTTGACTAAAATACTTTTTGGCAAATTGATTCAACAATTATATATTCTGTTGCTTGTTAGGGGAATTTCTGTTAGCGAAGGTAGACAATTGGCTCCCTTGTGGGTTTCCAATAGCAGCGGGAGGGAATATAATGCATTGGTTGCCGTTGCCACTAGAGACGGGAGAGAATGTGATTAATATCAAACTAACTAGCAGCCTCCTTTTTTAAAATTAATTATTTAAATATTTTTGAATGCATCTGAATACGTATGTAAACGTGTTAAAAATTATATGTATTTCTTTGGAGTAAAGTGTCATTTCCCTCCGTTAGATGATTACTACATCTGCGAGAAGAAATGGTACACTTTCCTCCATAGTAATACAAATAACCATTCCAGATTAATCATGAAAGTATTTTCATGATTGTTTTTGTATAGATCTAGTTCTAGTTGCTTATTTGAGTCAAGTAATATCTATTTATGTCACAAGTAAGGAAACTATACGTTTTCCCACGCATTACATACGCGATTTTATATATTTTTTAAAGACAAATAAGTACAAAATCTTTAAGAATATTTACTTAACAATATTTACTTTTCCCCAAATTGGAAAAAGTTACTTACCTAACAAGTTCGGGAAGGGAATTTTCCCGAATGAGCACTTTGTTTGCAGCACTCCCTTCGGTCGTGCTGCATGTAGTGCGAATTCAGGAAAATTCTTCCCAAAAAAGTTAGGTACAATGTTTTTTTGTAACGAATAACTGAAAATATTTTAAAAAATAAAAAATTTATTGTTTAGTATTTTACTACTTTACTGAGTTGACAACACAACACTAAACTAAACTAAACTTTTAACGTACCTACCCTACGCACGCACCTGTTATCTTTTATTGACGTTTACAGCGCCTTTGGTGTTTGGAAGCGCAATTAAACCAACGAGCGGCAATTATGAAAATTTACAAAGAACACAAAATTGCCCTCTTGTTGGAAAGTAAAAAGCACCGCAGTGCGGGAAAAGTAGCTTTCGGCGCATCGGGAATGACCGGGAAGTATGAATTTTGAAATCATGAGTACAAAAAAGTAATTACTTTTCCCATAATGCGAAAAGTACCTACTTTTATCTTTACAATACTTACTTTTGCCGCTAGTGCAGAAATGAATTCATTTCCTCACTCAAATTAATGAGAAAAGTAAAATATTCTCAAGAAATTAGATAAAGTACTTTCCTAACTAGTGAGGATAATAGTTTTCTGACTGTTTTCGTAAATATCTAGTTTACATAATAAAATGAGTATCAAAAAGCCTACTTTAAATAACGATTTTAGAAAAAATGTGTTAATTCGTACTAAAATTCTTCATTTTGTTTTTTTCAACCATGAAATTATTTTATTTATTATAAGATGTGAAGCAGTTCGTTTGCTTGATAAAAGTAATTCGAAGAAAATATAAACATACTTTTTAGAAACATAAAGTTAACTAGAACACTTTTTGGGCCATAATCCATTATGTGTAGGGAACACATGATGTGTTTTTCATTAAATATATCCTTATTGAAAAATTTTTTTAATAAAAAAATAGTAATTACAATACTACAGTATACGTACTAAAATAATGTCAAGGTAGCTTTTTATATTCTACTAGAGCATATCTAAAAAATTGCCTTCTATGTGATCTACATATTTAAAAAAAAAACATTAATTTGGATTGCAACTTTTTGAAAACAGTTTCATTCAAATTGCGTATATGTTAAATTAAAAAGCTAATACAACTAACTTTTAGTTGTCTGCTTTATACAAGCACCATGTTTTCATATTGTTTAGACTTCAGTGCTAGGTATTTGTAATCTAGAAAATAAGCATTTTTATAAATAAAAGTTAGACATTATTCGCATCTTCAGTATTAGCCAAAACACCAATAAAACGTTTTTTAAAACGTTGAGTTATTTCTCTTATATAGAGTTTAAAAAGATATTTATATAAACTTGACAAGCATAAGTAAGTTTTAACAAAAATTATAATATAATAACACCCTTCTAGACGTACGAGTTGCGAGTTCGGTTTATATGCCGTAATTAAAATTCTATTAAAACAATATGAAAATTAGGCATGATCATCCCCTATTTATGGAATTGGAACTAAATATTTTCTAGATTTGTTTTTTTGCTTTCTCTTAATGTATGTTAATATTCTTCTAAAGCCAAGGGTTAAAATGGAAGTCAGTGGTTATATTGACCGATGTGACAAATGAACTTTAATAACACGGTATTTCAAATCGACGCCATAACACTGTGATTGTGTAAAAAATACATAAATTACTTGTTTAAATATCTAGTCATACTGTAAAACACACCAATGCATTACGTATAATCGATTCCTAGCCAATTAGTTATATGAAAATATACATATTTCCTTATGCATGTTCTCATAGGGAGTATAATTATCTAAGCTGGGGGCCTTTATTTCCGTTTGTCTTTTTTTAAACACCTGGTTTCAGAGAGCGTGTTACAAGAGCGATCGATTTTTCGAGTGGGCAGGTACCTTTTTCATAATTCACACAACATCCGCAACTTGCTAGTTGAAATAGTACAAATTAATTATATCTAGTCATTAAAGCAGTCTACTTAGGGGTAAAGGAGCCTAAGTTTCTAAATGGTACTACAAAACCTATGTTCGCAACAGCTAGCAATCGCAATGTTTGTTATCATGGAAACACTTACACTTAGATACATTTTTTATAAATTATAAATTAAATACTTCTGGTAAATTTTGGAACAAGTAAAGAGTTCAGAAATTACATACCTATATTCAGTTAGTAATGTGACTACCTGACATTTAAGTAATTCGACATTAAGCATTGTTTTATACATTAACCTAAATTCAAATCATGTTATTTAATATGTAATTTTAATGCAATTCAACATTTTTGTTTAATTATAAAAATATAGAGATCTTTCCGTCCTTTTTAAACTTTTTTTTCAAAAACGTGTTATTACATTCGCAGGGGGTGCTAATATTTGCTTGGATTCCTTCATATAAATGTAAAATAATCTTTCAGCTACTAACGCAGGCTTTAAATTACTATGGCAATACACTCTATTTAGATTTACATATTTTCTGTTGAAGAAACTGGATTACGCCAAGTATGTCAGTAATTAAACACCGATAAACATTTTTCACAAAATCTTCCTACCCAAATTGCTCCATTAAGTGAAAGACAATGTGTTAAGAGGTACTGACAAAATAATATAAATTTTCCAGATTAATTCCATAGAAGGTTGCTGTGGTATAAGTATTAATGAAATATAATTTTCCTCTGCTGTGAAAGCCATGCTTCTTTATACGTGATTCCTATCATATCCCAGTATAATTGGTGTATTTTTACTAATCTGAAAGTCATAGAAATTATTTTGTTACGGTGAATTTACTTTTGGTGATGGTAACGTTAATTAGCATATAATGCGAAAAGAGTAAAATACTTTAATAAAGGTAACTGGGAAAACCGAAACAAAGTTACTTTGAATTTACAACTGTTTATACTTGTAATAGTGGTATATTAATTGCAGTAGTAGCACAAAACAAAATTAAAATTGGTTTATTCTTATATTTGAGAGCTGGAGACTTGTAATTAAATAAATCTGTCGCATGGTCAACTTACATTTTGTTGTTTTAGCTATTTGAACAAAGCAAAAATTTTATTTGGTCTTTCCACAGTTTATCATTGTCATTTTTCATCTTTAGAGCATTATGCAAGATTTTATCAACTTGCTGTAAGCAAATACAGCAGCAGCTAGATTAATTACACTTATTAACTACAAACAATCCATAATCATGTTTATTGAAATGAGTACATTTCCAATTAATAAAAACGTAATTAGAAAGTACACGTCGACTGCCCTACTGGATTCTATATAACTCTTTTATAATTATTTGTGATAATTAAAGAAATAGTATGTCAATGTAATGTTGCATTTGAGGTAAATAGTTGCTGTTTTATTATTACTTTGTTAGTTCCCAACAGAAGAAAGTTCTCTTTCTTATTGCACATGTAAGAAGTGTAGGAAATGTTTAAAATCCTCGTACCAGATTGAACATTTCCCTTTGAAGATAAAACATTGTAGATCTAATAACTTTCTAAAAAGCGAAATGGGTGGAATACATAAAAACTATGTAGTGTGGTTAATTTTGTCATTCATGAACTCATTTGACATTATCTACATCGGCTGTAAACAAAAACACACTTCCCACTTTTTTCTTAAGCTTTTAGAGTAAAAAATAAAGTTTAAAGTGTAAAAAATTGCTGTAGTTTTCCAACAACATAACTTTAGAATGGGAACATCTTGCATATTTTTAGAATGGGGAAAAATTCTGCAAATGCACCCACTGATTATGTTTTAAGATTCTAAACCTTAAGCTTCTGATGACATTACGTTTAGTATTTTTTATGTTTTTTGTTTAGAAGCTTACATTGTGATGTTAACTATTTGTATATAGTAATATATAATTACTAAAATTACTTTTTTATTACACGATAACTGAAAAATATTTCTTATAAGTAAGAGCATTCCATTAAAAACTACATTTTGAAAAAAAAATGCATTACATTTTTAAAACATCACCACAATGGCCGGCATGAATTTAAATTAATTACCGATTCTAAAAATATATAGAATTATTCAATTCCGAGGCTCACCATTGGGATTTCAAAAACAGTAATTGATGCAAGGCCTGTTAAATTGGCGCAAAGATGCAGACTGAAATGCCGCATAATGTTAAAAAAAGAAGTTGGACTTAACCGCTTTAGTTTTTGAGTTATGTTTAAAAATAAAAATTTTAGTTTTTTATCTTATTATATACGTCGAAGAAGCTGGGTAGCGCACTTGGGAAAGCGCGAGGCTTGCATTAAGCAAGTCCTCGGTTCGACTCCCACGAATCCGGGGCAAGTTGAGCACTGTACCGCCAGCCTCTACACCGCAAGATAAAATGAGGTTACCGACAATAAAATACTATATACGTTAACTACTATGTTACTTAGAACCAGGGCCGTGCGCAGACAATGATTCTAGGTAGGTCCAAGGAGTTTATTGTAAGGGCAAACATATAGTCGTATCTCCATAAATAATAAAAAATATGAATAAGTAAAGATAATTTGTAATTTATGTATATGTTACAGGAAATGTATGAAACCTAGGAATTGTATACAATTCCTAGGAAATGTATATAATGCCGAGTCAATTTAGGAAATGTGTAAAATAATTTGTCAAAGGTTTTTTAATACATATATTTCCTAGGAAATGTATGTATTTCCTAGGCATTGTATGGAATTCCTAAATCGTACTAGGAAATATATGAAAATCTACATCATACTGTAGAATTTGTGAATGAATGAAAAATAAAACACAGATGAACTGAGGTTTTCCTTAGCAGTGTGACAATTTTTTAGTGCTACTAACCTAACCTAACCTAACCTAACCTAACCTAACCTAACCTACCCTAACCTAACCTAACCTACCGACATGACATCCCGAATTTAACACATTTCCGATTCCAGTTTAGGAAATGTACACAATTCCTAGGAAAGGTGTATAATAAAATGTATTTCATACATTTCCTGGCGATTTTAGGCATTATATACATTACCTAGGAATTCTATATAATGACGGATTGGATACATTTCCGGTAACATATATAACATTAAATTCATAAACGGAGAAGAATAAGAAGTACTAGAAGAAACGGAATAAGCAAACATACAAACGAAGCAAGAAAACCATGAACAGAAAAGAATATTAGTAGGGGACTTGTAATATGTTACTCCGGAAGTAAAATACCAGAAAATAAGAAAGAAGGAGGTGTAATAATAGTAAATAACAATATGGCAAAACACATTGAGTAATTGGAACCCATAACTCAAGGGTTATTTATATACAAGTAAAACTCTCACGGAACATAGCAATAGTATAAATATATGCACCGGAGGAAGGTACGAAACAGAAGTAACGGAAAAAGAATTACTAGAAGTGATCGATAAGATAACAGAAGAACATAATCATAAACCACTGGCATGGAAGAGCAAAACTATGAATGATCGGGAATTCTGGAGAGCACACCAAAAACAACAGTGAACTGCAAGGATTCAATTCTTCATAGCAAATTACCTAATATTGCGCAATTATTTTTAAAACATAAAATTGAGGTTAGGTAAACATTCATAGCAGCATGGGTGAATACAGAAAAGCAGAACTACGAACATATCAGAATAACATGGACAAAAACTGAAATAGCTGAAGTAGATGTAGAGGAAAACAAACTATACTCAAGAATCAAAATAGAAAAATTAAAAGATCAAAGGGTGAAAAAAGTGTTCCAAACGAATGTGGATAAAGGATTATCAAAGGGCTGAACAGCACGGGACAACTGACAACTTGACATAAAATAACGAAAATATTGAAAGAAACGCTAATAAATAAAGCTACATTTGCATGAGGTACTACGAAAACAAGAACAAATAAATGGTAAACAATATGGTGGGCATAAAAAGTCAAAGAAGTAATTAGAAAGAAAAATCAGCATGGAAATAATACAGGAGAACACGAGGAGAAGAAAACCAAACTAAATACATAAAAGTTAGAAACAAAGGAAACATTAAAATAAAAGAAGCTAAGAATGAAAGTGAGAGTTTTGAAAAGGAAGTAGAGCGAATATTTAAAAGGAATAATAGGAAATCC
Source organism: Agriotes lineatus (assembly GCA_940337035.1). Classification (NCBI taxonomy): domain Eukaryota; kingdom Metazoa; phylum Arthropoda; class Insecta; order Coleoptera; family Elateridae; genus Agriotes; species Agriotes lineatus. Next base: position 20,540,988 of record OW679198.1, on the reverse strand, counting down.
TTGGACACATGAAAATCTTTAAATTCATGGATACATCTTTATGAAAGGAAGTTTTCAAGAGCAATAAGAGAAAAGCTAGAGTAAGAACAAGGAGTAGAAGGAGAAGAACGAGAAGAACTAGGTTATGAGCCAAGAACAGTTGGAGGAGGTCCAAGAACCAATGGAGAAAATAAGAATAGGCAAATAGGGAGGTCCTGACAGCATAATACCAAGTGGTAAAGCATGTTGAACAATTCGAGATAACGAGGATTTATGAAATATACAGTAAGCATAGAAAATCAGGTACCGAAAGAATGGGAAATAAACTCAATACTACCAATATATAGAAAAAGTAAGAATTGCAATAATTGTAGCGCAATCTCGAACAATGGTTGCAGTAAATTGCTGCAGGGAAAGCAAACGTTCTTACAGGAAGGGTATTGCCCCATATCCTTGGCTACGACCCTGTTTATAAGAAAATGATTTTGATTTTATTAGGGTACTTTCGGAAGAAGATTTCATCTGGTTTTAGATTTTTATTTGTTTTCATAATTTTCGAGATATTGACACTACCTTGTTATTTTAAATGAGCATGAAGGATAGTTGACACTAAAGTAGAGGTTATTCTGCTTCTATTAATCTAAGGTTTGCTACACTTATTTCTATAAATAACCGCGATATGTGAAAAGGATTTTTTATAGTAGGCGTGATTGTTCCAACAACCAATCAAAGCTGCAATTTATATATTGATTAAGTTTTAGTACTACTAACAATAATTATTTTAATATATCTTATTTTAATTCAATAGAAATTTGAGATTGAGATTTGAGAGTTAAGCTGAAATTTATAGTAGCAGTAGTTCTTAGTTTTTTTAATAAACAATTGGTTATGCATTTATGTATAATGAAAAAAAAATCATCGTAATTCACAAATAATGATTATTTTAAGAGATAGAATGTTTACCACTGCGCAGTGGAAAAATCTATCTTTCATAAAAAATTCACACCAGCTTTAAGGTTCTGTGTCAAATTTTCGCAATTTCTTACAAAAATTTCCATTTAATTTATTAGTTAAGTATTTTTGGAGGACAAATTATTGCAGGTATTTCTTCAAAATCGAATAGAAAAGCAAATTGAAGATTTTATTGATTTTTTCATTAATTAAAGAATATATTTTACACATATCTTGGTCATTTCTGAAAATAAATGTATGGAACTTTATGTCACTGAGACGAGGCAAATAATTTCTACATAATGATGTCATAATAGTCTTTTATGTACTCGTATATTTAAAATAATAAAATTATTACCAATATCTCGAGAATTATGAAAATAAATGAAAAGCTAAAATTTGATTTGAATTTTCCCTTGGAAAGCGTCGTAATAATGTTATGATAGTGTTTATTTTTTCAAGTAACATAATAATAAACGTATAAAGGCAACACGAAATACAAAAATGTTTGTTTTTTAGATGTAACTCAAAAACAAAGGCGGCATTAGGATCTATAACGTTTCCCCAATTTAACCGATATTGTATTTTTTACTGTTTTCGATTTTCCAATGCTGAACCTCGAAATGTGAACGAATAACTCTGTATAGTATTTTATTTGAAAATTGAAAGTGTCATATAAACATTTCTTTCAAACTAGATTGTTTTATTCCAAAAATAAATTAAAAAAAACTTTAGTTGTTTTTTACAACCAACTTGGTTTCTACTATTTCAAAAAATGCATTGAAAAGGCGTCGGAAATTTAATCGGTCTAAATATACAAACAAATACGTTCCATATATACACACTATACCTTCTTTATAATTTACTTATAGTATTTTTATTACTCGCTAGAGCGTTTCAATTGTTCTGAGAAGCAAACATTTTAAATCAAGAAAATAGAACCAGTCCTAAACGAGGCTTTGTAGTAGCCATTTAAAGAAGATTCAACAACTTTTTGCGGATTGCTAGCTGTTTGTGCGACTAACCTACAACTAAGTCCGTATTGCATTACGTCTTGCTGCAAATCTGAGCGGCTACGCTACGAGTACGAAGTGACAACAATCTGGCAACACAGCTTACCTGGTCCTGCGATCGAGTAGGCATGGAACAAACAAAACAAAGCACAATCAGGCCAAGTTAGTCAGTGTGTATCGTACCTGCACAGGTAGTACAACCGCTCATTCACCTAACACGGCACAAGCAAGTGAAATTTGCACAACAGGTGCTACGAGTGAAACTGACGTAGGTGAGTATTGTTGAGCTTTTCATCTGTTTTTCTGCCGGCAATTAGCGGCGTAATTGTTCTCCTCGCGAGTCCCGGGAGGTTAGGAAACTCGCAATTAAGGACTGCAATATGAAATTCGTGTCACGTTGTGCAAATTTAACGCTAGGGTTTGAATGCTAGTAGGTCTTGAGTTCAATATTCGTTTGGCAATGGTTGCCTTAGTAGGCTCCGAATAGACGTTAAAATCGCTGAAGATGCCCAAAGGTTAAAATTACCATAAATATAAAGAATTTTCCGGTTAAAGTTGAGCTAGACAGGCGAGACTTGTAAACACATTTTAGACTGTAAAGTGCTTAGACCGCTTGGAGACTTCAACGTTCGGGTAAGATACAAACCCGACAACAAGTTACTATTTCGGTATTGAATTGGAATCGTATATGTAAAGTGGAAAGTATATGTAAATTTACAATATGGATTTTTTTTAATTTATATAGTTTTTAAATATTACGTCGCCTGACAAATTATCGATACACACGATTTTTATAATGATAAGTACATTAATTTTAATCCCGAAGAACTCACTTTCGACTAAAAAAATCTCTAAACCTTAACTTGATTTATATTAGTAAAACCTGTAAGCCGATTTTTAAATGATTTTAGCAACTGCATTTCGAACATGTGAAATGGCCAGGTATATAAATCCCTTCTTGTATTTAAAAAAATGCAGCATGCACCTATCAATAATCACTCAGAAAACGTCACGTGAAAATTACTTTGTAGTTGGTACTAAGGAAACAAAAATGAATTTTTTAATCACTTAAAGAAAAAAGAAATCCAAATATTGTCATTGTTTTTCTCACAGAAGAAAAAATTGATCAAAACTGTGTTACGTGTTTTACTCCAAATAACTTCAACGGTGTATTCGAAAAGAAACGTTATATACCACTGATTTCAAATTGCGTGTTAGATAAAAGATCTATTTAACGCCAGATTACGATGATAACCTCATAATTCTTATATAAGTTAATGTTCAGAGCGTAACTTTAATCATTTTAAAAAGAGAGAAGTAGAATATTTAGTAAACCTATCCACACTTAAGTACTCTTTCTTATTTGGTAATTTTTTTTTCTTAAGGCAGAATATGAAAATGAAGTAAGCAAAAGTACTATCCGCAATTCCTGTACCTAAATGTTAAATTATACTTGTCATATAGCAACAATTCATTTCCAAATTCAATTGTTATAAACCTGAAAATATATTAATCGGAGCTACCTATTTGCCCTTCATTGAAACATTAATTTTGTTACGATGTAATGAAGGAAATAAGAACAATTGAACCCCCAATGCGTTATAGAATTGTTTTTTATTCCTTTACAAACAATTTTAAAACACAGAATGTCTGAGTTCTTAAGTAAAATAAAATCATAAAACTCCAGCCTTCTGTAAAATGTTACAAGACGAGTTAGTGTAATATAACAATACCCAAAACTAATTACACCTAATGAGCTTATATCAAATTAGTTTATTTATAACAACATAGTTATTTATGTAACAACGGCGTAAAATAGACGTTTTATGCCCACGGAGTGAATTTTATAGCAAGAGATGCGAAGCACCGAGTGATTATAACACGACAAGGGCCAAAGACGCTGGTTATGACCGCCGCGTACAAAAGCTACAGGGCAATTTGTAGAGTTATTTGAGCTGAATAGTATCATTGTAACTATTGGTCTTATCAATACGTGTTTATAAATAATAACTAAAATGAGGTCAGAGAGCGTTAATATTCTTTTTCGCTCTCTAAAAAGAGTTTTATCGCCTGCTGACGTAATTTTTGAGGGCGGAAAAAGATTTTATCCTCAGAGGGCGAAAAATACTTGTTTTACGCTTGAAAATGAGATCTAGAAAACGTATATTGTTAATCAATGGTACATAAAAAATATTATACAAAATCTGATTATTACAAATATCGATTAAATAGGTAAATACTGACCAACTGTTAACAGAGTTTTTTTAAAATATCCATTGAAATTCAGATGCTACTTTCTTTTCATTGCTTCCCTAAGTTGTACATCTCTTTCTTTAAAAGTTCTGTAGTCTGCTAGCAAAACCATTCTTGGACATTCAATGCGGAGTTCCTTAATAACGAAGTAAACAGTTAAATTGCTAATATTCAAGGTAATCAAAATATCTCCTACTTGAATATAACTATCTTCTAGCATTTTTTTGCACTTAACAGTGTTTGCAGTTTTTACAACAAAAATGTATTTGCCATTCCAGAGCTGGAATTATTGAATAGCGAGCTTCGGCATATACGCCAGCCTTTTTGTATGGATTTTTTGAGGAGAAAGCTTCTCGGCAGTTAAATATTTGATATTGTTACGATAAAACAATAACAGGTTAAGTTAAAAATTTACTTGTCTTGTCACTGAGACTACTAATCATGGCTTCCTCATTATAAACGTGTTCCAGTTGAACCAGCTTTGTACATTTCTATAAAATCAAAGAACGAGGCTTGTGTTCAAATAATTAATCAGTAGCTTAAGGTAGGATATTCGATTTATGGTTGGGGAAAGGGCAGAGCAGTAACATTATTAATATTACCTTATCACCGTATATAAAAAATACACTTCTGTAAAATCGTATAAACGTTAGTAACAACTAAAACGATTAAAATGAATTGTGCTTTAAATTAAAGCCCCATTGTTAAACACGTTGTTATGTAAGTGGCGTTCTACGATTTTAATTTACGACGAGCTGAAATTACAAACATAGAAAAATTTATAGCTTGTCGTAAAACGTACGCTTTCAAAGGTTTCCTATTATATAATTGACTAAATAATATCTGTTGAAAGTATGTAATATTGGTATTTAGAATTATATAAAATCAAATTAACAAACTGTAATTATTTTCCGCGTACTTAATTTATTTAGCCATAACTTAACAGCGTTTTCAACTCTAAGAGATATTTAAGTTTTAATTACATGTAGGAACGATATTATACCTGCAATTATCTAATTAGAATTAAACCAGCATTAGCGCCGAGTGAAGGTACTATTTTCAAAGCAGCTACTTTAGAATTTTAATGAGCACTTAATTTTGCGGAAATCTATAAACCTTCCAATTAAGCTTCCCAAAAACTGCATGTTTCACGACATTAATGTTAATATAATAAGAAGTTACATTTAAACAGCCACTTTAATTAAGAAAGGATATAAATATAAATAGATGAATAAAATCTGAAAATATTCTAAAAATCCAGGTACCTAAGGTAATTAATATCAAATCATTATTGGAAATTACCAGTGCTGTTAGGGAAATGGAGCTTGTGATTTGTATTGTTTTGATTTTGAAAGACTAAATCAACTTACCTTGAATTACTTTGCTCGTAAAATTCTAGCAAACATTCAATGGCATTCGAAGAATTAATAGTCTGCAGCACCATTAGCGAGTTGCAACGTTTTCTGTGATGGTTCAAGTCGTTTAGCTTAATTAGTGCGGCAAATCTAAATTAGAGCTTTAATTATGACTAATTGAGCTGAAAAATATAACAATGCAGATTTATAAATATCTCAAAACGGCATGGTCTTAGTGAAAGATGATTGAAGGCTATACAGATTTGTTTGGAAAAAGTAAATATAAATTTAGAACCTGCTCGCTGTGGTAATTTTGATAGTTTTGGTAGGGAAATTCAATTACTTATTTGTTGTGAAGTGAATTTAAATTTTGCTAATATTGTCAAAGCTTATAACTATTTTTTAGTTACCAAAGTACAAAACCTACGAAGCTTAAAAAAAACAACGTATCCTAATGTAAAATTTAACTCAATCTCATCGTCTAACTGTTTTCAAAATGTACACCGGTGTTATATAAATGATCATGAAACAAGCTTTTGAAAGAATTTGTAAGATATATAACAGTTATGAGAGATGAGAACTTTCTTTGACATTTCGAATGATGTTATTAGAGCGTGCCAATAAATTCAACTAGACGTATAATAATTTAATCTCAATAACTGTGCCCGATTGGTATACATTTTCAAACTTCTTTAAGATTGCATTTATATAATAACAAATCAAACTGCAGATGGCAACGTTTTAACCTAATTAAGTAAGTTTATAGAACCGTAAACAACCCAACACACTTGTGAACTACGTTGCAATGGAAGACAATTCGTCGAGAAACTACCTTTCCTGGGCGTATATGCACGACGACAAGGGCATTTACAAAATTAAAGAACAGAACGGCAACTTGTACCAAAGTACGTTCACTAAATCACGCCGTTGCCGACTGCCATAAAAGCAGAGTTTGTGTAACAAGCTAAAGGTAATTTTGGTCAGAAAATTTCTAAGCGAACGCTAAAATATAAAAAAATAACTATATAAAATATACGGAGGTATCTGAAGATATAGATTGAATCGTACTACGAACATTTTTGTATCTAACACAACATTAATGTGGTGTCTTAAAATGATGAATCGACTTGGTGGGTGGTTTGATTACCCATTTTATAGTATAGTCCATTTACTAAAGGAAAAAAGTTCTAACTTCGTTGACTCAAAACCGATTTTGAAATTTTTTTTTTAATTATTTCGGAAAAACTCTATAGAAAAGTTCCCCATAAGTGAGAAGGTGTGCTTTTTATTTTTTCAATTGTTATTAACAAATAAGTGTTTTTTAATATATTCTTAATTTAAAAAATTTATAACTTCTCTATTTATTTAAACCATTGCTTGACATTTGATAACATACGGTTTTTGGGTTCACAGATTACGAATCTGGCCTCAAAAATGATCTAAAAACAAAAATGGCGTCTACAAAATGGCGTCGAAGGTCTAATTTTTTATTTTCCTTTTTTTTAGTTTTATTAGATTTCTAGGGGTTTTTGGGGTCGCTGATTACGAATTTAACATTAAAACTCAACTAAAATAAAAAATGGCGCATCCAAGATGGCGAAAAAGGATATTTTTTTTTATTCGGACTTTAGTTCTTACTATAAGGTTTTTTGGGTCGCTGATTTCAAATTTTATGTTAAAATTTATCAAAAATGAAAAATAACTTCTTTAATGCGGCAAAATAGCTCCATTTCTGAATTCCGCACGTTGCCTCATATCTAGGGATTTTGGAAACAGTAATTATAAATATAGCATTAGAAGGTTAATTTTTATTGTGTACGATTATTATTATTATTATTTAATAAACATTATATACAAATAAAATTCTAAATTGTTAAATTAACTCAAATTTAAATACATTAAATACATTTAAATTTAACATACGAATACATATAAATTCCAACGACTAAAATGTGTTTTCTGCGACCTCTTTGTACGATTTCCAAATGATATTTCTGAATTAAAAGATTTTTCTGTTTGTGACCGACGGAGGAGTGTTATTACATAAAAACAAATGGCAACTTGTTCAACAGTATGGTGCAATTTTAGATATATTAATTTTATTGTACGTAATTATGGAAAAAAGCAAGTGTTTAATCGATTATCAAAAACATAGAATAAAATCTGCTGAAAGAGACCAACATCTAAAAACGGAAACTGCACCAGATATTCGATATGAAAGAGACAGGTTTTTAAAGTTGTATCAAGAAAATATTCTGGCAAATGTCTTTCATGTCGTTTTATTGATTTTTTAAGAGAAACTTTAGCTGCAAATAATACCCTGTGCTCTCAAGCTGAAAGTGATGCTGATCGGTTAATTGTTACAACAGCTCTTAATGCATCAAATAAAAACATAGTCGTAGTATCAGAGAATATAGACGTATTACTTATATTAACAGCTTTAGTTTCATGCTGATAAAGATATATATTTTTTAAAACTTGTCAAAAATTAAAAAAATTAAAAAATATCTTCTAAAAGCCTGCAATTTGCGCATCCCAATGAATTGTAGTGAGCATCAGGGGCGGATGGGGTGGGGTAAACCGGCCCGGGAAACCATTAACACCGGCCCGGTCCATTTTTATTTAAAAAATTGTTAGGCACTTCTTACTAAGGGAGCTATAAAATAAAGTACATACTTATTCGTATTTTTCAAACGCTTTTAATATTTCTCTAAGTAAAAATACATAATATGTACATGTTAGGATAAATAAAAACTAATGGCAACTAGTTCCTGGTCCTGTCCATTAGTATTGGACAGAAAAAAATTGTGAAACACATCATATTTTTTTAAAAAGTTGGCCTACATATCCGCTCATATTTTTGTTTTCATAAATATAGATATTAATATGTCGGTGCTTAATATAAAAGCGAGCCTTTAAACAAATCGCTTTCTTCGGCAAAAACATTGATTACTTCGTCCAGGCCCGGATTGGCTCCTTTGGGGGCCCTCGGCTAGAGACCGAAGAGGGGGCCCGTTGTCGAGGGGGGCGGGGGGGATATGGAATACCCCCCAGGGTAGGGGGAGACCCCGGCTCCCCCGGAAAATTTTTGAAAGTTACATGCTTGAAAACCACATTTTCCGCTATTTTGGCACTTGAAAAGTAGTTGAGTAAAGGCAAGATCTTTATCAAAAATTAAGGTTTTCTCTTGTAGTTTACTTACTTTTACAAGACATTTTTATATTATTTTTATTATATCTAAACTAGCTACAAGCTGGAAAAATAAGAACTCATTTTATCATAATGATCACTTATTATATGTAAGTCCAAGTAATAAACTGTTTTAAATATAACACTATAATGGTTAAACAGTGACAATATTTTCTTGTGTTCATTGATAATAAGAAAAAGTTGAAGAAAAAAATCTTAATGGTTATTTACAACAAACAAAAAAACTTTAGATTAAAAATACACACTTACTTTACATCAACAAAAACGAATGTTGAATATTAATATATAACTATATTCAAAAACTTGATATTCATTTTATAGACTAAACATTTTTACAGATACAGCGAACTAAGAAACTGAACTATTGTGTGTTGATTTTTTTACTAACCTAACAGCTTTTTGGCCAGTTGTTCACTGGTCCTGACTACTTCATCTATAATTACATCTTTATCCAAGTTGTAAAATAAGTCTATTTCTATGTTCATGAAAAGGAGATTAGAGATAAGGTCTTGGCTTAAAGTAGATGTAAGTCAATTTTTAACTATTTTAAGTTTAGAAAACACCCTTTCACAGGTGACTTGTGTACAAAGTATAGTTAGTACAAATTTGTAAGCTACATACAGGTTGATAAATAGTCCAGATTGTGAGAGTTCAAAAACAACAGAAAAGGCGCATGACAAAACGACTCTGCGGCAACTATTTATAAATGTAGTTAATCAAATATTTTACTCACAAAAAATTTAAACCTTAATTTATTTTCGGGATCGGGAGCCCCCTTGAACTGGGGGCCCTCGGCGATCGGCGACCAGCCGACCTGGCCAGTCCGGGCCTGACTTATTTATTTTGTTTAAGACTGGAGCCTCAATATTTATAAGCATGAATGTTATGCTACTAATATTATTTCGGTTAAATCCGTGATTTTTTTTGTGTGCTGCGTTTTTTTATATATTTGTTTTTCAAGGGTCATAGCGATGGACCGGCCCCCGTTATGGCCGAAGCCAGCGGCCCTTCGGGAAATTTCCCAAAATCCAGACTGGCCCATCCGCCCCTGGTGAGCATGTTCTTTCTGTACATGCTTTAACTGGATGTTAACACATCAGCATGTTTTAACAGAAGAAAGAATCTTCTTCTTCTTGTTCAGGTGCTTATCCGATTTCGTATGTTTGCGATCAACACGGCTATCTTTACTTTATTGGTTGCAATTCTAGATAACTCATTGGATGATTTCCCATACCATGCCATTAGGTTTTGCAAGCAAGATATTCTTCCGCGTCCAGGTCCACGTTTGACATATATCTTGCCTTGTATAATAGATTGTAGTAGGGTGTACTTATTCTCATTATATGTCCGAGATATTGGAGTTTGCGTATCTTGGTGTTGTCCATGATCTCTTAACTTTTTTTCATTCTCTCCAGAACTTTAATATTTATTACACGGTCTGTCCATAATATCCGCAATATTCTCCGGTATAACCACATTTCAAAGGCTTCGATTTTTTTTGTGATTGTTTCGTTAACTTCCAGGACTCGACCCCATAGAGCAAGATGGGAAAAATGTAGCATCGTAGCATGCGAGTTTTGGTGTCAAGGTGCAGATCATGGCTTTTGAATATAGTTTAATATATTGAAGACATATAGGGATGAACAAGACCAATAGGACCGGCACCTTATTAAAGATCCACATGTATAAGTCCTAGTAAATGAAGCAATGGCTATGTTCAGGAAAGAATAAATTTGTCAAAATATTTGGAAATAGCAGTGATTTACAAGACACTGCAAACATTTATATAAAATAATTTTGGTATAAAATGTATGCTTGCAATGTATGGTGCAAAGAAAGGTAACTGCTTAAACTCTTACAGGAATGTTTAAGTGATTGAAAGATTTTTATTATTCATATAGGTACCGCAAGGTAAATGAGGTTACAGACAATACAATACATATATTTTTGAAATAAAAACATTTTGCATTTTGGGTTTGATTCTTTTATTAAGGCGTCTACTAAAAACGTAGAGTTAATTTAGCATCATGCTGCCCGACGATGGATCCAGCAGAACAACATTTAAAACGCGTGTATTTGCAAACACAGTTGTGGCTGGGAAACCAAGATATTTCAAGGGAAGATTGGAGTTGGAAAGATGATACAGGAAAGTGTTTTCCAATCCTAATGACACAAGAACTAGATCCACAAAACATCTTAAAATTATTTTTTTGCAACTACAAAACTAGTTGCGGTCCGGCTTGTGGGTATAGGAAAAGTGGCCTTTAGGCTCGGCGGCTTGCGGTGAATGTGGCGGAAATAGTTGCATTTATTCACGACCGACAGTGTCAATGGAAAAAGTAGAGAAAGAAGAAACTAAAGCTAAATAATTTTGTTTTTTGTTTTTAAATGTATCTTGGGTTAATTTTAATAAATCAATTAAATTATAATATCTTGAATACTCATTTAACTCTTCTATCATTTGTTTCCACCATTTTTCAGACACCGTTTTCCATTTTTGATAAATTTTAGCATAACATTTGAGATGAGCGACCCAAAAAACCTCTAGGTATAGGTATCAGAAATTTAAAAAAAATTACCCCTTTCCGCCATTTTGGATCCGCCATTTTTTATTTTAGTTGAGTTTTAATGTCAAATTCGTAATCAGCGACCCCAAAACCCCCCAGACATCTAATAAAATTTCAAAAAAAAAATAAAATAAAAAATTAGACCTTCGACGCCATTTTGTTTTTAGACCCATTTTGAAGCCAGATTCGTAATCTGCGACCCCAAAAACCTTATGTTATCAAATTTCAGGCAATTGTTTAAATAAATCAAATAGTTATAAATTTTTTAATTAAGAGTATATTAAAAAACAGTTATTTGTTAATAACAATTGACAAAATAAAAAGCACACCTTCACACCTATGGGGAACTTTTCTATAAACTTTTACCGAAATAATAAAAAAAAAATGTTCAAAATCGGTTTTGAGTCAACGAAGTTAGAACTTTGGCGAATTTTTAGCGTTTAGAAAATGGACTAGTAGACGGACACTGATTTTATCTACCTGTTGTTTTGATAGCTCTCATAAACGAGTTATTTCCTATGAAAATATCCAAAGCCTTTCAAAACGATACAGCTGTAATTTTTTGTAGAGCTTGGAAGTCATGTTTTGAGCATGTTTTTTATGTGTCTATATTAATCTAAGCAGCTTTAAATACATTTCAATCAAAGTTTGGACAAAGCCAGATTCTAGTTCTCATAATATTGGGTAGAGCGTATCACAATATATATTAATGATGTGACCTTTGAACTTCAGTTATTGCTTTGTAAGGATTAGAAGTCGGTTTTTTCTAATCTTTCTAATCCGTCTTTGTATTGTATAGGTAACGTGCGTCGTCTAGTAACATTCAGGATTTGTGCTTTAATGACCCAGAAGCAACAAGTTAGGGGTTCACCGCCTTAATGCATGCAAATTGTGTTTCAACATTTGCTACATCAGTAAACCTTAATGCACCTTTTATAACACGAAAGAACAATCTGTGTCCTAAAGAATACATTCAGATTTAATATTATAAAACACCTTTTTGTGTCCCTGTGATATTTCATTTTCTATAAATTGATTCTTGATGATAAATTAATTCGTTGTAATTAATCACTTTTTTAGATTTTAATTGTTGTTTTGGGTTCTCTAGCCTGTAACAGATTTAAAAGTCTTACAAAGGAAATTACCCATTAAATTACTACATTGAACATTATCTTTAGTTGAAAGAGTATTCAATAATACTGTTATTGTAAATTTTAGTTGGTCAGCACGGAGCAGTAAAGCAGTTATTAAAATTAAATTAAATCAAAACTGGTTCGTGGCTAACCAATTTTCTCTTTCTTATTGATTGCTATAAGCATATTTTGATAAGTAAAGCTAAACATTTCCTATGAATATAATAGAAAACGCGGTTATACTATAACAACAACGATATACACACTATACATATTTAATGGAGTAGCTTAGAAGTATACCCTAAACCTATGTCATACGTGAATCCCTACAAAATTAGGCGTAGGTCATTGCACGCGTCAACGTTCATTAGATTGAAATATTCAATGGCAAGGCATCTGCGTCATCTGTTTACTGACAATATAGGTATCACTTAAAATATTCTGATATAAATGTCAAGATTGTTTGTGTAGAACTGTTAAGCAATTGTTTACAAACTCAGCCACAAACCGTTATTAACAAGTTAAAAATAATCGTTACAAGTGGAAGTTTCAATGACAGATCCTAAGGAGATCTAACTGTAGTTTTTGAACTACGGTCAGAATTCTCACTTTTCAAACGGTTATTTACCATTGCTTCTGTAGTAGTACATAAAATTTGGGTGTCGTTTCAATAAGTAGAAACATAATAAAATTGTGTTATTTCAGGAATTCTATGGTGAAAAATATTATACAGGAACTGTTTAAATTAATATAAGTTGCCCCGGGCACACATAAAGTATCTAGAAGATTTTCTGTGATCTCATATGATATCACACAATTAAATACAAATTCTGAACCAACTGCAACTACAAAAAAATGGAATGAAAAATGAAGCAATGAAATCAATCCGATAAACGTCTCCATCTAAACCTATTTAAAAAATAAATAGGATTCCTTCAACGTTAGATGTTTCTTAAGATAAGCTTTAACCACACACATATTAATTTATCAATGAACAGAATCAGATTTGCACTTCTACGTTGGGTGGTCGTCCTGGTGGCTTGTGCATTGATTCTTTTTTACATACTCATCTTGCCTTCTAATACGGATTCCTTCTTAGTAAGATTTGTATCGTTAGCTTTTATTTCTATACATAAACGTGAATCTGTGGATCTGTATCTATATTGTCATATTTTTCTATGTCATTCCTCTAATTGAACATGCGACCATAGAATAGCTTGATCGACTGCTGCTGAATCTGCTTACCGATAGCTTTCTTTGGTAATAAACATTTACATTGAGAAAAGATGCTGAATGTGTGTCAATAAACTTGCAGAATGGTGTTGGTAATGTGCTTCAACGCAAATATAGAATAGGCAAATGTGTGCAAAATATTTATCAATTATTTAGTTGATGTGGTTTGTGACGTGATATGTCCAGTGGTGGCTATGCTATCTACTGTGAACTACTCGAACAATAATACGTATTTGATTAAATAAAGAGAGTGTAACAACCACAACAATAGGAACATCTAACAGTTTTCGTTAACTAAATTATGGTAACCCATCTTTGTGTTTTAAAACTGTTCTTTTATCATTTTTCCACGATGTTAGTATTGCTATTACAGATTTATTCATTAACTTGGTTATTTTGTATTTATCATTGAATCTTTCGTTAATACCTCAGTTTTTTGGTTTTTCGGCAAATTTAATAGTCTTATATTCTTATATATAGTATGATCAAAAAGTATTTACATCTAGTATGGCCATGGAATATGAATGCAACTATAACTCACTTACAAAGCAAATCCAAAATTTTGACATTAAGTATAAACGTAGTTGCATTCATAAATGAGAAACTATTCACTTAATCAATTAAATTAAAAGATTAGAGCGCAAACATTCACACGATGTGGAGGTGTTTGCGCGAGGGATATTTTCCGAAGCAACATGTTTGAGGACTAACCTTTCAAATTTCATCGACTAAATGAATATATGAAATGTTATTTGGAGGATTAATCCATAAAACCAATCATCTTGACTGTTAACGTTGTCAAATTAACTTATTAATGTCAAACATGAGCTGAATATACATCAATTTTGTGGTTTAACACTGAATAAATACAAATTTGTTCATTAAATTGAACTACAGACGTAGAATTTATTCTTAGCAAATTACAAGGATAAAAAAACATTTCTTATTTTTTGCTCAGCAAAATATATTTTTAAATTTTAATTACACAATTTAGTTCATTACATTACATAGCAAATGACAAGAAAGAAAAAACTCAAGCTCGTCTAACAGGCGAAGGAAGTATTGTAATTGTGAAAAAATCGCCTTCCACGGTTTCTTCAGGGTCTGTCCGTCTGCTGGTGGTATTATAGCTCGTAAACTATTTGCTAGAGAAAGTCAATATTTTGCATGCGACGATATCTAGCTGGCACGAAACCAAATATACTTTTGGTCAATTATATATAGGGTGAGTACCTTAAAAAACTAAAATGTTGTCTATTTTTGCTTTAATTAAGAAATAGATAAAAGTAATAATCTGCATATAGCTCAGGTTTTACCGTTGGCGAAAATGGGTGCCAGCAGTACTGGGTAAATCTTGTAAAATGATCAAAATTGGCAACGATAAGTGCGTCGTACATAATTCAGTGTAAAAAAAGCAATCTAATCCGTTATAGTCTGTCAAAATATTCAGCAAGAGTTGTTATTACCGCCAAAAATAAGAAGTTTAGAAAGTGATAAATCGGGAAAAATTACTTAGAAATTGATGGGTACAAAATTAGTAAGCAAGTCGCGATGACTCGTAGGTTTCCATGCGAACAAAAACTGGGTGTTCTTTTAATTTGCAGTACATAAAAGCTTTTTTTGCGAAGGCATTTGGCCGTTGTTTAACATTGAGAACCGCAGCTCACCTTAAGATGTCTGCGCAAGTGAGCCAATTATACTTGAGCGTTATAAACTAATCGCGCTGTAAAACCTCCATAAAATTTAACGATAGTGTGCTTGTTTCGCAGAAACGCGAGTGCACATGCCGTACGAGTGTACTGCCATAAGCGCCGCTAATCGCTAATTACGTAATTAAATATTGTCCCCTTTGGCCTGGCGTTTTTCCTAAAGTAGCTCCTCGAAGCAGAATGCAAACGAGTTCCTCGGGAATCGGACGTCTATGAAGCGGCAATTAATTAGATGTGCGTCGTTAAACGTCCAGGAGTGTACGAACACCTGTGTGACCCGCGGACTGCGGGAACTTGACCAGCCAGCTAATCCTTGATCTATGATGCAAGAATCCAGATTAGGATCTGTAACTCAATATCGCTCCCCAGGCGCTTAGAACGTGCACTTCGCAAAATGATGGCGGTGCAGTGCCATTTATTTCGAGTGACTGGGTGATTTCTAGAGATTAATAGAAACAGTAGATATGTTCGTCCGTTAAATGAAACATTGCATGAACAGTGACTACAGTGTTAATCTTCAAAACGTGACGAAAACCAGATGGATCTAAAAAGTCCAACTGGATAATCCAGAACCCCATTATTTTTAGCAACTTATATCTAGGAGAGTACGTTACACACCAAGAATTATGATTTCAGTTTATTAGTCACGTTGTTTCGTGATGAAAGCTAGAGAAACGTTGTGTTTCGAGGTAAAGTTCCTGTTGCTCCTTTAGGTTGTCTAAAAAGACGTTTGATAAAATAGCGACAAGCAAGTCAGCTTTGTATTACTCCTACATTCCTCTATTCGTCTACTGTAATAGCAGAGGTTGGCCAAAAACTTGAACTTGAGGTTGTACCGCCTCCGCACAGACCGAAATCCGGTTTACGCAATACCACCCACAGAACAGGGACTTCAGCTTTCTGACGTCAAGGGTTCGTGACGTCAGCTAAAGAAGGTCAGTTATGGTTGTCGACGTGAAGTATTAATACAGATGTTAGCTACCTGTTGCTTGCAATTATCAATTATATATGATGCTTTTTTAATAGGCAAGTCACTGAGTGCCTTCGTTAGTGTTAGGTGGTGTGTGTATGATTTACGGTCAGTGTTGTACAAAGGTGCAGGAACAGGTAAATAATCGTTGCATGTGATTGTGCAATACATGCATTGGCGATTTACTTGCGTTTCAAAACATTTGCAGGTGAATGAAAACAGTTAATAGTAGTTTATTGCAATTGTATACTACATTTGTGTAAGTGTTTGTATTCAGTTCCTGGGTATCGACGAAACTACGCAAATGTGTTGGTGCATGTGTTTAGTTTCTGTAAAGATGAATTCATATGCAAAAAAGTGGATTACTGCTATACCAAAAGCACTTTACTGCAGCTAAACATACTAAGGTGTGCATATTACATTTTCGTAAAGGAAATATTATATGTACTAAAACGGAGCTGGTTTAAAATAAAACTGAATTATTTTTAAACCAAATTAGAGGAACGCAAGAGGAATTCATTTTTTATGTGTCATAATAACGAGGAAGCAATTGCGAATATTAACTCAATATCCAATACTTTGATTAAAAATTATTGTGGTAAAATTAACAACAAGCGATTGAGCAAAGAAGATAAGGGTAAGAAACTAATAAGTTAACAAATAATTCAAATTTGAAGCTTTATATATTTTAAGTGACCTATTAAATTATGGAATCGATATTGCACTACCTATACTAGAGTTTTTTTTTTAAATTAAAAATTACGGGTTTGCTTTGAAACTTCATTTTCCAATACAGAAAAACACCAATGCGGTGCGACTCAGGGTTCACGACTGGTAACCCCTTTTCAATAGGACATCCTTATTTTTTGAGTTATAAACACATATAAACACTCTGTGTCTATGCGATTTAATGCTAAATTCTATCGATGGTCGGCCTTCCTATGCTGACATCACGACGGAGAGCTGCGGTCTTTATTCTTTAGGTGTTATTAGTTTACGCCGATTACAATCCCGTTTACTTTAATAATTTGAATTTTTCTGACTCAACGTTAACTATTATAAAATTATTACATTTATCACTAGTTACACATTTTGAGATACAACGAATTAAACTCGTTCGCCCACGGTCAACATGAAATTTACATTGTGGGCTAAATTAAGTCTGAAGCTTCTATTCTTTTCTTACTAATAATTTTGGATCCACATCTATTTAAAACAGATGACCCCTGTAGAGCTTACCTATTTCAATAATGGGGTGTTTTGATGATGCATGGTGTACTACCAAATTGATATTAATTTTGTTTTTAGACTTCGCATTTCAGATTACTGTTTTTTAACAACTTTGCATAAAAAGTTCAGAATACTAAAAATTATTTTTGCAGATGTGGCCTACTTCATTGCTGGTTAGTGCAAGTAATCCTCTTTGAACTAGTTCCTCTTGTCGACGAAAACTTCAGCTGATTGACGTTTATTATTATACTATCTTATTTACGCTATACTAAACATGAAGCCGTAGTGCACCTGATAAAATAGAAATACTGGAGAATCATTCTAGTGCTATGAAATAAGGGCAATTATTTGTCAAATCTCTTAGAGCGCTCTATGAAGTACGTGGTTCTCCGACCTGCTACTACATGTAATTGGCCGGCTGCTATTAAGAGAAGAACAGGCTCTAATTTGATTGACAGTGTAGTTGCATACAAAGAGTATAAATGATTCTTATATGGTTATATCTTTGAAAACGATGGCTTGAATTACCGTCACCATAGAAGTAAATAATTCCAGAAGTCCAGAATTTGATATTTCTTGACCAATCAGAAAAAAATAGGAGCAAATATATCTTCCTAGAGGATATTCAAGTGACTATTTCCCTCTTAAAATATTTAACATCAAATATCTATTTGTATTTTTAAAATTTCGTTCTATAACAATAAAGTATTCGTGAATATTTGCACGTGTGCAAATACCCTGGTATTGTTAAATGTCGACCTAACAACTAACTTTAAAAATTGGCAAAATTAAAATTGTTTACATTGAAAACAGATAATACAGTAAATGTGAAAGAATTTTTATCGTGAAATAGTTTGATTAGGGATGGGCGCGTGACGTGAAAACAGTCGTGTCACGTCGTGTCACGGCGTGTCACGTCGTGAACGTGACTAATATTTGAAAATCGTGACGTGAACGTGAGTGAACGTGAGTGAAAATTTCCAAGGCGTGATTCACGTTTCACGTTAATTTCACGTTAAATATTTAGTAACGAATAAAAAACTGCAGGGTGCAGCAACTTTTAAATTCATTAAATCACAAGTTACATTATGTGGCTTTATTTTTGGACCCTAATTATAAATCCTTAAAGTTCATACCTTCACATAAAAGAGAAGATTATAAGGCAAATAAAACTATAGATGATAATGATGAAATACATAGCAAACGACTCAAAACTGGTACATCAGCATCAGATTCTCATCTTTATACACTTAGAGATAGCTCTGACGATGACACATGTAATTAGGATGATGTCGAAACAAAACTAAATTAGTAAATTCGGAAATGTAGATGACTTTAGGATTTTGGAAAAACAGTGTAAATACGCCACTGTTAAAAAAACTTGAGACATTTTAAGCATACCGGCAAGTTCCGCTACAAGCGAAAGAGTATTTTCTACAGCTGGGCGAATTTTAGAAGAGCGCAGAATTCGACGTAACGCTGAAAATGTTGATTACATATTATTTTTAAATCAACATTTTAATGTGTAGATGTGTAGATGAACTTATTATTCTAATAAAAGTAATGGTTTGTTTTTTATACTCGGCTAACGCTGAAACTGTTAATTACGTTTTATTATTAAACCAAAAATGTATTGTGTAGATGTGTAGATGATATTTTTAAACCAATTTATTGTGTACTTGTGTAGATGAACTTATACTAAGAAAAGTAATGTTTTTTTGTATACTCGCTTTAACGCTGAAAATGTTGATCCTTGTACGTAAAAGTACTTTCAAACCTACGAATTAAAAGTGTGCCTAGCAACATATACCTTCTGTACTCATACCAATAAGGGAAACGTCAATTCCAATGACAGCTTTTAGTATTAAAAGTAATGTCTTTGAAGACAGCTGCAAGGAATATATTTGCGAGAAATCAGTATTTATCCCTTGTCGAAGTTATTGTAGTCAATTTTCATTTTTTTCTTTTTATGTTAACTATTCTGATTGCAACATATCACGTAAATTATGTCAGGTGCAAAACATCCCTATTTTTAGTTCTCTTTAGGGTTTTTTCATTGGTTTTAAATTTGAACATTCTGTTCTATCTGAATTTAAATTTTGAAATAAAAGCTGCGTGTCACGTCGTGAGTGGCGTGTCACGCCGTGAACGTGAGTGAACGTGAGCGTGAACGTGCGTGAACGTGACTGTTTAAAGCAAGCGTGAAACGTGCGTGACGTGAGCGAAAATTCACTCACGCGCCCATCTCTAAGTCTGATTTATATTCCTCTTGTATAATAAATACGGAAATATTTATTATGCACTCGGGATATAGCTATTGAATATTTTCAATTCATGTAGTTTTATTAGAAAAAAAAATTCGTTTTGTTACTATAGAATTTGCGTAGCTTGTTACTAAATTTACCGAAAAATAATTGGAAAAACATGATTTGGTTCATTGATAGTTCCTCGAATACAATTCTTAATCAAAGTTACTTAAATAAAAATTAGTCGACATAACTTTGACGACTCATGGTGGACTATTCAGTTGGAATGTTTAGAACAATCGATTTGCCCCATGTTTTACGTACATTTAATTTAACTCATCGGTCCTTTAAATGCGTTTACATCAGACAGCTTTAGCCTTTTATAGCACGATTAACAAACATCAAACATATTAAAGTATGAAGAAGCAGTTGAAAAACTAGACTGATGTACTATTAGAATCGACACTTGGTGGATATGGGAGGAGGGTTATACGAAAAATGCCTCAGTATGGAGTATGATTACAAACATCTTAAGGGGACACACAATATATAATTATATAATTCTGATAAGAAAAATCAGAGAAATTAAAAAAACAATATAACAGAAGACTCATTAGAAATTATATGCAAAGAAAAATGATAAAAACTAGAACATATAGACTGAGCATTAATAGATAGACACACAACCATTATAAAAGGGAGATTTTAGATAATAAGAACTGTATAGGAAAACTTTGTACTGAATGGTTCATCAATATAAGAAATATTGTAATAAAATATTTAATGAAATTTAAAAAAGTCTTATAGACAACTCGTGTTAGCGTGCAAATTTTTCACGCGTGAGGAACCCTCCACACTCGTGAAAAAAAGTTACACTTTTAACTCTTATGGTCTAAATAACTATTTTATACATTTTCGTTACAAAATATGCATTTTTAGAAACCATGGCCATGAAGATATTTTAATCTAGCACAACTTTATCGAAAGACATGCAATAAGCAATTGGTAGCGATTCTTCTAGCAACTTTTTAACGGTATAGTTATAAAAGTTATCTTCGAGAGCACTTAACTTCTAACGGACTTAGCATTTGCTTTTAAGTTTACGTAGTCTAGTCTGCTTTATCTAACTATTCCACTTGACACTGCAAACGTAAACAATTGGAACTAAGCACAGCAGTGGCAAGGTTAAATATTTATTTTAAATTAATAGTAAAACAGTAATCTGACGTGGTAACAGAAAGGATTCCGATTCTCCTCTCCGGCTTTGGCAAACTTGGGGTTTTAATACCTAAACCCCTAAAAAGAAGAGTTTTAAAAATACCATTGAAAACCTATCAAGACCGAGAAATCAAGAATCTCGAAGCAAATTCGGGAACTTTATTTCGAATTTCGAGACGAGACGAGACCGGGAATTATCTCATCTCGGCGGCATCTCTAGATATAGTTCACATTAATTTTTTTACCTTTAAATGCGACTAGTTCAAAATAAACTGCAACGAAGCCTAGGATAATGATCAAAACATTATTTCCACAATTTTTGATTGCGAAAATTATGTACCTACACCATACGTTGTTTTGTTTTGAAAACCTGATTTTCTCATTAGTATAATATTCCTAACATGTAGTTTCACTATATTTTTAATTAACCGAATGTAAATTTCAAGCAGTGAATGAGTCTGAAGAAATCTGTTTTACTTGGCTAGATTTTATCAGAAGGGCTGTGATTTTAGATCTTGCCTTTAATCCCTTTACCATTACCATTACCGTTAATTTAAGAAAGTGCTTTAAAAGGTTAAGCATTCGTGCCTTGATAATAGAAAGAGTACTAATTTGCAGAAGTAAATTTGTTGTGTAACAATAAATACACATCTCACTATGATTCTTTCTAATTTCCAGAATGCATCAAATTATGAAGTTTTGAAATGAATGATCGGCTACCACCAAGTATAAGTTGTTATAAATGTTAGTATAATGACCTACACAATAGTTATTTTCATGACAAGCGTCGAAAGTAGCAAATATCGTGCGAGTGTTGATTAGACAAACGAGGGCGTAGCGAAGCGAAGCCCGAGTGGATCTAAAACATGAGCACAGATATTTGCACTTTCGGGCGAGTTATGAACACTATTTTTTAGACGACCACTCAAAGTAAATTCTATTTTTAAGAATTGTTTTTATTTCGTTTGCAAAATTGATCGTTATATTATTATTGGTACAATTATAAAAAATTAGAGCTTGTTGGAAGCAGAACAACGAATAAAGCAAAAGCGTCTGTATTATTTCAATCACGGTCAGCTTAATTGTGTGACAGTGTGACAAACGTCAAAGTGACGTTTGTCACACAATTAAGCAGGCCGTGATGTGAATAACTTTGTGCCGTTACGATATGACTAGCACGATATAATATCGTGCTAGTGTATGAAATTGTCAACTTTCTGTAGTAGGCTGCTGTCGCGATAATGTTACTTTCATACGTGGTCGTCTAAAAATGATTTATTTGGTTAGCTAACAGGAAATAGATTAATTAAGGGAACTATTAATTACTAGTTGATTTGTAGACAATAAATAAACATTTATTAATTAATAAAAAATAGTTATAGGCTTTTATTGGTTAGTTAATAATATCACCGATTTTATAGCTGATACAATAGTAGCAGGCCTTAATTTACTTTGGATTTGTTTGCGTTACTTTGCCGATTAAACTACTGACTAAACAATTTCATTTTTTTTTCAGTTTTTATGACCGTTTTATAATCATTACTTTTGCGTGGATTTCGAGGAAAATATTATTTGTTATATAAGCTATTGAACTAATTGAGTATGGAATAGCATAAAGCTTTAGTTAGAAAACTTTTTGAAATACCACTTCAGTGCAATGTTATTCTACTGACGTTCAGTTGTAATTGTGTAAATGATTTGCCAGAACCAGAATGTTTCCAATTTAGCTTCAGTTGTGTGTCTGATATTTTAAATGAAATATTTGGATTATTCTAGCAGTTTATAATTTAATTATGCTTCGATTTATTATTTTATCCAAAATAGATATTTAACAGAGCTCTTCATGTGTTGAATTTTTTAATTGTTGATGATTCACACTGTATCGGCCACAGAAAACATTTCAGTCAGAAGGACAGAAATAAAATGTCAAACGCAATACTGTTAAGCATTACGAAATATAAAAGTTAAAATTTAAATTTTTGGGTCGGAGTCCAATTCTAAATATTAAGTGGGTCAACAGCAACAAATAGTTTTAGTTTGTGGAACTGCTTGAGTTGCAATAGCGACACACTTCAAAGTTTGTAACTGATATTACGGTAAAACACTAGCACCAAAACCTTCTGCCTAACTTTCATAAAGCTTAGTTGAGACATTTCATGTGCGTACTATCATTAAACTCTAAAAGCAAAACGGATCCGTTTGAACGCAAATAGTCCGGTCATCGGTCTAAGTCTAAACTTTCTCCGGGCTTGTCACACTGACATGTATTTCGAGAATTAGGCCCACTGAAGCCTCATTGTCGTGGGCTTTAAAAAGCAATTTTCTGGTTAAACAATTAGCTTCCCTGCGCTGGTTTCTTACTAGCCTAATGGGTTTTATAGTCACCAGAAGAAAAACTCTGTCGCGGGCTAATGCATTTTTCATTACCTAAAGTATGCTAAGTCTATTCTTCTTGAAACACAAGATCCCTAACTACCTAGCCGTAAGAAGCGCAATGAATGGTTATGCTTTCTTCGGCCAGAATATGGCTGGAGGACTGGCAAACATGAAAGCATTAGCCTTGATTGTATACGTAATAAACTGCAGCCTCGCAAACAGTTTATATAAATGCACTTAAAATTCAATTAAAGAGAGATGAAGCGGTTGTATAAGAACTCCGGCCAGACCACATCTCACTGTTCGTGGCACAGAAATCAATTAGAATTCTAATCAAGAAATTTAATCACGAGCTGCAGATTTATGACCGTTTGTTTAGATTATGGTGGTAAACCGAGGTCAAATGAGGCTGTTCGGCTTTTTTGTAAATGAATATGGCTGGTGGTTTTTATTTTTATTTTGAATAATATTTACATGTAAATCGATAGATTACTCAACATTGCTTTATTCAGCCGAGATCTTTCGTTAAAACCTATTTGGTAATAGCGGTTTTTAAAATATGCCTTGCTAGAACCGTCTTCAATTTTTTAATCAATGATTATTAGTTGGACGTTGATCTACAGCCGTTTGGCTTTAATTGAATTTTGGTTGAATGCTTCTGCTTTTGTCATTACAGTGACAACGCAGTTATTGGTATATGCTGTCATGGTGTAATCAAATATTTAATTATACTGCTGTTGATTTATTAAATATTTGTGCTGTATGATACCTCCATGACGTATGTTGAGCACTGGGGATGCCAAATGTCAAATTGTCATTTGATTGTTGCATATTTGCATTTAAAAAATATATTTCAGTAGATTTTATCGTCTGCTCTTGACAAACGGCAAGCTTTGAATACATTTGCAAATAGTATAGGGCCTACCGTAAGTCCCTGTGGATGGATACTCTGTAGTTTCGCATCCATGCGTGATTATAGTCATTGTTATAATCACATTATTTCTAGTTCTTGTGTGTACTACGTTATCTGCATTTAAAATAAATTTATCAAGATTATTATTTGCAGACGTCCGTTCACTGTTGCTATATAAGAAAAAATATAGTTTTAGGTATTTTGAGTAAATATTAGTATTTCCTAAAGAGATAATTAGCATTTATATTTCTAATTTGGTGCGAGTCTCAATGAAAACTTGAAGACGCCCGCGCTTCTTGAATAGCAGTTTGACCCTGTCCGACTTATGCATCTATTTGACATTATGAAAATATTGAATTTATCGGTACAAATTTAACATTGTAGGTCAAGTTTTGCCGGTCCTACAATTTTCATTGGTGCAACGTTTAGATGTATTGCGTTATGTTTACTCTACAAGTTAATTTAACAAAAAGTTGATCAGAAAATGTAAACCATTACCACGACGCGTCGT
Source organism: Agriotes lineatus (assembly GCA_940337035.1). NCBI lineage: Eukaryota > Metazoa > Arthropoda > Insecta > Coleoptera > Elateridae > Agriotes > Agriotes lineatus. The sequence continues at coordinate 20,516,121 of OW679198.1, read as the reverse complement.
GTTAATTTCTCCAAACACGTATTTCATTAGCCGAACTAATTTTCCATGGACTTCTAAAACTGCGGTTGGGATTTCACTTTTGTAATTCCACATAACCACTTGAATGGTAATAATAGAAATATAATAAATATAATATATATTTTATATCCTCTAAAGAAAAGTGCATCATAGCTTGACCTTTGAGATACATCATTATGGTGCTGTTGCTTTTCTAAATTTTTGTAATAATAATGGTGGGGCACTAACACCCCATGAAGGAGCTGGCCTGCAAGGCGGAAGGTCAGAGCTTCCGTATCCTCGCTCTCACACCCGGCTGTCGCACGTCAAATTCATAACATGTGGTGATGTGGTGAGCATCACGCATTAGACAACCGCAGTATTACCCCTTGTTCTTTCGAACGCAGGTTCCCAATTATTTAAAGCGACTGGGTAGGCCGCCCGCCAGGCATCGATCTGGGATTTGAACTCCAGACTTCCGCGCCGCAGTCCAATGCTCTAACCACCGAGCCACTCTGGCCCTAAATTTTTGTAATACATATATAAAATTTATAAATATTAACAAATTTAGAAAGGCTTTGTGGTGATTTTGTCTTTGTATTTTAGAGTAACGTATATGGGTACTGTGATGTCTATTTATAACTAAATAATATATTTGTAAGGTGGTTTCGAAATGTTTGTCTCCAACGTAGTAGGAAATTCACTGGGAAATAATTTGCTTTTAACTGAAATGAAACGTTATCTCATACTCAGTAAATATTCAGGCCTGTTCTTATATTTTAAATGGACAAATCGAGGTTCTATGCTTGTCGCTGAAAGACATCGAGATGGGTTCGAGATTGATTAAAAAATATAAAATTTTTGAAAACATCGTACGCAGATGCAACCGGCGTTGAGTTCATATGCTTTAAGACAGGATTCTTAATACTAGACAGTGTGCTCCAAAATATCGACAGAAAACTTTGAAGGAGCATTATACGGTTCAAAACAAAAAAAAAGTTGCCATGTACATGGATTCCAAGATACTTACTAAAATACAACGAAATCAGAGTACAGCGAATTTAATTATTAGCCAAACCAATAGAAAATAATAGCATACATAAAATTCAGCACTTTCTATATTAATTTATCAAAATATAAATATCTTTTATTCAACATTCAGTTCTTCAAATATACCATAATTCGTGCATTGCACCGTGTCAATTGATGCAGTATAAACATTCTTTAAATGTAGGGCTACAAGGTATTTCTAAGGTATGTCTCTCAATGTAAAAATTGTGTCCAAAGTTTTTAAAGAACCTGGTAGCTGTTCGACACATTACATGAAAAGCATTGGCGTAACTCGGATTTTTGGTTGGAGATGGCCAGGCCCCCCAACCAACCATCGTCAACACCTATGTATACTTATGAAGACATGAATTTACGTACATAACTTTTCGCATAACATTTTTTTTATTGTTATTTGACGCTGTTATACGAGGGTAGCCCTGTAAATTTCTGCAATCTAATAAAACAAAGTTTTGTAGCCAACATTCGCTTTTTATTATTCTTTCTCAAAATATTCGTCCTGAAACTCGAAACATTTACGCATTCGGTAAAACCAATTTTCAAAACATAAGTAAATTGCACTCTTCTTGAGTCACTCGAGAAACAAGGTTTTTGAAGCTGTCCACAGCATCTTCGGGAGTTCCAAATCGTTTAATAGAAGAAATAGAAAGTAATCGGAACTGTATGGAGGATAACAATTTTAACCCGGAAATCTGTAAAAAATATTTTGTTTGATGTGCGGTATGACTAGAAGGATTGTCACGGTGCTGAACGATCTCACTCCTTGGGCGCCGTAAACCAGCTTTTTGATTAACGTCTAGCAGCTACACTGTTGTGTACTATTCTGCGGTAACAGTACGTTTATTTTCAAACGACAGTTGTGCTAGGTCCTGATTTTGAGAACAAGCAACCAATCATTTTCTTACCACTCTCTGAGATCGCTTCACTTTAACTGGATTAGGATCTGTTGGAAATATCTATTGTGCAGACTGCCTCTTAAATTCGGGTTCAAATGCATATCCCCAGGTTTCGTTACCAGTTATGATGTAAATTGCTTTCATCATATTTCTTATACCATTCCACATACTGTCTTTCTGTTAAACTGTGTGGTTTTCTTACACCCAAATGATTATGTAAAATCTTGTTTATTGCAGTCATGCCAATGTCCAAGATGTTTTTAATAATTATATATATATATATATGACTCGATTGTCCTACTGAATCATTCTTCGCACAGCGTCTATGTTCCTATCGGTAACTTCTGAAATTGGTCCTCCTTCGCAGAAATTGTCGCTGACTGAAACTCGTTCAAATTTAAATTCATTGAACCAGCAACAAACGCTTGGTCACCAAGAGCAGCACGCAGTCATCCACAACGTTCTTTCGGAAATAGGGAACTTTTAAAGTAATAGTAAATCATGGCTGCAGAACACTGATTTCAAAATTAACTGTATAGTAACTGTTGCCATTATCACAACTAAATTTGAACTGTTAAACTAGAAAACAACAAACATTTGTTGAATGACAAGTTTGGTTTCCATGGTACAATTGATCTATTGGTTTGCAGAAATTATGGGTGAGTAGCAATACTAAATGTCTAAGAAGAATCTCAATAAATTATTTCTCGGTTAATAAACAACATAACAAATTTATAGATTACCTCTTCCAACTCAATAAGATTGACGGTAAAAGATATTATTCCAGGAGATATGGTTTATTTGGGGAAACATCACTTGGTTTCCATTTACACGTTTTTGAGCTACAATTTTATTTTTTTTCTCCGTATCGTCGAAGCAAATACTTTCTTGAAAATATCAATATCCTCTTAATTGTTGTTGTGATTTCTCTTTGTTCTATCTTGGGCCAGCAACTGTGGAAATTCAAACACCACAAAATTTTCTTTGCTATATAAAACATTATTAAACATAAAATTTTGGATCGTACTTTTCAAAGCTATAAACTCAACTCTGTAGGTAATGTAAATATCCAAATAGTAAGTCACCGTAAGTCTGAACTGAATGAACCTATAATAGGTAGCTAGCTGTATGTGCCCATGGAGTAGTTAGCGATGCACTCAAGTTTTCAGCTCATTTACTTACCCGGATATGAAATAATTGTATTTTATCTGTGCACAAAAATTGAGAGAAACTAACAAAAATGTAAGAACATGTGGGGGTCGATAACCAACCCGTTAGTTTAAATGGGTTAGTAAAAAATGCAAATTTTAAAATTTATTTAACTTCAATTTTTTCTGGGGAGGGCAACCAGGGGAATGAAGCAAGGCTTGAACATCCGTGTAGATGAGTCGAAGAGCCATACATTTCTTCGCCGATGCAAAATCCTCATAGACACGATAGCAGTTATTACTCTCGATGGCAGACAATTTTCACCTCCGACGAATAGACAAGTCAGAGCGCCCATAAATTCTTTATCGCAATAGGACAGAATAAATATAAACGCGATCGGGAGCAAGAAACGTGGCATTCTCTACTCTGCATTCTTTACGTGGTCGTTCATCGAGGCCTGTCCTGATGCCCGACATTTTTTATTGTTAGCACGCCAGTTATTATCTAAATTCTGTTTATGGAAACTATTTCTGAAAATGTTTGTCAACATTTTTGCAGTAGAACATGGGTTTTAGCAAGGCGGTCTATATTGTTCCAGGCCATGACACTGGCTCGGTTGCCAGATTGTGTGGTAGGTCATTCCAAGACAAACTAAGTTTTGTTTGTTTGAAATATATTTGAGATTAAAAACTATTTTGACAAGGCAGTTCATATAAGTTCCAAAAATGCCTTTGAAGTGTTACGTACCAGACTGCAAATCAACTTACGCTTCATCAGTTGCTCCATATGTTACGTGTTCAAGTCTCCATCTAATAGAATGGTGATACAAAGATGGAAAGACATTTTGCATTTAGAACACTGGCGGATTGGAAAAGCTAGTGTTGTGTGTGAAAAGCACTTTAAAAGAGCAGATATAAAGGGTAATAAGATGAAGATACTTGTTTTGACTGCAATATCACTAGCTTCCAGGCAAGTTATTTTGAAGAAATTACTGTTTTAGATGAAGTAAAAATTAGTAACAATTTACTTGCAATGGAAAATGAGGTACCTACCCATTAGGAATTGTTTTTAAATCGAATATTGCGCAGAAGTGACGCCCTGCGATGTAAATAGCAGTGATTTTATAATTTTTTTTTCAACTGGCATGCATCACACTGACAGGGATAGTGCATTGACAGATTGCTCATTTAGTGACTCAAACTAGTAATTTTTGTTAAAGGTTGGTGCAGCCATGTTACCAGATTGTGGTAGGCCATTCCAAAGGTCACTTTATAGGCCCAGTGTCATGGCCTGGAACAATATAGACCGCCTTGGTTTTAGTCGTTACGGTACACGAAAGGTTTTAATAAAATGGTCATGTATGATGCTTACGTTTATAAATGACTGGCATTTGAACTTTGCGTATATTTATTATTATTTTAGTCTCGAAAAATATCTAAATGTGATACCATCACACCAGTGGAACACTTTTGATAAGTAATTGTAACGATACACTGCTGTAACATTTATACCGTGTGTGTAAGCTTAGTTCAATATATTTTCTAATTAAATTTTTAGTCCATTTACAAATGTATTAAGTGTTAGTTGTACCTCAGTAAAGAAGCGTTTGCAAGAACTTCTCTCATTTGAGTGCATACAATATACACTCAGTATTTGGTAGCGATTATTTGGGCAACCTGCATACAGGTTTATTCGGGGAAATTCAGAATATTCAAAAAATGTGCTCACTGGGCTACAATAGACAAGAGAATCTATAAACATAAGTCGTTAGTCATTAATCGCTAAGAAGATATGTCTTTCTATAATGAGAAACACATGTCAGTTCACAGCGCATATTATTTAATTATATTTTAAGATTGACAATGGTATGTGCATTGAAGTTAATCTATAGTAATCAATAGCCACACTATGAGTGAAAATAATTTTCATACTCGATTACTATAATCATATCGTGCTATATGATTAACAATATGTTAAATGGAACTCTTATTTTGAATATGGTCTCTCCTGTGAAAATAATTTTCACAAAATCATTCATTTTAGAAGATTCATTTGGATATACGAGATAAAACACATCTTTTCAGCATCATGGGGCCACTCACCATTTTAACCAGGAAGTACGAAATCTTCTGTATAACTCTTTCAATATTGTTAGATAAATATATAATCGAACGGAACTACTATAGATTATCGTGTATGGGGATGGTTAAGTTCTTAAGTGTCTCAAATGAAAGTACAAACAAGTTTTGCATGAATTCCAAATGCCATAGCTTAAATTTAATCACTAGAAATGAATATGCCTTGCAGAACTGCAGAGGCCTCGAACGCACGCGGTAGGAAATCTCACTTCACGACAAACTATTACCAAATATGGTCAAGATTATAAAACCCTCACAGATACAATGACTTCGTTGGCGCTATTCCTGACCACCCGGGTAGATAAGACAAGAAGCCTTAAATCCCTTCGCTGGCACAAAACCTTTGAAGACACAATAACCAATAGCACGATGGAACATAGGGATTCCAACCCATCCGGAAGAGAAATTGGGGGGGGGGGGGGTCATAAATCCTTCGCTGACGCAATAGGACTGAAGTAAATATGAACACGCCTCCCACCGAGCTCTAACTTGACGCCCGAGCTTTTACTGTTTGCACGCCTGTTAATAATCGCGCAAACTATATAACTGTGCTTTTATTTGTGCATTGATTTGTATATTCCAAAAGTCATTAAATTTTATTAAAGTATTATTTAGATTTACTTGAGTGTAGCCATCAACCAAACTACTACTATTGAGTTGCTTCCAAATAGCTCTGTATTTATTATTAAACCCCAAATTATTTTAACGGTTTAGTAGTGGCCCTATGTTTATAGGAAATCTCTTCTTTATTTTAATTTCTTTGAAATATTGTGGTTGCAAATTATAGAGTAAAATTATATAACAGAGGCTTGTATGTGGTAAAGAAATTTATACGTTGTGATGAGTTGGAAATATGTTCAACTATCTTTCGTCCATGAACAATAATTGATAAACCACCCACCACAAAAGTTTGGAAAAGGGATTGGATAACTAAACCAATTAACATTTGTAACAGCTACAGTAACTTTTCACAGATAAAACTAATTGATACCCAGTTCGTTCAGTGTATATTTCTATGTTTGGCAGGACGGAATATTTATGACCAGGAAGGTCTAAGTCATTTCCGACGTCCTGATTAATCAGCGTAATTGAAACCAAACCCACACCTTCGCATAAAAAGTGACAGGCAGTTTAGGAAACAAAATTAAATAAAGCGCACGAATTCCGGACTGCTGCACTTCACCTTGCACATCCATTAGTTTCGCGGCACAAAAATACAATTCATGGCTGCCGTGGTGTTTGCAGAGGTTGAAGGTTAAGATGAATTATGGAAGGCCCGAAGGGTCATCGAAACGGTACTCCATGGCAACCTGAACTATCCCGTAGTAAGACTATAACAATTTCCGACAAGGTGATGAGTGGACACTCCTATGCCCATCGCGAAGACCCGCACCGAGAGTTATTACCGGCTTTTATGGTGTTGAGCACTTAGTCTGCAGTATTGTTGACTTTTCAAGTCATGTTAATTATATTCCATAAACGCTGGGAATGTAAGCTGGTTTATTGCCCGCCATGAGATTTATGCTCGTCTAGAAATAAAATTATCACTCGCATGCACCAAGAGCTTCTGATTTGGCTAAGCGGCGCAAGAAATACATGTGAGATTAAAAGTTCAAAAAGAAATAAATGTCGTTTGTCATCTCCAAAGTTATGTATTCAAATTTGGAACCTTTCATCTGAGTACAGTTATGGGAACCGCTACAACGGGCTATTTAAATATAAATTCAAATTCGAAAAGCATTTTGTGAAGGTGTGGTAAAATAGGCCATGCTAATTTAATATTGAATAAACAATATTGGTGTTCCTGTCTACAATACCAATTCCAATAAGTAAAAAATGTTTCTCGACAATACTGTTAATTATTTTTTTAAAATATGTTCAGTATTGTTTTGATGGAGAGCCACCTGGCTTATAGCCTTCCACATCTGAAATTACAACGTATCAATCTAGAACTCTAAGCTGGAGTAATAAAATATTTTATGTTAACAAAACAGCTCTATACTGCTCCAATGAAAAACACATAAATTCACAATGATGGTGCACAGCGATTAACTTCCATATAACTTAAATTCCTATAACTGTATGTAGGATTTAACAGGAAATATGTTGGAAACAGTTTAATATGTCATATTTACATTATTTTGAACTGTATATCATGTGCTAATTTCCCAAGCAAATATTAATATATACAGCAACTTAGTAATACTAAGGTATTTATTTCAAGTATCTTCGGAAATACAGCTACATGAAGTTGATTGACCTGAAACAACTATCGCTTTATAAGACTTTTTAATCCCAAAATGTAGGTACATTTACATAATATTTTAAAAATGAATGTTTGCCTTAAGAGTGTCTATTTTTGTTAATCTGCTAAGACTGTCAGATGATACTAGAATATCTGTCTTGGAGTAGTGGAGTAGTATATCATGTAAATGGTTTAGAAAAGTTGTAAACGTATGAATATTTATTATGCACTTAGCATCAGAAAACTGTTGTGGTAAACCATAATAGACACTGCAGAAGGAAGTTTCTGCAGATTGTTTTATGGGAGTACATTTCGGAAAACAATGTGATGGTTGACAAAAATGAAAACTGACGTAGTTTAAAGAAAATAGCGATAGCAAAAAACGTAGTCAGACAAGAAGGATATAGTCGGGAAGTTAAATATTGATGTATCCAAATACAAGATAGTACATGTACTGGAGCTGACATTTGTTGGTACGAAGACTGTTTCGTTAATTGTTATTTGTAAGAAAACACGATGTTTTAACTGTCATATTTGCGTCAAGAAATCTCTTACCACGCATACTTTTCTTAGTCTTTGGAAACAAAAATAAATCGCTAGGGTAAATCCTGGACTGTATTATCATATTGTAATAAATGCCACACAAATCGGACTTACGGCGAGTACTATACAATTTGTCAAAAACTTGAAGAAGGTAAACTTCTCTGTGCAAGTCAAGAGTTTTATGATTGTCAAGAAGAACTGGACCACTGCGTCTGAAGAAAGTAGCATTTTGTTTGATTGTACTTTTAGGCGAATAACTATTGTTTACATCGCCTCATTTTTCGAAACCCAAACGCATGATGGTTTCTTACGAGTGTACGATTGGTGTTCTCTTTTCAAAGGAGGTGAAATGTCAAAAATTTCTCGAATTATTAAAACAATTTAATCAGAGATAGTATTTTTTCTCCAATATCACCCCATCATGAAAATTACCGAACTTGTTTGCAGACGATTCAAGGAAAACCACAGAAAACAAACCAATGGAACCAGAACTACATCCGGTGGCAGACTGAGTCAGAACAGTGTTGACTCGCGACATCTACCGGCGCCACTACTTTCTATTGTTTTTGGTATCCTCTAAGTCTAAGTGAAGTAGAAAACACATGCTCAGAAGAGGCTGCCTAAAAACAGATATGGTAACATAACCATTCTGATAAAGAGCACAGAAGCAGAAAGATGGAACATTGAAGCGATGATAGATTATGGGTGAATAATACGCAGTATGAATTAAACAAAGCCTAGGAAATGGGGATGTCAAAAACAATTTATCAAATTTAAAATAATAAATCATGAATAAGGCGAGAAGCTTGCAACGAAGATCGCATTACTATCTTTGCAGGGCGTAAAACATTTTAATTAAGTGGAAAAACAATTTTGTAGTTAATTTTATATCAATTTTGCAAGTCTACTTTGCCGATTTAGGAGAGAAATTAAGTTTACTCACCAATTCATTCACAATTAATTTAACTAAGTTGTAATTAAGATCGACTTATCCCTTATAGAAAGTGTATATTTTTTATTCTATAAGAACTAGAAAAATGGTTATGGTAACAGCATAAAACCAAAAAGATAATATAAAGGTTTTGTTATTTAAAAACTAACATATAACTAACACTGCGATGTAGATCAATAGATATAATATGCAAAGTACACAACTGATAACTTAGTCGTAGCCACAATTAAACAAACATTTCCTTTAGAAATAGATGTTAAGTTGAATATAGATACAGCTGATTTAAGAGTGATCTTTGATTTAATCAAATCAAAGAAACCTAATTTGTCTCGATTGAAATGTCGCAACATATGCCTGAAGTACGCGAGGTTTCTGCTCAGACTGTGGTGATGATCTACTTACTTTTCTATATCCTTTTCATGATGTCTTTATGGCGAACATACTCCATCTAACTGATTTTCAGTATGGCAAGGTAGTACTACACCTCCAACGTTTCAACCCCTTTCAGCATAGCTTCTGTAAGGGTATATGTCTATGTGTCATACAGAAGAACTGAGAAGACGTAACAATGTGAAGAATGCTGTTATGATATTCTAAATTTGTAAAACAACCGTGGTGGGTTTATATCCTGTCCACGTGCTAAGTGCAGGTTGGGCACGCTTTGGGGGTCAACGACTGAAATTGTATTGAAGAGATTTGTAACAATTGCAGAAAACAACAGTGTAGGGTCCGTTTGACGTTCTCACGTAAACATTAGTCAGCTACGAGGGGTACCTAGTTATCCCAAAATCGGTTTAGTGGCGAACCAGCTATTACTTATTATGTTTTAACGAACTCCAGATTTGACTAAACTCGCCCCAATTTTCGCCTGAATCTGTGTGTGACGTCTTCGTAAAGTTACCGTTGTTTTTCCTGAACAAGACGTCACTACCGGACGCTTCCCCAAGGGAAATTCCACATGTCTAGGTGCTTGAGACAGGATTAGTTATAGGTTAGCCTTGTATTGGCTTGCTACTTAAGATAGTCTTAATCTCGTAGTTACCCCGTAATAATAGTATTAGGATCTGACTTTTGGAAACTTCCAGCGTGGGGTGCCAGTTTTCTCCAACCATAGACTCGAAGTATGTTACTTAACGTCGTAAGGTCAACCGTAGTTTATGGTTGTGAATTGTAGGTGTTGAATAAAGACACTTAATATAAATTGGCGTGATCGGAAATAAAAATATTTCGAAGAAGAAGCTCAAATATAAAGGTGGCTAAGAACTAGGACATATGGAGAGACTCAGGGCCGGCATCTTTGTGTTTTCTCGTGTGTTGCTCTTACTTCTAAAGACAATAAATATCAGAAATGTCCAAATGATTGGAAGAAATATTGTTTTGATTCATGTCAAATAGTCCTAAACGCTTAATTTAAATTTAATACAAATTTTCAGAACAACATACGGTTTTAACAGATTAATTTTTAGTGAACGTGTATATTATCTTAAAAAGAATTTCATTAAAAGAATTCACAACTGTAGATGTCAACTATTTAATGGCTCCTTAGTGCCAGCCTTTTAAATTATCAAAATAAAAGTAGTAGTTTGTGGTAGTGACAAACCATACTGGTGACTTAGCAATTTATTAGCACTGCGTTAGAGGTGTCTCAATTTCGAATGGTCTAGCATGGTCCTTGGGAAAAGTATTCACAGTAGGTGATGTTTAGTTGTGTGAAACTGACCTGAGAGAATGTCAGGTATGTACTTTTAAATTAGGTTATAATTTTTGACGTTTTTAGCTATAAGCGTATTTGTCAAACCTCAAAAATTATAACCTAATTTAAAATTATATACCTGGCAATTATTGGTCAGGTTAGTTTCACACAACTAAACATGACCTACTGGAGATACTTTTCCCGAAGATCATGAGAAACTGCAAGATCTATACTAAGGTGTTTTTCCACGATCGGGAGTAGAAATCAGTTTTTACGTTACAAGTATTGTGAAATATCCCTTGGGATTAAAAGTGACACTTTAATTCCTCAAAGTAACGCCTAAAATAGGTCATTTATTCTCAGGAGTGCAAAAATTACATGCGGTATATTTTAATATTGATACTTAAATCTACATAAAAAGTAAAAACATTAGTACCTATACTTCAAAAATTGCAAATTGAGAAGCTTGTATAGAAAATTTTGAAATCCATTCATTTATAACAGGTTTAAGGGCTAAAGATTTAGATATGAAAGCAGACTGTAGAAGTGTTGTAATACCAGCTAAAGAAAAATGCTTCACCTCTCCGGCATGATGTCGCCACAGGTAGGTCGACCGTCAGTTAAATCGCATAGGCGCAGAGTGTTTATAGTGCTCCTGTTTAATTAATTTTACCACAACAATCAAAGTAGTAGTTGTAGAATTACTTATAATTTTCGCTATCCGTTCCCGGCTGTAATATTGACACTCGATAAAATAAACTAAATAGCCCTCTCCTACAAAAAAACATGTAAAACCTCAAAATGTTGTTATGAACATTGAAAATTATTCTTCAAAATGCCCAAGTAATTTATTGAATATAACATAAATAATATTAAATGTACTACAGCATTATGTAGACGCAAGTCCCCACAGCTTAAATTTTTGATTAAACTGTAATTATCTTCTACCGCTGTTTCCAAAGATTTATTATTACAAGAAGTACCTACCCTATCGACGATTGTAAAGTTATTGCCTTCACACCCACTTATTCATATAACCAAAATATCTATCTACAGACACTTGAACAAATATGGTACATAATTACAACACACTAAATTTACCTACTTTATTCACCGGCAAGGGTTTTGAAACCCAACAACTGTCCATTACGATGATAATGCAATGATCTGTGACGGTAATTTGCGTGTTTATTTGTGCAAAACTGGCGGTAAATAACTTACACGCACAGAACCAAACTAAGTGACTTGTCTATTAAAACAAGCTCAACTACAATCAATAATTTAAACCAACGTGCAGCTATAAACTGTAAACATGCTTACGTCGCGGGCATTAACTACCTATTTTAGCCTACATCATAATCCCGTGACGTCAGAGAGCTGAGGCCCTGTTTTTAGCTGGTAGTGAACGCTGTCACTTATTTATTTTGTCTGTTCTCGTCCGAGGTCCGGTGTGCTGCTCGTATTGTTTCGTGTGTCGCTCGAGCTCACAAGCAACACAACTGATGCCGGGCCTGGAGAGACTGGTAAGAAGTTAACAAACCAATCTTCCGTGGAGGACTAATAGAACCAAGAAGGGAAGGAAGTTCAAACAAAACAAAAAACTCGACGTAAGAATGGACGATCTGCACCCCCATTGGAGCATACGAATGAAGAGTAGAAACAGGAAATAAGTAAGAATTGAGAACGATTGTTTTCAAATGGCTACAGCTGTACGTTATATGGACATAACTTTAATCTTCTCACTATGGCAGTCGACACGTAGGTTCTTCTAATTGAAAGCATTACCGTTATTAGTCTTCAGTTTCGTTGTGAAGACTGCAATTTTTGACGAGCTTGAAACCTGATGCAATAGATTCTTATATCATCCTTGCGGAATGGAAGATTTGCAGTGCTCTAAATCCGATGTGGGAAACGACGAGTTCCAATCGAGACAAATTTGGACCCCGTTTTCGTTTACGGCAAACGTTACGGTTTCTGACATTAAGCTGTGACAACACGTAACGGTTACTTAAGGAACAGTTTTATATTCTGTAAAGCACATAATTATCCCAAAACCCGGCTATAAATAATGCGGTGGGCAAAACGAAATTATACTGTTATTACGTAAAGCGTAATTGCGGCTTTCAAGGCTCGTTTTCTGTGCAGCAGAAGTCGCGTAAAAGCTGCAGTTTACTTGCAAATTAAACGCTGTTTAAGGAAATGCGAGAGGGAGAGGGAGACATTGATTTGGGTAGCAAGAGTTCAAGGATTGTCGTTTGCGATGTGTCAAGTCGCCGCCGTTATGAAAATTTCGATTTAATGACGAGGAAGTTGCTGAAACACAATTTCGCCAGTGCGTTTTAATGTGAAGGTCAATGCGTTTACTGAATGTCACTAAGCAAAATGAAAGCTGCGTTAAGACTGTGAGTGAGTCATGCGCTATGAGTAATGAGTAATGACCTGCTTTTATGCACAGAAACTGAAGCGTTTCGTAACGTTATTTTTCTATAACATCGGTTTGCATTGGTGGTTTGGAAACGAGGCAATTGTTTATTTATTTGGGGGCCGAAGAAATGAAGAACTGCGAATCGACCTCGTACCCGAAATGAGAGCTACTACTCATTTATTTGTTCGATTACATCAGAAACCGTTCAGAGTGTAATATTTTTTACAACTGTAAATTTTGAAATACGTTGTTTACCAGTGCATATCTTACAAGCTGCACTGAGCGTTATACCGTGTGTCCACAGGAGTACGCACCATAGATATAAGATAATGCTAATAGAATATAAATATCAACCAGTGCTATGACCACCGTTCTTTTTCTTGTACCATTTATAACAATATTGTTTCATATAGTGGCGGGTAGAAGCCAGAAAACAACGTTTTAGCGTGCCGGAGATCACAGCATTAGCCGATCTTTCTATTCTATTTGGTTATCCCTATGGTGCGTCCTCCTGTGGACACACGGTATACACAAGGACGTAGCATTATTTGTACATATGACTGCAATATAACCTTTTCATACATTTTACTCTTTAATAACTGCAACGATGTTTTTTTCATATTTACAGTAAATTTTAAGTACTAAAAACATGGCTACACAATGTTCTTATTTGTAATAATTTTAGTTGCAACATAACGAAAAAATATCCTGCAAAAAGTAGAACATTTTATTAAAATTAGAAACGAGACTGTTTAAGGACGGCAAATAATATTTTAAGCGGAATTGCTGTTACACGAACATGGTAATAAAACTAAAATTTTGTTCCAGGAAGTTAGTTCTACTGCGAAATTCAAGAAGTGACTAATCGGCATCTTCGGAGAAAGTAGTAAGTAAAATGGAAATTTCAATAGGCGTTAGCACTTTCTAACCAAATTTAGCGTTCCCGTAAATAGAAACAAATTTCTAAAATAATATAAATTTTGAGTCATCTTTGCCGGCCTTTTTGATAAACAACATATACATAATAAAACTACTGCCACTATTCACGACTTCACGATTCGATAAGATCCATGATCAACAGCATTACTAAAACCAATTCCTTCTTGTAAATTAATAGGTACCTAATATTTATTATAGAGTAAATTTCGATACAATTTTTAAATTGGAACTGAATTTGACAACGTACACAATTTTCCCCTACTCTGTTACAAGATGGAAGCTTCAACTGAACCATTTTTACCTCGTTGCTTCACTCACACGTAGATAAACTAAAGAACTAACTGAGTAAATTAACGAAAAGAATATATATTTCAAACGTATACAAAGCTGCTGTTCATTGTCTAGTTCCTTTGAAATTTGGTCAGCTTTTACCTGCTTGGTTTCGCAGACAATGAGTAGTCCAGGATATCAACATTATTCCAGGGATTACGATATCTGTAAGTTGTTTACACCACACAATCATCCTATAGGACCATACCAGATTTAGAATTTACTAAATATGTAGAAATTAGGGTAATTTGAGGAACTCTACTCATCTGTTCTCCACTGAAATTTACGATAAAAGTACAAATCTTTACAATATCTTATTTTTCTTCAGATAAGTGCATACATGTAATTTTATACTAATATAAATATAAAGAAAACCTATTTTAGTTTTTAAATAAAAGATTAAGCTTTGAAAAAGCCAACACTTCGATTTAATGTCGAGATTTTAAGATGTTCACGTTTCGGTAACAAAGTTGATTGCTAATATTTAATATTGTTTAAAATGCACACTTGGTTTTTATTTTCGAAACATTGATTTTAGTTGTGGGAAAACAGGGTTAATGTTTCGACAATGAAACTTTAGCTTGACTCTCACCACAAGGAAGTTGAAACATGGAGAATGAAGCAGTAGATTTGAAATTCTAAAAAGGTATCGATTTTGCATTTAAATCTTGGGTTTTATTTTTTCAGATTTGACCACACTTTCGAATATCTGTAATCTTAAATTTTATTGTGGTAAAAATAAAACAAGAGAATTGCAAATTTAACAATTCTGGATTCTAGACTTCATTTTTTTAAGCCTTAGCCATTTCTGATTTTGGATTTTTAAATAATTTAACAATGCTGACTTTATTATTAAGTAAAATCGAAGTCTTCTTGGCTCCTGGTGAAGCATAGGACGTCATAAGACGTTTGTGTGGCAATGATAATAGCAACAGGGTTGCTATTTTCGTCCCTTATTCTTTATAGTTGGGTGGATTGAGTGGGTTAACCTTGTTTTTTTTTCAGTACATATAGTGGCTACCAATTCTCTCCATTTCCTTGTATTTTGCCTTGTATTTCACCTTGTTTCAGTTTGGTTTCGTGTTATTCTTCTTTCACACTTTTTTCATATTCCCAGTGAACGCTTCTGTATTTGTCTTGCTCATAGTATTGCCTATCCACTTCCAATTTCTTTCTTTAATGGTTTTTTCAATTAGTACTTGGTTTGTACTTTGCCATAATTTTCTTGTTGCTTTTTTGTTGGACCAATAAATCTTCAGAATCTTTCTTAAGCTCTCGTTAAAAAAGTTTGAAGTTGTTTCACTTATCACGATCTACTGCCATATAAGATCACACTTTTCACCTTCATATTAAAAGGACCTTTGTGTTTCAAGTTAATTCATTTGAAGATGATACCTTTTTAAAATTGTTGAAAGCGTCTTGTGCTCTACCAATTCTTCTGTTTATGTTGTTTTGGCAACCTTCTGTGTTCTCAATTACACTTTCTAGATAGATGATTTGGCTAACATTTTGAATTGTTTCCCATCTACGATTTCCCTGGGTTCTATCGTTTTAATTTCTAGAGTTTTTGTTTTTGTTTCGTTTATTTTTAGTCCTACGCCTTATGCAGTCTTTTTAGGTTGATGATTTTATCTTGCACGTCTGATCATATTTCAGTTATCAAACAGGCGTCATCGGCAAACTCTAGGTCTTCCAGGGCTTGTCCATATCCTTGGGTTTACCCTTTTCTGTTATCTGATGTCCGTTTCATTATACAGTTCATTATTAGTAAGAAAAGTATATGTGATATAGTACAACCCTGTCTCACTACCATTTCTATACTAAAATTTTCGGTTTTGTTTTCACAATATTCTAGATTCACTTTGTAGTTTTCGTATAATTTTATGGTTCTCATTATTTTACTAGCTATTCCGTATTTTGCTAGAATTTACCACCACATTTCTCTGAGAACTTTATCGAATGCTTCCTCAAAGTCCAAATCCCTTTTGCCGTTCCATACACTCCATAATTATTCTTAAAGAACAGATATAGTCTTGACATGATAAAATCGAAACATTAATTTAGTAAAAGTCAAACTTTCAAGAATAAAGTAGTATCATCGAAGTTTTTTTCTCAAACTACAAATATTTTTAATATTTTAGAAGCAAATTAAAAAAATCGATTTTATATCAAGGAATAATTCAAAGCTTTGAAAATATAATTTATGGTTACAGAAGAAAGGCCAAGTTCCATTTTCTTTAAATGTTTAATATAAATCTGGAATGTTCCACCTTTATGGAGTTAATTATTCTAGAAAACTAGAAGACACACTTTTATAAAAGTTAGCAGTTCATTCTCAAATCTTCGAATTTATTCTCGAAGCTTTAGCATTATTCTCGTGAAAATAAAACAAATTAATCTGAAATTTTACAAGTTCGTTATTGTGAAAATGAAATCAATATCTAGTCGTCTGTGAAGTATATTTTCTCATTGCCACGGCGTTATTCTAAGTTTAGTCTTTTTGTAACTTGAAAGTCCCAGATTATATTATAAAATGAAAAAAATCTTAAACAATGAGGAACTAATCAATATCAATTCTTACATAATACGTTATCAGACATATCAAAGAACGCTCTGGACTGCACCGTACAAATCTAGGAGCAACATTTCCAGTCAAAGACTTCCTTATGACGTCATAATTACGCTGCCTTCTTCAATAAAACTAGCTGCGATCACCTTACCTCTTTAATTTTCGAATGTATCCTTGTAAAGTGCGCACTAATACGTCCGTAAATAAAGCTTCGGCCAGTCGTTAGAGGTGAACGGAAGAGTCGATGGCAGAAGTAAAAGTTGGCTCAGAACTGTTACTGATTTGACGGAGATTAGCACGTTGACTTGTGTTCTGATTTGTTGCGGATTAAAATTTACCCGTTGACAAGTTAATAGACAAGCTAGTGAACGGGATAAGTGTCCTGGTCGGTTCTTGCATGCATAATTAATTGTTCCTCCAAACGGTAAAATCCATTTTCGGTAACGTTTTCGGTAAAAGTTTAGTGATCCCGATGAGTTTCCGTGCGTAGCCGAAACGTGAATACTTGAATTCCGTAGCCTCGAGGATAAGGAAGTGTGAGACAGGTAATGCATTAATTGCAAATTTAGATGGGCAAGTACTTAGTTAAATTTGGATTTTGATGCTGCAAATATTACCTAGACAGCAATAAACCTAAGAAAGGTCAATGTTGAAACTAGCTATATCCTTGAACTGCCACTAGATAACAGAATCAGTGATCTGTGAACCAGCGTTAATACGATTTGCTGATCGGTATTGACAAGTAAATTAGGTATAATTTAGACTTTCTGCATACCTGTGCTGGTTTGTATATTAATTTCTAGATGTCTCACTATAATTGATTAAAGTGCCATTAAGAATACCGAGTTTCCATTGTACAATTATACAAAAAACGAGGTAAAGATGCAACCACAGGAATTCAGAGGTTTCTTCGGCGTGTAATAATTATTATTGCAGTAATGCATAAAATTATTATTTTTGAAAAGAACATGGTAGAAGACCTTTCCAACTATTAAATGCATGGTTCGCTTCTTACTACATCCAATGGAGATGTAATCATTGATGTAATTGCAGAGAAAAGGATGTTTGAACACGTAAAAGTATATACGCATATGTGCATTCAACAAAAATTTGATTCTACTCTATACTGAATAAAGTACAAATTCGATTAAAATCTGTAAGTGAATGTTTTGGTAATATGTTGTTTGTTTGAATAAATTTTAATATTTTAAGGTCGTTAAAAAATTAGAAACGGAGTAATTGGATCTGAAAAATGGGTTTATCCCAATCGCACAATTGCAACACTTTGTGGAATGACACTTTCAAGAATGACCGAGAAAGTAGTATAGAGATAGTTTTATTATCGAATAAGAAAATATCATCTGGAACAAGTTATACATATTTATTAACATAAGGACATGCCTTCCAGTGTTGTACAAAATTAAAAGTCCTAATAACGTTGAAAAGGTGGCAAGTTTCTGAAGTCTACCTTGTGACATCCTTGTATCTCAACATCGAATTAAAAATAACATTCTTTCAGCATTTTCTTTGGCGAAGCAAAGATGCGGGGTGGTAATTCTAGACTTTGGGTCCCTGCACAGATGTAGTCATGTGGGGTCGTGCATTGTCTTTCAAGGGGCCACCATTTGTCATTTATAGCGGTGGTTAGTCTCTCAGTCATTTCAACGTTTCAAATAAACATTCACTCTTACAGTCAACACTTGGTTCTTTAATATTCAATAACATTATCATTACACATGCATTTGTTGAGATGCAAACTCTTCCGCTGCTATGTTTTAATAGAGAATGTGTGATAAAAACTACCTTCTAATGTGACACAGTAATAATGGACTTACGAAACTTCACATGTGAAACCCTTACAAAATAATAAACCACACAATCAAATTTGTTCGGTGTCTATGATTGACAATCATAACACACTAGATATAAACGTGTTTTCAAATGTTATACTAGAACTGGAACTATTTGCATCTAATAAATTTAGCGTATTTGTAGCAGTAATGCTGTTTTATTCTCTTTTTTGCCGAAGGGGAGAATATTTCAATCTCTAATTTCCTAAACGTCTCTCCTGCTTAAGAAATTCTCATCTAATGGGCAATTAAACGCTGAAATTCACCACTTATCGGAGAACTACAAATCCCATTGCAGGCTCCTAGAAACACTTAACAGCCGCTTCGGAATAATAATAGCGTTTATCCCACGTACGGGGCTTTTTATAATTGAAGTCGGGACGAGGTCCATAAATCTGTGACGAGTCGCGGCTGGCTTTGATTAAGGATGTCAAACTGGTCTAGTCTTCAAGCAGACAACTCGCTCGCATCCCATTGAACTACTCGGTCAGGAGTCTGTCCCGTTAGTCTGTTTGATGTGAAAGATAAAAAGTCCGGTAATTAGTGAAAGAACCGTGAACCCAATAACCGCAAATGAAAACAAGTTTACGTTTCGCCCGCTTGCTGCCCAGTCGATTCGGATTTAATTAATATTTTTGGTTTTCCTCGTTTAGAAATTGCCATAAAAACCTCGAAATGCACGAAATGTAAAAGAACTGGTTACGCTTCGAGCTTTTGCTTTTTGGGTCGTTCTAATTCGACTGATGTTGGAATTAACACTCTTGTTGTGACTAAAGAACGTCTTAATTGGGAATTTCATAGTTTATTGTAATTATCGAAACTGTAAAATTGTAATTAGTTACTAATTAACTTCTACTACTGGACTGGTAAGAAGTAAGCAGGCATTGCACACCATTTAATTTTATTCTTCATGGAGTCAAAAACAAATTTTAAGAGCGCCATTAGCAGCTGTTTATTTTAAGAAATAGTGGTCAAGTTTATACCGAGTGATTATAAATGATTGTAGGTCTAGAGTACGTTGGAAATTCCCGTCTGTTTGTTTTTGCCGCTTTATCGTATGTGTGTATGATATGAAATGTCCACTGTAAGATCTGGCTAGATCACTTTGAAGTTAAACAGAGAAAAGTCAATAGAACTATCACGTATTCAGAATGCACTTTATACCAGGTATACTTACTAGTCCAACAAGAGCAAAATATATATAAATTTTTCAAGCAGTACCATAAATTTAGAGAATTTTCAAAATGCTTAAAGGGCACATAGATAGTTTTAAAAACAAACGGGTGTAAATGAACTATTGCTCAAAAAATTAAAACTTTGAAAGTATCCCCCTGAATGTTGTTTATAAACATGAAAACTGTTTTTATATTACTTAAAACAATCTCAACATAGGCAATATCCCAGCCAATGTCGTTACCAAATAATAAATCTGATTCAATAATTGTGTCATCTATTTTTTTCTAACATTATATTAGTATCTGAAGATGAATTAATATCAATATTGGAGTTTAAAGTATTTTTCCACGCTTCTATGTGTTTTGACAATTGGGTTTCTTGTAGACCTGTCTTAATCATACGTTTAGTATGATCTAACCATCGCGTCGGAGATCTACCTCTAGACCGACGGCCTTCTACCCTTCTTCTACATCTCTACTTTTTTAAAAGCTTCTTCGTCAGCATAAAGCTCTTTCTCTTGTTCAATACTTTTATCAGTTTTTTTTGGCCCATTTACTAATCAGATGTCATCAATATCATCTGGATTAGTTTACGTATCAGGTGAAATATTTTTAAAGGAATTGAGTTTCGGTAGGGTTTTCCATTTTATACTAAAATGTTTAGCCAATAATAGCGACACGTCTATTAACTTCTCAGGTTTTACACTTTCTATTTTCCAAGTTTACTCAGGATGGTTTTATGAAACTTGAATGTTTTTTTAAAATATATTTTACGCACTCCTCCTAGTATCTGGTTTTCTTTCTTACTGATAAATTAATTACGTTTCTAAAAGGTTGAAACTTAATATGCCAAGAAGTGGTCTTTTTAGTAACAGATGTATTTTTCCACTTAAACACTGGTACCCCTGATGCTAAATGAAAAACATTTCGAATATTTTCGAATATTTCAACATATTCTTCTGATCCAATTATGGTATCCTTTTTATTAATTACATGCTTAATTCTTCCAAACATTCGATCTAGAATAGCCTAGTACTGGAAAATTAAAATAACCATTTACTTAGCATTCCTACAAAGGATGTATTTTTGTTTTGGCCTCACAACCGTCGCTATCAGGGGTATTTTTTCAATGTCTAGTCTGAATTGTGGGGTCTAAGATAAAAGAAAAATACTATTTGATTAAAATTTTTGACTTATTAATTTCAGCCTGTGTATACGAAAGTGTTCCCCAGATGTGGAACTATAAAAGATTGTATTTAAGCTGTCACTACAAAAGCAGCTCTTATATGAAACGGTTGGCCAAGAAAAAATTTTTTTGGCCGTCGCAGGAACACTCATTATCTTACTGCGAAATTTCGTAAAAACAACATCCTTTAACCTTATGTACTTTAAATTTTAAACATAAAATTCTTTTAAAAACCGCATTTTGATAAATGATTAAACTAACCTCACAGTTTTTGCTACAACTGCAGTTCCATGTTTCTGGTTTTCCATACTTCTTTCTACCTTTTTCTAACTCTACATCTTCTTTTATACCTTTTAGCTTTTCTTCGAAAACGTGTTTTAAATCAGACTCCAGTATTTATTGAATTAAATAAGCACATATTTTGTATGTGTACAAACAGGACCACCGTAACTGATGCAAATAGAGCGTTTTGATTCTATACAGATCGCCTAGCCCCTGAAGACCTTAGAAATATAGCCAGTTTTGAAAGGCAATACATATAGACAGTTTTGAATTACTGCTCATGATCAACATAGAAACATTTTTAGAAACTCAAACCGTAGTTTTACCTAAATATAGATACTTTTGAACCATTTTGGTAGATTTTTTAGATAGAGCCCTGAATTGTGAATCATTTTACGCGCGCAACTCATTTTCAACAAAAAAGTAATATAGCCAGGTTTGTTAGTGGACAACTCATACGTTTTACCCCTAAGCTCTCTGCTCTAGTTTAAGGTTCGGGCGTCATTTAAACGTCCCGTGTTCACTATGACTTGAGCTGCACTGGTGGAAACCACTGACCCACCAAGGCCACAACTCATGTGCCTATGCAGTATGCACTATATACACATAGTGAAAGGTTATATAACACACCTGCATTACAACTAAATATTTTAGCGTTATAAATATGAAATATTTGATAAGCGGTTATACTGAGTACATCCCATTCACAATTATCTGATTAATATATCATAGGCGCGGTTGACCTTTGAAGCTTCGTCCTTAATCATCCATTCAAGTGAAGGCTTTACTACGCTTTGTACTCCTATTATGTTGCCTATTAGACTAATTTTAATTTTCCTGATTTGAGCGCATATTTTTTATCTTGAGCTCATTATTCTGCTTGTTCAGCTTCTTTTCATGGTAGTTCTGTACCATCACACCTTAGGCTTGTATAAACATTTGCATGTGCGGTAAAGGAATATTACCGTACATATACAGTTATGACTGGCCTACTTTTATATATGTAACCAAAGGATTAATATCCTGAAACCGGCAATAGTTATTCACTATACGAGTAGTGCTATGTAGATATTACCAACTAGAGAAAAAGACACAAGACCGTAGGAAGTGTGGGCTAATTTTCTTATGTGCGTAATATTTCTTAACACTACATGTCTAGTACAAAATTTTATCTAAACTTTTCAATAAACACCAAAATCAAAATTTTTGTTTGAAATCACATTACCTATTAATTTTTGCTACCATTGTCGGTTGCCAGGTGACATCTGACTATTGATAAAATTAAACATTATTCGGTAAACCAAAACTCACGAGTTGAGTTATGGTAATCAAAAAGTTACTTTTGTGTAATATTGATATTGTTAAAATCGCTATAGTTATGGGGCGTTTATTGAGACGTATCGGATAAATTAATTTAATGTGAAATTTACTAGATAATGCTATTTTTCTAATATGCAATGTTGCCCTACACGTATTTATGTAAATACAGTATATCTATATGTAAATATGTTTACATAATCATTTAATTGGCTTGAATTAATTTGTTCCTCATTCCGAAATTGTGGAATAAGTATTTGAAACGGCAACACTTTGCTTCGATTAAAATATTATTTTTTCGTCTATGTAAATTTATTTATTCTGGGGACTTCTAAAACCCAACCATGTTCTCTAGAGACGGAAGAACCATGAGGCGCTGTTAGGTTGACAAGCGAACAAAGGTAATAAACACGACGCAGAGTAGTGGTTTAAGACAAAGCGTTTGCAAGTAACCGCATTTAGTAGTTTTCAAAGAATTGGCGTATTTATGGCCTCGTTTTGTTTCGCGTATTGCGGTCTAGACGATGAATTATTTATACCCATTTTACTTTAATGCCTAGGCATTATAACTCTAACTGTGCATGCACAGTATCCTGCAGGTGTACTGCACTTAGAGATTTATTTTCGCTAACTGGAAAAGCAAACAACTGAAATTTATTGCTTAACACCGAGACGCCGGAATATTTAATAATGTGGCAGATAATAATTTTATAAATTGTGCCGCGAGGAGTTTCTTAGCAAGCAAATAAGAAGACGCGCTAACCCCTTGCTGGCTGCAGGCCCCCCATGCCAACGAATACAAAACGATGTAGAAATTTGTTTCTACTGACTGGAAGATACACTCAAACTTACTGTTTTATTTAAAAATAAACTAACTATTAGTATATAAGCAAAATCTACAAGCAAGTATATTTTTACAATCACTATAGTCCAGTTACATTAGACGGAAAACCGCAGCATCTGCCGAAAAAATCCAAGTGAGCTGAAATTTTACATACACCTTTATTTTGACATTAGAAATAATGTCTCAAAAGTCCCCATCGATATCGCACTTGCGTTTTGAGTTATTCAAGGTCAAAGGTCACAAAAATAAGTTTTTCGCAAATATTTCGTTTTCTATGGGTCGTATGACTTTTAGTTATTATAAAAAATAAAGGCTAGGAAATTCTCTACAAAAAATATTATACAGGTTTTTTACGTATTACTAATCATTCAGTAAATAACACACTGTTAGGTTTTGGAGACGGGTTTTACTTCCTTTTACGATAAAGAAGTATTGGATACACCACAAAAAACTCGAAATTGAGTTATCAAGAAATCTTCACGTTTTAGAGTCCCCTGAACCCAAAAAACATGTTTTTGCTCATTTGCCTGTGTGGTCGTCCGTCCGTCCGTCTGTCTGTCTGTGAGCAGAATATCTCAAAAACGAAAAGAGGTATGGCGTTGAAACTTCATATATAAGTTTCGTGTACTATCTAGATGCGACAGCAAGTTTTTGAAGAAAATCGCATAACCGGCAGTACGATGTTTACTCTTGTGTTTCAAAAACTGCTCTAAAATTCAACTGGAAAATCACCTATCTCAATCAATACACATTAAAAATGTAATAAAAATGTAAAGTTTGAAAAAAATCGTAGATCCGTTTTTGAAACACAAGAGTAAACATTATACTTCCGGTTATGCGATTGTCTTCAAAATCTTGCTGTCGCATTTAGATAGTACACAAAACTCATATATGAAGTTTCAACGCCATACCTCTTTTCGTTTTTGAGATATTCTGTTCACAGACAGAAAGACAGACAGACAGACACACACACACACACACACACACAGACAAACCAATAAAAAAATATGTTTTTTGGGTTCAGGGGACTCTAAAACTCAATTTCGAATTTTTGGGGTGAATCCAATACTTCTTTATCGTAAAAAGAAGTAAAACCCGTCTGCAAAACTTAACAGTGTGTTATTTACTGAATGGTTAGTTGTACGTAAAAAATCTGTATAATATTTTTTGTAGAGAATTTCCTAGCCTTCATTTTTTGCAATAATTAAAAAAGTCATGCGATCCATAGGAAGCGAGATATTTGCGTAAAAATTATTTCTGTGACCTTTGACCTCGAATAACTCAAAACGCAAGTGCGATATCGATGGGGACTTTTGACACATTATTTGTGATGTCAAAATAAAGCTGTGTGCAAAATTTCAGCTCACTTGGATTTTTTCGGCAATTGGATCCTAATGTAACTGGACTACTAAGAATTAATTGTTCATATGATACCAGCAGAATAGAAAAATAACGCCTCACACCTTAAAAATATTTGAACTCAAAATATCAAGATCCATGACCGGGATAAACGTAGATTATCAACGAGGCCACACACGAATTTGAACCTCAAGATCAAACGTCAAGATAAACGTCAAGAATGACTAAACGATATATTAGGTGGGAGCTATTTTTTAGTCCTTAAGGACTACTTACTAGGTGTAGCAATTTTTATGTTTCTAAGATGAATCTAGAAAACTCACGAACATCAACTTTATCCATTTTTGTAGTATTGGCAAGCAAAGGTGGGTAAACCTAGGGTGCCTTGATGTCAATTTGACGTATTTGTCCTATATCAGGATTGATCGGTATCCCCTCTTACAGGGGCAACCCTGATTGTTATCCCCTCTCACTCTAAAGTACAATGATCTGTCCGTATCGTGGTAAAGGGCAAATGCGTCAAATTGACAGCAAGGCACCTTAGGTATACCTAGTTACTCAATAAATTATAAGAACAGGAGTACGTACTTACATATAAAATGAAGCTATTTTTACAACGCTAATTCAGCCATAAAAGCAGGTTTAGCCCTAGAAGTTTAATTATACAGGGCGGGCTACATTATTGAGACCTTACTATTTGGGACTGCAACCCAACGTATACCTATCATGGCAACATAGATAGCTAATATTTATCCAAGAGATGTATTGAGCAAAGTTGTTGCGCCGTTATAGCAGTAAAATAATTGACAGTTAATTCTGGCAGATGGAAGTTTAAAGATCAATAATATGACTTTAGCCACAAAAATGTAAGTTAGAAAAGCACTAAACGCAGGGAAAAAATAGACATGTTAGTGATGGTGAATGAAAATGTAGTATTATCCACGATATAGAGCACCATCTCAAAACACGTTTCGCCAACTTGATTAAACGAGTAATCAATATATATTTCCGATAAATATTGAATATCTTCGTTGTCATGATGTGTACACGTTGAGTTGCAGTTTTATGTAGTAAAGAGTTACGCAACCCACCCTGTATAAACAATCGAATTAACGGTGACAGATCAGGTACCTAATAGAATAAAATAAAGTTTATTTGCTTTAATACAAGTTATAGGAATTTACAGTGCTTTGCAAATAAACTTAATAACTCACAAAAGTCAAAACCTTTCTGTTAATGACATTGTATATATAAATACTTAACTTACATAATGTGTTACTCATACAATTCAATTACACATATCTATATTATGTAAGGAAAAGGTTATTGCTATGAATAATAACGATCCCACATACAATACATAAAAATAAGATAAATAATAATAATTGGGACTATCTACATCACAATGTTTCCATATTATCATTATACGATGTAAGAGTAGAAGGAATCATGTACCATCGTGTACTATTTGTGTAAATTACATGTCAAATTCTTAGGAATGTTATAGTTTGTTTAAAAGTAATCAATTATTTTCTTTTTACCTTGTATCTTGATTGGAATTGGATTTTCTATAATGAATATTTTTAAAGCTACCAAAAGTTGCAGTAGTATCGCAGGCTGATTTTTAAACATTTTAGCGCCGATGTGTCAAATTGTGTTATTATTTTGGTAACTTTTATATGGAAACTATTAATGTATTAATGGAGCCTCCAAATCCGCGTGATGCATTTTATTGTGAAAGAACTAATGCGTGCACTCTGAAAGTTAACGACAAAATATTAAGGCGCATAGATGTTTCTAATCTATATCCTAGTCTCCAGTACTTATGTAGGACGTCGTATAAAGATATACAAACCCAAATCTTTCGGCAAAAATTGCTATATGGTCTTATATAAAGTGTAAAAATGTTATCACCAAGAAAATGTAATCATCCCGTGTTGCCTATAAAAAACACACTGATATTTACGCTCTGCATGCAATGTTTCAAGGAGAGATGCGAAAAAATGTCATATTGAGAATGGACCTGCTCTAATTTGAACATGGAAAACAAACAAAGTACACAAAGCAATATAATAATGATATAAAACACGCGAAACTTACGCTGTGGTCCTGTAAGGAGAAAAGTAATAGTCTCTTGAAAGGATACGATTTATGAAAATAAAACTGAAGTTCATGGAAAGATAATACTCTGGAAAATTACGTAATAGTTGTAAAATAGTATATTATGTTATTAGGAGCAAAAGTTATATTTTATGTGGCGAGGCTGGACGGGTTATCTGCCGAGCCACATAAAGATACTTTTGCTCCGAATAACATATAGTATTTTTTCTTCAAACGTTTTTATAACAAATTATTTACAATTTTGTGAACAAAATTCGAAGAAAATTACTTGATCTCGTCATCGGCAGATAATATTATCTGCCGCTGACGAGCGGCAGATAAAATCGTCAGCGGCAGATAATAACTTTATCTGCCGCTCGTCAGCGGCAGATAATATTATCTGCCGCTTGGCAATAAAGTGACAGTTTAGCATCATCAATCCAGCAGTATAATGCCATATTTTACTGCCGTTTGAAGAAAAAAAACATCTATCTACCACAGTGTGTAAAATTGACTTTTAGTTGGCAGTTTTCAGTTTGTAAAACGACTGTTTAATAACATGATTTCATTAGTTTATGTAGTCAGTAGCAACGTGTTTAAAAGATTTCATTAGACACGTCGTCAATAGCAACGTGTTTTAAAATTTTTAACCACGCAAAATTACGACCGTTTGTTAGTAATCGTAATTTACATTTAAATATTTTTTTACATTTACCGTGTTTTCTAGATTTTATCGTAGATAAAATATTGTACGATACACGTTTTAACTCTGCCCCACTCGTGGCTAAAGACTAGCTCTACGCACTTGTATCGTAAATTACTATTAAACGTCGATTTATTTCAAGGAAATATAACGTTAAAGCCTGGTAAAAGAACTATATCACAATAGTATATTATGATAGTAGTGTATAAGTACGCCTTTAAAGCACGTGAGACGAGTTTAAGAATACGACGCAAAGCGGAGTGCTTTTAACGTCGCTAGTGCGTTAATGGCACTTATACACGTGTATCATACTCTATTTTTTCTACGATCGTAACAGAAATATAAAAACTTAGTTCGGTGACACTTTTTCCGTCACATTGTGTTAGATATTCTAGGTTAGGTTGACATTCAAATTTACGGCAAAGCGTGTTTTAATATAATATTAAAACACGCCACCAATGGCAACGTGCAAAAAAGAGGTAATTCGGCCGCTAATATTAAGAGTGCTACAAAGGTCACTTTTGACACTACTAATTTTGCAAGAAGTGGTCATTTTGACACGATCGTAAAGAAATTTGTTTAAACTCTTTTTGAGTAAAATTTTGTCAAAAATAAAGTATATCACAGAGTAAATTTATTACTAGTGCTGAACGTTGGTATGAAATTTTTAATGGCTGATAAATCAGAAGTGAATAATTCTACTTTTCTCAATGAAAAAATGATTCAAGTTCAAGAACCAGTTTGTTAAGAACAGTTTGTCAACCAATGCTTTGATTGCAGCATTCACAACTTCCAATGTTAGACTGTGTTGGATAAATTAGGAGAAGCTGTTGTAACGGATGTTTATTTGGATTTGTGGTCTAGCTTACTTTGGAATGGTTGAAGTCATGTCGTGCATTACTTCATATGGTTGGACACATATTTAATTGAACATTTGCTTCAAATAATGCAGAAATTATTGGCAACGCAAGGTTATTTGTCTTATATAAGAACAAGTAACTTAATGTCAAGAATTTCTTCTGTGCTATTGCTGTTGAAACAAGTTACAAGAATCAGTTATGTTTCATGACAGTTAAAAAGTGAGTATAGAATACGCTATGACGTACATAAACGAGGAGCACAGCTAACTAGACCATAAATTCAAATGAAAATCCCTTACAAACAGCATAATTTAGGTAGGTACATCGATTACGGTTGTGAAAATTCTAAAAAATTAAATCAAAAAGCGACGCAACAAGTTTTACATAAAGAAATTGATAAGGAAAAACTGAACTGCGCTAAGATTAGTAGAGATATATAAAACAAGACATTAATCAATAGGAATGTAACTAAGAAGTTTAAATTTGAATATTATAAGAGAAATATTCTGACACAAAGTGATAACCTGACGTAGCTATGGCGATGTTAATTTGAGTTAAACAATTAATGTAGCTACTATACAGCGTGTCCATGATATCGAGGGCCAGTATGGGAGATAAAAATTTGGTTAAATAGGAAGACAGTTGAGCAATTAAAGGACTAACAAAATGTCGCCTAGAAATCCTTGATATGATTTTTCGTTTTTGAATTATCTCAAAAAACCGAATTTTTGAATTTTGTATGTATTTTATTTTTTTGTGGTGTTAATATTAAAGTTAGAGCGAAACTGTTTCAACGTTTTTATAGCAACTTCTATTGGACTTACTGATTACGTTATCATTTTTTTATATGACGTTTCGTCTTCGAGGAACCATCATCAATTTCATTTTTTTAATTGCGGTCCGGATTTTCTGATGCCAAATTTGTGAAGTCACTTTTATTCTGAATTCAACAATGTACCACACACGGAAGATGTTTCTAAAACTATAAGAGTTACATAAATATTGTGTATATACAGAGTGTTTCATTAATAATTGGAAATATTTTAACTGTAGAATCCTGGGCTCAAAAAATTAATATTTAACCCAAATCACTTAGATAAAATGTGACTCCTTACTGAGATACATAGTGTTTTATTTAAAAATTTAAAAACGATTTTTCTCCATTACTTTAAAACTATTCGACGTGTACATATCATATTTGGTAGGAAGTGTAGACACTCTAAACCATGCTAAATTATGTTAAATAAACGTTTCTGGCTACTACCAGAGGCGTACGACAGGGGCAAGTGAGTGGTTGACCCTTCCCAAATTCTACGCTACTGACGGAATTGAGACTTTAGCACAATTTTTCGATTTTTTATTACTTTCTATGTAAATAACATACTCTTTCTTCGTAACGATAAAGTCATTATTTTTCGAGATATTTAAAGTTAAACATAAAGTTGAACAGTTATTTTGATTTTGATATGTATTAATTATGTCGGTGTTTTTTGTCATAAGATTGCATTTATTATGCAAAGGAAACTTTAATCCGTATTAACAAAAAAACATAATGTTATTTAATGAAATTTATTGAAACGAATACATACAAGGTGCCCCAAAAAGGAGTGGTAACTCTTCCGAATTGTCTCAACAGATGTCGCTTTAT
The DNA here is from genome assembly GCA_940337035.1 of Agriotes lineatus. Taxonomy (NCBI): domain Eukaryota; kingdom Metazoa; phylum Arthropoda; class Insecta; order Coleoptera; family Elateridae; genus Agriotes; species Agriotes lineatus. Next base: position 20,485,853 of record OW679198.1, on the reverse strand, counting down.
CGAAAGTACAGCGACCAAATACTTATAATTTTTAAATTAAGTGATACCAACTCAATTTAAAAATTATAAGTATTTGGTCGCTGTACTTAAGGTCACTATATCAATAAGGTACCGCCATTAGTGATTTTTTATATCTATCCTTGTCGCACAATTTTCTCCAACTGGGGATAAAAACACATAACCTAACAGATTCCTCACTTTACAAGTGCCATTACACCAAAAAGAAAATCCCCAAAAACTAGTGTCTTCCCTATTGCACTTGGGAAATTTGTATTTGTTATCCTTATCTCACAATTTTCTCACATTCTCAAGCGAGGAATGGAATGGCGGTACCTTATTGATATAGTGACCTTAGCTGTACTTTAGATAAAGCGACATCTGTTGAGACAATTCGGAAAAGTTACCACTCCTTTTTGGGGCACCTGGTAGATGCATTCAACACAAAAACAAATTGAGGTTCTGAAAAGAACCATTTTGTTATAATCTAAAGAAAAGAACAATTTTAATAAATAACATTATGTTTTTTTGTTAATACGGATTAAACTTTCATTCCCCTAATAAATGCAATATTGTGACATAAAACACCGACATAATTAATACATATTAAAATCAAAATAACTATTCAGCTTTATGTTTAACTTTAAATATCTCGAAAAATAATAACTTTATCGTTACGATGGAAGGGTATGTTATTTACATATAAAGTATTCGAGAATCAAAAAATTGTGGTAAAATGGCAATTCCGCCAGTGGCGTAGAGTTTGGAAAGGGTCAACCAATTACTTGCCCCTGTCGTACGCCTCTGGTAGTAGCCAGAAACGTTTATTTAACATAATTTAGCATGGTTTAGAGTGTCTACACTTCCTGCCAAATATGATACGGATACGTCAAATAGTTTTAAAGTAAAAGGGAAAAATCTTTTTTAAATTTTTAAATAAAACACCCTATATCTCAGTAAGAAGCCACATTTTATCTAAGTAATTTGGGTTAAATATTAATATTTTGAGCCCATGATTCTACAGTTAAGATATTTCCAATTATTAATGAAACACCCTGTATATAACTTTATATCAAAAGCTACCCAAATATAGAATATTCCATTAAAAAAAAAGTAATTTTGATTTGTAGCACGTGTTTGAGCCACTCTGTATAATCAAAACTATTTTAGTAATGTGCACCACATTTGTACCTACAACCTTCATTTACACAATATTTATGTAACTCTGATACTTTTAGAAATATCTTCCACCCCCGTCGTGGCTGGATCCTATCATACCTCTTAAATAATTCACAACACTACATGCCGTGTTAAATCGGAAAAAGTACCAAGACTTCATTCAACTATTTTCGGGTTTTTGTAAACAAACCTCCCATTACGTTTAATAGGGATATCATCACACAAAACAATCACTTGTTATGTCAGTTGTAAGGTTTATAGCACTCGCTAATTGCCATGCTTTAAACGGCCTAAGCATCCCTTTAGTCACACGTTATATAAAATGCTATATATCATCAGTTAAAAAATAACATAGGCAGAAGCACAATTACAGAAATTATACTTAAAATATAAACCAACACAAATGGGCTCACTAGACCTTCGTTATATTTACGATGTCAAAAATGAAAACTTTATTTTTCTTATTTTTTGTCAATGCAATATCGTTAATTAGATCTTTTAAATTTAATGTATTGGCAGTTCGACTTTCAATACACATCAAAGATATTTTAATCGTTCTTGTGTCATGTTGTTTTTAAATAATTTTTAAGAGGTTTCAGTTGGATGAAAATTTTTTCAGCAGAGGCAGATGGTATAGGCAAAGTGCAAAAAACAAAATAACAGTACAAGCTTCTGATAAATAACTTTCTAAGGACTTATAATTATATTATAATGATTATGATACATTTATTAATTTTGGAATTCTAGTAAAATTAAGTTTATTATTTATGAACGTTACGGGACAGAACCCTCTGCTCTTCGCTCCCCCTCCCCCCAAATTTTGCAGTTACTGACGCTATGATAGCTACGTCACTAATATAAAAGAAAATAATACATAAACCTATTTTAGTGTATTTCTTAGGAAGGAAAATAATACCAGTTGTAGTGAAAAGCGATAATAAATCTCTGTGAATGTACCAAGAAAGATCGATTATAATTGAAAATAAGACGGCCATTTTATATTGTACTTTGTTTCTTTATCAGTACCAACCTGAGCATTTACTTTCAATTCTTTTTCAACTTCAAGCTGCATCCTTCATTCCGTTGATATTCTAAGCTTTAATAGTAATTAACATTACTAGCTTGGTAAGAGGGTTTTTACTGGGAGGTGATCCATCATGCTGATAGTGGAGGTGTCTTAATTAAAAGCAATAAAACGCAGTAGTCTTCTCCACGTACATTTATTAAAAAGGCGACATGTTTCAATAAAGATCCCACCCCTTTATTAGATAGATCTGGTGTCTACCGTCTCGACTGTTCGTCATGCAACTGCTTTTACATTGGTCAGACTGGACGTACTTTCAAAAAAAGAATGAAAGAACATTCTGCTTGCATTAAAAACAACAACTTTAATATCGACCAACCTAATAAATCAGCCTTTGCTAATCACATTTTGGAACATAACCACAACTTTGATCCTAATAAAGATTATAAAATTTTACATATAGCTAATAAAGGTAGGTTGTTGAATTTACTCGAAATTTTTGAAATTATGTCCAACAATAATGAATACAGACTCAATGAAGTCACAGATTTTGATACTAATTACATTTTCCTCAATATTAAATAGTTGTTTTGTCTTTGCCTTTTTGGTTTTAACTTTGTTCTTTTACTTTCTGACCCTCTCTGGTAATTTCAGTGTCATTGAATTTAGGGACTTTTGATCTGGTTCTAGTTATTTTTGTACTGACCGTAAATTTCCCATTCTAGTGCCTTCTCCGTCAGAGAATGGTCGCTATTTTACTTGCTATTTGTTAAATTTGATGTAATAACCAGTACAACGATCTTTATAACGTAGTTTGCTGGTTATTGAATTAATTTTCTTCTCCAATGTGGTGTTCTTTGTGAATTTTGTATTACTACCTCGCCTTCAGCGCATAACCTCAACTTAACCTAAAAATTTGAACACGTGGTTTCACCTGTTTTTAACCAGTAAGTTATTCTCTTTACATTGTACACTATTGTTAACCATATGCCTCTGTAGATGATCAGTTTGGCCTGAAGATGAAGCCAGTTTGGCTTCGAAACATGTCGCCTTTTTAATAAATTTACGTGGAGAAGACTACTGCGTTTTATTGCTTTTAATTAGGGTTTTTACTGACGAATAGAAGGATATTATTGGCGAGCCACAGGCGAACCAGTCACCTTCTTGAGCCAGTAAAACCTGTTACCTTGCGTGTATTGTTGAATATTTTATTTGTTCCTCACTTGTAAATAACTAGAAATTTACCATTTATTCAAAATGTCAAACTGACAAGCAACTAAATTCATCAATATGACACATACTAAGGAAGACAACTCTGGCTTTGCACGCTATCATTTATCTATGAGCACGCTTGTAAAATTTTACTGGCTAGCCAGTAAAAAAATTACTGGCTAGCCAGTTAAGAAACATTTTCAAGGTGAATACAGTGACTTGATAAATTGATCTTTACAAGTGAGGAACAAATAAATTAGATTTACCAATAAGTTTGTAAAATTATAAAGTGGCGGACCAAGAAATAATCTGCTCGTTCTAATTGAAAACTTATAGTCAATATAGGTACGTCACATGTAGGCACTGTATATATTTATGTAAAACGGAAGCAGAAAAGCTAATTTTCAATAAATATCGCTACTTTGATGAAAGGTGACATTTTATCATATCCAATTTTAAACTATTTATAAAACAGATGTTTAACTTTTCAAGTAAACCCAACCCATTTGAAAAAAAATCGTGGTTGCTGTAAAGTATCACAGCACATGTAGAACATCCATGTAATATTAGTTTTAGACAGTTTCTCTCCTTTTAGATAATAATTCCGTGCTTGGTGGCTGAAAACGAAAATTCGATTGTTATTCATAGCCCGTTAAGCAAACACCAATGTTCGCTTTTCAATACCTCAAAATTAACTTTTGGGAGCATAAGATCTAAACCAATATCCCGTTCTATTTGGCCAAAGAGCATCACGCCATTCTCGCATCCACGGCGCACTCATTTAATCAATCTCATTTCAGATTCGCCTTCAAACGACCATTCGCATACAGAAGTGAAATAATGGAATCCTGGCTAGTAGATGTGAAAAGAGTGAAAATCCCGCGGCCAAAATTTGGCAGCAGCGGCCGCTGCCACCCTTGTCCTTCGGAACCGCCAAAGGACTATTTCTACGACGACTCGCGACCGGAAGACCTAAAAGTGAGGAATGCCTTGACCACCGCCTCGGGCCTTGCCAAAGCCACTGAAGACCTCAGAAGAGCCATACAGGACAAGTTATAATGAAGGGCTACGGAATTTCTTTGTAACTGCGATGTTAGTGGCTTCCGAGCTTCTGCTTTTCTAGGTTTAGGGCGCCGGAGTTTTTTGTTTGGTCTAATTTAAGAAATTTGATCAGATTGAAAGGACTCAGCCATACACTAATTAAATATACAAACCTATAGATTTCATTTTTAGTAAAATAATTTTGCAGAAACTGCCCTTAAACTTCGTTAAAAATAATGCCCATTGGTCACAGGTCCAAGTATTTCATTAGTCTATGACTCGGCTTTAGGGTTAAGTAGCTGTAAGTTTGATCAATTACTGGATTATCCATTGGAGGGGCAAATGTCAAAAAGTAGTTCTAAACTTTGTTTCAATTGTTTACAAAGGAGAGCTCGAATCCTTTTATAGTGGCCTACTTTGACACGTTCATCGAACTGCTGCATGGGACATGCATTAATCACAAAGTTCTGCTTAAGTAGAAGATCAACGCTCTCTTAGTTAACTACGTGCCCACCCGCAACCCACGAGCATTTCCTAAAGATTTATCAGCTGGAAAGTATGGCAAGAAGATGCGCATCTTAAAAGCTGTTCTATTAATTTTCTAGGACTGGAGCGGCGAGCGTGAATGTATTCATTATATCTCATGTCATTAACGATAAAAACGAAGTTACTAAATAATTGGATACACAAAGGCAGGCGTAACATCTAAATTATTTAATAATAACCGCAAAAAATCTATTATGGTTTTGTATTGGATAGCTTTCTAATTTAGTTTTTGTAATCATTTGCAATTAAAAATACTTTTCCATGTAGATGCGTGTGGATTCAATTAACATACAGAAATTTGGTTGCGTCTATTACCTGACATAAATAAATTTTGATGGTACATTTCATTTGAACGAAAAGTTAATTTGACAGAATCCTTTGTTTAGCATACCTTGAACGGATTTTACTACACGCGATTCCCATTACAGTCATTATGAATAAAGTACAATCTCACCTGTCCTCAATCTATTGAATTAGAGATGATTTATTTGTATATATATATCCACAAATGTTTAATCATTTATTAGATTTATATCCCATTAAACTAATCTAACTTGTATGAAAATAATAAGTGTTCGTAAAAATGTACAATTTTACGATAGCATCATAGACAACCTTATTTTATCGTACAAGTCAGTGTAAACATTTTCCTTAGATTAATTAACTGCCATAATGTACCACTTCTGTCCATCACACAATTTGTAACTATCACTAATAATAATTAGGGTTAAGTTTACTTTAGCGATGAATACTGTAGATACATTTATACTCTGTATATAGCTGTGATATAACATGACGAGTAGTTTTATGGAATATAATAAAACTGTACTTTGTATTTTATTACTATTTTTGTTATTTGAACCCTCATGCGTGTCATTGTGTCCCTGATTTTCAACAGATATCCCAATAAAATCCTACTAAAGTTCAACCTGAAATGACACCTCTAAAAAGCAAACAGCGTCAATAAATGAAATAATTGAAGGAACAGTTAATTAAAATTCAGGAAGTGAAAATTTATTGACGCAAAAAATTAAATCAAGATTTTAGCTATTAAACTTCCTGTTTTTAAATACAAATTCCATATTTGCCGAGAGAAAATTCTGTTTAATTAAACTGATTGTAGAAAGTGTTGACTAAACAGCTTTTTAAAGTGCAAAATATTATTCACTCCCTGGCATTAATGATGTTTTTACATATTTAAAAAAAAATACAATCAAGTTCAGTAGTCTAGTATTAATTACCCACATTTGGTTATTAAAATGAATAATGGGCTTTGTTAAATGTTTAATTTCGCCCCATTCTTCGGTTAAAATTAATTAAAATTCCCCATTAACGCAAAAATAACTTGAAAAGTTTAAATTATAAGTTTCATACTCAGAACGAAATTAAATTACATTACCAAATTTAATGCTACAAAGCGTGTTATTATACACTTTAACATTTGCAATGGAAAATAACGTCCAGTAAGGGGCTTGTACAAAGGCTGTTAATTTAAAGTTAAACTAAATTACTTTAAGGCACTCCAATGTGTCTACACTTAAATGGCAAAGAAAAAGGTAGGATTAAAATTTTAATTGATAGATCATCATGCAACATAATTAAGTAATTATAATTCTTTTAATTATATAATAAAAAACACACAAGAACTAAAAAATAATCGCTCTAGTTGTATCATCTAAATAAATGCATGAAATATTAAAATGTATTGTACATACGACATATTTTAAACTAACCTAAATTTCTGGAAGGATAGATCACTGAAGCCAAAATTTAAAAAACTTAGTAGTAATAAAGCATCGGTTTTGGCAAATCAATACCAGTCGAGATGAAAACATAAAATATTTTGGAAATTCAGTTGAGACAGGCATTTCACATAATTTCGGATATTGAAACTTGGAGAGCGTCAGTGTATGCAACCAGTGATACATTTGCGTCTAGAGGACGTGCGATTTGGTTTTAAGAAATTTATTTTATTCTATTTTATCACTCATTCAGTTTTGTACTGCACGAATTGATTAATACTATTGTCAAAGCCGTTTGTTACACTAAAAAAATGTTTAAAACCTCTACCACGACATTTAAGAAGTAGAACTTTTCTGATACTGGCACCTTAGGTGTTGAAATCCATATCTGAAGATGATACGTAATAAGTTGTGATATAAGTTTTTGGTTTTGTGACCCTAGTTTTAGCGTTTGTTTGCATCAAGTAGTTACAATCAACATGTAATTTTTACAATTGCAAAGTCAACCGCAGCTTCTGTTGTTACTTTCTCGACATTTACTTTATTAATGCAATTGTGTTAATAGTAATAACAAAAACATATCGCCTTTATTGATAATTGAACAGAAAACAATACATATCATTTTTTGCGCGAGGCAAGATTCAGCATAGCTACCAAATATAGCTGGGTTGCTCTTCCACCTAACTCCTCAAAAGAAAAGCGTGAACCTAATCCTGTGTGGGGTTGCTGATCCTCCAGCGGGCGCCTCCCCAGGTGGCGAATATGGGAATGCTCATCAGATACAACGAGTACTGAAGAAATAAAATACCCGGGACGGCCCAAAACCAACAGTTGCCATGAAAATGTATTGCAATGGCGACCGATTAACCGCCGGTATAAGCAGTGTCCCTCCTTACCAGCCAACAGATTCGTGTGGAAGAGCTGGTAAGAGGAAGAGCACCTCCTCGTCCTTGGAGTGAGAAATTTCTCCTAAAGGAGGATGAACCCGAATTGGTCAACGACATAGCAGATGCAGAAGGCAAGAGGAAACCACTGTATTAAAGACTCATGAAAGCATCTCTAGTATAATCATCATGGTTACTAAAACAAATACTCGAAATCTTACTCATCATGGAGTTCGGATACCAACATCCGGCAGGGGCCAAGGACTCTCGGTCATCATGCGGCGAAATCCCCACAAAATAGAAGATTAAAACAACAGATCAAAGACACAATTAACACCTAGTGATATGAAAATCAATACCGTAAAAGTCCAAACATTAAAGAGAATAGGCGTGTTTCAGGCTGGAAAAGCAGCGAATACAATAGGGGAAATTCGACGACTGAATGTCGACCTCCTAGGCATAAGTGAAATGAGATGGCCAGGCACTGGACAATGTAGGGTTGATGGGCACCAAATTCATTATGCCGGAGAAGACAGCGAGCAGCATTGAAAAGGAGTTGCCATAATAGTAACTAAAGAAGCAAACAAAACGATACTCGGTTTCGTGCCTGTATTAGATATAGTAGCAATAATCAAATTCAATGCAAAAGGAAATAAATACATCTTTTTTAAACTACTACCTCGTACACTATACTATACATGGAAATCACCTGCTGACAATGAACACGAATCGTTAGAAATCAAAATGATTTTATTTTACTAAACAAGATATTTCGAAAAGCTCTGACATCATCAGCAAAAACTTACCCTGGTGCAGATGTTACATCCGACCACAACCTACTGTCGGGAACCCTAAAACTTCGATCAAAGAAACTAACAAGAACACAACGGAGAACACGAATCGACACTTACAAGCTTAAAGATGAGAACACCAAACATGAAGAAACACAACACCTGAATAAGAAGGTTGATGAGGTTATACAAGATACTCAAATCGAGCAAAGATGGGATGCTGTCAAAAATATAATCAAAGCTTCTACCAAATTTAAGAAAAAAGAACAATGAGTGGATTACAGATGAAATCCTTGATCTTATGAAAGAACGTAGAACATATACGAATAAAGATGAAATGCGATATAAACAACTTCATATACAGGTTAAACGGAAAATTAAAGTAGCGAAAGAAACTTGGCTAACAGAAAAATGCAGTGTAATTAAACAACTAGAACGACAACACCACTTATTTAATTTACATAAGGAGGTAAACGAAACTGCCGGTATATGCAAGGCAAGAAGTAATGGAATTCTTACGGACGATAATGGTGTGGCGTAGATACGGACGATAGGTTAAGCAAATGGAAAGATTACATGCAATTACTGTACAACGATGAGCATAGAGGAGATCTGGAAGAAATAGCAGTTGAAACAGGACCTACCATCACTACAGAAAAAGTTGCAAACTCGATTAAGAAGCTAATAAGCAAGTACCAAAGCAGTCGGACCGGACGAAGTATGTGGTGATATTCTAAATCTAATTCAAGAAGATTATATAGATATTTTAAAATGAAATACATGATATTGGAATGATTCCGAGTGAATGATTGCTTTCAACGTTTATTCCCATTCCGAAGAAACCGACTTCAGAGAGATGCCAAGACTATAGATCAATAAGTTTAATGAGCCACGTACATTAAAAGTATTTTTAAAGATTATACATAAACGAATATATCCAAAGATATAAGTAAAACACAGTTTGGTTTTAGAAGTGGTCTTGGTACAAGAAAAGTACTATTTAGTTTGAATGTTCCAATTCAAAGAGCACGTGACGTTAACTGCGATGTATTTGTCTGGTTTATCGACTTTGAAAAAGGTTTTGATAACAAGTTAATAAAAATCCTTCACCAATCAAATCTTGATGATAAGAATATTTGCATAATTTCTAATCTAGTTTTGGGCTTGACAGGTGCGCGTGCTACTTTTTAACGCATACTTCAAAAGACTGTAAGAACAATTCTTCGAAATTAGTACGTTCCTGTATTTCCCGCTTAAGTCAAGCCCAAATTCATAGTTTAGTGTTGAAGCCTTAAACCTTTAGTCCAAACAAACCTTATTTTCGCTTATTTCGCTTTGCAGTTCATTTATGTCGAAATTCAATTCTTCGTACGCTTGTTTTATAAATCAAGCTTTGTTTTGCCCTCGCATGCCAATATACTCTTATCGCGTTTTAATGAGTTTCTGACGCCAGTTAGGCGGCTGTGATTTACTTGGGATTTTCCTTTGTTAGCGAAATTTAATTTCATCATGCTGGAACATTTTCCGCGAGGCTCTTGAGTGGAGCAAGGAACGAGTTAAGTGACGCCTGCATGGTCTCATTACGCGCCCGCATGTTAGGAAAAAGCATCAATCAGCGCCCGTCCCTCGAACCGTTCAGAGGTCGTTGATTGCGGCAAGGCTTCGGTTTCGGCGAAAGTCGAAAATTAGGGAACTGTATGTTAGCTGTCTTCAAGACCTTGTGTCAGTGACGTGAAATGTTTAGCCATGGGTTTCTTCTGTATCGCGGAGCTGGGTACCTCTAATTACGCTGACAGCGTATTATAAAGTGAAAAAACCTCGTTTATGTGCTAAATCATAATCGTAGTGAAGTCACCAATTGCCGTACCTTAACTGCTTCACTCTTTCCTTCTCGGAGATTTAATGTCGCCACACCTGCTTGAATACTGCCCTTATGCAGTTTCGTTGTCGTTCTTTTCGAGGCATAGGCTGAGGAGTTACTTGCAGCTTGATGAGAACAACGTAATCAGAACGTCTGGATTTCTTCAACTCAAGGTATTTGTCGATTTGATAGTATTTGTAACGCCTAGAAATTTATAGTGAAGTGTTGTTTTGACAAATTTTGCCATTGGTTGATTTAAATCGTAAGATGTGAAACAGTACCGTCAAGTTTTATTGTCTACATGTGGTTTTGCGTTTTAGCTCAAGTAACTGTTGTTCTACCATTATTGAAGTAAATTTCGCTAAATTTCGTTCATGTAACGTAGTTTGTTGGTGCCAAATTTAACCTTATTACTGTTTGAGATGTAGCTATGTCGTTTGATTGTCATTGTACCGCTGTATTTAGTTTAAACGTCGTCATTTAACCTAACTAACCCCTTTTACCTATTATATTTAACTGTAAGCAGTAAACATTTTCATGTTCATTGTCATTCACATACTTTATTACGTTAATAGAGTTATCTACGTCTTTCATTTGTGTTTGCATGCTTTTTGTGTTTTGTTTTGATGTACAGGAACCAAGATAATGTAAGCAAGTGCAGCTAAAGGTAGGTTTGATTCAGCTGTTGTAGTCGCCACCTCGAGCTGTGCCAAGGTAAAAGTAGAAAGGTGAATCACTCACTTCCACATTCAGAGTGCGTTCACCTGTGTTGTTGATTTTGTTTTCCCAATTTAGCCCGATTGTGGTGGCGCATCAATATGTATAATCTTTTATCTCGTTTAATGGAATTGTAGCCCTGATTCAAAGGTCGTAAAGAACCTACCCTGGGTTCTTTACGACCTTTCTGAGCGTTCCCCAGTCGGAGCAACTTTTTGTTACCTTCCATCGTAACGAGGTTGGGGCTACGTATCAGTTAAAGTGTCTAATTGTGTCGTTTTTATGTCGTTAAAAGCGTTTTTGACGGTAACAAAGCACTAGAAGAGGCCGAAGACGTCATCTTACTGAATGGTGTTAATCTTAATAACTGAAGTTACGCGAACGATACAATTTTGCTTGCTGATACAGCTGAGCGACTACAGAAATACAGAGAGGGCAGCAGGGCGTTGAGCGTTATATAACATGACTTTAAATACAAGCAAAACTAAAATAATGGTGTTAAGCAAAAATACCAACAATAATGCTATGTTTTATGTAGATGGTTTCCAGATCCATACTGTACCATCCATTAAATATAACCGAGTACAACTGAACGAAAATTGAGACCAAACTAGGAAATAAGAATAAGAATTGAAAAAGAACGAACTTCCTTTAATAATATGAAAAATGTGCTATGAGCTTAATCTCCAACGACGAACTCGTATTCTAAAATGTTACGTTTTCTCGATATTGATGTGGTGTTGAAGCTTGGACTTTGAAGGATACTGCTTGTAAACGCCTAGAAACTTTTGAAATATGGTGTTACTGAAGCATGTTACGAATATCTTGGACACACCACGTAAGAAACGAAGTTGTCCTACAACGTATGGCTAAAGAAAAAAAAGTGATGAAGACCGTCGAGAAGAGGAAACTCTCATACTTTGGTCATATAATAAGAAACGAAAAATATAACGTTCTGTAGCTCATTATGCAAGGAAAAATCGACGGCAAAAGAGGACCAGGAAGACGTCGAATATCATGGCGGCGCAATCTAAGACAATGGACCGGAAAAAAGATTTGCCGACTTATTTAGAGCTACAGTTGATAGGAAATGGGTCAGAATGATCGTCAACGTCCACTGAGGATATAGCACAGAAAAAAGAATGTAACGCACATCAGACCATATGTCGCATGCGTATCGTTAACACTAACAGCCTGATAGCTGTCCGAGAGATAAGCTACTAACAGAGTAACAGCCTGTTCACTTAAACTTAAACCAATAAAATAAAAAATGGAAACTAATACCTTGTTGTAATATATTGCTTCTCATAAATACTTTCAATATTTGTGGCCGAATATCCATGAAAATTATTCATTTTGTTCAATGGATATTTCACCATATCAGGAGTAATATTGGAAACACACAAGAAAACTTCAGAAAGTACCCATAAAAACGTAATGAAAATGTATTCCATTCATTTGAACAGAATTTCCATATTTTCACTCGAAAAATGGTTAATTTAGTTCTAAACTTGAATGAATTTTTATGTGGTTTTTTATCTTCTTCCAGGAATAGTGTTTTCTAAAGCACTGTTGACAGTTGATGCTTAGTTAACGCTTTTAAAAGATTTCGCTTTCTGTCTTTAAAAATTCTGGTGTGAGCGTTTTATGTAATTAAGCGCCTGTAATAAATTGATCATTCTTTTATCGCCGTTTTTCAAATTACAAGACTTAGACATTTCAGAGTTTTTTATCAATATAAATTCTTCTATTTATTATCAATAACAGACACAATTTTGTAAAACGTTTTTTTGTTCTTGGTTAATACTTGAACTTTAATAAGATAGGTATTCCAGGCTTTGCAAATGTTTCTTAAATTATCACTGATTTTGTTTTATAGTACTTAAGATTACATTGGTTATTTTCTATGTTTTTGAAATTCTAAACAAAGACACTAGTAAAAAAGTAGTTGTCCTCCAGGCAATATTAGTTAAATATAGGTGAGCGCTCTAAATTACTCCTTAGAAGTGAATTAGTTACACGAATTCGCAAAAAAATTGAGTCCATTCTGCTTCAACATTGTAAGTATGAGAGGAACTGCTATGTTGCAAAGTGTAAACATGTTACTACAACGTGGGAAGTACATCAAGGGCTTCGAGCGAAACTTCAAACTTAGTTACAGTGCAACTCCTTTTCGAGTGCGTAGGTTTTGCTCCTGTTTCACCATATCAGCCCTTCTAACATTGCACTCACCGTGAATATCTGAATCCAGTCTATAACGACAGCGAAATACGAGAACAGAAGTAATTTTTTAGTCACTGCAAGGTTAATCAATTTCTAATGGAAAATTTCGCAAGTATCCGACCGGAATAAAACATGCTAAGTGAAAGTGATGGCGCTCGTCACGAAGATGTTTCACGCTTTGTGATTCTATTTGTTTCCCGAAGTATGCAAATCAAATTCTGTCCGGTTCGGATTATTTGTGTGACTTAATTAGAGATGACTTGTGGATGGCGTAGGCGGAAACGATCTTAAATCCCCCAGACAAAAATTAGGGCCGGAAATCGGCAATAAATCAGAGACTAATTAACAGATGTATCTTGGAGATAACGAAATAAAAGCCGGGAGTTTGGCATTTGTTTGCTTTGTTCATTTAGGACACCCTAAAGAGCAAATTATAACAGATATTTAGATAAGTTGGCAGTAAAATTCGCTAAATATTCGGAAGCAATTATGGATAAGATAATACGTAAAAAAGTGTAAGTACAGCTAGTTTACTTTACGGGGTTGCACGATGAATAACTAATATTGGTCTAACTTCTGCATCGTGAAGGATAAATATTTTGAATTTCAAGTTGCTGATCCAACTTACTTTATACACTATGAAGGATAACAACGAAAATGAATAAATTATAATAATTAATATATATCAAACAATATCTGCTTACCATGAGAGGTTGCATGAAATTTATGATAATATAATAGTTAAGCCTTAATAAGAAATCACCGTTTAGTGCCAGCAAAATCCATAGGTATAACAAAAACTACCTAGCAAAAACCGAACTTGGTCTGCGATGTGGGAAATATTATCAGACTGACGACTCTGGCCAGATGTGAGTGATTCGATTAAAGGGTTGCAAGGGGTGGGATTAATAACAAATAAAAAGTGCGAGGACCTAAGTTAACACAAGAAAAATAATTGTTTTCCCTTTCGATTGCGTTATGGATTTGTAAGTACGTTTATTTTGTAGAATGTGTAAAGGTATTGTAATTTTTTAGTACTCGCAAAAACATTTATAAATACTGATGATCTAATTATAGTTAACATACGTATATGTCCACCCTAGGACTGTATTAAATTTGGTACAATTAGCAAACTTTATGTCAATTTTAATAGGACGTGTACACAATTTTTTTCAGTAGTGTCTATTATCAATTAATTACAAACTTTAAAATACATATTTTATAGGTCATATAGTAATTTCTGAATGAATAAAAACTCGTATTCGTTGTTACGATGATAAATGGCGTGGTGCTTTCTGCGTAGAAATGCACCTGCACATTAAAGAAAGTACACATAGTAGTTATTCTTCAGTTGCAATCTGCAGCATTTGGTGCTTTAATTGGTAATTTATTTCGGACCCGTTATGAAAGAAGCAGTAAATACATAAAGAACACTCCTTTAACAATAACTCAAAAGCCATAAGAGTAGTTTAGATTGTCTGTCTTATGAGGGGTATAAAATATTGCCCAATATTGACCAATGCTGAAGAATTCAAAGTATCTTTCATATTGCCCAGTGAACCCATCTTAAAGAACCGGAGATGCTATTCTAGATTGATTAATAGATAAATAAATACGTGAGCAAAATAGTTGTAGGAATATTTGAGTTCCATTTAACTGTATGTAGATTTAGCATTTGCACGCAGGTCTATGCATGTTAAGGTTACTTTGTTTTGTTCCATTAAAAATGTATCTGTGTTTCTTTTAGCGAACAAATTGGTTTTTATTGTAAGTATCTATTAAGAGAATTAGCGCCCAACGTGGGGCTATAAGAAGATACGTTACAAATTTAAAGGCCTAGTAAAAACTTTTACGATTAAAACCTTTATTGAGATGAAAAGAATAAACAGCAAACAACTGCTTCTTAGGTATGGTGATTTTATTAATTACTTCTTAGATTATTAGAAACTTCAAAGCCATAAAGCGATAAATATACAAATGGCAGAGATTACAACAAGAGAGCCCAACTCGGTTTGGCTGTTTTTCCCCAATAGAAGCCAATCTCAAGAAAAATAGACTCGTAGTCTGGTATTCTTCCAAGTATCGAGAGATCCAAAAAAAAACTGTTCCTCAGCAGGCTGTGGAAATTCAACGTATGAATAATATGTTGGTGACACTGTAGGTCAATGTCAAATTCGGGGTTATCAGGTTAGGATTTCCGTCATTTTGTGTCATAACTGACAGTGTCACCAACATATTATTCATACGTTGAATTTCCACAGCCCGCTGAGGAACAGTTTTTTTGGATCTCTCGATACTATTTCTGACAATAGTTAACGAATTCAATTCAAAATAAATGATTGCAATGACCTCTAACAACGTTGTAAGGTAAGAGTACTTCCGCGACCACTAACAGGTACCTCAAATTATTTTGTACCCTAACTAGAAAAACTACTTTTAAACATTGCTTAGTACCGGTCCTATTTTATCATAAACATTAAAGAGACTTTGTCAATGAAGAATGATGCTACTAGTTGAAATAGATGACTCCATATTGAATGTCAGCGATAACATTGGAATAGGCACATGATATCGTCACTAAAACAAGACACACTCTTAAAATCAAACCGTACCACCCGGACGGGTTCCGCGCATCCCTGTTTTAGATAGTTTGCGTATTTGTTCTATACGCACACGGCAACCACACGTAGTAAAGCTACATCTCACGAATAAAAACGTTCTCGTGAACGAAGAGCATCTGCTATTCAATCTATAGTTCTACAAGTAGCT
Organism: Agriotes lineatus; assembly: GCA_940337035.1. Lineage (NCBI taxonomy): Eukaryota > Metazoa > Arthropoda > Insecta > Coleoptera > Elateridae > Agriotes > Agriotes lineatus. The sequence goes on along the minus strand of OW679198.1, from coordinate 20,469,867 downwards.
TGCTTGATCTAGTTTTATTTGTCATCTGCACTAAGGGCCGGTTGCAGAAAGCAATGTTAAGTCTGGTGTTAGCTAACGTCGCGTCAAAGTGAACAAAATCGCATCAAATTTTGTTTACTAATGTATTAGTTGCCATAAACATTTGAGATTTGATTCGTTTTTGTTCACTTTGACGTCGCGTTAGCTAACACCACAACACCAGACTTAACATTGCTTTCTGCAACCGGCCCTAAGACTGGCAGATATTGAAATTCTGATATTGATTATCCATAAAAGAAAAATATCCATATATCGAAAGTATCAGTAAAAATCAACAGCATCGGTACTTATCCACAAATATCGATAAATATGAGTATTATATCAACATTTAGAAATAGTATATGTAGATGTTGATATGCATAGTAGATATATTGCACACAAGCTGCAACTATTCCACGTGTCTGTTAGTTCGTATTGTATACATTTAATGTTACCCGAAAATCTATTCTGCAAAATGCCCCAACAATTTATTAGATACACTATTAACCCAAAACACAAAACCTAAACTTCTTGTTTTTTCTTCCTCTCCTCAATATCTTTTTGCCTTTCCGCGTCGAATTGAGAACCTAAACACGATACAAACTAAACAAGCTATAAATTACGCCACACTAACAGAAAAGTGGTAGGTTGACGAGTTGAAAATGCCAGATAGTAAGTTTTAAAGAGTTTATGAATTATTTCACTGAAGCAAATGCAACCCTTTATAAATATCGTATATATATATATGTGCTAATGTATCGAAGTAACTAAATATCGATGCATCCATATATCGATAAAACACTGTTCACCGATAAACGATATATCGATATTATTATTGATAAATCGTTATTTTTGGCCAACCCTAATCTGCACCGCAGAACATCAAAAATCTATTCAGGTTACTTATTTCAGGAAGGATACGTATAATACAATTCGATTTAATAATAATCCTGTTAGTGTCAAAACCAACATTCAAAACATTTTTTAACGCAGCGTCGCCTTTAGGGAGGCGGCCGGGTACACTCGGAAGCCAAGGGTGGGGTCGCGGAGGGTTGCTGCAAAGGGACCAGCCCGCGATCTCCGGTACAAGCAGTCTGCAATCAAGATCCATCAGGGTAGCTCTGTGCTACAACGCATTTTAGCATAGTTCAATTACAATACATTTATACAGTCCACAAATCAGAAATAAAGTTCAATTCAACAACAATGGTGTTTGAATCAGCGTTCGGCAAACTACAATAACAAATCCCTTGCTGTAGAAAAGTAAGATCAAGTAATTCAGTATTCATCTAGGTCAACAAATAATTTGCTCAATTGATGACATCAGGTACGACATATTTTCGAAAAGTGCTTCTGATTAACTGAAGAGGAATTCCAATTGTCACTTGAGTATAAACAGTTTACTACAATACCAGTTTGAACATACGATAAACGTCTAAACGAATAGTTTGATGAACTGGTAAGTTCAGCTGAGACATATCTTTAAAAATGCTACTGGTTAGTTGAGGAGAACCTCAATTTATTATTTGAATGAAAAGAACTAACGTCTAAAGCAGTGGCGGCTTGTGATGATTGTATTCGGGGGGCTCTCAATTTTTAATATTAACTAAGCAGAAAATTATAATTAATGCTCATCTACATTCCTTAGATGTTTGAATGCAAATATAGCATTTATTTTAATTTTAATAATACAAAACAAAACGTCATATACCCAGAACAAAAAGTATTCAAAGACAGAATGTACACACGTTTTAAAAGGCACGATAATAATTTATTTAATAACGGAAAGCAAATCAGAGCATGTATTGTATCGCATCCGCAAATCCATTTGTTTTTCGTGTAAATGTCCACAAAAAAAGTCTGGTAAAATTGCAAGTTCCAACTTTATTAGTAGGTTGAAATTTAATACCAGTGGTCTACACCAAGTTGTTCTTATTTTTACCTTTTCAACTAACCGTATGCTTTTAAAATTAATGTTGAGAATATGCTATTTTGGTAGTTAGGTAGTTATGATGTGGATAATAATAATATTTATTTTATTTATTTGAGAACACAATATATTACTAACACATACGTACATATATGTGACATAAATACGCTAATATGTAGAACATAAATATAGAGAATTATATACACGAACGCCTGAATCTGACTCGTAAAATAGTTTGGAAACTGACCAAAAACTTTCGTCCTGTTTAAAGTAAGACACGTCGGTGTATCTAGACGCAATGCTGAAACGCTAGGCTGTCTGGTCTTAAATACAGCTTCTTACGCAAGAAGAAGAAGCTTCTGAAAGAACGCTTGCTACAGAGGAATCTGAGGACATTCTTCGAGGATAATATTTATTTTCAGCTGTGCTGGACCTAGGGTTTCGTAGTACAACGGTATTTTATTGCCGCCTTTCTGGGACTTAGGTAAATGTTTCTTTGCTCGCTTTTTCGTCGCAGATGGCCCGTCTCGGATATATTTGAATCCAGAATCTCCTCGTTACTGGATATGTTTTATTGATCCTTAGCTGCCTCGTACCACTTTGGGCTTACAATGGTCCATTGATCCGTCGAGTAGGATGATTAGGCCCGGAGATCGGGTTTATTGCTTCGGTTGCGTAGCAATGATATCTTTTCACTTTTTCCTGTATAGCTGCACCCTGTCGACTTTGCAGGAGGCGTGCTTATTTCTTTTGTGACCCTATTAGTTGAATGCTTCCATGCTGTGCCGATATGGAGTAGTTTTTGGGTATAGTGCAGTTCTCTATGAAAGGCTTGACAATTTGGCTAAAACAGCGGAAGCAATTTGTCAACCCTTGCTGCAAGCGCGACGTACACAAATCAGTCCTTGACGTTTAGAAAGCTTTCTTAATTGCAACACACACAATAAATAAAAACACGCGGCCAATAAGGATACAAGAATGTCACTGCATTGGCATTGTTTTTCAATTTCAAAGCTCGCAGCACATTTACTATCGGCACGGCCGCTGCCTTTACCATCGGATTACATTATATTTCAGAAGCACATTTGTAAACATGAAGATAAACCCGCGAGTTTACAGCGGTCTAGGTTGCAACATCGTGACCCTTCGCGTCACATTAAAACTGCTATATCGCCGATTCTGCAGCGACAGCGTTTTATATAAGGTTATAAGGTTGGGGCACATTTCGGAGTCCTTTCAGCAGCTTCTAGGTACTTGGTGCATATGATATGAGCGAGTATGTTAACACATAACTCATATTATGTTGACATACTTGTTGGATATTGTTTTACATGTTTAAGAGGTATCGAATAGCGATCTCCTGATCTCATTAATTAAACCTTGTTATATTATAACGGTAGGATAGATGGTAAAGCATATTTTCAATAATAGAATAGTTACTAGTTTTCTAATAACAGATAGGCTATTTACGGCTGGGAGGCTCGATTCCCACAGCTTCTAAGGAGTATCCGCCACTGGCATAAGGTTGCCATGAAACCGTTATAAAATTATGAGATTCAACTTAAGGAGCATCTAGTGGTTTCAATGTTATCAAACTTTATGAAAGATGTGCGAACAGCAGTCGACGCACAATGATGTGTGCCTACTCACATTATAGAGAACTTCATGTTTACATGATAAAAAATACTATAAACAACATAGTAGCAAAAATTAGAACAGTATCCGTGCACATTCCAGTTTGGAAAATCTCAATCCATTGGACCAACAATGGATTATATATTATCTCTGTGTTGCAATGTTGAAGCCAATAAGAAAAAGTAGATGCATGATAAATAACAAAGGGTGATAATTACACGCTATTGTATTATTACGACTTTGAAGAAGGAAATCGACATCTAGAACACTGAAAATAAATGGCTTACTTGAATGTGTTTTATTTAATAAGAACTAGAAGACCCATTTTAAAAAACGTACCTAAAAATGAATCGACACATTACAAGCTAATATTGTCTTTTTATGAAAAAATATTCACCAATATCGAAAACAAAGGACAAGAATTGCCGAACGAATATTACTTTAATCAGAAGGGCAAATTTAGTTGAATGCTCTGGAAGTACAGTATATGAAACGCATGAGTGTATTGTTCTAGTTTTATACTTTAATCTCAATTTAAAAATACTCGGTTTGCTCATTTATTATCAACTCACGCGGGTTCTGGAAGGAACTTGTTAATACTAGTCTCATTTTAGATCCTTTTGTTACACTCGAGGCCGCCGTTTAGTGTCACTGCATGTGTCTCTACAATTCCGACGAAAATTATTTTGACCTTTTAACTTTCAGCTGCAATATCTTTTACGTCACACGAAATACTACGAAAGTAACGATGTCATAAGTTAGGAAAACTCACCGAATCAGAATAATCAGGTTGATGTAAGGCAGTTGCGCTTCCAGATTGCGATTCTCCAGGGCTCGAGTGCCTCCTGCTTCTGTTTCCTGGAGGATTGTCGTCGTCGCCGCTCGTATAATCCTTAAAAATGGGGCACGATTAATTTAAAAACTAAATTAGGCGTGACAGAATGAAAACAGCCACTTGTTAGTCAAGGCTTTCGATTCTGTGGCTCAACAAATGGCGAGAATAAAAATGCGATCATAGAGAAGTGCAAGTGAAAGTGTGATAGAAACATGTAGTGCTTAGTGCTCTAAATCCTTAAAATAAATCTCAGTACGGCGCTTACAACGCCCAATTAGTAATTTCCATAGCGCTCGCCCCTAAAAATTCGCAGGCAAATCTCACTGAGATTTATTCGAATCTACAGTCTACGAAGAGAGAAGGAAGTAGATAGCATTTTACATAGATATAAGGATTTTATGTAAATTCTAGGGAGTTAATAATCACCTGAGTGGGATTATCTTCGCCTTTCAGTTCAGTTATTTTCCCTGCCGGCCACACATTGTTAGTGGCACTCGTGGGTCGATGGGGCGTTCTAAAATATGGAGACTAATTACCCATTCTGCTTTTATTTAGTTTTATAGGATGTTGATTTTGTAGGAAATAGCGGAGAATGACCTGATTTAACAGCATTCGATTTTATGCTCCACGAATTTATGCTATAGATTTGAAAACTAATGTACCTTGAAGGCATGGGTTTATAGTGGCGTCCTGGACCCTTTTTGAAACCCATCAGAAAATACTTTTATAAGTACTATTTTTAAATTCGCTTCAAAGCTTTACTATTTTTACTATATGTATATTATTTTCAATCTTTCTAACCACATCAAAGAAGAATGAAGAGCATAACAGCAGAGCTCACCTTTGCACGCGATCAGCAATTCCCATCCCCAAACCAGAATCTTCGCTAGGCGAGCGATATTCATCGTCGCTAAAACCCCCTAAACCAGGTTCAACATTGGGCACGTGTTCCTGGAACCACCACTACTATCAGCCATCTTAGCAGGGCAAGCTTGTCAAAGACATTCTTGGAAAAGTTAACGCTAGGAAAGTCAGCTCTATTCTATGTAATAATACTAAACTAACATGTAATCTACTGCCATACGCCCACGGATGTATTGAAAATAACAAGCATCCAAACAGCCAGCCCAATCATTTCGTTCGCTTAGGACAAAAATGATTGGGCTGATTCTAAGATCGATAGCAGAAAGTACAGGAATAGGCAGGCATTGCGAGATGATTCGAGCAGAACTGCACATTTCAGGGCCAAAATCATGGTCTCTCAAAGGAACTTTAAAATTGGCAATGTAAGCACCACATATTTCTATCACTATATGTAAGTTAGCGAAAGAGAAATGGTGAACTAAGTGGGACTGTGAAGTGAATAAAAAGGTGTTACGTTCCAAGAAAGGTGATAAGTGTCTCATTAATCATTGTGGAAGAAACTACGATTACTAGTAGATTGAAAGAGCAGCGAAGTGGAAAACTTACCGATTCATGGAAGGTCGACATGTAGGTTGTGTTGTTGGCATCTGGCACCCCCGCTTTTCTCTAAATTGAAGAGAGGGCTATATTAGTAATTATGTCGTTCACATTTAATAGACTTCAAATAGTATATCACAATCATTTTCATAAAACTCACAATGTGTAAAGTCTAAATTATGGCTACTTAAAATATTTAAATGAATAATATTAATTTACGATACAAGTGCGTAAAGTTAGTCTTTAGTCACGAGTGGGGCAGAGTTAAAAAGCGAGCGAGCGACCGTTTTAAGCCCCGCGAGTGACTAAAGATGCTTTACGCATGTGTAGCTTACAATATTTTATCTACAATAGAATCTAGAAAACACGGTAAATATAAGAAAAATATTTAAATGTAAATTAGGATTAGTAGCAACCGGTCGTAATTTTGCGTGGTTAAAAATGTTAAAACACGTTGCTACTGACGACCTGCTTAATGAAATCTTTTAAACATGTTGTTACTGACGACGTAAACTAATAAAAAATGTTATTAAATAGTCGTTTTCCAAACTTAAAACTGCCAACTAAAAGTCAATTTTACACACTGTCGTTGATAATAGTAATTTATGTATTTAGTGGGTAAAGAGAGCCATTTTGGCATGAGGATGTGAGTTACTTGCCGAGCGGTAGCGAGGAGCGAAAAAACAACCGAATACCAAAATGGCTCTTTACACTCGAAATACATACAATTTTTGTCTGCGGTCCCAAATAAATGAAAAATTGTTAAATAAGGGAAATTTCTTTACAACAGGCAACCAGAAATACATTACTGACACTGTGTGACACACTATTTATTTGTACTGTATAAATGGACAAGCTTTCCAATACCCTTTGCATAAAATGTTGCCGCCAATGAATTAAAATGAGTCTTGACGTTGTCTTGAAGCTCCTCGGTATTTTGGAAGCGCCGCCCAACTAGCCACTTCTTCAGTTCACGGAAAACATGGAAGTCATTCGGCGCTAGGTCGGGACAGTATGCCAGGTGATCGAAAATATTCCATATTGCTCAAGGAGCCGGGGGGATGCCCGTACAGTGCTGTTGTAACCCAGCGGCACCTTGAGCAATTTCAATGGGATATTTTCGATCACCCGGCATACAGTCCCGACCTAGCGGCGAGCGACTTCCATGTTTTCCCTTTACTGAAGAAGTGGCTAAAAGGACAGCGCTTCCAAAATAATGAGGAGTTTCAAGACAACGCCAAGACTTATTATAATTCATTGGCGGCTACATTTTATGCAAAGGGTATTGGAAAGCTTGTCCACAGGTATGGCAAATGCCGCAATCTCTAAGGTGATTATGTCGAAAAGTAACCATAGGTGTACATAACTTTTAGTAATAAAATTATTGTTTTATATACACTGGTATTTTTGTTATGGCCCATCGGAGGTTGAAAAAAACGGCCCTCATATACTAGGTTCTAAATACGAATCCGCTTCTTATTAACTTCACTTAAAATATTATTTTTCTATACGGTCATCTTTAAAATTCACTATTAAAAGCTCGTTTTATATACACTGGTCTTTTTATTATAGCCCATCGGAGGTTGATAAAAAACGGCCCTCGTAGATTATTTCCGAAAATATTAAATATAAAGTACATAGCTATTAATTGTCGATGACTTTTTTTTTCTCCTACCTACTACCGTTGCCCCCCGGAACCGCTCGCGCATTACTTCAGGGGGCGCGGGCGTCACTTAAGCCTAAGCCTTAATTAAGTGAAAATCTAGACCTCCCGCGCCGGGAGTTGAACTCTCAACCGCTCCGGCCCGAACGATCACGACTTCCACTGTGACCTCGGCTGCAATGGCAATCGCCGCTCGCCTACCGAGGTCCCTTAATAATTGTCGATGACTAAGAAAAATAGAACAATAATATCTTATAACTTTGATTTATAAATTACTATCATTTAAGATTATGAGAACTCCTAAATATAGAGAAGCAGCTTCGAGTGATAAAATCAGTTAGTATTGATAATTTTTGTTAAGACGTTACGTAAAGCTAAAGCCACATTAAGTTGTTAATATATAAACATGCACACAAGATTACTTTTAAGACCCTCTTAGTAATTGAGCTTTCTCCATCTCTAAATAAATAAAAATCTCATTCAATTTGCAAATATTTACTGAAAGCTTGCGGTCTCTCTGCCGCAGTCACCCGTCAGTAAATAAATTATCAAAAGAGGTTCTAATTGCTTAAACTAGCGAACAGAGACTTATTGCGAATATTTAAATTGCTTTCATTAGTTGTGATTCATTGCTTAACTGTTTATAATGTTTAGTGAAACCATTTTGACAATATTCTTTTTTTACAATAGAGCACACATAGATAGATGTTAGTTTACTCATCCTTAACATGTTTACAAAAAAGGATTTTCAAACAGATTTAACATATGTTCAACATAGATTTTTAAACTGATATAAATTAGAAGCCTGTTTAGTTTCGTCTGGTATTTCATTAAATAACTTCAGTCCATTATAGAATAAAGTACAGTTTCATATAGCGTTTTGATTGCAAAAAGTGCCACGTTAGTGCACTAAGTGCAATACGATTTTCATTGCACTCGGCCATAAAATTTATTAAACATTTTTGTATTTTTACTTCCCCCGTCTAATCGACGGAGGAAATACTATTGTAATTGTAAAAAAATCACTTCCGAAATTTCTTTAGATCTTCACGTTTCAAGGTCCCTAGATGACGGAAAACAGGTTTTCTTAATTTTGTCCGTCTGTTTGTCTGTCTGTTGCCGCTATAAATCAAAACCAATTTGTTGGAGAAAGACGATATTTTGCATGCAGGTTATATGTCTAACTAGCATAAATCCCAGAAAATTTCGAACAAATATATACAGCCCGAGAAACTTAAAATAAAATAAACTTTTGTTTATTTTTGCTTTAACTGAGAAATAGATAAAAGTAATAATTTGCACATAGCTCAGGCTTTACCCTTCATGAAAATAAAACCTAGCAGAGACATGGTAAACATCATAAATGCGACAGCATAGTATGGCGTCTGTATAAAGCAGTAGAAACGCATATAGTTCGAGCACGGTCGTGGCGCAATGGTTCAAACGGCCGCAAGCGGCGGACTAGAAATTGCCCAAAAATATTAATCTCATTCGCCTGGGAGATCGGTGTTCGAATCCCAGCAACTGCATTTGGTTTTATTTGCAAATTGATGTAATGCGCAAGAGAAGTTCCGTTTAAACCCTTTACAGATTTTCTTCTTTTCGTCTAACAGACGAAGAAAGTATTGTAATCGCGAAAAAATCACTTTCTAAAATTTCTTCAGATTTTCACGTTTCAAGGTCCCTAGATGACGAAAAACAGCTTTTCTTGATTCCGTTTGTCTGTTGCAGGTATAACTCAAAAACTATAAAACTTTGCATACAGATTATATGCATTCCTGGCATGAAACCGAAAAAAAATAGTAAAATATATAGGTGAGCACCTTAAAAAATAAAACTCTTCCTATTTTTGCTTTAACTCAAGAAATATTACTTAAATAAAAGTAATAGTTTGCACATTGCTCAAGTTTTTACCCTTCAAGAAAAAGGGCATATTTTGGACACAACATATACAGGATGGGCACTTTAAAAACAAATGTTTGTTTATTTTTGATTTAATTTAGAAATAGATAAAACTAATAATTTGTACATAGTTGAAACTTTACACTTAACAAAAATGCGACAACAAATACAGGGTAAATGTAGAAAGAGTCAAAGAGGGGCGTATCACACAGATCCGAGAGATCCCGAATAACCCCAACTAAAATCGCATTCTCAGGCGATGTAGTTCGAATCTCACCATAGGTAAGTTTTTGTATTTGAAAATTAATTTAATTTGGTTTAGCCTCTTATTGTTTCAGTAATATTGGGAAAGTTAAGATTTTACTCCTGGTTTCCTTTGATTTTAAAATTTTTTAGTGTCACAACGTCCACTTATGAGGGAAGTTCTGAGTGAAGTCCTTTAAAGATCTATCGTTATTGTTACACTATTGTAGAAAATTTTGTATATATAAATGTATACAACACGTGCGTAAGTGTTATATCACTTAACGTGTTGTCTAATTCGGCATTTCGGTCTCGTTGGCTAATTACCATGTCGCGTGCACTAATCGCTTACTTTCTGCACTTGTTATATAAATAACTATTTATAGTTTAGCTCCCTTTTACCAGATCTCTAGTATTCAGGAAACGACGTAAACACTATTTGTATCGAGTGATCAAATACATTTTAGTTTAAGCCGCCAGTGTTGTTAATTATTAACATTATGTTTATAAGAAAGCACTACATTTAATTTATTTATCGCTTAATATAGTTTTTATAGTTTGTATTAGAATAATCAGGCATTTTAGATGTCATCGATTGACATTTTAGAATGTTTTTAATTTGCAACAAAAATATATAGCAAATATTTATTTTATTTTAATTTAATCGCGACTGAGGTATAAAAAAAATAAACATGTAAATTGAAATTTTAATATATATTCAGTAGATACAATGACACATTAGTAACACCTATGTCCTTTTCTAACAAGTTAGTGTTTAAACCAACATAGTATTTTATTAATTTAAGTGCAGCAGAAGTAGTGTCTATACTTTCAATTTCTCTTAATTAAAAAAGGTACTAAAAGTCCAAAGCTAGTAAACCGGGAAAGTAATTGTAAATTACTACTTCTTTCATTACTAGGTCTATAATTCATAAGGAAATTGCTAATCCTTTATCTAATAGACTTGTCTGTCCGTCCGTCCGTCCGTCCGGGACGCTGTTTCAGCAGCCAAACCGTAAGAGATAGAGAAAAAAGTTATGAAAGTTATATGTTTGGAATGGTCATGTCAGGTCAAGGACCAAATTTCAGTCACGTGACACTTCCGGTTTTCGAGAAATCACGTGATTTCTCGAAAACCGGAAGTGTCAGTACGCTGTTTCAGCAGCCAAACGGAGCTGCGACCCTCTGCGCCTTAAAACCTCGATCGGTTAGGCAACCACTTTGACAGCTTCCAAAATGTTCCGATGCGGCGTACCACTTTGACACCTTCCAGGTCTGGGTACAGTTTTTATTTAATACGCGTTCTATTTGAAAAACGGTCTTTTTTGTTTTTTAAATGAGACATTTGTCTCACTGGGTTGCTAGTAGTGTATAATGCTGAAAGTGAAAGTGTGAATGTAAGCATGAACTAATGGTGATATCGAGGTCAATACCAATTTTATATTAAAAAAAAACTTTTAATAAACATTAACGTAATGATTTAGCTTTTTTCCTCTGAAACTGAAATGCAGTTGAAAGCGGAATCAAAACCTTGATCGTAAATTTAAGATTATAAAATTAGTTGCAAAAAATATCAAATAGTTGGATTAGTTGTGATACGTATACTGAGCTCCTAATAAATGCTTCAACATCCTTGATTTTTTCTTCCTTTTTCACATAAAAGTTTGCTGGAAGTAAAATTATTAGATCTACTAAAAAACACAGTTTTATATAGAATACAGTACAATTGCACCCTAGAAACTTACTTTTTTTTTTCGCAATGTTGTACTAAAATATTAACTATTTAGTTGTCATTATTAATGTCAAAACGAAATAGTAAAAATTTTATTATTTTACCGTAATAATTTACCCTTTTTAACTCTTTGCCGTGAATTTGTATGTCAACGTAACTTATAATATTTAAAAATATTGTATTGCAAAAATTTTTTTTATGCAATATGTTGCAAAATTAGTGCTGTTTTATTCATAGTAGTTGTCTAACGAACGAAGCGTTCGTGAAAGAAAAACATCAACATTTTTTAACTTGTTTCATAAATAGTTATTTGTTATACTAGACGATAAAATTTTATTTTATCGACAAGCGAAAAATTTCATTTTTGAGCGACAATGAAACGAGTAAACGGAGAATAGGTGGCGAATGATTATATTTGAAGAATATTAATTAAAAACGGAGTAAAGCGTAATCTCGCAGTTCACATATTTTGAAAACAACATATCAATAATGCCAGTCTTTGCATGGTGTTTAGTTTACGTTCCCATTCGTTATTATTATACTGACTCTCCATATGAATATATTTAAAACCGACTATAAGGAATGGGAAACTTTCTAGTTAATAAAATACATAATGATTTTTCTAACAGTGAATATATTTAGAGGTTTTCTAGGAGAAACAGAAGTCAAATTAAATTAGTGTTCAGGCGATGGTTTCAGAGAAAATATCAGCATGATAGTTTAGAATATTCCAACAAAGCCTTATTTAACTTGATTTAATGCAATCACGCTTAGAGCATTATGTACACAAATCCTATCATGTTATACACATTTTTAAAATGTATGAAAGCAATTTCTTAAACTATATAAATAATTAACATGAGCAATTAACAAAGAATATAATTCAAAGCATTATTAATGGCAAATATTATTAAATTACGTTAAAATAATTAACTCATACAGCTAATTTAATGTAGTAATACTATTTTGACACTATATTAAATCAGCGATGGTATGCGCCGAACGACAGAAATAGCCACAGTGGAATTATCGATATTGGCCTGATTGGCTGCTTCTGTGTATCACCAGAACAGCGGGACACACTAATTAGTATTTGGCGATGTGCTCCGATGTATTTCCATAATAGTACATAGCTTTGCAATTGCGGTTTGATGAATATCTGGGCTAGAAACATCTATAGTCAAAATTATACCCATTCGGAGTCACGTGACTTTTGTCTGTCTCTGTTCATCTTTAGTAAAATAGATGAAATGGAAGAAATTTGAAAAAAAGGCATGTCGATTCATAAAATTAATTTAAAAAATTTGACGTTTCTAATCTGTCAGATTATATTTTTCGTGTAAGTTATTGAGATAAGGGTAATAAAACCTAAAATTGTTGAGCCGAAAACTGGAAATTAAAAGAAACCATCGGACATGCGGTATAACGAGCAGTCACAACCATTAATTTGAATATTATGCGTTTTTTTTTATGAAGAGTACAATATTAATAATAGTAAATCAACAGTTTCACCCTCCAACGCTGTTCGCCGTGCTTCTCTTGCGTTAAATATCTCGGAGAGCACAATTTACCGAAAATATGAGCCAGAAAGTGAAGAATGCAAAAACGGAAGTCGACGAAGCAGTCAAGACACTGTATATAAAATGTATGTAGCTAAAGAATTTGTAACCATAAAAAATCTAAAAAATGCTTGGTTGAAGAATCTGGAGATTTTTCACATTCAATTTCTTCCCTAAATAGATTGTGCAAGGAAATAGGCTTCAAATGGCAATGTTCTATAACAGAATATGCATGCACAGAAATTGACTTAAAATTTGCTATACGCAGCAGGTTTTTAATGTAGCAGTTGACATATCTTTATTATATTTACATTTTACGACATGTTATGTTTTCTTTAACCTGTAAATTCAGTTTGATTTCATATAAGAGAATAAACCCGTAGCAACCTTGTTTTAGAAATTGGCATATGTCAGGATAACCTACAAAACGGAATGTCATTTATTTCCCTAAAATTGCATTTTTAAGAATCGACATACGTAAAATTACTAGATTATCACGTGACTCCGAATGGGTATAAATTTGACTATATCTTTGGCAAACAGTAACGTGTACAATCGTCATGAAATTAAGTCATACCCATTTTCGACAATAAATTCGTGGCTAATCGATGTTATAATAGATACTAACAATACAAGTTTGATTATGAGCATTTTAACTTGTTTCGTTAAGTACCATAAGCAAACGTGTATTGTTCAATATTTTATCAACACCAATAAATTCAAGTTCAATGTATTCTTTGTTCTGCAAAAAATAGTGCGGTAATATAATCTATAAACGCACTAAGTGCGGTAATAAGGCTCTTAACGATACCCATTAATTTGGTAAATAGTCTATTATATTACCCATAAAGATAATAGCTTTTTTTCGTAATTTAAACAAACTTGTTGATTGTATATTGTGCAGCTACTATAATTCTGTTTAGAAAGCAACATTATTTGAATTTATTTTGTTTTGAATAATTGATGATGTCGCAGTAACATGTCTCACAGCGTTAATGTTTAAATAGAGTAAATGAACAATACCATACTTACATCTGGTCTTTGTATCTAAATTGCATAATTGGTCGTAACTAAATAAATTAAACTATTTCCGTTTTGGAACTAGATGATACACTAAATTTTAGAATATATGATAATTTCTTGTGATTGGGTTGCCATTACTGGAATCTAGTTATACATTGTATCCAATGCGTCTTAGTAAACGTCCCATAACTATAGCAATTTTAACAATCGCAATATCAATATTACACACAAGTGACCTTTTGATTACCACAACTCAACTAATGCGTTTTGGTTTAATGTCATCTGTCAGCTGCAACTGAAAAGGTTAAAACAATCAGGTACTGGGATTGCAAACAAACATTTTTGTTTTAGTGCTTCTGAGTTTATTGAGAGGTATGGATAAAACGTTGCACTGCACGAGTAGTGTTACAAGGTATTACCCACACGAGAAAATTAGCCCACACGGCCTACGGTATCGTGGGCCAAAATTTGTCTCTAGTGGTAATATTCACATAATACAACTTGTATAGTAAATAACTATAGTTTAACTTTGAAATGTAATCAAAGCATTAAATAATTGTAGAATATGTCACAGATTTGTAGAAGTTTCAGCATTATTTTGTTGAAATTCGTGTCATATTATTTTTATAGTATTGTGATTAGAACTACTCAAGTACAAATTACATATTTTATGTCAAAATGAATCGTACATACTGTTTTCAGATTTATATTTCAGAATAACAAATAGGCCTTTGTGGTAAATGTTTACAAAACATCAATACTATGCCATTAAGAACTTAATAAATTAATGAAAAACCATCGACAAGCTAAGAATTTGAGAATTTTTCAACATCGTTTTGTGCTTCTTCTATAGGATCTTATGTTAGGTCTGTTTATTAAAGCTGAAGGGGTCAATTCGATAATTCCAAATCCGAATCTTCTTCAGAATCGGACGACTCTGCTAACAAAATTACCAAAGGAGGTACGTCAACTACACAATGTTCTCCTATACAGAGTGATTTATAACGGACGGACCAAACTTCAACAGTGTGTTGGGGACGTCATTTTGAGTAAAAAATGTTGTATGAATATAGGTCGTATTCCGTTTAGGTTTCCTAACTACAAGAGATCAAAGTTTTATTATGGGACGGGTCAAGGTAAAACAGCTCAAAGTAGCCAATGTTTCAAGCATCATATCTACTACGTATGTAGGCCACTCTCATCAAACTTTGTTTTTGTATGATAGCCTGTAGTTTTGTCTGTCAAACGATTTGGATTTCATGGCAATTTATTGGTAGGAAGGTCATTAAAAAAATATTTTAAAAGCATCTTGCAATTCATCACAGAGTTTTTCTCCCAAACGGCTTGTCCAATCTTAGTCTTTTTATATCAGAATTATTCTTTTCCATAGTTCTAGTGTATGAAATAAAAAATAGAATAAATTCCAAAAAAAATTAAAAATAAGTTTGAAAACGTCAAGTTCCCTTTGTACGATTTTTATGAAATTTACTCATTCACTAGATATTAAGAAATCTACGACATTTGTGTAAACAGAATTTGAAATTTATGTTTCGTTTTTCAGAAAAAAGTTTGACAGATAAAACTACAGGCTATCATACAAAAAAAAGTTTGGCATGATTGGCCCAAATACGTAGTAAATATGAAGCCTGAAACATTGTCCACTTGAGCGGTTTTACCGTGACCCGCCCCGTAATAAAGCTTTCATCTCTTGTAGTTAGGTAACTAAATGGAATACGACTTATGTTTATATAACACTTATTACTCAAAATGACCTCCCCAACAATCTGTTGAAGTTTGGACCGCCCTTTATAAATCACCCTGTATATTTCATGCAATCACTCCTGATAAGAGATTCACAGTGCTTATAGGAAGAAAGCCTTAGAACATTGATATTGTTTTGCTTTAGAGACTCGTCAATTTTATATTTTTTGTAGAAATTATTTAGATTGGTTTCAACTCAATTGCAAAGTGGTTTTGTATCGTCTTCATCAAAATTAATTTTGTTTTTATACAGTCAAGCCTCGATGGATTTTTATGTGAATTAGCATTTGACATCTTCTCTAACAATACTGAGTGTTAAGGAGCATCATTATTCATAACGATAATAACGCATTTACCCGTAATGCTAGTCAGAGCAGGCACTAATTTCTTATCCACTTTTGAAAAGCTTTGCTGTTCATATTTTTGTGGTAATCTCGATGTTCAATTTGTAAAACGGCATTAAAAATAGTGTTGGCTTTAATTTGAACAAAATGTAATCAGAGAACAATGTAAAACAATGTAAGACCGAAAACAAACAATTGGGGGAAGGAAACCAAGGTGGAAGGTGTTGTTAATTTGGCTTCCCCAATAAATAATTGTTAAATTGTGAATAAATAACCTTTGCTCAATTCAGTGAGTTTTAAAATTGATTGTACGAGTACATCCCGTCGGTATGCTGTAGTTTAGTACATTTATGCGTAGCACCTCTGCAGAAGTGTGAAAAAGGGTTGCTGTTTTGGACATCATAGCACATTAATAATTAGGGCCCCTAGAAGCTGGAGGTAGACCTTCATAGAAAGCATTAAAGCCCTAGGTGTGGGCAACGGCGAGTTGGTGTCGCAGCGGTTCTGCGGCGGAGTTCAGCGGCGGCGTTCAACGGCAGGCCAACGAAGAAAGACCAGGCCAAGCATCGTGGGACTTGCTAGGAACTCGAGTTAAGCCCTAATTTCAATTTCAAAAACAACAGAAAGGTTAGAAAACTTCGTCCTAAAAGATAACATTTAGGAAATTTCCGGCGTCAGTTTTATGAGCACTTCCAGCACGAGTGTCATTTGAGTGTGTTTTGTTTGTGACGTGTATTTACTTATGGCAATTTTTATCATCTAGGCAACGCTTTAACTGCGTAATCACAGATAATTATCGAGTACATTTGTGTTTTTCGAATTGTGAGGTTGGAATTCCAAATTTAAATTAATTTTTCTTTTAGTTAAATAATATCCTGTATGGTAGCTATCGCATTAGTCACATTACACTTTTAAATTATTAAAAATAATACAACGATAATTGATTTGATAGCAAATGCATTTCCTTTATAAAATAATACTTGCTAGAATTTAGAGACCCGGCCCATATGAGATAAGAGCCCTTTTGATATTATTAAAGTCCTTTATTTAACTAAAAAATACTGCAGCAATATATGTAATTTTTAATGTATCTTTCGGTTATATTTAGGGTGTTCTATGTAATTATATGTCCTGCCTAAGTATTGTGTTTTACATGCTCGTATATTATACATAAGTTTTATTTATTCAAATTTTATTTTATTATAGTTAATTTTCTATAGAAAACTTATACCTACATACTTTGATGAGCATTTATTATTCTGCCATACGATAAATAAAACAATGATAGTACACCTATCAACATTTTTCAACCACATTCGCATCATGCTCCTGCTATGGTAGATTCAAGTTTCATCTGGATAAATCAAAGTCACTTCTTCCTAGCCATTAGCATTTTACAAATATGTTTTAAGTATTCCAACGCAGTGGTTTGTTTCCTTCAGCTCCATCATATTCGAACTGATTTTAGGTGAAACATTTCTAAAGCACAAAATGCTTTACACAGGTGTTTAGTACTTGTAATAATGTCTGTACTTTCTGGAAATTTAAAACCACAGGACAAACTGCAATTATAAACTAATCTCACAAGCGTAATCTCGTTCTGGCAAATGTTCTTTAGCAATATTATATATCCATTGCTTCCTTCACTCCTTATTTTTAATCACTTGAAAATCTTACATTATTTTCGGAGCGTTCGTTGCAATTTACTGCACAAGAACACGGCATTTCAAAATATCGCAACAAATGACAAGTGGCATTGGAGTAAAAATGGTGGCGATTGCGCAATTTTCACAGATTATATTGACTCTAATAGATACAGTATGATCGAAAACTTTTATCCTCTAGAGGGCTGTGGAATTATTTTGTCAAAAAATTTTGTTGCCAGTCGTGGTAATAAAATTCACATTGGTATTTTATATCTGTCAGTTTAAGGTTATGTCAGGATTGTCATTTCAACAAATACAAACATTCTTGTTGAATGAAACAAATCTTTAGCTCCGGCTATTTGTTTCGCCATTTAGTCACTTCCGGGCCAGCCTGTATATTTTCACTTGAGTTATAATTCGCTGTATTTAAAACGATATCAAATCTTGTTCGCGCAAAAGTGCTGGATTTGGTTTTTCCGAAATTAATTTGTTATCGCTTTGCGCCAGCGAGCAGCTATTCCGTTGTTTTCTATTTCTGCATTCGGTTGAAGTAACTTGCTTCTACGAAGGCATTCCCGCGTGGTACTGCACCAATTATTAATTAACTTCGTTTGTGAGCTGATGACTAAAATCAGGTATGTCTACGCTACTTGTTGATATTCATTTTAGTAATTTCCCGTTTTTTTATTAGCTCTTTGACGTCATTCTTTGACGATATTCTTCAACGTCACTTTTAAACGCCATTATTAGATGCCGTTTTTAGACGACTCTTTATTTGGGTTTCCTAATTAACACCCTAATCAATAACTTGGACCCGCAACTCCTTTCTGGAATGTCATCTTGAGCTTGCCAAATGGTACAAGGAACGTCCGTTCCCTTATCAAATTCGGCCACGAGTTCGAGATTGCTGTCGGCTTACACTAAGCTAATCCTGGACCAATTCAGTGCCTGCCGGCAACGTTTTTTATCACCACCCAGGTTAGTCTTGCTTCAACTTTTGTTGATAACCACGTCCGCCTATGAATTGTTGGCGGAATCGATTGTAACGACGCTTCCGATTTACAATTTACAAATTTAAACTACGCTTTACAAATTTAAAACGTAATGTATTAATTATTCACAAATCTACGCTTTACACATTTAAAACGTAATGTATTAATTGTTCATAATTCTATGCTTTACAAATTTAAAACATAATGTATTAATTGTTCCCAAATTTACAATTCACAAATTTAAAGTTTTGCTAAATGAATACGTATTAAGAATTTTGTAAAAAGTGCCCTCACGCCATTTTACTATCATTACCGAGATAACGGTTAAAACATATGACAGTGGTAAGCTTACTCCGTCATTGAGTTGTAATCACATTCAATCCAAGAGCCCAAAAGAGGTTCGCATATTTTTTGGTGCGTGCTGCATTTTCAGCATTAATAATATACTGTATTATATACTGTACTTAAACCTTGTGATAACCAATTTACAGACCTAATTACGATGTTGCGAGTAACTATTAATTATTAATTAAATAAACCTAATTGTTGCTGTAATTTTATTTATTTCTCGAAGTCTGTGACTTCTGGCGCCCTGTGTTTTTTTTTACTATTATTAAAAGAGCTTTGAGCAGTTCAGCTGATGATAGAAATCTGCGACCCAAGGCCACCGAATTTGAAGCTAGCTAGGTCATTGCGGTGAGTAAGAACATTTCAGAGCTACCGTGGTGTATAAATGATAAGGGGGTTGATCTGCGATTATACTACCATTGATTATTATTAGTAATCGATCGCAGGTTGGCTTCTTTATTGTTTCATGAATACATATAAATGTTAGTAACTAAAACAACTACAGCTATTCAAAATGATTTGCTGCATTTTCCGTACACAGAACCATCTAGTGCTCGGCATTAAACAACCTGTAAAAGTTAATTTGTCAAAATTGTATAGGTTATATTATTAAGTAGCTTTACTCATCACTGCCAACATAAATTTAATTTAAAAAAAATCCACAGCCCGGTAGACGTTGAAAGTTTTCGCTCATACGGTACTGCCAAACGTACAAACAAGCATCACAACGTTTTTAAAGCAAAAAGTTTGGGATAATTCTTTACTAAAATCGAAATAGTCCCCGTTCTTGTTCAGTATACAAAAAAAATTGGATACACGATTCGCGTTTATGGCCTCGCTAGTATACGTGTCTCGTTCTGGCGGGTTCTACCGTGCTGTACTAGCCCGGCCATAAAGGCTTAGGTACAGGCCTAATGTCGTAAATAGCTATTGTTACAGTTAAATATTCGTGCAAAAATGCTATAATTTTCAGGTCTTGTGGTAACTTGCTGACGATAAACTCGCACAAAAATAAAGGTGGATGGCCAAGATTACTAGTGAGCTTCTGTGTGGTAAAGTAGAGTTTAGATGGATTGTCATTAAATGATACTCCATTTAGAAGTGTGAATAATCCTTCTGTCAATGTTCCAGAAAAAGAATCGAATTAAATCGCGGATTTTTATATGCGCGGATGATAGAAAATATAAGGTCAAAAAGTTATGCCTCTCGACTTTGTATATTGCATAAGTTTGTAATTATTACCTAATATTTTATTTACCTAATAAAATGTCCAAAAAAGTACTAATGCTTACATACCTACATTGTTACACAAACAAAATTACATATTTTTTCTTTTTAAATAGTGCCAGTAACCATACTATATAGAAACATATGGTAACATCTAACGCAAATCACTAGCTTGCGGAAAATGCAGAATAATCTACTTGTATCATTTACCAATAAAAAATGACGCACGAAAGACACTAACAGACAAACCAAATATTTCTGACATAGACATTCAAACAGATCAAAAAACAAATCAAGAACCATCAATATTAAACAGCGAAATAGACGCTGCATTCACAAGACTCGCAACCGTAAATTGGCAGTTACGCGTGGCGTAGTCGCAGAGATGCTAAAGGCATCAGGTGCCACAGGTGTTCCCGGACAAGATATAATCCACCAGATCGGCAACAAGATGTATGGCTTAAAGCCTACATTTTGCCACAATTACCACCAGAGCAATCAGGATTTGTTTCAGGACGCGGAACGAGAGACCAACTCATAAATGTCAGGCAGATGATATAAAAATTTTACGCTTATATCGTACCGACAATCTTCTGCTTTCTAGACTATTCCAAACCATTTGACAATTTTAATTGGGATCAAATGTGGCAAATCTTAAAAAAAAATGGCAGTGCCAAATCATATGATAATGCTTCTAAGAAATTTGTATGTAAGTTATATT
>OW679198.1:20243096-20442748 GCA_940337035.1 Agriotes lineatus | reverse complement strand
CGATCATCACCATAACCATCCCTGCCGATGTGATTATTGTAATATGGTTTTGCATGTGCCCATATTAATTCAATGGCATTGAATTCACAATGATATGGTGGTAGACGTAAAACATCATGACCATAACTTCTCAGTAATTCATCTACTTCATAGCGCTTTTTTTTCTGTGAGATTTGGCTAGTATGAGTAATTCAGTTTTAAATGAAGTTGGATCGTGATTAATGGAATTTGTATTTAACCATTCTATGATATCGGCTTTCTTCCAGGAAGTTGAGGGATTTCTTTCTATTAAAACAGAATGGTAAGGAGCATTGTCCAATATTATCAATGAAGGCCCATTCAAATTATTAATTAAATGGTTGATGAGCCATTTTTTAAAGGTTTCTGAATTCATCTCCCCATGATAGTCTTCTTTTAAAGATTTTGTTGCAAATAATAGGGATGCGTTTTTGACAAACCCTAATTTAGACCCAGCATTACCCACAATAAAACGTTTTCCTTTATAACCTTCTGGTTTTTTAACACTGCGAGTATTTGAATCTTGCCAGGACTTTCCAGGATTTCCTTTAGAATAAATCCACGTTTCGTCCATAAAGACTACTTGCAGTGGATGAGGTGAATTTAGATTCTCCATGAAACATTTTAAAAACTGGAGCCGCATAATAGCAATATTTTCTTTTTCAGTTAGTGCTCTACAGTTATCATCTTTTCTTGAATTTAAAACCGATATCATGTAGAACTCGATTTAAGCTGGTGTTACTGAGTAAAATATGACTTTCTTTCACTGCAGTATTCAGGGAATTGATGGTAACGTACTTTTTTTCCGAATACATCGTGTATATGGTGTCCCTTATAACCATTTTTGAGGAATCTGGTAAATCAGTAGATCAGGGCTACATAAAACTGGATTCATACTAGAACAACTCTTAACTCTTTTCACAGTAGAAACACTAATGCCTAGAGCTTGCGCTGCCCTCTACAAATAAACGATGAATGTGAAATATAATTAGGTTAATTATGTTTTATTTACCTCTTGTACACATGACAATGGAATTAGATTACCCCCATTTTCTTTCTCTCGTTCGAAGTAATCCAATAAATTTAGTAAGAGCTGCTGAGATTGCAAATGTAACGTTTTACCTTTCATAGACATAATTTGTATCAAATCGTAAATAATAACCTGAAAACGTAGTTATAAAACGCCGAAAAAACGAACAAGGCTTCACAAGTATTATTTGACAGTTGACGTTTTAGTGACGACGCACGCATGTGACGTAAACTACTTTAATCAAATAAGCACTTTAATCATAACACACGCTTATTGTAATGCTATCACTGTTGTGCGCATGGAGTTTGTGAACAAATGTACACGCATCTTTGTCGTTACTAAATTCAGCGTGTGATGACGCAGGGCTCATCTTTGGTGGTTTCTATAATATGTAATATTTTTCGGGGTATGTAATAATTTCCTGGCTAGTTTCAAGTAATCATCTAGTTCCCAGCTGTTGTCATGTCATGAAATTGACACATTACAATGTGATTGCGAATAAATGTATTTTAATGACGATTTCGACGTTCTTCACTGCCGATTTCAAAATAGTATATTACAGCCCGAGATGGGAAGTGTTTTATTACTGTCGAGAGATTAGTTAGCTGATTGAGATGCGAAGCGTCAAAATCAGCTATTATCTCGAGACCAAGGAAACTTCCTGTCGAGGTTTGTATACTATTTTATTTACAACCATATATGTAATGTACTTCCCACACACCCTAGCAGGCGGAAATGTACGACTTCCCGCACTCAAATGAGGTCAGTAATGTTAACATTACATATATAGTTGTAAATAAACAATCATTTTTCTGCCAATCGTACTAGAACTGACACATTAATGACAAAATTTTGTTGAGAAAGTCAAACATTCCATTACATCAACTGTTGTTAGGTAATTTACAATGAAACTGTACAGGAATAATATTCCCGGCCTAGGCAGGGAATATTCGAGTACTAGTTCCTAATTTTTTTAATTACTTGTATCGATCAGCGGAAAAATAGTATGTGTATCTTGGACAAAAAGCAACATTTCCAGACTCCTGTGTTGTTGGGCTCGGCGTAGTCATCTGGGAATGTTACGCTTTTCAACCTATATACACAATGTACAGGGTGGCCAGATAAGAATGCAAAGTGCTGTATCTCGGAAACTATTCATCGTAGAGACTTTCGGTAAAAAAAATTATGACCAAAGTGGCCACAAGAAAACCGTGGAAAATATTTTCAGATTTCCAAGATGGTCGCCAGGGGGCGTAACCGCCATCTTAAACCTTTAAAGTGATTTTTCACTGAAATCCACCTAGTAAATGTTACCAAAAAATATATGGTTTCTAAAGCTAAGCTTTACTCGAGTAATTTTTGTTTAACACTTTTTGATGTATCTATTAAAATAAAGTGGTGGGAGGTAATTCAATGTTTTTTTAAATAAACAGCTGTAACTCCTAAACCACTGAACGGATTTTAACAAACTTGGTCTTGTTGGAAAAAGCATTTCTTGTTCCATGAAACCCATCTTACCTGTGATATGTCTAATTCTTAGTGATGCCGCTAGAGCGCGTTTTTTGATATAATAACAGAAAATTGCAAAATTCTCTAAAAAATTAATAGGCTAGTAAAAACCATATCTCGATATCTTATTCGTAGCCTGAAATATCGAAGACAGAAAATTTAGTTATCATCTAATTTTAAAAAGACGCTATTACACTGATATTTATTGTTATTTATTTGTCTTTTTTCAAGATTCAATGATAAAATTTCATAATTTAATAATTTTTAAATAATAAAAGTATTCTTAGTTCAAATAATTTTTAAAAAACGTGTAGGGGCATAATAAGAAAAAAGGGCCGATTTTGAAATAAAACTAATGCCTCCTTAAATGCTCGAACTGCCTTCCATCACACTCAATGCATTGTTGGAGCCGCTCATGCATGGACATTACAGCAGCTTCAATTTCTGCTCTTGAAAGGCTACGAATGGCCTCCTGTATTCGGATTTTCATGTCGTCTTTCGTTGTTGGTGGAATTTGATAAACAATATCTTTCAACCGACCCCATAGATAGAAGTCCAAACAGGTGAGGTCTGGGGATTGGGGTGGCCAAGGAAATAGACTTTCTTGTCCAATCCACTTCTGGTGATATGTTAGATCTAAATGTTCTCGCAGATTTCTTAAGAAATGTGCTGGGCAACCGTCTAGTTGCAAAAACATATTTTGCCGTAATTGCAAGGGCACATCTACTAATAAAATAAGCAATTGGTTTACCAGAAAATCAAGGAACACAGCACCATTTAGTGGTTGATCAAAGAAATAGGGACCTATAATAGTTCCGCCCAGGATGCCACACCACACGTTGAGACTCCAATGGCCTTGATGTTGGACCTCGTGCAACCAGTGAAGATTGTTGTCAGACCAATAATGCATATTATGCAAATTAATATTATATTTGTTAATAACAGCTGCTTGTTAGGTATATATATAGTTCAGGAAAATTAGTCAGCTAATTATTTTCTTATATTAATATTGTTGACGTTTCGTCAGCTCAGCTGACTTCCTCAGAAGATACATAACACTTTGAAATACAATATAGGTACTAAAAGGAAAATGAGATTAAGGTTAGATCACTTAAACAATGCATATTTACTCTTACCTTATGTAATGTCGATTGCAATTTTGATATAGTGAGTTTGTATAATGTTCTAGGTAAATAATTCTTATAATATAGTTTGAAAAGAATATTTAAAAATGATTTCGTAGATGTCAGATGTCAAAATTTGAAATTTAAATTTTCTTATTTTAAACGTATAACTTGATACAAAAAAAATTTTATTGTAAAAGATATCTTGATATTAAGTGTAATTTAAATGATATAGTTTTTTTTTGTTCTGTGTTAATTATAGAAGAAATTTTTAGAGAAGATTTACTATAATCTTCTCTAAAAATTTCTTCTATAATTAACACAGAACAAAAAAAAACTATATCATTTAAATTACACTTAATATCAAGATATCTTTTACAATAAAATTTTTTTTGTATCAAGTTATACGTTTAAAATAAGAAAATTTAAATTTCAAATTTTGACATCTGACATCTACGAAATCATTTTTAAATATTCTTTTCAAACTATATTATAAGAATTATTTACCTAGAACATTATACAAACTCACTATATCAAAATTGCAATCGACATTACATAAGGTAAGAGTAAATATGCATTGTTTAAGTGATCTAACCTTAATCTCATTTTCCTTTTAGTACCTATATTGTATTTCAAAGTGTTATGTATCTTCTGAGGAAGTCAGCTGAGCTGACGAAACGTCAACAATATTAATATAAGAAAATAATTAGCTGACTAATTTTCCTGAACTATATATATGCAAATTAATGTTTCCATCACTTCTAAAAGTGGCCTCATCCGTCCAAAGAATTTCGGATAAAAATTCTCTATTTTCCCTAATCATGCCCAACATCCAATGACAATAATCTATCCGTCAGTCAAAGTCTTCGTGATTTAAGGCTTGATGTAAAACCATATGATATGGGTGCAGTCTAAAAATTTGAAATAACAAACACATTGTGAAACATGTAAGGGAGTATTTTTAGTGACATAAAAACTTACCTGTGATCCTTTAAAATGTTTAGAATAGTAGTACGTGATATACCCAACGCGCGAGACATTGCTCTCGTACTAACGTGGGGATTCAATTCCACGTCTGCTAAGACATTAACAATGTTGTCTTCCGTTGTTCTAGCAGAGTGTTTTCGCAACTGAGGTCGAAAGCTGCCAGTATTACGCAAATTTTGCACTAAACGCGGAAAAATTCTCGCATCGCTTAAACGGCGATTTGGATATCGAGCTCTGTATACTCTTTGAGCCAATGCCGCATTTTGAAGACATTGAAGACATATACCACAATCATATCGACAGCTTCATCATTTGTAAAAGGCATTTTAATAGTTTCAAGGCCTTACTTGTGTGTGCAACGAACACGAATTACTCTGTCTCTATAAGTATAATTTTAATATTTGTTGACAAGTTGATTTTAGGCATTTATTTTTCCTCCATGGCCTACTCTTCATATTCTGCGTACCTTGCACTTGCATACTAGCTGCATTGATTATTATTCCCCTACACGTTTTTTTTTAAATTTTTTGAACCAAGAATACTTTTATTATTTAAAAATTATTAAATTATGAAATTTTATCATTGAATCTTGGAAAAAGACAAATAAATCACAATAAATAACGGTGTAATAGCGGCTTTTTAAAATTAGATGATAACTAAATTTTTTGTCTTCGATATTTCAGGCTACGAATAAGATATCGAAATATGGTTTTTACTAGCCTATTTGGGTATCATTTCACTACATTTTTATGAAAAAAAGTTATATTATGGCATTTAATTTTTTAGAGAATTTTGCAATTTTCTGTTATTATATCAAAAAACGCGCTCTAGCGGCATCACTAATAATTAGACATATCACAGGTAAGATGGGTTTCATGGAACAATAAATGCTTTTTCCAACAAGACCAAGTTTGTTAAAATCCGTTCAGTGGTTTAGGAGTTACAGCTGTTTATTTAAAAAAACATTGAATTACCCCCCACCACTTTATTTTAATAGATACATCAAAAAGTGTTAAACAAAAATTACCATATATTTTTTGGTAACATTTACTAGGTGGATTTCAGTGAAAAATCACTTTAAAAGTTTAAGATGGCGGTTACGCCCCCTGGCGACCATCTTGGAAATCTGAAAATATTTTCCACGGTCTTCTTTTGGCCACTTTGGTCATAATTTTTTTTACTGAAAGTCGTTACGACGAATAGTTTCTGAGATACAGCACTTTGCATTCTTATCTGGCCACCCTGTACTATTAGCGCCCGCTGACTTCATTTTAGTTATTATTTACCAACGCATATTAATAAAAGTCATACCTAGTTACAAATGTACTATTCAGCTAAAATAATTGTAAGAATTGCGCTGTTTTCATTTCTCATTTTATATCATCTAAATCTGCCTTTTTAAAATTTCGATCGTACATAAAGTCTTGTATGCATCTCAAGCGTAACCAGTGTCTTTGGCCCTTCACGTGTTGTAGCACTCAGTGCTCCGCAGGAGAAAAATACCTGTTTATGTACTATCTACTGAAAAAATTAGTATTCCCATTTGTCCTTTGTACTGTTTGAAGTATTTTGAGGTGAATTTTAGTTTGAAAAAATGTCCAGAAAATGTTATTATTGTTTGCATCATTGTTTTTGCAAAGAAAAGCATTAATAGTTATTTAACAAACAAGTATGTTAATGAGAGCGATTAATAATCGAGACATTTTGATTGTGATTATTAATCTCCGATTAACATACGAGCTAGTTACAATATTTTTCCGTTGAGCGTATATTATTAATTTGAAGAAAATCTAATTTTATTCCATGACAAGAATTTGACACTTAAAAGTTTGACATTAATGGTACCGGGCGACCATAAATGGGTGGCCAGCGTACATATATCAAACAAGTAGAGACACTCATGCCGAAGTTGAATCCAGTCTAGAGTGCCTGGGACAGTAACTCGGGGGGTATTTCTAAACTTGACTATCAGATGGCAGCACAAAGTTCTACCAATCAGCCAGTTACTGGCTCTGCTACCAATCATATGTGATAAAATAGTGGCGCCACTGTTAGTACTATCAGAAAATACCCCCCCAGGGGCCGTTCAAGGTCATCAAAATCGGTATTTTTACATCAAAGGAACCGACAGTGAGTGTCTCTACTTGTTTGATATATGTACGCTGGGTTGGCACTGTAAGTCTATGTCAAATTTGAGGTTAGCAGGTTAGTCTGTGTCAAAACTGACGCAAAACCTAACCTGATAACCTCGAATTTGACATACAGTGCCACCAACTTTAAAATTTAAAAATGTTAATAAATTACGTTTTAAAAAAACAGGTTTGTAGTTTTACATTTTCCTGCAACGTAAAAAAAATAGTATATGTAATTCGGAGAGACTGCTATTTTGCTTCAGTGCTATGCGACTCTCGGGCTTCGCCCTCGCACTAGTTAAAATTATTGCATGACTTCCATAACACCCTGTATAGGTAAAAACAAATTTTAACTAAAATTGTTAACTATAATTCATTGTTGAAGGATACGTCTATGGAGTTGACACCCTCAAGTCTGTTATTTTAATGCTAGCCTGTGTAGAAAGGTTTTTAACTCCAGAAAGAGCAGCAGTATTATCGCGACTAGAAGAAGAATTTCAGGTAAAGTAGACATACAAAAAAAAAGTTAAAACTAATAATGAATTTATTTCAGGCAGGAAAATGGGGTCGAGTGGAGTGGGCACACGATTTGAGCCAACAAGATCTCCAGGCAAAATTAGCTGCAACGATATTATTCATCCATTTTAATTCGTCTTCCTGGCTAACGAAACAAAAGAGTGTGTTATAGAAATAAAAGAACGCTAGAAATGAATTTTTTATTTAAATAAATATTTCAAATTTTATCTTTTATTTTGGCCTTATTGCTTTTAACTAAATTCTCATAATAGTGCATATACTGTTTTTGGCTCTTCGTTAATATATGCAAACTATCAAGCTTCATCCCTTGAGACTCCAACTCCTTCAGCCTTTTTCTCGTTGTTTCTACGCTATGAAGCAAAATTTTTGGGCTGCGAACGATGTGCATGGGCGTAAAGCCATCGGCGTACAGAAAATTTATGGTTTCCTTCATTTTCTTCATGCTTTTGCTCGATAATGCAGGGTGTTTGGTCAGAATTACTTTAGACATCTCTTGTGTACATTCCAGCCGTTCTGAAAGGTACTCTACCAAGGAACTTTCCCCTAATATTGATTTATTATCAGTTCTTCGCTGAATATAACTAAAAGACACAGATATAAAATAGAATTACAAAACGTACAGGCGCATTTACTTATTAAAAATTTCTGGTTGAGCACGAACCATCCACGTCTTTATCTTGTCTACGTTTAACTGTTTTGCTAAGTTCAGCCTTTGTTCTATAACGTCAGTGTTGTATCGCAAGACCCAGTAATCCCTTTGGATTTGATCTGGTTGTATTCCAAACTCTACAACAGAATAGAGACATTATGTAAGTACTTCTAGATTGTACATACAAGGAGGGGCGATTCAAGACTGAAAGTAGCCTATTTGCAGGGCCGTAACTAGGCAAACTGTTATTGTAGGCAAGCCAACATTTTTGCGCCCCTCAGTACACTAACGATGTTTGTGAGAAAAAATACTAAAGTTACTGTACTACTTCTACATTTATTTCCAGATATATGATTTATTTGAAACAAACAGGTAAGTATTCAAAAATAAATCCAACATTTTTAATTCAAAAGCTTTAAAAATAAAAAAATAAATCTTAAAATAACAAAATACAACACAAATGAAATAAGAACAGAAAACAAGATTCTGAAACACAATTTTAATAAAGTGCTTTACTCAGAACGTCCCTCGCAAGTGGACGTTCTGACATTAAACAATTTTAAAAATTAAAAGGAAACTAGATGTAAAAAATTCTTAACGTTTCTAGTAAAGTGAAATAATAAAAGAAAACACTTTCTAATGCGAAGTACATCTATTTTAAATTAAAAATTACCGGTGGTAGGATTCGAACTACAGCGCTTGCAAATGCGATTTTGAATTTACCCGTCTGTTTCACTGGACCATCCAGCATCTTTCGAATCTGTGCGATGCGTGGCTATATTAAACAGAACATACTTATTTTTGCCCATTTTTGACTCTACATTTACTCTGTATCTGTTGGGTCCCATTTTCGTTAAGTGTAAACCCTGAACTATGTGCAAATTATTACTTTTATTTATTTCTAAATTAAAGCAAAAATAAACAAATACTGATTTTTAAGGTATATTCCCTTTTCTTCATAGATAAAAACTTGAGCTATGTGCAAAATATTACTTTCATTTAAGTAATAGTTCTCGAGTTAAATCAAAAATAGAAAAAATATTTTTTAGGTGTTCACTCTGTATATATTTTATCGAAATTTTCTCGGTTTCATGCCAGTAAGGCATATAATCTGCATGCAAAATATCGTCTTCTTCCAACAATTAGTTTTTGAATTATAACGGCAACAGGCAGATAGACAGACGGAATTGAGAAAACCTGTTTTTCGTCATCTAGGGACCCTGAAACGTGAAGATCTGAAAAAATCTGGGAAAGTGTTTTTTTCGTGATTACAATACTTCCTTCGTCTTTTCTTGTAAAAAAAAGTACATATTATGTAGTCGGTAGAACATTTTACAAATCCCTATATAAACATGTAGTGTACCTGCGTCTCTGTGTCACCATTTTATCGCCACTGATCGGTCGCATTTCGCCCAAAATCAGAACACCATTGCGGCATTTATAACGCAATGTTACGCATATGCATTTATCAGTTAACCCCACTGGCTTGACGTTTTTTTAGATTTCCAAATTCATCTAATTCGCATTACTAAGTGTTTTAGTATTATTAGCAGCATTAAGGTATTTTGCACCCATTTTATAGATAATTTTGAAGACTCTTCAACTATAATTCGATCTAGCAAAAGTGCAGCGCCCTGTCTATGTCACAGAAGTTGAAAACATTTTCTTTGGTAACTTTTTATGTATAACTTAATTTTAAAAATGCAAAAATTATTTTAATTAGAATAAGACCACCTACGTAGTGACCTCAAAAGCTAGCAGACATGTCAATATATTATAATAATACATACTGCCATACCGACTTGTAGTAATCAATATATTTAAAATGTCAAGCTTTTTCTGTCGGCACTTAGTATGAGCCTTGCATCAGACCGATTAGAATAATCCCTTTATTTAATAAAAAGTGCCATCGTGTAGGGTCGCAGAAGTGTCTTAAATTGGACACATTCTACCAGGCAAGTGATTGTAGCGAAAAATGCTATAGTAGTGAAACAACTAAGCTCTCAACATCGGTCTGTGGTGTTCTGCTGATTGTTGCAATTGGCCACTGTACCAGAGATGAGCCCAAAGCAGTGAATGTATTGAGATGGTTTGATGTTCGCAATGCAATTCTATATTCATAGAGACATATTGAACGAAGTCATTAAAACACAGAGCTGAAATATTTTATTTAATTGCAATCTAGACAGTAGCTGAAGCTATTAAATGCATTGGAAATGAGATGCAAGAAGCATAATTAGAGGAATAAAGGCTAGCATAAGAAAAGCAGGTGTCAGAAGGATTGAATTTGAAGTTTGAGTAAAAGAAAGATTTAAGATGGCTAATATAATATAAGTAATATTTAGAAAAAAATATAAAAATCAGTATATGTTGTTAGATAGTAGTAAAGATAGTTTTATATCTGTGGTTTATACTTTTTACAAAAAAAACTCTTCCATAATACATGATCTTGTTCTATGAAATTTAATTTTTATGAAACGATTATTTAAAAGTTCTGGAAAACAAAAAAAAACTGAAAAACAAAAACAAAACGAGTAAAGTACTACTTCTGGTTGGCCAAGTGTAGTAAAAAATCACTACGATCTCCGAATTGATATTAATTTTAAGGACAATCGATTGAACCGTTTGAGCTGTAGGGACGACAGAGACAGACATCACTTTGAAACTTTTTCCGAATCAGAAGACAAAAACGGATATTTCCGAAAATACATCAAATTCCAAAATTTTCATGATTACTGCATACAGAGAGGTTCATGAAAAACAGCCCGAAATGTATGATCATTATTTGTCATCCAAATTTCAAAATTCAATCACCATATTAAAATGGTTCAAAGCCCGCTACAACATGGCAGTAAAAAATATCTTTTAATTCGAAATGCCCCTTTGAGCAAGAGAGACAACTTTATTATCAAATAGCACTATAATTTTGTTATCTGTTTTCGGACTCCACGAATTTTTCTGAATACAGTAATGTAGGACTATCATATCTTCCTTCATTCATTTCGAAAGAAAAAAAAATAAAATTAAGAAATTTTTACACATCACAGTCACAGAATAATACAGAATGGCCTGTCGGCTTAAACAGCTAGTTTTTTCGTTGAGCATGCGCGAGTTCTGGTGGTGTGCTGTCAGCTGTTTTCCATATTTTACACGTGTACTTGTAGGGGTCAATGACCCCTTATAAGAAGGTTATGTTTTTTGTACAAATGGTTTTAAAATATTAATTTAATATGAGTGCACAGAAAAGATCTTTTGGTGGCACATGGTGGACTGGGCATTTTCATATAAATTGCATGGACTTTAAACGTACGGATTATTTCTGTTCAGTTTAAAATTTAGGTGCATAATTTTGAATTTACCGCCTCTGCACACCACTAGGATCATGGCGACCATTTCAAGGTCACAAAAATTGAGTATGCTGACATCAAAAGCGCCGACACAGAGAGGCCATTCTGATTTAGGGTATTATTCTGTGTCACAGTGGCATCAGATCACCCATGAACTGCAATCAAGTAGTCTCGTAGCCATATATGTAATACTTACTATATTGCTAGCGGCTATGAGTGGGAAACCCACGAAGGAAGTGAGACAGACAACCAACTCTTCAATGTATAATGGTGAGCTGTGCGCAAGCGCGGCAGAGCCGTCCGCCCAATGGGGAAGTGGTCAAGTTTAAAATTCGCTTCTAAAGGCGGAGTTCGAATTCTCACGCATGCGCACGAGACGCGTTATACTCTTAGTGAAACTATGTCGGCGCCGTAATGTTTTCGGGCGTTCCGAGGCCCTACTAGCAATATATGTATAATACATATATGCTCGTAGGCTTGATGCTCATTTTTGAACATCATGCCGTACTCAGCCTTCTTGATTGCATCTCATGCGTGATTTGATGCCACCGCAATGTGTAAAAATTTCATAACTTATTTTTTTTGCTTCAGCATGAATGACTAAAAATTCTAGTTGCTATTTGGAAAAAAAAGTTGACGATCGTTGCTCAGAGGCCTCTTGGCAGGTTGTAGCATGCTTTAAACTATTTAATTTGTTTGAATTTTGAAAATTAGAAAACATATAACAATCCTACAGCTCTGTTCCTTTTTCATGCACCTCTCTATATACTTCCTTTTACTTTGTAAAAGAAAAAAACAATATTTACAACTTTTAGTTAGAAAATTGAAGAACTTCAGGCATTTGAAGAAATTAATTTTTTCGTTATGTCTTTTGACTAGTGGTAGTTGTAGAATGAACAGCCAAAAGTTCTCAGGACCATCTCCCAGCAATGGCATTTTTGTAGAGGCTTTTATCTGCATTTAACCTCACAGTAACCATAAATCGAAAATGTGACCATTAGTTCAGCAATCTACAACTTTAGCCATGAGCTATGGGGTCGGTTATTTTTTCTATTTTTTTAAATTATTAAACCTTCATCATTATAAATGAGAAATGAGTTTTTGTTTAATGATGGTATAGCCATCTTTAATACTCATCTACAAAAGCAGTTTTACTATAAACGTTTGGAAATCTTGTGGTAAGGCTTTGACCATATGACCACGATGAAGTCTAAGGCACTTAAGAAATCTGGAGACATAATATGTTGTGTTGTAATTTCTGATTTATTATTACTTTTGCATTAGTATGTATATGTATGTATGTTTAATCAATAACCTCGTTTTACCTTGCGGTGTAGAGGCTGGTGCTTTATGTGCTTGCATCTGGCGGTACAATGCTCAACTTGCCCCGGATTCAGGATACAAAGTTGGAGCGTGCCTTTTGTGCTTGCACAGCAACCATTGTGTGAGGTGAGCGTGTGTGTTATGTTGACCTTGTTACTCTATCTCTTAGGTCTGCGGTTCTGAGTAGAGCACAGGTAATTTGGTGCCCAACTGTGAATAGTCTAACCGAGCCCGGTTCAAATCGCAAGGCTATGGAAAATTCCGGCCCTCGCGGTAATCGAACCGGGGACTTGCTTAATGCAAGGTGATAAATAAAATTACTACTTATTAAATGCAAATACCCAGTTTATACAATACAAATAAAAATACTTCTACGATATATTATAGTATTTGTTCCGATTTCTAAGGTGCTCCGCATGACAATGTCAAACCCACTTTGCATTATCGCAGATAAATACATCCATAAAAATGAAAGCAAAATATTTTAGATTGTTTAGCCAGCACTGTAAGTGAAAACATCTGTTTTGAATATGCATCAAAACGTTTATAATTTAACCAAGTCTACATCTTTTACTGTTTAGAGATCTCCAGGCACAGCTGCGTTTGCTCTAAACCTTCTAAACACACTCTATATCACGCATTACTATTTGGGATCAAATATAATGTATACCAAATAAACCATACATCCCTAGCGCTGTCCACCAAAAAATTTAATGAACATCAAAAAATCTTAATGGAACCCAAATGATTATACTTTGGAAAATGAGAACCGCACCACTAAAATAGCTATGTTGCGTATTGTTTTACCATTGCTTACATTTTAAATTCCATATGTCTATCGATTTTACTAAATGTTCACCAAATTTAGAACGCTCGAGTTACGCGTCCGTACTGTACGTAATAAATATTCGCGCTATCCATTTATATTTAGCATTTCTCGAAAAAACTACTTGTGCGTCAAATAAGTATTCTGTTACTCCAAAAATGAAATAAGCTTGCGCATCTCTCCTTGTCGCTTACAGGCTTCAACTTGCAGCAGCACACTGCTTGGTAGCTTTTACAGTGAGTGTAACCAGTGTATTGCCGTACGAAAAGACTTAATAAGTTTCATTTTCATTTTTGTTTTGTGAAATTTGTATGTCCCCATTTATAAACAAGACCTAATAAAACATGATAGACTTTTCTGATAAGTGATATTTAGGCTAACAAGAATTATAAATCTGGGTATACTTTTGAAATTGATGTGGTATAAAATACAGTAAACATTATGTATTTTTGCTAAACAAATGGTGTTTTTTAATTGCTAAATAATATAAGACACTGACGAAAAATAAATATCTGGGTATCAGGTTAGAATTAAATGCGGAATAAAATTTGGTGAACATTTAGCATTTTTAGGTAACTAAAGTTATTTTTAGGAACAATTAATATAAGAGACTAGCATGACGTCAATATTTGGTTGTCGCTCTAAGATTATGTATTTTCTTAATTTTGAGCATTTAGTATTTTTGGGAAAGGAAAGTATTTTTATGTACGAAAAGATTGGGTAAATTTGGTAGACTGTTAAATACCACCCTTACTATTTTACACCTGACCACAAACTTACCAAAGAATTAAATTATAATATTACTGACCTATAAGTAATTTGTATTTATTTTCCAATTTCTCTAAGTCAACGTTGCATAAGAAGGATCTCTTTGTTAACACATCACAAACTTCAATAACAGGCAGCTACAATGAAATATTTAATACAGTTACTCATAACATATGCACTACAACATACGCCAAAAAGTCTTGAAATACACCCTAAACGTCCACCTGGAATGCTTTTACATTCTACTTCTTGCTTGTCAATAAACTGTTGAAAATGAAACAACTCCATGCTTAATAATGGTATTGTATCACACATTTCAAACGGCAATTTTTTGAGAAGTTTTAATTTCTCTTCCATGTATTTCTGAGCAAGAATTTCTGGATACTTCAATATAATATTGTCTGATACGCCTTCTTGCTTAAGGAAATTACGATTGTCTTCCATAGTTTTACCAGTAACTAAGTATAACTTTTTAAATCGATTTGCGATATCTGTTGCAGTATAAAGTCTTAAGTTAAACAATTCTTGTAATTTACTAACGGCGTATTTCTTTCCCATTTTATATTCAGAAGTTGTATCTTTATAAATGCAAGAATGTGCGTCCAATTCTTCGTCTTTGTGTAGTTTATCCGCACTGCTATACAATCTTATACCGCAGACACAATTCTGTAAAATTTTGTGCAGCTGAAACAAATCACTGACGCCGCACTTTAGATACTTGTTGAATATTATTCTAGACATGTTGTATAAATGAAGTTGTAAATTCACAATGACAATATTGTTACTTCTGGAACAAAATAAAATTATATGATTCGCCGTACATAACCTCAAACTACTACAACCAAAGTCGAACGGTTACAGGAAACAGGACCGGCTTTTACACGAAAGAGCCCGCAGCCCGCAGCTAGAAGAAGAGAATAATATTTTTGAAAGAATATTAAGCAAAAAATGCTCGAAATTAACACATTACGGCATAATTATATGGAAAAACTTTCTTATCTTATATCTCTACACTGCCGAAGGTACTAAGGTAGAGAAGTAAGGAGATACCATGTGTAATTCAAAAAAACTAGTTTCATCTAGCAGCACCAGCCAGAAGTCCACCGTTGTGACCGAAATCATGAACTGAATAATCGATAAAGTTAAAGTGGAGTTCTGATTGCTCTCAAAAGAGTTATTAACGTCATTAGACCGATATATAGCAAATACCGGACGCGGTTGAAGAGTATTATGAGGATGATCAGTGATATTAATTATAATTTACCATGCGATCCGGCTAGTAACCGGCGCCAGATTGGGTCCGGGCCTACTGGTGAGAAATGTGCTACCGGGCAAGTGAATGCGGGTGACCAGGCAACGCTTGCGAAATGTGCTACTGGAAGACAAACCCAAATAAAACTGCGCCAAAAGATCAATTTCGGTACCTGGAATGTTAGGGGCCTGTTACAAACAGGAAAACTACATATATTAGAAAGAGAACTGTCTCGTGAAAATGTCGAGGTATGTGGTATTTCAGAAACTCATTGGAAGGGCAGAGGCCATTTTGAAACTAATGACCATGCAGTGTACATTTCTGGAGCTACTGAAACCGGTCGGAATGGAGTCGCAATACTAGTGTCAAAAAGAATATCTAAAGCCGTCGAAAGCTATCTCCCAATAAGTGACCGGCTAATTAGAATAACTCTAAACGCTAAGCCCACAAAAGTAAATATTTTACAAGTATATATGCCAACCACAGATGGGTCAGAAGAAGACGTAAAAGCTGTGTATAAGGATATAGAAAATATTCTTGATACAATTCCACACAAGGAAATAGTCATGATAATAGGAGATTTTAACTCAAAGGTTGGTAATACTAAAGGCGACGACCATCTTCGTCATGTAATTGGAAAGTATGGCATAGGAAAAAGGAACGAGCGAGGAGAGCAACTGATACAATTTGCAATTGATAATGATTTTGCAATAATGAATACAATGTTTAAACATCACCCACGCCGACTCTCCACTTGGACATCTCCAAATAAAATGTATAAAAATCAAATTGATTACATCCTAATGAGAAAGCGATGGAAAACTTCTATATCCAACGTCAAGACTCGACCTGGTGCTATTTGCCCGTCCGACCACAAATTGCTAAAAATTGATTTCAAAATTAAACTGCACACTACATCCAAAGGAGTTGACATCGGTAAGCTGTCATTGTCAGATACTACCACATTTCAAGAGGTTCTACGAACATCTATGAGACCAGCGCCTACCGGTTGCTCTAATAAAACCTGGTTGAACACTAAAGAACTGATAAATAACGCTTTGAAGAAATCTACGCCAGTTCTTTCCCGTAACCGCAATAAACACTGGATGACGAATAAAACATACCAACTAATAGAAGAAAGACGACAAGCGAAACTAACAAACAACATCGAAGTGGCCCGGCTAAACACTGAAATTAAACGCGCATGTAAATATGATAAAAACAAACAGATCAACGAAATATGTCTCCAACTTGAACAACACTCTACCCGACACGAATCGAAACAACTATATGACAAAGTAAAGTATCTGTCACGAGAGTTTAAACCCCGAACACAAATCATTCATGATGAGCAGGGCAATACAATAACGAACGTGGATGAAATTGCTGAGGTCTGGAGGAGATACTGTCTTAATCTCTTTGATAATAAAGGGCTTTATAGAGAAGTCGACAATTTAATTAACATAGAAGGCAACATTGAACCAAGTATCTTACGTTCCGAAGTTGAAGCTGCAATAAAATGTCTAAAGAATGGTAAAGCTTCTGGAAGTGATGGTATAACCGCAGAAGTACTCAAAGCGATGGGCAATATTGGAGTTGATGAACTACACAAAATTTGCAACGAGATATGGAATACCGGAAAGTGGCCTGAAGAATGGTGTGCATCAACATTCGTGCCGTTGTATAAGAAGGGTTCTCCTACAGACTGCAGTAATTACAGAACTATTGCGCTAATTCCACATGCAAGTAAAGTCCTACTGAACATCCTCCATAAACGCCTAAAGGTTTTTCTCCTACCACAAATATCGGATGAACAAACTGGCTTTATACCAGGCAAAGGCACTAGAGAACAGATCTTAAACGCCCGTCAATTGATAGAGAAAGCACGAGAGTTTGGTGTAACGATGTATCTCTGCTTTGTAGACTATTCAAAGGCATTCGACTGTGTAAATTGGAACCTTCTTTGGAACATACTAAACGAAATGGGTACCCCGAACCACCTCGTACGACTGATCCAAGAATTATATGAAAATAATCAAGCCGACGTAAGAATCAATACAGTCAGGTCAAATAAATTCTCTACTAAAGCCGGAGTCAGACAGGGTTGCATCTTATCACCAATTCTATTTAATATATATAGCGAGCACATCATGCGGAAGGTGCTGGACGGGTGGCGAGGTGGAGTGTCGATAGGGGGGAGGAAGATCAGTAATCTTAGGTATGCAGACGATACACTTATTATAGCATCGTGTGAAGAGGAACTGGAAAAGATAATGGATAGGTTGAAAACCACTAGCGACAGATACGGACTAAAACTAAACGCTAATAAAACAAAAGTTATGATAATAGATCGTGTGCATAACAACCAACCACAAGTTCAAAATGTCGCAGGATATGAAACGGTAGAAAAGTTTAACTATCTTGGTTCGCTGATCACAAATACCGGTGAATGCGGACAAGAAATCAAAAGACGTTTGGCGATAGCAAGAACGGCCACAACAAAGCTGAAAAAAATCTGGAAAAACTCAGCTATAACAAAATCCACGAAGTTAAGGCTCGTCCATTCACTTATCTTCCCTATCGCGATGTATGCAGCAGAAACATGGACCTTGAAAAAAGCAGACATACAAAGAATTAATGCATTTGAAATGTGGGTATATAGACGTGTCTTGCGTATACCGTGGACAGCACACCGGACCAATCTCTCCATACTAAAAGAACTTAATATTGAATCCCGACTGTCCACGAAAGTCAGCCAATCTTTCCTTCGATACTTCGGTCACATATCCCGAAGGAAGAATTCTATGGAGAATTTAATTGTACAAGGAAAGATTGAGGGACGTAGATTAAGGGGTCGATCACCTAAAAGATGGGTTGATCAAGTTGGAGCACTGACAGGACATACCTTACACGATGCTATACACTTAGCTGAAGATCGCAACGCGTGGGCAACAACTGTGTCAACTACCTGATAATACCACCAAACCCCTTCGTGGGGTAAAGGATAGAAGAAGAATAGCAAATACCGGACGCGGTTGAATTTTGTAATCCGTTATGAATGATTTTTTTTTTAAATCACGTACTTCATAGCTGCCGCGGGCTGTTATATATTTTTTTCATAATACCTACATGTTATTGTATGTACAATATCAGTACTGCCTCCTTGATCGAAATGTCACTCATAACATCCACGGCCGTTAAAATTTAACAGCCATGACCATTATAACTGTTGCTGCACTTTTCATTTATTGGAAACGGAATTTGTAAACATCTGTTGCTACACTACCAAATGACGTACGGGACTCGCGTTACTGGTAAGTTTTAAATAATAAAATGAAGAACTTGTAGTCTTCCCCACAAATTTACAAATTAACAATGGATCAACACCACATTAGTAAGTTTTATTTATGTTATTTATATTGTAACGAACTTACACCGACGCAGACGCGTGAATATTCGAGAAGCAACCTTGGAGCCAGCTGCAGACGGGTGACGTCAGCGACCTTGCTGACTAATACGCGATGCGTCATGCGCTTGCCTAAACAAGCGAGCAAAGTCTGGATTGTTCTAGAATGACTCATTCGTGGGATAGAAATACTCGCGAGCGGGAATAGCGGGCAGTTCTCATCAAGCTCGAAGCACGTAATATAAATAGACCGTGTGTATATAACTCTAGTGAAATAAATAACAAATAAATATAACCATATAAATCATTACTTTTAAGT
Organism: Agriotes lineatus; assembly: GCA_940337035.1. Lineage (NCBI taxonomy): Eukaryota > Metazoa > Arthropoda > Insecta > Coleoptera > Elateridae > Agriotes > Agriotes lineatus. The sequence continues at coordinate 20,423,521 of OW679198.1, read as the reverse complement.
GCAATATAAATAAATAAATATTAGCAGTGAAATAAAGAACGCCCCGATGGACAAGCGAACACTTTATTGCAGTTACACAATAATCAAAAACAGATTCACACATCAATACAATAAAAATATAACAAAACACGACCGAAGTGACGCGCAAGCAGCGACTGTTCATTACTAGCGGCTTCACGAAACGGTGACGTCAGATGCGCCGGATCGAACCATTGGCGTACCGTATTCTGACACTTCCCCTCGATACGCAGCGGATGACTTATCTTTTCCATGGTGATTCCAAATGTTCATCATCTCCAAGCATTTCAAATGTTTAGGTCTAGGTAAACACTTCGTAAGCACGTCAGCTGCCATATCTTCCGTCTTGACATGTAAAACTCTCAGGGGACCATTCCGAATAGCTTCTCGTATGAAGTGGTACCTGATGTCGATATGCTTGCTTCTGCCATGAAAGGTTGGGTTGCTCGCTAACTTGAGGGCACTCAGATTATCGTTGTATATCTCCACATCAGCTAGCTGGGAAAAACCAAGTTTTGTTACAAAATTCTTCAAATATAAGGCTTCCTTAGCAGCTTCCGTCAATCCCATGTACTCCGCTTCAGTAGACGAAAGGGCGACAGTTCTTTGCTTCCTAGCGTCCCATGATATAGCTCCAGACGATAGAATAAACGAATATCCAGTATAAGAGCGCCTGTCATCAATGCAGTTTCCCCAATCGGCATCCACGTAGCGTTTTATTCCCTGGTTGTCAGGTTCGTAAAGGATTCCTAATCCCTCTGTACCTTTCAGATAACGAAGTATCCGCTTAGCAGCAGTCCAATGTGTATTCCTGTAGCAATTATTGAACTGTCCGAGAAAAATAACTGCAAAGCATATGTCAGGCCGGGTAGCCATTGCCAGATAGGTAAGAGCGCCTATCAGTTCCCTGTACGGGAGCCTCTTCTCTTCTTCAGTGGCTTCTTCCGTCGGTTTTGTGAGTTTGACGTTTATGTCCATGGGAGTAGATACAGGTTTGGCTTCTGACATACCTAATCGGGCTAGAATTTCAGATATATAACCTCTCTGGTGAAGTCTTATCTTGTTTCCTGATCGAGAAAATTCAATTCCCAAGCAGTGACCAATATTTCCAAGGTTTCGCAGTTCAAATTCGCTGGACAATTTTCGTTTCAGTTCGTTGCTAGTTTTATCTTGTTTAGATGATACCAATATGTCGTCGACATATATCACAATCAAGGTCAAATCTTCCCCTTTTCCCATGCGGTCAGCGGATCAGCTTTGGTAGGATTTGCACCGCAGCTCAGTAGTACTTGATTCAGCTTGGCATGCCAACTTCTACCAGCTTGTTTCAAGCCATAGAGAGATTTCTTAAGTAAACATACTTTCTCACCTTGTCCGAGTTCCTTGATCATCTTGGCTGCTTTTCTTCCAATTTCAGAATCATCGGATTGATTTTCAACGATGGTTTCTAGGATTACTCTAAGTTGTTTTGGTGGTTCCATGTAAATGACTTCTTCGAGATCACCGTTCAAGTAAGCGCAAGTCACATCGAGCTGGTGTATCTTCATTCCACATCGAGCTGCTAAAGCCGTAACCAATCTTACAGAACTTAAACGAGCGACTGGAGCAAATGTTTCGTTGAAGTGAATACCAGGCCGTTGACTAAAGCCTTGTGCAACCAGTCGAGCCTTCCTTCGCTCGAGCGTTCCATCAGCACGATACTTGTTTCGTAGTACGATTCTGCTGCCTATTACATCTTGGTCTGGAGGACGGTCCACAAGTTCCCAAGTGTCATTTTTGATGATAGATTTTACTTCGGTAGCCATTGCTTGATACCATTCTGCAGCATCCGGTCCGTTTATGACATGATTCATGGGTATCTCGGCCAAAAACGCCTGTTCTGCAATTTCTGCTGTCTCCTCTTCCTCGGGAATCGTGTTGTACACTTTCCGTGGTCTTCCCCTTGATCCACTCCTCACCAATTTTGGTCTTCGGGGTCCACGTCTGATAACGCTTTCCTCAGGCTCAGGTGGCTCGTCTTCAGGTTCAGGTTCCTCGTATTCCACGTTAGGATAGTCCAAACGTATGTCCATAGTACGAGTTTCTTCGTTTTCTGCGAAAACTTCGGGAGTTCTCGATTCCATTATGTCGCTCGGCACGAAATCTTCGAATTCTTTAACCAAGGGAGTTTGTTTCTCAAGAAATTTCACATCCCATGTTACAATGATTTTCTTTTCGTTTGGTAGCCACACCTTGAAACCTTTGGTTTGTTCGGAATAACCAATGAACGTGCCTTCTAAGCACCTATCGTCCAATTTACTTTTGGCAGGGTCACGGTTCAGGCAGAACACTTTACATCCAAACTCTCGAAGATGAGATAGATCTGGAGGTTTTCCTGTCCAAACTTCATACGGTGTAACCCCGTCCAAACTTTTTGTAGGACATCGATTACGAATGTAATTTGTCGTGTTCACCGCTTCAGCCCAAAACGAGGTCGGTAAGCCGGATTGGATCAATAAACAACGTGCAGTGTCCAGTAGAGTACGGTTTTTCCTCTCCGCAATTCCATTTTGCTCTGGACAGTATGGACTGGTTAATCTTCGTGTAATTCCCTGACTTTTCAATAGGTCATCGAATTCTTTGCTTGTGTATTCGGTTCCGTTGTCAGACTGGAAACATTTTACTTTTTGTCCTTGCTGATTTTCGACAAGTTTCAGAAATTCCTTCGTCTTTTAGATGACTTCGTTCTTGTGCCTAATGAAATAAACACAACAATAACGAGAATGGTCATCGATGAATTCGACGTAGTATCTGGCTTTTCCATTGGATTCGATTCGCATAGGACCGCAAACGTCAGTGTGGAGAATTTCCAAAGTTTCGGTCTTCCTCTCGGATTTCTTGGGAAAAGGAAGCTTGGTCATCTTTCCTTTGTAGCACACCTCGCATTCAAGGTTGCAGTCTGCATCAGCTCTGAAGTCGTGGCCTGGAATGTAACCTTTACGTTTGCATAATAGAACGTCTTTCGCGTTTAAATGCCCTAAGCGTCGATGCCATGACATTAGAATTCCCGAACCGGTTTGACACGTAAACGCTGAATCTTTTAGATTGTTCACGTTCGAAATCTCTCGTATGTAATACAAATCCCCAACGCGTTCAGCAACAAGTTTAACTTCGCCCATTTTATTCAGTACAAGAGCACATTCTTCTTTGAATAGAACATCAAAACCATTCGAGGTAATTTTTCCAACCGATAACAGATTCGTACGCAGATCGGGTACGTGTAACGCGTTGCTCAGTTTAACGTATTTTATTTCGCCAAAAGCATCGGCTACGAACGATGCACTGCCTTTGGCAACAATTTCCGTCGACGCACTATTCGCAAGAGTCAGATTATCGCGTACAGAATCACTGATTTCCACGAAATCTTCGAGATTATTGCACAAGTGGGAAGTCGCGCCACTGTCGAGACACCATTTGCGTTCTTTGTTCTTTGAATCGGTTCGTGATGCTCCAACGCGTAGGCATACTCGTTGAGAGTTTGTATAGCATTTCGCAGATGATTGCGCGTTTTTCACTTTACTTTTACACTCCGATGCCTTGTGGCCGATTTTCCTACATTTGTGACACCGAACTTTGAAAGTTTCAGAAGAGTTTTTCTTCGTTTCAACGTTTGTTTCCGGAGAATTATTAGATTGACGCCGCCACTGGTGGGATTTTTTCTTCGCGAACATCGCTCCCTGCCCCGCGGCCGCTTTGTTTTCCCGCGCGTCGCTTTCTTCTACGATTTTTACGCGAAGCACTTCCGGTTTCGGCAGTTCGTCCCTAGATTCGATAGCACAGCGAAAATTTTCATAGCTTGACGGCAAACTATACAGCAACATGATGGCTAATAAGTCCGAATTAATTTCGATTTCCATATCGGCCAGTTTATCTACCGCGTCAAAGAAGCTGTTTAGATACTCACGCACGTCACTGCCTTCTTGCATTCGCTGCAGGGTCAGCTGTTTTAATAACGTCGCCTTCCGGGCTGGACCTTTGGACTGGTAAATGGTTTCTAATTTCAACCACACATCGCGAGACGTTGCACAACCTTTTATTTGCTTCAGTTCTGATGGAGAGATCGACAAAATGATGTCGGATTTTACTTTCTTGTCGCATATATCCCAGGCCGCTGCAGCTTCGGCTGACCGGCAGCTTGCACCATCGCTCCCCGCTGAAGTTGGTCTTGCAATGTCCCCGTTGACGTAGCCCCACGCATCGGTTTTGACCAGCAATGCCTCCATTTGAATTTTCCATGTGTCGTAATTGTCTTTGTTCAAAGTTTCAATACGAGTAACGTTTACACCACTCATATTTGGACAAAACGATTTCTTCCGGCACACAAGTCAATATGAATCACGGCTCGGCACTGTTTTTGAGTTCGCGGTTTTTACTTACTTTTTAGGTTAAAAACGTCCACCCTTGGGCATATGTGATCCTAGGCCCGTAACCTATTAGCAGTGAAATAAAGAACGCCCCGATGGACAAGCGAACACTTTATTGCAGTTACACAATAATCAAAAACAGATTGACACATCAATACAATAAAAATATAACAAAACACGACCAAAGTGACGCGCAAGCAGCGACTGTTCATTACTAGCGGCTTGCGGCTTCACGAAACGGTGACGTCAGATGCGCCGGATCGAACCATTGGCGTACCGTATTCTGACAATAAATGTATCGTTGTTAGAAATAGTTTGTTAGTTTAAGTAATTTGTGTTTTGCCTTGATGATTTTTGTTTTTGTAAATAATCGTAATTAATCGTTGTAAATAAATGTTTAATACAAGAAGCATCCTATAATTTTTAAATAGCCCGATCGTAAAAACGTGACAATATTATCTTCAAATTGGCCACTTTTAGTATATACTACGAAAACTGTTAAACATACGGCCGATATTACGTACTACTGATTCGGATAATTTATCAGCCTCGGCCTGGTCGGCCTCGGCCACAAAATGTATCTTCTTCCATTATATGCTCAATATCGACCTAATACCTTTAAATACTAGCAGCCGGCGGCTGTTATGAATGACTTTTCATGTGTTTGTTTAGTTCAGTTAATAGCTATTAACATATTTAGGAATGTTATGAGCACGGCCTGCTGAATTGTGTGACAAATGTCACTTTATACGGCCTGGGCATTTTTTTGAAATCCATTGTTGTTTTCATTTCTGAGAAAACGCCAATTTTGGCCGTTTGGAGCCACATACCCACGATGACATTTAAATGACAACGGCTGTCAAGACTAATTCGTGTTTAGAAATTATTTTTTAAATGCAGTATCAGTAGGATAAGGACCTATTGTTTTGAATGTAATATAACTATGAATGGTGTAATCTATTTAGTGTCACGTAAGTACCTTAGAGATCTATAGTTTTAATATTTTTCTTGAGAGAGGTGTGGAACTTCAGGAATTCGTAGTTGAAGACGGATTCATATTTTCAGGCAGGTATTTTTTGGATAGCTCACACATTTGCTCTAAAATAGCACATCATATACAGATAATCGTATTTCTTACAAATTTGGAAGATGTTCTAGGTGGTAATTGTAATGAAGTATTTTATTCTATGTGTTATTGCAAGGTTGTAAGTTTATGTAATTTATTGTAAAAATTTTAAAATTAAACATTTAAAAGTTATTTCTTTTATTATCTATCTGTAAATGTAGTAATTAAAAATATAATAAAGGAAGTGCAATTTGATTTTATAGTCTTCGCCCAGAAGAAGTTACTCAGAAACACCTTTCTTGAAAGCTACAACTAACAATTCTTTCCCGTTGTTTGTGGATACCTATTTAAATAAAAATAGAAAATAGAAATCGCTAAAAAGGTACGTTGTTTGAAGCACCAGTACGATAATTTAAATTTAGCTTTCAGGCCATTTCTTTCGTAAAACTTAGTTGGAGGTAAATTCATGATAAGATCTTCCCCAATTGGTATATTTGCACGTTGTAGTACCGCTTCCTATTTTAACAATACCAAACGAAATCATAAGCAATAATAACGAATAAGTCAATCAACAAATTATACTGTGAACGTAAATAATGTAAATAAGAAAATACACGGAAAAACTAGCAGGAAACTGATTAAAAAAACACATTAGAAAATCAAAGTAAAAAATACGCGGGAGGGGTATATTATTGTTGTAAAATTTTAAGAAACGCCGTAATAGCTATTAACATATCTAGGAATGTTATGAGTATCATAACTGCCGCAGAAGTTTTGAAATCCGAGCTCGTAGAGCGAGGATTTTAAAACTTCTAAGGCAGTTACGATTCATAACATCCGTGATTTGTTCAATAGTTTATCGGTTGCTATATGGTTATGGTTGCCATGTAGGGTAATATTCTTTAACCCTACAGATAAGTTATGATCTAGTTACCAGCCTACTTTTGTATATGTAAACAAAGGCTTAATATCCTGAAACCGATAAAATTTAATAAACATTTTCATTGTAGTCAACGTAGTAACTGATGTTACATTGCAAATTTGAAATTCCCGCTCGTTAAGGTCACTATATCAATAAGGTACCGCCATTAGTGATTTTTTTATATCTATCCTTGTCGCACAATTTTCTCCAACTGGGGATAAAAACACATAACCTAACAGATTCCTCACTTTACAAGTGCCATTACACCAAAAAGAAAATCCCCAAAAACTAGTGTCTTCCCTATTGCACTTGGGAAATTTGTATTTGTTATCCTTATCTCACAATTTTCTCACAATCTCAAGCGAGGAATGGAATGGCGGTACCTTATTGATATAGTGACCTTACCGCTCGTGGGTATACAGCGCTCAACGGAGAATCGCTAAACTTCACATATGCCCAGACCGCATACAGTGACGTGTTTGTCAAACAATTCAGCAGGTCGTGGTTATGAGTATCAGAACTGCCAAAGATGTTTTGAAATAAGGGTAATATTCCTTTACCAGCCTACTTTTGTATATGTAAACAAAGGCTTAATATCCTGAAACCGGTAAAATACAATAACAGTACAGTATTACGAAATAGAATAAATTATCTTATTAGGGGCCGGTTGCAGAAAGCAATTTTAAGTCTGGTGTTAGCTAACGCGACGTTAAAGTGAACAAAAACGAATCAAATCTCAAATGCTTATGGTAACTAATACATTAGTAAACAAAATTTGATGCGATTTTGTTCACTTTGACGCTACGTTAGCTAACACCAGACTTAACATTGCTTTCTGCAACCGGCCCTAGGAGTAAAAGTGATACTTTGTGTGGCGAGACCGGACGCATTTGACTGATGAGCGCTAGCGAGTCAGACAAGTCCGGGCGAGGCACACAAAGTCACTTTTACTTCGAATAGCGTATGCTATTTTATTTTCAAACTTCCGAATTAATACAAATATGCTTCAAAAATTACGATTATCGAGAATTGACGTCTACGCTAGTTTCCGACAATCAAGAAGGCCGACGTCAAAAATATTGGAAAGCTAATCAAGTTTTGAAGTAGGTACTTTTACTCCTCCGGTGTACAATTAATCACTTTTATACCTAGACATGAAAGTAACTCATTTACTTTGTTAGTCAATTCACATAATTTGTCACTTTTATGACGTTTGAAGAAATCGAGTTCTGTGGATTAGTGATTAGCACGTCTGCTTAGCATTCAGGAGATCGTGGGTTCGATTCCCGTGACTGTCTGCTCTGATTTCGGTTTTTAGGTGGTTTTTATGAGTCAACCGAGTACCTTCTCGGAGGCGAATGCCGGGGTAGTACTTTTCCACCTTTTCTGGCCTCTATTTCTATTCTATAGCACTTCTTTCTCTAACCCATCCTGAAATGTCCGTTATTGGCTGAAGAGGGACACAAGGTTCCTATAGCAGCCCGCTCCAGTTGGGGAATTAAAATTACTTTGAACCATTACCATTAGCGTTGACGTTTGAAAATAATAGTATTTAACATTACAAGCCAGGTAAAACAGGTTTTACTGGCGATAGGATTGGGATGACTGGCGAGCCGTTAGGCGAGCCTGTCATATCCTTGAGCCAGTAAAAATGGTTACCTGGCGTGTATTGTTGAATGTTTTATTTGTTCCTCACTTGTAAATAACAAGAAATTTATCACTTATGCAAAATGTCACACTGACAAGCAACTAAATTAATCAATATGACACATACTAAGGAAGACAACTCTGGCTTTGCACGCTATCATTTATCTATGAGCACGCTTGTAAAATATAACTGGCTAGCCAGTAAAAAATTTACTGGCTAGCCAGTTAAGAAACATTTTCAAGGTGAATACAGTGACTTGATAAATTGATGTTTACAAGTGAGGAACAAATAAAATATATTACTGTAGAAAGGTTAAACCAACATATCTAATATATATGTTGAATGTACTTACTTTTTATGATATTGTTGGTTGCAAATGCACCGTTCATTCGTCCATCTTCTATATATTTACTTTGTTATACCACGTACACGTGTTGAATCTATAGAAATCTTATTAGATTATTTTGTTGAATTCCATTCGCATACTAAAAATGTGTTGATACTTGGGGATTTCAATATACCAAACATAAGCAATTCTTTTGTCAATAATAGCTTAAGCCGTCTGACAGAAAACTTTTGTTTGTTTGTAATGGACAAGGGTTAGGCATGCGGAGTACCAGGTACCTTAGACACCAACTTATATGGTCATATGGTCAAAGTCCTACATAGAATTTTGCCAAGACTAAGGAGTTCCAGCCCTAGCAAGGGATCTTTTACATGCTACACATCGTAGTAACATGACACACACGGCTTTAGATCACTTCCGAATTACGGAATTTTCAGTGATTTTGAAGGATATAGTGTGACGCACCCTACTCTCTCTAAAAATATAATCATTTAATTAAGCTTTACTTTAATAAAGATATGCTGCTCTTTCTACGCTGTTGTAAATTCAACCATTGTATGGCAAATAATCGATTCTGAAGAGTGACAGATAACCACAAAATATTTAAACCCAAACAAAGCTGTTCGAAACACACAGAAAATTTAGCGTAATTTGACAACAAATTAACCAACAATCGATCAGTTCACCTCAGGTAAATTATAACAATGCTTTCATAATAATCAAATAGTTTGGCTTTCCTGGAATTTGTTTTACAAGTACAAAAAGATGCCAACTCGAATTTGTATTTTCTCCAAGAGACGTCGATCTCGTTTCTGGCTTCTGCCAAGTTCGCATCTGCTGCTGCTTTCTCCTTCTGGATTACGAATAGGACCCCTCTAGTTGCTGCACCTTGCTATCCGCTTCATACAGCTCTAAATCTTGTAGAATCTCGGCTCCGAAGGCGAACTCGCACAGGCTACGGTTGGAAGGAACGCCAAGCCCGTATCTGCTTCCTGGAATGCCTCCTGCTGCTGCTACCTGGCTCTGGGCCACGAATAAGGCCTCCTCCAACTACTGCACCTTGTTTTCCGGTTCCCACAGCTCCAAATCTGGCAGAATCTCGGCTCCAAAGGCAAACTCTTATAGGCTTTCCTCCAGGTTCAATTTATTCTGGAACTGCACTCCGCAAAACTGCCAATTTGACCACAGCTGGGACCCACACACAGGCATACAATAAAACGCATAACTGGACACAAAATATTTACTTTTTTTCTATAGCACATGTTAAAGTGTGCTTTTATCAACTCAAAACAAAAGGTCAAGTTTTACTTTAACAGCAAGGGTAGATAAAGTAGCACTTTAACATCAAGGATAGATATAGATATTTATGTATTTAGTGTGTAAAGAGAGCCATTTTGGTATGAGGATGCGAGTTTCGTGCCGAGCGGCAGCGAGGCGCGAAAAAGCAACCGAATACCAAAATGGCTCTTTACACTCGAAATACATACAAAATTTTTTCTACGGTTCTAAATAAATAACAAAATTGTTAAATAATTGAAATTTCGATACACACCACTTAATGAAGTCGTTGTACCGCCGTTCATAAAGGCTGCGCGATTTGGCCGGCAACAACATTCGTTGGTTGCTGTCTGGGCCGCTTCAAATACTTCAGGCGGGGTGCAATTACCTTCAGATTCCATCTTCAACTTCACAAAAACTCTCAAACTCAATAAATCTGTTGCGTGATGATGGAGGCACCGTGATGCAATTGCCAATAATTTTAGACAGTTCCAGAAAAATGACGAATTGAATTAATAATCAGGTTAGCCATGGCGATGCGTAAAGTAAAATGAAGTGACGCGATTATTTCATTAAGACATTGTTTACGTGGTTGCGATGCTAAAATGGTTACTAGGAAAAAAATGTGTGAATCGCTAACTTTTCGCATTGACAGTGAGCGCTTAATAGTCAGTTTTAAAGGTGACCGTAGAAAAAAGTAATTTAATTTTCTAACTTTTGTTTAAATTAAATATGACAGCTTCGTATTATCGTAGCAACCCAATCTAGCTACTGACATTTTGAAATGTGATTGACTGTCATTATTTTCTTTTGAAATTGTTAAAGTTCTTGCTATAGAAAAAAATATTGTATTATACACGACGATAAAGCTATTTCTATCCACTCTTGAATCATTAACGTCTCGACTTCGTCTCGACGTTAAACGATTCACTCGTGGATAAAATTTAACTTTATCGTCTTGTATAATAAATTACTGTTATTCACAAATTAATATAAAAATCGGAAAGCCAACCAACTTTCCACTTGGCTCCCGGTCAACAACCCCCTCAAAAACATAACAAGCGACTCACTATACTAAATTTTAAATAAAAATGCAGTAGGTGGCGCTCTAAACTCAAACTCAGTTTTACACTAGGAAAATATAAGTTTACTTCACTCCCCGGATTTTACAATAATTTTGTCCTATATAATTCAAATAAGCATTGTAGATCAGCCTTTTTGTCACCTATTTATCGATTTTCTTTTTGTATTTTTAGGATTCATACTCAATGTCAAATTGACAATTTTGAAAAAATGTTTGATTTTCAAATGGTGGTAATGATGACTTTGTTTCGACCAATCACGACCATAGTTATGATTACTAGTTAGTTCTAAGTACTACATGCTTATTTGAAATTTAGTATAGGTCACCATAGCAACATGATTTCCAATTGTTCATCTGTAAGTGTACATACTTTGATCTTAATTTTAATTGTTTTTATAAATGTCATTCGGGAAACTATAACCTCACAATTGGTCGCACTTTTTACTTGAGTTCACGTTCAGTTAGTAAACACTGATTAACGAGCCACTAGCACATTCTTCTAATTTTCAGTGATTCTCAGGTTGATTCTTACATGCTCTTTGCATGACCTGTGCCTTCTTGCGCTGCTTTGTAACCTCTTTAGCTGCGTCATCGATTTTTGGCACTTAAATATGAATGCAAATGCTGCATCAACCCTCTGTAAAACTTTGAAACACCTTTGCACTAAATCGACTTCATTATCGTGTCCTGACGTTACTCAATTAATCTGTCGGTCATCATAAAATTTGCTATATTTGCCATATTGAGCACAAAATTGAATACAAGCTGATCGCAACCCCGACGATATCGTTTTATCCAATCACTAACCTCTGTTAATTAATTACAGTTATTGTTAATCATGTTTTAATATAAGTATCAATGTTTACTAGTGACTCTTACTGTTACAATAAATACAATATTAATTCTGGGCCTATTTGAATCCTTCATTAATATTCGTAAGTTAGCAATGCAACCAGAATTGCTGTAAGCATTATACTATTACAATAGATACAAACATAAGCTTCCCCTTGTAACACGGCCTTTCGCCTAGCCCTACACACTACTGAATTATTACGTTACAATGCCCTGGTTCGCTAGCTTATCCAGTCGGTGAACTATGAAGCTCTATTCGCATCGTCAGTGCGGTTAAGGGTAACTACTATTGCTGGGGTCAGCTCGTTGCCACCTGAAATGTTGTACTTACAAATGCAAACACCAATGGTAATAAAAACCCCACAGTTTACATGAATACATATAATCTGTAAGCAAACATAGACACACACAAAAATATATATAAGAACAAGTACATAAAGCAGTTGTGCACTGCCTTAACTGGATCCTAAACGTTCAGTAGCGCAAGCAAAGTCAAAGCTCATGAGCTCAATGTAGAAAATAATTCGGCACACACGAATAGCTTGAACGCGAAGTTGTCGATTCTTTAGGATGCATCGCTACTTGAAGCCCCTGGACGCCGAGTCAACATATGACGTGATGCTAGTGGAATGGTTGCCGGTACTTCCCCGTTATCGTGCAGTGAACCACTTGCTCATAGTTGCGCAATGGTTTATTACAACAATTATTAACAATGTTGTAATTGTTGTCGGATCTCTTAGCACGGTTTCAAACAGGCTAACTTGGTTTCACTTCGCTTAACAAGTACCGCCGGGGACCGTGAGTTGCTGGACGAAATTGCTGCTCCAAGCACTGTTGATTTGGACACCGCTGGCGCAACTTCAAGGTGCTATTTCACTTTTATGGATTGCACCTAGCCTAGAGTTGCACGTCCTCTTATGGTGGGCACACGCAAGACTTCACTTGCCCAATTTGGGAGCGAATCAATCGATCCGCGCTATTCACTTACTAGGGCGCGAATAAGTCGATCCGCGCTATTCACCCACTTGAGCGCGAATGAAACAATGAATCCATTTGCTGCTTCCAGCGTTGTTTCAGACCCGCTGTTCGTTGTTCCATGAATTGCTGGCTTTGTACATTCTAGCACGTTTTTCACTGGTGTGTTCGCACTTGGAAACTTATAGCCTGCGGTCACTTGCATAGCGAGTCGTACTAATAGTGCGATACTAATTGAATAGGACATTGTAACCCATACTGTCAGGTTTTATTACTAATTAAGTATGTAATACAAAGGTATGAAATAGGTAAATACGGGTGACACGAACTGGCCCGTTTCATCCTATGGTTCCAACATAATCAAGACATACTTATAAAGTCCCATCTTCTCTTAAACAAAGGAATGTGTATGTATTTATTTTTGTCTTAATTACGCTGCCAATCCTGAAGCAAAAGCGCCAAAATTTACATTGTCAAGACGTTATAGTATGCAGGCGCGTGCTGGGACTCTACAGAGGGCCCGGGCATTGAAATTTTGGGAAAAGCCCCTAAAAAATACCCGGGCATAATAGATTAATTATAGTCGAGGAAATGTTTAAAGGGCGAGGCAAAGCGGAGGGCTTTACATTTCTCGATGGTTATAAATAACGTGATTATGCACGTGGCACACACAACATTTGATTTGATTTTATTTTACTTTTGAAATATACGCAATTGAAAGATTCAGTACTTTGGCTACAGACCACTGCGTCATCGTTGTGATGGAGCTGTGAATATTTGGTGTGCTATGGTTTCTATGCAGATTGTTGGTGTTGCTATACTATATTGTTAATCGTTATTATACTGCCTAGCAACTTTATAGACCCTCAGGCCATAACAGTCACATTACGCTCGCTATTAAGAGCCAGTATAGTTATGTATCGAGAGATCCAAAAAAAACTGTTCCTCAGCAGGCTGTGGAATGAAAAGTCACGTCTTTACTTGTGTCAGATAATAATTAGTTGTCATTTTCTATACAAATCTGTCAGATTGTTAAAAGATTTCTGCTCCTAAAAACGACGTTTGATTATTATTTAACTAGTAAATCACCCGAGTTACGCTTCGGTTCGCAAATTTAGGAGAGATTCATTAATATAAACTTAAAAAAAGATGGCCTGGCCGGGAATCGTACCCGAGCCGCCCGCGTGGCAGGCGAACATTCTACCACTGAGCTACGGGACTTTGTTGAACGACGCGCTGCTGTAGTGCTATATAATGAATCACCTGAGCTACGCCTAGTTTTCTAATTAAATAATCTAATTAAAACCTTTTTTGAAAATAAAAACCGGCCTACGATCTAAATCTAACAATTAGCAAAATTTTAAGCCACCATACAGCTTAATCGGTCCAGTATCGTCGGAGAAGCTAGTGACCAAAGATACAAAGAGACCAACGATTTTATGTAGTGGATTCCAGCTGACACAAGTAAAGACGTGACTTTTCATTCCACAGCCTGCTGAGGAACAGTTTTTTTTGGATCTCTCGATATGTACCAAGGGCATTATTCCACAGCCTGCTGAGGAACAGTTTTTTTTTATCTCTCGATATGTACCAAGGGCATTATGAAGATGTGTATGCATTTTCGAGGGCGACAAGTTTACAAGCCTGAGGGCTCTGGCCCGAGAGTTTATGTCGCCCGAGGGCTATAAACATCAAGTAAGGCCCATGGTGCATACACTGTTTTATTTTCCACTTTGAATACGCAAATAATTTGAAAAGCTTGCCCGCCCGAGAGGGCATAATGAGCGGGTGTTATCATTACGCCCTCTATTTACGCCCTAGGGCGTTATAGACTACTTTATATACCTCTTATCACAGATATAAACAAAAAATCAGTAGAAAATAAAACAGGATTATGGTTTTAAAATAAAATAAAGTCAAATTATGTACTAGCTGTATAAAAAGGTTTATATTCGACTGCTAAAACTGAAAAAAATCGAGTTTATACGTTTGACGTCTATTCTGTAACAGAAAGGAATTTGACATTAGAGTGGCTTGGTGGATCATGAGAAGCAGCGCAGAGTCACCAAATGTTCTTACAGCTGCGTAAACGAGTAATTAATTTGCTTAAATTGGATTGTGAGAAGAAACTTGTATAGGTTAGACTCAGATGCCGAATTCGCTCAATTGCCCAAATAGAATACTCAGTACGAGAATTGAGTAAAACCTAAATTGGCTCAATTGCCGAATTAATTGCCAAATTCTTGCTCAGTTGCAGTATTGGCCAAATTAATTTCGGTAATTGGGTTAATTTGGCATCTGAGTATCATACACAGCGAATACAGTAGAACATAAGTTATACTTGCATATAACCACAAATACATACGATACACAACTAATGCACTTCACATTGCGAAAACAGTTGCTACAATGATAGCTATAAGAGGGGACTACATTTGCCAAGGAAATTTTATCATCAAAGTCAGTGTCAAGACTTTCTTCATTTTCTTGTCCTTGCTCATCTTGATCATGTTTTTAGCTTTATCTGTCTCATAAATGTTTTTAAAATTTCTTTTTGGAAACTGAGGCCACAGTTTGGCAAAACGTCATTAACTTTTCCTTAATTTTTTTTTGCTTTTTAGAGGGCTGGAATAACTTCACAAATTCTGTTGAAGGAATTCATTGGCAAACATTGACTAATTTCAGGAAATCTAGGACGATTCAAGTATTCTAAATCACCATTAAATAATCAATGATCCACAAATCTGGTCTCTATACTGACTAAAATTTGGTTCCTTACAACATTATTAACGTGGTCAAACGAAAGTGATCTTCATTTTGATCATTTATATTTTTTTAAAGAACAGACTATTGTAAGAAGAGTCCTAGGGCCCGGCAACTTAGGGCCTACCGGGAAATGCCCGGTAGCCCGGCGGGCCAGCACGCGCCTGATAGTATGTCATGATAGATACGCCAAACTGATATCAATACTGTATTTTCAATTAATTTCAAAGTAATAGGCACAGCAACGAAAAGAGGTATGGCTTTGAAACTTCATATAGGTACCGTGTGTCCACAGGAGGACGCACCATAGGGATAACCTAATAGAATAGAAAGATCGGCTAATGCTTTGATCGCCGGCACGCTAAACGTTGTTTTCTGGCTTCTGACTCGCCCCTGTATGAAACAAATATCACTTGTGACAGTTTATATGTGTGATTTAATGAGATTTGATATTGTTATAAATTGTACAAGAAAAGGGACGGTGCACACAGCACTGGCTGATATTTATATTCTATTAGCATTATCTTATCTCTATGGTGGGTACTTCTGTGTACAATGAGATTTGATATTATTATAAATGGTACAAGAAAAGGGACGGTGGTCACAGCACTGATTGATATTTACATTCTATTAGCATTATCTTCTCTCTATGGTGCGTACTCCTGTGGACACACGGTATAAGTTTTGTGTACTATATAGACGCGACAGCAAGCTTTTGAAGAAAGTCGCATAACCGGAAGTAGGTGTTTACTCTTCTGATTTTTCAGTTTTTTCGATTTTTTCAAAAACGGCTGTAACGATTCTTTTCAAACTTTACATTTTTATTAAATTTTGAATGTGTATTGATGTGAGATAGGTGATTTTCCAGTTGAATACTTCTAAAATGGATTTCTTTTGTTTTTTTCAATTTTTTTAATTAACTTCTATTTTAAATAGAACACCCGGTATATTATTACATTTTTGAATTCAGCTTAAAATTCTAGAGAAAATTTGTCTCTCCAACTAACGCTTTATTTTGTACCGTTTTTGCAGAATTTGTAATTGTTGACAATTTTTGACAAATGCTTAAAAATTTAAAATCAAATTTTTGGCTAATTATAAGATCACTGTAAAAGGAAGTTGTGTGAGTGTATCACACCAGATTTTTCTTCAAATGTTAAAACTAATGACAATGTCAAATCGAAAAAAATATTGTCGTAAAGGTTAACAAGCGAAAAAACTTTGATGAAAAATCAAGTGGTTTTTGACATTGAATCCACATGTCCCAACTCTTATCATTATTATTAATATAAACGGAGCTGCGCGCGCTATTGCGCGGTCTATTCTATTCAATTTACCACCATTTTTAGGCTTATTACGTTGGGACATTGCGTTCTGTTACACACCCCTCCTCTGCCTCCCCCTGCAGTCCAACTGTCTAAAGAAAGAAGCCCTCGGGGCTCCGCCCTTCTCCAAGGGGGCTCTGACCCTCTCTAAGGGAGCCCTTGGGAATCTGCCCCTCTCCAAGGGGGCTCACGGGGTTCCGCCCCTCTCTAAGGTGCCCTTGGGGCTCCACTCCCCTCTAAGGGGGCTTACGGAGCTCCTCTCCTCTTTAAGGGGGTCCTCGGAGCTCGGCCCCTTTCCAAGGGGGCTCACAAAGCTTCGCCTTTCTCCAAGGGGCCCTCGGGGCTTTGCTCATCTCCAAGGGGGCCCTCGGGGTTCCGCCTCTCTCCAAGGGGGCCGTCGGGACTCCGCTCTTCTCCGAAGGGGCTCTCGAGACTTCGCCCCTCTCCAAGGGGCCCTCGGGGCTCCGCCCCCCTCTAAGGGGACCGTCGGGGCATCGCCCCTCTCCAAGGGGGCTCTCGAGACTTCGCCTCTCTCCAAGGGGGCCCTCGGGGCTTTGCCCCTCTCCAAGGAGCCCTCGGGCTCCGCCCCGGTCGCGAAATCGAGTCGACGGAGAAATGCATGTAAACGCAAATGGGGGACATCGCGTCTGCAATTGTCGTGACGGACACACACGTTTGGATCGTTCTTCTTTATTTATATGATACAAAAGTTAACAAAGTATTACCAAATATTTCTGTAATGATGTTCTCTTTGGCAATTAGTTGAGATGGTATTTTAATTGTATGCTCTTCACCTGTAATCGTGGGATATTCTCCATTTCCAATTTGCAAGAGAATGGGCGATGTTTAGGTGCATTTGATTAATAATGAGCTGATGTACAGTCAAGATTCACTTACACACGCTACTTTTTGAAAGGAAAGATTGAAATATTTTTAAAAATTTGCTGTCACTTTGACGTTTCTCTAAGAATTTAGCAGTTACACAAACAAATTCGAGCAGTATAATGGAAATGGACCATTGCAAGAATCACCAGAACAAAGCTACGTCGCTTACGCGCTACAATATTTTGGTTTTTCTCTAAAAGTTATGCAGTTATTTGCAATTTAGAACTTTTATGTGCATTTACACGGCGACGGCTTTTATTAAAAAAAAAAAAGAATTATCGAAATCTTCCCGGTGCAAGTCTCAAAATAGTCGAAAGAAAACGCTTCACGTTTTAAATATATAGATACAGGAACTGTAGCTTTCATCCGTATTTCCATAGTTTTGTAAACTACACTGAGTACTGAGACCGGGAATAGAACTTTCGACTTTTAATTCAACACTAGTTGAGTTTAAAAGTAAACAATTTAAAGCCGGCACTGTTACTTTTCGATTGAGAATTCCCGTTGTACCTAATAGCCAATAGTTAAATATTTTCCCATTTAATTTATTTACATTTGTCAGATTGTAGGTTATGTGATTACTCAGTCAGAAGTGCCACATACGAAAGTAATTTATTATAATAAATTGTTGTACATTTTAAATACAGTAAAATGAAAGCTGTAGAGGAGGAAGGAGGCGATGTTATTCAAAAAATTGAAAATGATGGTATGTTTTGGAGCTGATATGTTTAATCATACATATCTACCGAATTTATTTAATTTTGCAGAATTTCTAACTTTATTTCTTCATGCTAATACGAAAAGTGAGCTGCTGAAGAGCTTAACGATAGCTGAACAAGTAAAGAAACTAGGAGAAGGCATAGAAATAATTAGTCGGGAACTCCAAAAACAAGTGGTACTCAAGCACAGTGATCTTATACAGCAAGCCTCGCATGCTAATAAACTTGAGAGTATTTTAAATACTATGAACACTCACATGCAAAATCTATTTGCAAATGCAGAAAGACTAAAAGCGCAGGTATGTTTTCTTAAATAGAAATTGAGTTATCGCTAAATTGAAGTTCGGGATGATGGTATCTAATTTTATTTAACGAAATAAACATAATAATCATACATTCTCTATTGAAACTTTTAGTTCTTCAGTTTTTATATTGTTTTATTAATTAATTAAACCTAGACAAATTTCATTTAGGATCTTCACATATTTAAATGTAAAAATTTGTCAAATACTTTTAAACACTATAGATTGTTGCCCCGTACCAAGCGCTTGAAATGCACACAACAGTATTATCCCGACTGCATTTAGCTAGCCACATACTGAGACAGGTCAACAGAATTCAACAACTAAGTAAACGATTATCCAGTGTAAACGACCCAGTTCAAAAAGCTACAATTTTGCAAGAATTAGGTAATATCCTCATCTACAAATTTCACTCCATTAATTTTCAACCATTGTAGAACAACTGACGGCAGATTCAAACCTAACAGATGTCGATGCAGTTACCACAGAGCTTAGAAATATACGAACCCAGCAACAGAAAGTTGTGAAGCTGGCCACAAGTTCTTTAACGCAAGGAATTTCTACTGAAAATGTAGCACAAACCACTACGGCGTTGCAGATTTTCATTAATTTAGGCACTGTCAAAAGCGCAACGGAAAATATAGTAGACGTTTGCTTAGATGAGTGCCGTGAATGCCTGAAGGCGGCCTTTGACACTAGTGGAGGCATAGCGAGTGGAATAAGTAAGAAGCAAGGAGGACCGGGGCGTGCAAATTTTACATCCTCACAGGGATTCCGCAACAGAATTTGGACTGACTTGGAAAAAGCTTTTTCTGAAGAACTCTACCGTCAGGCCAAGCAGGTACCATTCGTTTAAAGTGTGATTGTGTAGGTTTTATAGGTTTTGATTAACAGGTAAAATTTTTACAAGGAATGCTTAATCATTTGAATTTGTTCACGAATGAAAGTGATATCGCCACTGTATTCTGGACCCGACTTGGAGAATGCATTGTGCAAGAGATTAGTGACTCAGCAGCTGCCGTGCAGCAAATGCTCGAAGCTGATTATCCTAAATTATTGAAAGCCTACAAGGATATGACCCAGAAATTAAATTTTGAATGTTTTGTGTTCAAGTAAGTTGTATTCACCGAATTAGTGACTAATTATTATGAATTATTAATTATATAATGTCTTTACAATCAACAGTAGAAGTATTCTGGAAAAGTGGGAAAACATGTATCTATCCAACTCCTTGAATCAGCTGCTTGATCCCACACAAACCATGTTCAACCAAGAAAATGCTGCACCTTCCCATGATCAGATCGACAATATCATACGGAATATAACTAAGTATGTGTTGAATTACTACAAATTTACAGCATTACATTGTTGTATATTTTAGTGAGTTGAGTGTAGCATTGGTAGAAGACTGTTTAAGTGAAAAAATTGCAAAAAATGTTTCCAAATGCATCCGAATGTTTGCCGTGAAAACTGAACAGCAACTGGCTACAGGACCTGATGCTGCACAAGTTATAGGTAAATTTGAGATTCAAAACAAGCCTATTTGTACTAAACCAGTCACTTACTATAGAATAAGCTTCATCGCAAAGCTCCGAGAAATTAGACCCTTTTAAGATTAAATTTGTATCATCGGCATATTTAGTTATTGTAAAGTTTTAGTCCCTTTATTTTTTCTTGTATTTTGGATAATTTACTTGTATGTATATATTTGTGCTTTGCAAATTTGTTTTATTTTTGAGTATTTACCATCTATTTCTTCTGCCTTTAATTCTACCTTCATATTATTTGTAGTAAATAACTATTATAACCAAAATTAATTTGATATCACTTATTTGTTCAACAGCAGGTGCACCCAACACTGGTCAGCAGCTAAATTTGCAGCTTGCAAATGCACTCTACTACTTGAGCATACAAGTCCAAAGGATGTTGGTCAATATGAAGGAGAGTTTAGCTAGTTCAACTATTAACATAATCAGTGACAGCCTACGTGGTTTAGACAACCTAACATCGGCAATAATGCAGCCATTAATAGGTAATTTATTGTTATTTATATACAGGGTGGTCTTTAAGAACGTTCCAAACATTGAGGATATGATTCCTTGAATTCTTTTGTGAAGAAAAGTTTATTTAAAACTTAGCCCTAAACTGCTTATACAAAATAAAGAAATGGAGATTTCACTATTTCAAATGTTGTGTTTTTATCAATTTTAATTAGTAACTAAAACATACTGTAATTAAACATTTTCTGTTGCATTGCAGCTTCCATAAATGCAACAATAGAGACAATACTCATTACTATCCACCTGGAACAAGATTGGGCCAAGTTTCAGCCTCCAACTAGTAGGAGCAGCATTTCGTGTAGCCCATACATGCGCGAACTAACCCAGTTTATTCTGAGAGTGAACCATACCTACTTGATTGGTTTTGAAAATAAGGAGGTGTTAGCTTTAAAGTGCGATACAACTGGGATTGTTATATTTTGGCAGTGATATTATATTCTGTTACAGGTGCAGTGAAATTGTAGTTCGATGCATAGAATTATTAATAAGGCATTCTTCACTGTTGCGCCCTCTTTCCCAGGGCGGCAGATTAAGACTGCAGGTGGATTATGGGCATTTAGAAAATGCTCTGAAAATTTTGTATCCATACCTGTCGGACTTGGGGAGGCCCTACAGGTAAATACGTGATTTTCGCAATTTAAGTATGTACTTACTTGAACATCATGAAACGCATATTTTGTTTTTATAAATCTTATACGTAGTCTAGAAGTTTGTAGTCTGACACTCTTGGAAGAATAACTGAAGCAGTGTTGAATCCATGGGAGTGACCGGGGGGAAAATTTCTCCCTGGGCAGTAAAAATTCCCTCCCAGAAAACCCCCAGACGTTTCATCCCCCCCCACCCCCCCATCCAGAGTAATCAGTCTGAATTTGTCGGTATTTCAGGTACCATACCTAAAAATGTTATTTCAATGCATTCAGTTGTTTACGACATCTCATTTTGGATGCTGTTTACAATGACTGCCATTATTTACTACTGTGAAATAACGAGCAAGAGAATTTTGTCGAGGTGGATAATCGATTTAACACAGTACCTGACAAAAAATGATCAAAAACTGGGAAAACAATTGATTAAGTGAAAAAGGAAGTACTGGAACACAGGTAGTTAAAGACAAAACATGGGTATAGAAACCTCTCTTGTTTTGGCAGTGAAATGTACTGAATTTTGATCCCAATGCTAAGGCATTATTAAAGGGGATAAAATGACTAGCCATGATCCTTTAAAAAAAAATTAGATGTTGCCATTTTACACGACTTTCTTTTACTGCGTAACTTGCACACACAAATTTCAGTTGGCAGTGACAATGACTTTAAAAATTTATAACACCAAAATAAATGTTCTTCCTTCTCTCCGCAGATATAAAACTATACAGGGTGATTCTCAACCTATACGCATAAATTTGGGGATTTATTCCTCATGTCAAATAATGACTAATAGCAACAAAAATTGTAATAAAAGATTTTTAGTTTTCTAGATATCCGCGAAATTTACTTGCAAATCAACAACACAGAAATCACGTGAAATGACGAAAACAATTGCTAATATGACAACTGTACTGTTTTTTAACTGTGCTTGTATCATTACATGTAAAGTTAATAAAAGTTATGGCACACAATTTCTCTAACGAAGAACTTATGGACATGATACTGGCATACGGGAAATCACGACAAAATTCTGTGGTTGTGACACGATATCATCCGGCACGCGAAACGGCAACATCTACATAATGTGTTTCCCGGAAGATGGATCGGTCGCGGTGGTCCAATAGCCTGGCATCCTCGATCGGCCGACCTAAATCCACTTGATTTTTATTTTTGGGGTCACTTTAAAAGCATGGTGTACGCCACCGAAGTTAATAGTGAGCAAGAATTGCGAAATTGAATATATTGAGATGGTATTTAGCCCGTTACACAACTCTGCTTCCAACATAGATAATCAAAGCAAGTCAATAAAGCACAGAGCTGGGGTAAATCAGGTAACTGCAAGAAGTTACATTAGGAATTTTAATTCATAACTGCATTGGTAAAGCATTACCGATATTAAATGGAATTACTTTAGAATAAATGGCAATAAGGCAGAGCTCAATTCGTAAATTAGACTCACAGAAATATCAATTAGCATAAATTAAGAGGTTGGTGCAAAGTAAAGCCAATCAAAACTTCCACAAAACTATCACCAAAGGGTTTATTACATGTGTGTTAAATAAATTTACATATCAGTATAATTGAATAAGTACAGTTCTATGAACTTTTTAAATAAAGGTAAAGAGGACAGAATGTTCTTAATACGGTGCAAAGAGAGCACAATACTAGTTCAAATAAGGCTATAAAGAAAATGGAATGGTAATATTTGAAGAATGGTGAAAAGCAGACAAGTATTATAAAATGCAAGAAATTCACACAACAGGAAATGAACGAAATTTGTGTTTAATAAAAATGAATCAGTGAAATGACATAAGTAAACAGACAATCCAAATAAAACATAGTGAGTGGCGCTATAACCCAGTTTAAATACGAACATGAACAAACAATAATTTTAGATTTAAGATGTTGTACATTTTATAATATAAGTTGTAATTTTAGTTTATAAGTAATTGATTTGTACACAGTTAACATCCAGATTTATGAAGCTAGATAGGCTTTTGTTGTTAACTAACAAAAGCGCGATATTCGAATTACCTGATAATTTGTTCATAGATTTGCTTTTGAATTCACTTGTAAATACACCGAAACGAACCGCACGGAAAATCAATTTGTTGATAGATAAAATTGACAGCGCAGTGAGTTTGTGCGTTGTTGCTTTTCAATTTCACAGCCCAGTGGCGTAACACGGGAGTTTAAATATGAACATATCGGTGAACCTAACTTGCAGATTTTGAGTTATTCATGCCTACTGAAGCTAGCCATAAATTAAATTTACTTGCAGATGTGCGAATTACTATAAAGGGCAAAACACTACAACCAATGAACCCACTTATATATATATACAGTGTGGTCCATTAAGTGTGCAACAAATGGGACATTTTTTTATTAGTTGTAAAACAGAAATTTAAATACCGCTAAAAGTTAGTGCATGTTCGATAACCATATCAGATGCTCTTAGAATGGCTTCAAGTCAAACAATATACAGGGCAGGACAAAAAATATGTAATTCGTTCTAGAATAAAGTTACCTTATTTCAAAAAATATAGCGAAATTTTATTGAGAAAAGTTATGCTCAAATACAAAGTCACGGCCTCCTATTCGAATTTTACTTCTTTTTTTGTAAAATTTTGTATTATCCCCGTATGATACATATTTTTATTATTCTGATTTTATTAAGAGTTTTTCATATGTAAATTATTATTAGTAAAGCATTTGTCTTGTTAAAAAGAATATTTGCGAAATTCTAAAGTTCTGTTAAATATCGTTGCAACAAACATGAAGTGGACGCTTACCTAAAAAAATATAAATCCAAGTAAATTTTACAAATACGCTTCATGTTGCTAAAAGTTATTTAAAAGGGATGTGGTTGTGGCTACTTTAAATACATATAAAATCAAAATAATAAAAATATGTATCATACGGAGGTAATACAAAATTTTCCAAAAAAGAATCAAAATTCGAATAGGAGGCCGTGACTTTGTATTTGAGCATAACTTTTAATTCTAAACAACTTTTCTCAATAACATTTTGCTATATTTTTTGAAATAAGGTAACTTTGTTCTTGAACGAATTTCATATTTTTTGTCCTGCCCTGTATATTGTTTGACTTGAAGCCATTCTAAGGGCATCTGATATGGTTATCGAACATGCACTAACTTTTGGCAATATTTAAATTTCGATTGTACAACTAATAAAAAAAATTCCCATTTGTTGCACACTTAATGGACCACACTGTATATTTCAGCGCTACAGGCCTTATAGGCCCTTGGCTCTTTCAACTATTTGCTTCCATGTCTTTCTTTCCAGTGCTGTTAATTCCCAGTTGATAACTTCCAGGTTTTTCAGATCTTGCTCTACTTCTTCTTTCCAGCTAAGTCTGGGTCTACCTCGCTTATTCCTTCCTTCTGGCTCACTTTTATAAATTTCTTTCACCGTTCTTGTGCTTGGTAATCTGGTTAGATGCCCAATCCATCTTATTCTGTTTTGCTTTATTATTTGTATTATTGTCGTGTCATTATAGAGTTCCTGTATTTCTTTATTTGTTCGTCTTCTCCATTGGTCATTTTCTTTTATTCCTCCATATATTAGCCTTAATATCTTCCTCTCCCATGCCTCAATTTTATTTTCTTCCTACTGTGACATAACCCAACACTCACTCGCGTATAGAACTGTTGGTCTTATAATTGTTTTATACAGTTTTAGTTTAGTCGGCTTAGAAAGTACTTTTGAAGTTAATAGGATTTTAAAAACACCTACGCACCTGTAGCCTAGCGTAAGTCTCCTTTTTATTTCATTATTCATTTTTCCGTCTGACGTTAATTCTGTTCCTAAGTATATTACACTTTCCACCGGTTTTATTTTTACAACTTTATCATTTAATTTAATATTTAGTAGTTCACCTTCCTTTGATTCTCCCATTATTATAAATTTAGATTTTTGATCATTTATTTCCATTCCCAGTTCTTCCGCATTTTTTATTATTGCAGTTGCCATTTCTTGTAGTGTATATTTTGTTCTAGTCAGGATCAATACATCGTCGGCAAAAGCTAGACATTGGTGTGGACCTTTATGTATATTAGCATTTCTTTTGATATTGCTTTTCCTAATTATGCGTTCAAGTACTAGATTAAATAGAGTACTTGACAGTGGGTCTCCTTGTTTCAGTCCTCTACTTGTTGGGAACTTCCTTGTTTCTTCTCTATCTACTCTTACTTTGCTGAAGGATTCTTATACAGTTATTTATTTACTTTTAATCAGTCAGAATTTGATTTAAATAAAAACAAAGTAGGGTGTGTAAGTCAGTTCATTTAATAATTTAATTATCATCTCGTATCACTACAATATGCTGCTGCTGAGATAATCTGCCAACAGCCTGCTTTAGGCCGCGCATGTGGGACCTCGTGGATTCGGCGAGCCCAAATGTGTTTCGAAAATATGGGAAATATCTTCGAACAGTTGCTGTGATGATATTTTACAAAATTCTATGTATTCTTGATTTGCAAATAAATTTTGCGGATATCTAGGAAACTATACTCTGTTTTTTTGCTTTATGATTCAGAGCAGGCTTTGCATTTATATTATTTTAGCAGTGTACAATAGTTTAGTTACAAAATATACCTAACGTCAAAATCAAAGTCACCGGAATTGTCAAGTTGACACTTCGGCAACGCGTAATTATCTAAATGCCACAGAAAAGCAGGATTAATAGTAAAACATTGTACTAATATAAGAGATATCAACGGTAAATTAAGAAAAGGAAGGGTTGGTGAAATATTTGATGTAAGTATTGAGATTTACACAGATATGAATTTTCTACAATTTTTTATAAGACTAGATTTCGAATGCAACTGTGTTTAATGTTCTAAATGAAGCAAAATCACAACTCCAGCAACAACCGAATGAAGATATGAATAAAGAAAAGGAATTTCTAACTTTGGGGGAATATAGTTTCAAGGGGGATGGTACGAAGAAGATTTTGGATACATTTTTTTTTTACTTTGAATAATTTATTACGATGTCCAAGAGAAGAACTAAAATATATTGGGTGCCGTTCAAAATTATACTACAGATTACGAAAAATGAGATATAAGTACAACATTGTGAATAGAAGAAAACTGGGCTAAAATGCAATATCGTAGACCACTTCTGCAGCATGTGCAGAGTATCCATACAAAGGTACGGATTTAGGTTAGCTGCAGTTTGAGATTTGTATGTATTTAGTACCCACCTATATTACTAGCTCCAGCAACGGTAGTTACGTTTTAGAACTGATTTTACAAAGAGAACTGCGTCAACAATTTCAAGGTGGTCAACAATACTGCATTTTTCCCGAAAACTGTTGTGTGAGAAGAGTCACGTCGTTTCTACCAAAGTGCTTTCTCTTATCTCTTTATTTTGAAATGCCTGTTATATGTTTAGCATAAATAATAACTTCTACAGCACAGATCTGTAAACAAAAATTATTAATAAGTAGTTACTAATAATATATTTTTACATTAGTACCTATAAAATAAGTTGATGCCTAGAATAGTAGATTATGCAATGAGGGAGAGAAATGCGTTATTTTGCTGAGGTACAATTTCTGACTCGAGGGCGAAGCCCGAGAGTCAGAAATTGCACTAAAGCAAAATAGCATTCTCTCCGAGTTGCATATACTATTTTTTTCACGTTGCAGGAAGATTTAAAACGAAAACCCGTTTTTTTTAAACGTCATTTATTGACATTTTAGTTACAATGATTTTAAAATTAGTAGCCTTTGGTAAATTTTAAAGTTGGTGGCACTGTAAGTCATTATGACAAGAGCTCACAATTATGTCAAATTCGAGGTTAGTAGATTAGGTTTTGCGTCAGTTTATGTCAAAACTGACGCGAAACCTAACCTGTTAACCCCGAATTTACCATAGATTACCATAGATACGGTAACATTTTTTACTTTAGTCCCTAGGGGCTAAAGTAATTACTTCTGTCCCTAGAGATTAAATGAGCTACTTTAGTTCCTAAAATAAGTGACAAAAGTGCCAACTTTAGTCCCGCAAGTGCAAAAATGTTATTATGTCACTGTACTGTTAGATAACAATCCCTTATTTAATGTCAATGGTTCAGTAATTTTAGCTCTTGTTAAGTATAATACTGCTTATAAGTTAACACATTGACGGTTATAACAGGTTTTTAACATGAACAGTGTTTTTTCTTTGCAACCAACTATCTACAGTGTTACAAAAATGCAAATGCGAAGTCTGCTCTGAATCATAAAACAAAAAAACAGACTATAAAAATATTTTTTCCGCCAATAGTACTAGAACTGCCACATTATTCACAAAAATTTTGTTGAGCAAAGTCAAACATTCCATTCCATCAGCCATTGCTAGGCAGTTAACAATAAAACTGTACAGGAATAATTCAAACATTCCATTACATCAGCCGTTGCTAGGTAATTTACAATACAACTGTACAGGAATAATATTCCCGGCCTAGGCAGGGAATATACGGGTACAATTTCCTAATTTTTTTAATTACTCGTATCGATTGGCGGAAAAATACTATGTGTATCTTGGACAAAAAGCAACATTCCCAGACGACTGTGAATATTGTTGGGCGAGGCGAATGCCGAGCCCAACAATATTCACAGTCGTCTGGGAATGTTACGCTTTTCGTCCTAGATACACAATGTACTATTATACAATTTTGTTTGCCTATTAGTCATTATTTGACATGAGGAATAAATCCCCAAGTTTATGCGTATAGGTTGAGAATCACCCTGTATATCCTAACAAAATTTACTGATTAATTATTTTTCTATTCAACAGAAAATAGTACCGAGTGACTATAAATGATTGAAATTTTTTTTATTAGGTTGGCACTGTTTATGTTGGTGGAACTGTAAGTCTATGTCAAATGCGAGGTTAGCAGGTTAGGTTTTGCGTCAGTTTTGACATAGAATGACGCAAAACCTAACCTGCGAACATTGAATTTGACATAGACTTACAGTGCCACCAACATAAACAGTGCCAACCTAAGAAAAAAATTTTCAATCATTTATAGTCACCCGGTATATTATGGGACAAGTGGTTGAAATTTTATCAGCTACGAGTTGCATATACTATTTTTTCGACGAATTTTCACTCATTTTAACAAATTAATGCACTTTAGAAAAAATTAAACATAAAGTGACATTTCTCTTGTCACCAATTGAATGTCAAACAGCTTGAAATCCCGGTAGTCCGAGTATTTCAATCTCTAGTGGTTGAAATGCAATTTCAACCACCGGCGTTAGTGTCAAAATGACTGATTTCAATGTCATGAGTAGAAAAAAGCATATTATCCATTTACTTGACATCCGCACTGTCAGTGCCAAATTTAAAGAAAATGTCTTGACTATACTTCCAAAATAATGTGTTTTTTATTAGACTGTACATTAATTTAATTGTTAAAATGTGAAAAATAGCAGTGGGCCAATATACTGTCAGTTTGACAGTGCGGATGTCAAGTAAATCTATGTAAAAACTTAATTTTGTGATTTTTTCAAATTTTAATAAAGCATTGTAAAAAATGTGTGGAAATATAGGCAGGTTTTAATTAAAAATAAGCGTTTGCATTTTATTATTTCTCTCATGCATAAAAGTTAGGCCAGACTTGGGACTTGCTATGAATAGGTATACGAGATGTCCAAATTATTAAATTTAAATTTATCAACCTAATGATATTTTCCGTCACGAATATTTTTATACTCATGGAGTTGGAGTTGGAACAGGTGAAGCGTATACTTGGATATTATTTTGTTTCTTTGGTATGTCGTTGCCTTTGGGAATGGACATCAAATTTAATTTTTATTTCGCCAGTAACTTATTCATAACAGTTAAAAAAACCTTCCTTTTAAAATTCCTCCCAAATCTAGACGTCTTATCTATCTGTCAATCTGTCTATATCGATCCATATTGGATGTAGGCCTCTCCAAGTAATTTCCATCCTTGTCTGTCTCTGGCTTTTTGCATCCAGTCATAGTCCACCACTCTCTTTATGTCATCTGTCCATCTCATGGGGGGTCTTCCTTTAAATTTCCTTTCTTGGCTTTAGTACCCTTTCCACCACATCATCCACCTTAATAATCTCTCAGCCACACATTCGTTTTATGATCTTTTAGAAATAGTCCCCCATTGACTTCTTGGTCACTCTCTGTGCTATCACTAATTTTAGTTTATTCTTTTTGGTCAAAGTCCACATTTCAGCTCCGTAGGTGAGGACTGGCAGAATGTTTTGGTTAAACAGTTTGGTTTTCAAATTTGGTCTATTTTACTCTTAAATGCGTCTTTCCAACTGCTGTATGCTGCTCACCCTAATTTAATCCTCTTATTTATCTCTTCTTTTTGTTGTCTTTACATTATCTTCGATGTCTATTTCTACATTGCTCATAATTTTAGTTTTTTCAATGTTAACTTCCAACCCTATCTCGCTTGAATTTTCATGTAGATTGGTCTTCATTGTTTTCCCATTCAAGACCCGTAAAAACATCTTCCACTCCTTTTTTTATTTTATTTCATTTGTTTTTGCATGAAGTTTTACGGTTAGTGTTGCATTCTCGTATATATTTTGGATTAAGTTGGTATACCTATGACTATGCGGCTGTTTTGTAGGAAGTTTAGGATAACTAAAGTTTAAGAAGAATAATTCGAGTAACGGCAGAAGCCTCAAACAGTATATTTCTCCACCTTCTTTAATCATTTCGGGTAGTATGCCGTCTTCTCCAGCTGCTTTGTTTTTCTTAACAGTTTTTAAAGTGTTTTCTATCTCGTAAAGCTCTATCTTTGGAATTTCTTCCGAGTTTACATTTGTTATTTTTCTGTTCTTAAAGTTGGTTGCTAGTTGTGAATTGGAATCATACAGCTGCTTATAGAATTCTTCAGTTCTTTGCAAAATCTTGTCTTGGTTGTTAATTAAGTTACCACTTTGATCTCTCAAGGTTGTAATGATATCTCTGCCAAGCATTTTTTGTCGTTTCCATTCCTTAGTGTTACCACCTTCATTCAGTGCTTCTTCTATTTTCCTTTCATGTCATATTCTTAAATCTGTTTTTATTGCCTTCCAAATTGTTCTATTTAATTCTGTAAATCTCTGTAAATCTTGTTGTATGTCTCATGTGTGTTTGAGCCATAAGCCGTCTCTCTTCTATCATATCTTCAGTTTCTATGCACTTTTTTCCTTCTTCGGTTTAATATTTCCTATTCTCTTATAGTGTACCTTTAATAAAATAATGTTCTACACATTTCAGATTGTTAAAATCAATGGCCACACTCATAATCTTATCACCAAAAGAAATAGTAGAGAAGCAAATATCAGGCAGTTCTGTTCCACATAGCACTGTGCTGTTGCTGCTGTTTTCCTTCGCAGGCACGGAATTAGCTAGTCCACATCAAAACGCAGCATGGTCCCTAACAAAACTGTCATCTTGGCTGGATGAGCATCCATTAGAATCTGACCGGTAAAGTAAACCCTATAAAACTCAATAATAATTGTTAATTTGTTTCATGGCTGGGTTATTAATATTCAATCACTTTTAGGGTTTTCAAGCAGCCATTTTATTGGTTTAGTAGACAAAATTTAATTATTAATACTCAATTGCAGCAGGCTCTGGACAGCCTTAATCAGTTGGCAATACTAAAATGTATTGTTGGTGGTGCTGTAAGTCTATGTCAAATTTGAGATTAACAGGTTGGGTTTTGCATCAGTCTGTGTCAAAAGTGACGCAAAACCTAATCTATAACTTCAATTTAACATAGACTCACAGTGCCACCGACAATACACTTGAGCATTGCCAAACGTAAAACGCATCGCTGTTGCTATGCGGAAAAGTGTTGCTAATGCGGAAAATTACCACATTTCTTAACGAATTTGAATGTAGAATTGTAGTACATTGCCAAATGAAATGCAATAAATTATATGTAATTTATCAATACATGTTAGAAGTTAATTGATTTAGAGCTTTTCATAATATGAATCATTTCGTAAGGTAATATTTAAATTGCTTTCTTTTTGTAATATTTTGGATGTGTTAAAGTTAAAATTGTAAAATTTATCTATTATGTGATCAGAGAGAATAATGTTCAAAAGCATTTAGAAAAATGAAACTCCTAATAGAAAGAGAGAGAATAAAAACGAAGAGATTGATTTAAATAGAAAACTAAAACACTTAGAGTAAAAGAAAATAATTAGATAATAAACCTCGGCAACACAAAAATACCAGAAGAAGTACAGAGTGTTTTAGAACTGGCACCAAATTTTAACCATTATAATCCTGAAGACAATATCCCAAATGATAATATAATAAATTGTAAATATCGAACATGTGATAACA
Organism: Agriotes lineatus; assembly: GCA_940337035.1. NCBI lineage: Eukaryota > Metazoa > Arthropoda > Insecta > Coleoptera > Elateridae > Agriotes > Agriotes lineatus. Next base: position 20,391,883 of record OW679198.1, on the reverse strand, counting down.
AATCTTTATGAAGACAAGGAATGTAAGGACCTATTAACATTTTGGGTAGGCAAGTACAAGCCAAGACGAAGTCGCGGCTTGTTGCCTGCCGAAAATGTTAATAGGCGATACATTCCGAGTTATCTTATGATATTTTTCCCGCTGCTTATCGAAATTTTCCTAGATTTTTGAAAAAATCGTTTGGTTTGTCACCTGTCACCAGGTTTAGTTTTCGTGAGTCGTGTTACCTGTGAGTGTCACATGTCACATAAACAAAACGTCTAAATCTGCATCTTGCTTTGCTAATTTTATTATCCTAGGAACTTAATAATAATATTAAGTTCCGTTGTCAAGAAAAAGCAGCAAACAAATATAATCACCGACTTACACTTGTTACTAAGGCTGTATCACTGACTTACATGATCAGCAGCGGGAAAAATTAATTAAAGATACCCTAGACCAAAATAGGATAATTTCTAATTATAATTTCCGAAAACGTCGAGTACCCGAATAAATGTAAATTTAGAAAATTTAATATTCTAAATTACACTCTAAATCTAAATTATACTATTTTCCACTAATTTTGTTGTACCAAACTTATTATTTCTTTATGAAATACACTAACCTTCACGAAGACTCACTTGTACCTTGAGTGTATTTTCTATAAGCTCCTAACTGAATGGTAGTCGTCAAACAGCTCCCTTGAGTTGTGTAAGACCAAAATACCTCGTTTTAGTTCTCATACCGCTTAATACCTCGATATACCGTAGTAAAGCATGCCACAAACACTTTCACTTTCACTTCCTACTGGTTGAAGTACAAATTGCCACTTCAAATGGTTTCAAACAATCTTGAAATTATAATCTGAATAATAGTTGTGACCTTTGGTCAAATTTGATCGTGAGGAAGGCTATCTTGCTATCATGTATCAAATATACAAATATTAATTTCACAATTAAAGGAAATATAACCCTTTAACGTGATTGTTTAAACGCAGATTATTCTTTTCGAAGATACTTTTTTACTTGAAGTAAACAACACCCTGGTTGCCTATTGCTACTACCACCAGTTATATACACACTGTTATTACATGATACCCATTAGATATCTGGATATTATTATTGAATTAATTAAGCATCCACACAGCATGCTTCATTATACTATCTGTAGCAGTTCGCTCGTTAAGCCAATCTTTAAAAACAGATCTATCTTATTTAACTCTTTTGAGGAGATGCATTCTGCAAAACTCGGCGTACAGGCGTACAGGAAACTGTCTTCTCCGAAAGCAAAAAGGTAGGTAATGTGATATCAGAAGGCGTTAAATCTATACGCGGTAACAATCCTCTTCTGCCTGTAGCTTGCCGATTTAAGACTTCCAAATCTAAACAGTTCTCGTATAAATTGCGTACCATTAATTTTGTACCATTTATTAAACCATTAGACACATTTAAATTTCTCAATAGAATAACAATTGCCGCTATTTTTAGTGTTAAGCAATGTGGAGGTATTCCACTGAAATTTTACGAATCTAGAAATTTCGTAGGAAATTGTAAAATGTCATTATTATCTGCAATTGTAATCACACTCAAATATATTTTTTCATAACCAGGTAAGAAAGAGATAATTTTGTGGTTAATTTATCGCAATGTTCGTTTGTAAGCGCTAAAATTGAGAATTTTGAGATACTAAGGTTGTTCTCAAGAGACAAACTATTACCAAATATCTTTGTAATAATGTTCTATGGCAATTAGTTGAGATGGTATTTTAATCGTATCCTCTTCACCTGTAATAGTGGGATATTCTCCATTTCCAATTTGCAAGAGAATGGGAGATGTGCAGGTACATTTGATTAATAATGAACTGATGTACAGTCAAGATTCACTCACACACGCTACTTTTCGAAATGTTCTTAAAAGTTTGCTGTCACAGTACATCTGCTTTGACGTTTCTCTGCCAAAAAAGCAGGCCGTATTTTACACAAACAAATTCGAGAGCGTTTGCTTGTTCACTGCTACGGATCTGCAACGCTACGTCACTTACGCGTTAAAATATTTTAGTTTTTCTCTAAAAGTTATGCAGTTATTTGCAATTTAGGACTTTTGTGCACATCTACACGGTGGCGGCTTTCATTTAAAAAAGAATTATCGAAATCGGCCGGTTGGAAGTCTCAAAATAGATGTCGAAAGAAAACGCTACACGTTTTAAATATATAGATACACTTTAGAAACAAAAGATTCGACTAATATAATACAAAATCTAAATAATAAAATGTTGCAAAATTGGCATAATAACAAATATAATCATAATAAAACTTACAAAACTCTAATATCACATAATGGACTTGCTCCAAAAATGTATGAGCTTCCAAAATTGCATAAACATAATATATACTCTGTTCACTATAGTCCCGGATTGTCAATGTCAAAATCCAATTAAAAACAATCCTTTATATCATGGTTAATAGTTTTAAGTCAAGCTATGGGTAACTAGAAACAATTAATTGAGCTACTAATGTCAAAACTATAAATTATAGGTTATATTTTGCACTGACTTAAACAAAAATAAATAAAAGTTGCCAGGTAACAAAAACGCAAATTTTCAAAATTACGCTTGTGCGTTGTCTAACCTAGTAGTAACAAAAAAAAAAACAAACGAAATTCAACAGTGCTACCATAAAACGTCATTTTTGACAATCCGTGTGTGATTTTTTAAAAACTCAATTGCAGGAAGCCCTGGATAGCCTGAATCAGTTGGCAATTCTGAAATGTATTGTTGGTGTCAACTGTCATTTTTGACGCAGACTGACGCAAAACCTAACCTGCTAATCTCGAATTTGACATAGACTTACTGTGTCACCAACAATACATTTCAGTATTGCCAACTGATTCAGGCTATTCAGGACCTGCTGCAATTGAGTGTTTAAAAAATCACTCGGTACTTTTTTCTTTAAATGTAGTTTCACAGTACATAAATAACCCAATAAATTTAGCCATTGAAACTACACTGCCGAGCATAAAATTAGGGTCACCCCGTAATTTGAAGTTATTTTAGAAATGTTTAGTTTTTTTACAAGTTTTTTCGGTTGTAACAGTTTAGTAACCGATTGCTTGAATAAAAAAAAGTTTTTGTTGTTCAAAGTTTATTCAAAGTAATGAAAATGAACAATTTAATTTGATACGCTAAATAATGAAAATGAACAAGTTTGCTTTGATATGCTTCTGTTGAAACAAAAGACAGTTTAGGGACAACAAAGTTTTTGTTTCTGTGGTTTTATCTGTCAGTTGCAAATTGTTTGTGTAGTATTGTCATTGTTAGTGTTTTGCAATGAGCATAAATCCTGATGTTGCGGCACGAATTGTGGCGGCTTTAGAAGACGGCCGTGGTCAGCGCGAAACTGCGAGAAACGTTGGTGTAAGTTTCTCGAGTGTGCAACGAGTATGGGGGCGGTACGAAGAGACTGATCTGCTCACTCGAAGACCTGGTTCAGGGCGAAGCAAGACTACAACAGCTAGAGATGACCGCTTTCTTGTTTCTAGTGCTTTGAGAAACCGAACGGTTACGGCAGTTTCCCTTCGAAATCATCTGCAAGAAGTGAGAAATGTAAACATAAGTGAGTGGACAGTTAGGAGGCGACTTCATGCTGCTGGATTATCTTCTCGAACTAGAGCTACTGGACCGCCGCTTTCCCGTGAACACCGGATTGCCAGGTTGAATTTTGCACGAGAACACTTGGCATGGACAATAGCGGATTGGAGTCGCGTATTCTTTTCCGATGAATCGCGATTCTGTTTTACGGGCTCAGATAGACGTGTAAAAGTGTGGCGACGACGAGAGATATGCTCAAGCGTGTATTGCCGAGCAACTTCCATTTGGTGGAGGATCAGTTATGGCATGGGGAGGCATATCTTTTGACACTCGCACGGAGTTAGTCTTTATCGAGAATGGGACGTTGACTGCGCATAGGTATCTGACAGAGGTTCTAGAAGACCATGTTTTACCGTTCATGGTTATTCTTGGAGAGGACGCAACATTTATGCATGATAACGCACGGCCCCACATTGCTCGGATAGTTACTGAGTATCTTGACGAGGTTCAAATCACGCGATTTGTTTGGCCTGCTCGCAGTCCAGATTTAAATCCAATTGAACATGTTTGGGATGAGATGGGAAAACGTTTACGGAGACATGTGCCGGCCCCCAGAAATTGTAGAGAGCTTCGCGCCATACTGGTGCAGGAATGGGAAAATCTTCCGCAGAATGTGATCCAAAATCTGATCCAGAGCATGCCTCGTCGTTTGCAAGCTGTTATCACTGCCAGAGGAGGGAATACTCGCTACTGAAGTCCTTAAATCAAAGCAAACTTGTTCATTTTCATTATTTAGCGTATAAAATTAAATTGTTCATTTTCATTACTTTGAATAAACTTTGAGCAACAAAAACTATTCAAGCAGTCGGTTACTAAACTGTTACAACCGAAAAAACTTGTAAAAAAACTAAACATTTCTAAAATAACTTCAAATTACGGGGTGACCCTAATTTTATGCTCGGCAGTGTATAACACAATACTGGAAAAAATTAAAGTTGACATTTCAAAAAATTAATTTTTAAAGGCATTACAAAATATTCTCAATTCAAATTATTTTCAATACAATAACCACATTTACAAACATAAATTCGGAGTAGCTATGGGTCAACCACTACCGAGTAGGTACTATTGCTGATTTAGTAATGTAAAACATAGAACAAAAAACACTAAGAAAATAATATAAATAAAATTTTTAAAATGTTTAAAAACATTCACCCCCAACCTATATTCACAATTTCAAATGAAAATTGTAAAAAGTCAATAAATTTTTTAGACATAACTTTAATAGGAAACCAAAATGGTAAAATTTAAATAAATTGGTACAGAAAAAAAAATAAAAACGGACCGCTACTTAAATTATAATTAATTCACTACAACAACATCATATAGGTACAAAAAAGCTTAATAAACAACATAGTAGATAGAGCAATTATACTTTCAGCAAAAAAATTTACAAAGAAAATCTAGAACAAATTAAAATAATGTTACAGAAAAATAACTACCCATTACATTTCACAAATAAAAATATCACTAAAGAATATAAATCACTTAATTTACATCCTATTTGGAAATTAATTTAACAACAAAGAACTTAATATCCTAACACTACCGTATATTCCCAAAATTTTCCAAATTACTAGTAAAAAAATTTAAAATATATAATTTCCAAACTGCCTTTAAGAATCATAGTAATACAATAGGGCAATTTTTTTTTTAGTAAATTAAAAGATAAAACGGAAATTAACAATGAGACAAATATAGTATATCAATTAAATTTTAATAATTGTGATCCACAATATATAGGCCAAACAAAAAAAACTTAAAGAAAAGAATAAAACAACATAAAAATTTTATCAAAATAAAAACAGCGACTCCAAGCAAACCTATTGCAGCTCTCTCTGACCAATAGATACATACCACAATTTTAACTGTAACACACCAAAAATATTGCAAAAAGAAAATTTAAAAAATTACAAAATAATTCACATTAAGAAAAACTCTAAATCAATTAACTTCAAACTGATAATGATAAATGAAATATAATTTATCATAATATAATTTAAAATAATTATTATAAATATAATTTTATAATAAAATTAATTTCAATTCTTAATCAGAAACAAACTGCACTTTTGGTAAATAAATATATTAGAAACGAAGAGAATTTTCTAACTTTTACTATTTCAGTCATGCGCATTTCACTTTCAAACTTCATCAACTAATTGACATTATTAAAACCTTAAAAATTACATATTATCTATAAAACAATTAATAATTACAATGTTAAACCCATTCAAAATGACGACTTAACGATAAAGAAGTGCGCTTACCTAGTATGATTCCAGACAAACAAATGTAAAATTGTCTTAACATGGAGTATAACTAATTACATTGAAGAAGGCTCTTCCAATGAGCCGAATGTATAATGTACATATTAATAATTACATTTTGAATTTTGTCTACTAAATGAATAAAATGGCTGCTTGAAAACCCTAAAAATTATTGAAAACTCAGTAATAATGTTTCCCTACTATGTTCTAGGTTGGATTTAATTGCGGGAGCACTGCAGCGATACGAAAATATCATTCGGCAGAAGAATTTGAGCAATTATGACCCGGTTTATCCTGTCATGAAAGAGTTCTTAGAATATGCATTAAAGGTTGATTGAAGTAGGTCAATCTAAATATCTTGATGTAAATAAGAATAATTTTATATAGTAGATTTCTGATGTTGATTTCTGAATATGCTGTTGAATATGTCTATTTCTATTTCTATCATGCTCACTTGAGCACTGTTTATACAAAATAAATGACAATTTTTGAATATTGTTAGTATGTTTATTAATTTTGTATAGATTCTTGTTCATACAATATGCGATTTTTTTTAAGTTTATAAAAATTGCAAGATAAAAGTAATAAAAATATATGTATGTATACAGGGTCCATCGAAAGGTACTGTTGGTTTTATATCTATTTAAAAAAAAATAACCGCTCTGTATTAGACTTTGGAGATAGATATTCAATCGTTACTAAAATGGCCCCCATGCAAGCACACGTTTATGCCAAAGAAAATTTAACGTCCGCATGATCCTACCTGTAACAAAGTTTTGAATTGGATTGGAAAAAAGTGTAATAATGGATCAATATTGAATGGAAAATTAACTGGCAAACCTAACTTTACAGTAATCGAGTGTTCAATTTATGGAACAAGTTACTAGAAAATTTAGTGCAAAGCACTATTATTGTCTTTATAAATCCTGTTGCCCTGTAGGGCTTCGTTCATTTCTTCCGGTCTCATGCCAAGGTTGTAATTTCATTTAGGGTTCTACCTCTGAGTGGTGACGTCAGGCAACTGTCAAACAGGCAGTCCCGACTGGCAGTTGAAAACACAGTTATAATTAGTGTGTTAGTGAAAATTAAAAGTTGTAAAGGATATTAAGGTGTCAAACTAAGTGTAGTGAAGCAGTGTAGTAAAGCAGTGTAGTAAAGAATTGGGTGCAACATTGTGAAATTCATCAAACATCACATGGAAAATTACCAGTGATAAGCTACGTAAACAAAGCAATGCATACGTCACGAACTGTAAGCACACGATTGGCAAATCGCGTACCACATAAAAGAGGCCATACGCAAGCGATTATTATTATTGCAAAATCCCAAAGGCAACATTTAGTGACAGCAGTAACAAGGACGAAGACCAAAAAGAAGAGGGAGGTTGAAAAAAATATTGCAATGAGCAAAAACCAAAGCAAGCAGCAAATTATGAGAAAGAACACAAAGCATCCCAACAATAAGCAAAATTTACAAAAGAAAATGGAGGGAATCTCCCGAAGAATTTGAACCCAACCTAAAAAACACCATCACTACAGATCAAAACAATGCGAAAGAAGGCTTAGAAAACAAAATCCAACCAAAAAAGACAAAACAAAGCAGAGGACAAAATGGAAACAACATTGAAGCAACTGGACGAAATTAAGCTAGAGCCAAAAGATTACAGAAAAAAGAAAGAATTTCAAAAGCTAAAAGAAGAATGGGAAAGAAAGGAGCCAAAATGGCTAGGAGAACGAAGTACATTAGAAAAAAGGATTGAGAGCCTGGAGAAAAAGGTAGAGAAAAAGAAAAAGATAAGAAAAGGGCCAATAATGTTATCAAAGGACTGACATTGAATGATTGATTACACACGTTATATTACAAATTCTAAAAAAATATCCAGTAAAATACTTGCATTATTGTTTGTGAAGAAACGCCGACAGCAAACTGAAATAAATTTCAAAATTGTCAGTTGACATTGCCGGGAAAATAAAAATAGAAGACACTATGAGCTCAAAAAGTATGCTCAGGCATAGTTGATCTCTGGTGTTTTTTAACATGGCAGTCACACTATGGCCCGTACTACGTAGGACACTGCGTATATAAACTGCAGATCCTCAAGCGTCGTGCCACAAAAAATGAATATACACTTTTTCGCTGTAACATAATGATTATTTTGTTATGTTAATGGCTACAAGGAATAATAAGTTACATTAATTACTGGATTTGGTGATTGTCCGGAGGACGTGTTGATCATTTTGACGGGAGTTGCCGGTGGAACTGCTTGATTTGGATGGTTCTATTTGGTTGCTGACTACAGAGTAGGAGCTGGGGAAAATAGAAGATTAGCTTGGGACCATCAGTAAGATTGAACTTGCCAGGAAGTTGTTGGGTTGACAGTAGCATAGGTGCAAGGAACAGGACCATTTCTGCAAGCTGCCAGGGTTTTGACAGTTTGGAGTTTATTTGACGGTTGGCAGAGCATCGTGGCTGGTCTGTCGAGGATCTGAGCTGTGAACGTCAGGAACAGTGGTGTTTTGAGATGACTAGCAGTGAAAGTACGAGGAGTTCAGGTTGGTCTTAATTAGTCCTATAGAAGCATATTGAATAAAAGACAATTAAAAGAAGGAAATAAATATAATAAAGTACTTTAGTGAATTGAGTCAATTACATGTGAGTAGAAAGAATATTTGTCATTTTTGGTTTGATTATTGTAGGATCATTGTTTGAAGTCAAGCTGACAGTTGGTGTCAGACCATAATCAAAAGTCATTATAAAAATTAAAATTTCAAATAACAGACAACTAGATTAACGAACCACCCTTGAAGAGTCTCAATGCAATACATTTATTAAACAGAATAGAATTTGAAATTCAAATTAAATCAATCTATTGAAAGAAAATAGTAGAGCTAATAATACGTAATTAAATAAAAGCCGTCCCAACGTATTAGTCACTACAATATACAGCACATTACAACCCTTGAAACTTTAATGTTTGAATGAAAGAAGCAATTCTTTATATAAATTTATTAATACTTCTGGTTTTGATTAGTCTATTCTCGTTGCATAAAAACGAACAATTGCCGACTTCAAATTCCTATCTAATCATGGTTCGTATTATAAAACGGGGTACCCCACTTAAGCTTACGTCAATTTGATTTTCTAACTACTATATTTGACTTTAATACTAACTCACAGTTATATAATAGCTAGTGTACAATTAAGGGGTTATAAACTGTTCTTACTTTTTGAGAATATGCGAAATATCGCAAGTTTAACTTTACTTCACTTATCTGGTAATCGCTACGCTTGTTGAATCGAAGACTAGCCTCTCAGAAGTTTAATCAGCATGCATCACCGTTCAAGAGGATGATCTGCTCTCCTAACTCCCACTCTGACAGTCACTAAACGTCAGCTGTCATTTGACCGTAAGCAATCGCACGATCTCCTTAGTGAAATTCTTATGAAGAGATGTTCAAACTAATGCGTTTCCGTCGCCCCGAACTTATTGCTATAATTTTCAATTACGAAAATAGAATCAGATACTTCCAAAAACAACTATACATACCCTGTACTAACAGGCAAAAACAATGCAGCAAATTCCGTGGTTCCCTAATCAGTCGACGAGACTTGGAACTATTTTTCCATTGGAAAATGGTACCCGCTTTCAAAATCTGCCTCAAGCACGCTTTGTTAGTATCCACATACTATTAAGGAAGAACGAGAAATCTCGAGTTTACCACATTTTTACCACAAAACTAATGCACAGCTAAGATTTTCTCGTCACCGATTCGAAAAAAAAACCTGTTATTATTTTTCTACCTTCTTTTCTTTCTTAAAAACCCTTGCAACTCGGATATTAATTTTTATACGCTTCGACTGCGTTTTCCCAATTGATCGTCTATTCACGGCCATATATAACGTAAACTACTAACGTTAACACAATAGACACGTAACAATTTGAACTTAATTTTTTAATACAATACTAGTTTTCTTGTTCCCTTTTAAAGAAAATTTAGAAACAAGAAGTTTAGTCTTGTTAAATTAAAAAAAATCCATTTCCCGCCAAACTTTAAAACAATTGAAAAATATACTCCTAAAACTGGTTTCAAATAAACAACATAAACAATACACAAAAGTTTTAAAAAATCAACTGTTCAAAATGTCCCCCAATTTTCACTATAAGTATATGTCAAATTCGAGGTTAGCAGGTTAGGTTTTGTGTCAATCTGTGTCAAAACTGACGGAAAACCTAACCTGATAACCTCGAATTTCTTGTTCCCTTTTAAAGAAAATTTAGAAACAAGAAGTTTATTTAGTCTTGTCAAATTTAAAAAAAATCCATTTCCCGCCAAACTTTAAAACAATTGAAAAATATACTACTAAAACTGGTTTCAAATAAACAACATAAACAATACACAAAAGTTTTACAAAATCAACTGTTCAAAATGTCCCCCAATTTTCACTATAAGTATATGTCAAATTCGAGGTTAACAGGTTAGATTTTGCGTCAGTCTGCGTTAAAACTGACGTAAAACTTAACCTGATAACCTCGAATTTGACATAGACTTACCGTGCCACCAACCTATTATTCATACATTTCAATTTCCACAGCCGCCCCTTATGGACTTTTTAATGTCTATGTCAAATTCGAGGTTAGCAGGTTAGGTTTTCCGTCAGTTTTAACACAGACTGACGCAAAATCTAACCTGTTAACCTCGAATTTGACATAGACTTACAGTGCCACCAACATATTATTCATATGTTGTATAACTACTATGACCATTCAAAAACGTTCGGTCATTTCTGAAGGCACTTTACATCTATTAAAAAGACGTTAGCGTAATTTACATTGTGCCATCAATTTGTCTTCTGTTTGTAAAGTACAAAATGTTCGACAATGGTAATAACAGTGGCAGCAAACGCAATAAAAAAAAATCTTATCAAACACAGGTAAACACCACTTGCTACTTGTATTAAATTGGGAGTAGGTACTTGCCTACTTAATTTAATTTAACTAATTTAAATGTTGCAGACTGATACTCTATCAAAAAATTGGGGGTTTTGTTTGTTTGAATATCAAGGAATTTTTTGTATCTATATTATTTTCTCAAATAATAGTTATTTCTGCACGATTTCAATCAATAATTACTAAAAGTTACGTTAAATTTACAGAAATCCATAATCTAATGGGTGGATTTACCAGAATATATATTCAAGAAAAAAAATATTTTTATTTTCAGAATAAAAAAATATGACTATACACAAAGTAAAATATAAAAATTTGCAGTTGTACGGTAATTTCTCATCCTGAGTACGTTATATTTTGGTTTTCACAGCCTTGACAAGCTGACAACGCTACGCTATGCGTAATGTCGGTAAATGTCAATTAATACGATGTGGTAAGGTTATGTTCTCATTTTCCAACTTCAAAAAGTAAGATATTAATGATCGTATTTACGCACTTGCATATATGAAAATATAAAATGTATTAGCGTATATTTCCATCAAAATGAGTTTAGCAAGAAGCGCAACTATAATTAACCAAATTCTACGTTCAAACTCCCACATAACCTTAACACCAGCATCTCGAAATTATGCATTCAAAAGCGATTTGAAAATAAAATGGGTTCATCCTGGCCGAGTATCTTGTATAAAACCGGAAAAAAGCGGGGACCTGGAACCCATGCCTGAAATTAAAAAAACCCAATTCCAGCTGGAATTTCAAAAGTGCAAAGAACTAGAAGATGCGAATGAAATTGTAAAGAAGCTATTCTCTTTGGAGTTTGCACCTCGTTACAAATCCACACAAGTTTACATTAGAAATACGCTTGACGGTGTGAGGCGACATCCAATGGACGTTGGTTCGGCCGAAGCAAAAATTGCTCGTTGGACAGGTGCGATTCGTGCCATGCAAGACGTTATGGAAAGGTTTCCGAGAAATAAGCGCCTGAAAGTGAAGCTTAAGGAACTAATTGATAAAAGAAAGAAACATCTAAAATACTTGCGAAGGTGGGATTATAAAAGGTTTGAGTGGCTGATTGATAACCTTAATATTGTATACAAACCTCCACCAAACGAGTTCCATTGGATTACCAGAAGGGGCTCCTTGAGAAAATTAACAGACAAATATTGTGAAGATCTGAAGAAGGAACGTTTGTCAGCGTATCGGCTTCAGCTAGAATCCGAGCAACCGGCATTTTTAGAAGAGAAAATTCGTACCCTAGAATTTATCCGCCAAGAGCAAGCAGATTGCGGTGTAGAAGTCACAGTTACGAATGAAGAAATTGATGATATAAGGAAACAACTGGAAACTTTGTCACAAGAGCGAGCACAGCAAACTAAAATTGAAGAGGAATAATTTAATAGTTTTGCAGAATGAAATGTACATTTTTCCTTGTTATATCTTATTTAGTATTTTAATAAATAAATATAATAATTTTTGTAGTATGTTCTCTCAATCTGGGTTTTTTAAAGAAAAATTGTATTTTTATCTATTTTATACAGTGTGATTGGAAAAGTTTATACTAAATGAGAAAAAAAAAATTAACTGAGGTAAACCACATTTTTTTAGGCACTTGTCGTGAAGATCATACATTACTGTTCAATTTTTAGGCCGGAAAGTATTTCTTTATAGGATTATTGTGGACATTTTTGCTTTACGAGCCTATTTTGGAAAATTGACGTTCTGATTGGTCTACAAAATTGGTGGACTGTGGTTACTAAGGAAATCAACTACAAATATGTTTAGATTTGTATGAAGATATAATGCTTGTTGTTATGTAATGTTCCAATAATATATAATAATGGTGAGGCACTAACATCCCATGAAGGAGCCAATATTTAAGCAAAATTAAGAAGAAACGTGAGTGCCTAAAAAATGTACGGAACTCGTCTGAAAACACCGTTTACAGTCTTTTTGAACTTATGTAAACTACTATTTATCACACCATCCCAGAAGCTTTACTTATCACCTCAATTTTCAAATGGAATTGTTGGTTCTCTTTTATTCTGCAATAATTGTTGATGTGTATCAGCCTTGTTAACGTCCCCACTGCAGGACCATCGGCCTTTCCTCGTCGAAGCAATAAATCCCCTCGGTTGACAAAGCCGGATTGGGGAATCTCTGTGGGAGTTGCTTTTGAGCCCAGATTTTGTGCTCAAAACCAAGGGCTCGTACTGCTAAACCACCTCCACTGCGTTAGTAAGCTGAATTTAATTTTTCTCATTAAAAAAAATGCGTACCCGATTATAATCTCGAAGTTATTTGAAAATTCTACATGAGAATTCTGTAATATTCGCTCAACTTGTTGCGAAAACATTATCGGATTTTTAAAAAATGTATGCATTTAATGATAAAACTTTTAATGTATCCTTAAATCATTTAGTAGAATGCAAGAACCACTTCCAATATAGTTTTTACTTCCTTTTACAATAAAGGAAGTATTGGATTCCCCAAAAATTCGAAATTGATTTTTCAATAGGGATGTGCGGTACGATCCGATATTTTGAAGTACCGGTACTTTGTCTTCCGATACTCGATATTTTGTACCGGTATTTCAGTAAGCAATACAATACGTTACGATTTATTTTTGGTCAGTATCATCAGGACCGATCCAAGGTTTTTTCCGCCTGGGTTCCAATAACCCATCTTTTGACCATTCATTCATTTTTTTAAATTTTTAACATAAAAATTAATGAAACAATCTCAATGAGGTTGTTTGATATTTACATTTAGTGTTCTATGGAAGTAAGGGCAAGTTGGTCGACCGGCGATAACTTTCAATAAGTAATTTTCAGTTTCTACAAACTCGACAATAAAAATACCTAGAAAATATCGTGGATCGAATGTGTACCGGTACTTTTGTATACGATACTGCCTCGGACCGATACTTTTAAATCGATACGATACGATACGATTGTACCGGTACTTTTTGGTGTATCGAACATCCCTAGTTTTCAATAGATCTTCATGTTTTAGAGTCCCCTGAACCCAAAAAAAAGTTTTTGTTCATTGGTCTGTCTGTGTATCTGTATGTCTGTCTGTGAACAGAATATCCCGAAAACAAAAAGAGGTATGGCGTTGAAACTTAATATATACCAGAAGTACGGTGTTTACTCTTGTAATTTTTCATTTTTTTAAATTTTTTTCAAAAATAGCTCGAACGATTTTTTTCAAACTTCACATTTTGATTACATTTTTAATGTATATTGATATGAGATAGGTGATTTTCCAGTTGAATACTTCTAACATTTTTTTTTCTGTTTTTTATATTAACTCCTATTTTAAATAGAAGACCCGGTATATTATTACATTTTTGAATTCAACTTGAAGTTTTAGAGAAAATTTGTCTCTTGAACTAACGCTCTATTTTGTACCATTTTGGTAAAATTTGTAATTTTTGAAAAACGTTGACAAATAAGATAACTATAAAAGGAAGTTGTGTGCATGTATCACGCCAGGTTTTTTCTTGTTATTACTAAAAAATATTAAGGTAGACTGATACTACAAAATCAATCGACTCAGCAAATACATCCCTGCATATGTGGTGTGCAGACAATTAACAATCGATGAGAAGCCTTTATTGCAGAAACAATATGTTAGATGAAGAAATGTTGAAAGAAAGATTAAATTCAAAGCTAACAACAATAGATAAATCAGTAATTGATTCTCTCTCCCTTGCCCTCTCATGTGCTTGATTTATAAATAAACACATAATCGATAGATTGCAGGTAACTTTTATTTAAACATCGTAACTACCATTTGTATAATAATATTTTTGTGTGTTAAAGTTATTATTATTATTATTATTTTATTATTAAATTACACTAGGGCAGGCAGCCTCTAAAGGCTGTTGAACCCCCTTGGTTCTTTAAGTACATATACATTATATAAACTAAAGCATACTTAGTATTAACAAGAAATAAATAAAGTCAATAGTAATAAACAATAGAAACAAAAATTAGTTACAAAGAAAATTCAAATGTACATAATATAAACTAAAGCATACTTGGCATTAACATGAAATAAACAATGTCGATAGTAATAAATAAACAATAGAAACAAAAATTAGATATAAAGTAAATTCAAACAAATAACAAATGAGATCACTCAGAATGCAGATATGAATCAAGTCTATTCTTAAATTGATTTACAGTTCTAGCGCTAACAATGTCTTCTGGTAATCGATTCCAATTATGAACAACCCTATTTGTGATGAAGTGTTTCCTGGCATTACACACAAAACGATCTTTTGATAGCTTCAGGCTATGGCCACGTAATTGCACATTTGTGTTGTGAATAAACATATCTTCAATACATAGACAGTCGTACACTCCAGTTAGAGCCTTGTATGTTTGGATTAGATCTCCTCTCATACGCCTTGCTTCCAGAGTAGTCAGCTTCAATCTTTGAAGCCTCTCATCGTAAGCTAAGTTGTAGAAGTTGTGTGGAAGAATTTTGGTAGCCCGTCTTTGAACCCTTTCAAGCAAATGTATGTCCTTTTGCACATAAGGGAAAAACACTTGAAATACAAATTCTAGAATTGGTCGAATATATGATTTATATATTTTTATAAACATAGCTGGCATAATATGCACGAATGATTTTCGAACAAGAAATATCAAACTATTTGCCTTTTTAACTATACGTGTTATATGAGATTCCCACTTAAGATCAGATGCAATAGTGACTCCAAGGTCTTCTTTTTAGTTTACTTGTACAGGGTGTTATGGAAATGAGTGCAAATATTTTAACCAGCGATAGAGCTCACCAAAATGAACCACTTTTCTATTTATCGTTTTTAATTTAATCGCAACTCGGTTTTCGTTCCAAGTATTTGAATGAAAAATAACCTCATGCGGATACGTACTACGCTTTGAATATAAAACCTCTATTCAAAGGTACTACGTGCCGTATCTCAGCAACCTACGCAGTGCTCAAAATTCTGTAAATATAAATACGTCATAACTCATAAACAAAGCAGGTTGTACTAAAAACACCATTTGGTTATCGCGTAACTACCTCCTATCATAAAAAATATCAAATTCTGGGAACCTGAAAGCCTAAAAACTGCAAACGCATCAAGCTATAAAACAATTTTTTATTTGCTTACATCTCCAAAGGGCCTTTAACCCGCCCGATCGATAAAGATAAACGTTTTACCACAATTAGCAAGCAATCCGGCGTATTTCTTTCTTTCTACACTTCTTAATAAATACCTCTTAATTTCCAATACATAACACATAATGTACGGTCGGCGCCTTAGAAATCGGGCACTACTATTATGATATATTTTGCATGTATTTTTTAAGTGTATAAACTGGGTTTTTACAGTTATTATGGTTTTAATTGTTACGTCAGATTGTTTATTGTTTGTCAATTATGAAATGCCATCTCACATTAATGAAGTAACCGGAGCAAGAATACTCCAAAGACTAGAAGAACATATTACCTGTCCCGATTTCTAAGGCGCCGACCGTACATATTATTATGTTTTGGTTCCTCTGCTATCTGCAAGTTACGATGTCGATGCAGATGACGGTGAACCGGCTGACTTAATCGAAACGAATCGAGAGCCAAATTTTATTCGAATGATTATTCAAATAATCATTCGGTTATTAATATCATTCGAATGCAAATAATTCGGTTATGAAAATTGTCCGGTTATGCCCATCACTAGACACAAGTATATTAAAACTGAAAAGTTCTTGCACAAAAAACCTGCGGTCAATAACTTATCTACCTCAATTGATAAGGAACGTTGGTGACCAGATGTGAACTATAGGTTTTATCAGTGTGCATTTAAATTAAAATATTATTTCATAGGCGGGTATGCATTTTTAGAGTAAAACTGTTTTGAATTTTAACTCAGTTTTGGGGGCGTTTTCGAAAAAATGATAATTGGAGAAGTTGTTCAGTTTAACGAATTCTATTGCGGGTTAAAATATTTGCACTCATTTCCATAACACCCTGTATAACTAAGCAATATTTTGAATGACATCAAATAAATTACATGCTTAAAGGTATACAAATTTACCATTCCAAGATTAAATAAGTAGAAAGTAATTTCACAAAATTATGGTTACAAACTAAATTATCGTTGAACATACTTACAAACTCTAACATGGACACATTGTTCATTCTTACATACAGCGTGTCCCACAAACCAGTGCACAAAAGAGCCAATAAAAAGAGCTGACTCTAAATACGCCTAAAATGAGGCTGAATTATGAAAATATGCAACTCTACTAAGTATACTGGGTGCAGCATTGTTTGACAGCAGAATTCTATTTAGATTTTGTAAAGAACACTACATTTTGATTCAATTGGCGCAACTTGAGCATTTTTTGTTGACTTAGTTCGAAAATACTTTTTTTATCCCTTTATACAAAGGTGACATTTTCTGTTGCCTATTAGGAGTTTCCCGAAAATATATGTTTGGTTCTCTGGTCGGTTTCCAATGGCAGTGGGAGAGAATATAATAGATTGACTGCCGTTGCAATTAGAGACAGGAGACAATGTGATTAATAATAAATCAACTAGCCTCCTGATTTTCATATTTAAACATTTTTCAATGCAGCTGAATACAAGAGATAGTCTCATCTTAAAATGTAAAAGTGTCACATGTATAACTCTGGACTAAAATGGCATTTACTCCCTTGCGTGATTACAATTGATTAGGCACTGTTCTCGCTAACGCTGGGGAATTAAACTACATCCGCGAGAGGAAATGATACACTTTCCTCCCTAGTAATACAAATAACTATAAAAAATGTGTTAGGTCACTTTTGAAATTTTAAAACAAAATATCAAATTGGTGTTGATCAGGGACTGTTGACAGATGAGTGGTAAACTAGTTGAAAACGGCTGATTGAAATAAGAATTCGTACATCAGATACAAAAACAAACGACATTTGCTCAAGCACGTAACAATGAAGTCATTTTTACACTCAAGCGACCTTTATACCATGTGTTGAAAAAGAAATTACATAAGGGTTGGCCATGAAAAATAAAACTAATGTCGACCAGCAAGCTTTAGAGACAACAATCTTTAGAATTTTCAATCACGATATCAGCGTATAATATAAACTTATGACACCAGCAACAGTGATGACAGTTAACGAATTCTAAAGCTTCCTGTTAACATAACTTTTATATTCCATGGCCAAATGTAATTTCTTTTTGAATACACTGTATAAGAAACGGGGAAAATATGTATTTCATAAAATTACTGTCAACGCCCGACAAATAAATTGCTCAGATTTCTTTCATATTTTTACTCCGAATTTCAAAATCTTATCAACATCTTTAATAATACCTATTAATTTTATCAAAATATTTAATAATACCTTTTGATTTTTAGTTTAGGGCAATAAAATATCTGCAATTACATAAATTGGGTCACTATGGACTGTTCTTTTTAAAGAACTAAATGGAATTTTGTATATATATTATTAAGAAGCCAATATTTTATCAAAATATTTAATAATACCTTTTGATTTTTAGTTTAAGGCAATAAAATACCTATCTGCAATTACATAAATTGGGTCACTATGGACTGTTCTTTTTAAAAAACTAAATGGAGTTTTGTGTAAAATTATTAAGAAGCCAATATTTGAATGGAGTTTTTAATGTTTTGTCTGTCACCACAGCACCCTGTATAACGTAAAGAAGTAGATAATGTTGGATGAGGTGATCGGAATTCTAAGAAAGTCACGATTTTTACAAGACATATTCCAGATTTTTAATAATAATCGAAGGTAACATGCTGCAGCAGATCATAATAGTTATTTACTATACAAGTGGGTTAAGTGCATCATTAATATACGTGTGTGTAAGCTATAAACGAGTGTGTAGCACGAGTTAGGTATATAAGCACGCAAGTATATTAATGATGCATTATCACTAGTCAGTCAAAATATTCCCGTATTTTTTCAAAATATAGCATAGCAAAATGGCATTTATTTTTTCAAAATATGGCATATAAAATGGCATTTATTTCAAAATAAAGCATAAAAAATGGTAAGTATTTATTTCAAAAAGTTGAAATTTTAGAGAAAAATTTCACCAGTAGGTAATATTAAAAATCCCACAACACAAATATAAAAGACAAAGTGATCTGATAAAAACGACGGACACAAGGCAAATGAGTGGAACGTAGGTATCCGAGGTGCATTGAAGGGAATGGGGAGAGCGCGGGGTTGTTGTTGATGAGTGGACGTAACGGGATACTTACCCAAGCGTTGAGGCGCGCGACGAGCGGTCACCCCCGCCCCGGGTCATCGACCTTAGTACCTGGCACTCACCAAAACTTCTGCATGTTTATTTTAAAATTTGTAAGCCCTTTTGTTGTGAATTAGCCACATAATATTGATTTTGATTGAAATATAGCATTAAAATATTTATTCAAAATATAGCATATATCACGAAAAGAAGCATTTTATAGCATTTATGGCACCAACAAATGTGGTTCATTCCACCCCTTACTACGTGAAATGACTAAATACAAAATCTGGCCCTAAAGGGGCCTACAGTAAGAAACATGGCAAAATGGCATTTGACGGACTCTAATTATCACACATATATTGTACAAAATTTTATCTACAACCGCCCAAAATTCAGAAAAGTGCATTAAGAAAAATGTCAGAACTCTATACTTACCACAAATATAGTTTTAGCGTCTTCCACAATAAATATTAGTGTCACTATTACCAGGTACGTATAACATCTAAATATACGAACTAATGTACTCGTTGTGCACGTGACATACAAAATGCAAATGTTGCTGTTATTCGACTCGTCAGAGGATACCATAAATTACACTAGACAACAAATGTTCATTTTTTTACATTTTTCTTTAGAAACTATGTACGATTTTCGTTTCTTTTATAGTTCTAATAATAGTAATAAAAACAAATGTATTCTGGCACGTCAAGTTCTGGAAAATAAAACTATTGAAAAGTAAAAAATGAAATATTAATTAGGTACCTATTGTACATTACATGGAGCTGTATGCTTTATCCTGTTTGAATTATTTATACACGTATGGGACATTATAAAATAAAAAGACATTCAGCTATAACAAACTGATTTACATTGAATTGAAAGAGCCGGTGTAGCTCCTTATATACCCACATAGCCATAAATCGACCAATTCTTAATTTGATTGGTTCCAGAGCAAAAATGGGCGTGGTTGAAGTGGTCTGACATAGGAAACATGCAAGGACATGTTCAAACATGTCTATTCAATATTCGGCAGAACAATATTTCTTGTACTATCTTTATTATATAAAAGTAAGTTTGAAATTGTGTTTTTTGAGAAAAACTATTTAAGAACATTTCAAAATTCTGACGTGATGGAGCAAATTTGAAATCAGATTCAGAATCAGCGTAACAAAAGACATAAACTACACGTATTGATGTATAAGAAAACCAAACTGTGTTGACCAGTGTTATTAAGCTTATATTGTTTGCGGTCTGGAGATTTAGCATCCAATCAAGGTCAGTAATTCAGTAATTGAAATACCACAAAGTAATTCAATTACCTCGAGCAATTTCAATTACCACAGATAATTCAAATACTTGTAAAGTAATTTAAATACTTTAGCGTAATTTAATTACACAAAAGTAATCGAGGAATTGAATGTAGTAATTAATTACTTTTAAAAAGTAATTTTTAACAAAAATGGCAATTCCCAATTACAATTACCGCATTTTGAAAAGTAATTCAATTGCAAGAAGGAATTTAATTACAAAGTAATTAATCACTGCCCAGCTCTGAACCACTTTAGGTTTGCTGACGAAATAATTCTGGTTTCAGATAACAAAGATCTCTCTAAAATGATAATAGAACTAAAAGAAGAATAAGAACACATAGGACTAAGAGTTGATATTAACAAGACGAAAATAATGAGTCCCAAGATAGACACATAACAATCAATGGAATGGAAATAGAAAATGTCAATGAATATGTATATCTTGAACAAAAAATAGAATAGGAAAGGCAAACAAAGACATAGACATAAAACGAAGTAGAAGACTAGGACGAGCTGCATTTAATGAACTGGTACGTATACCTTAAAATACAGGGCGTGCTGCCTTTGCTGACATATGGAGCTCAGACATGGACTCAAACAAATAGTAAATAAGTTGGAAATGACTCAGGGACCCAACTACGATAGAGAGTCCTTTGATGGGAATATCATTAAGAGACAGAAAGCGAAATGACTAGATGAGACAAAAACAAAGGTAACTGACATCATACAGAGAACAGTAGGGTTACCAACATTGAGTCGATGCTGGCCCGAAGAAAATAATGTTGGGAGAGGAAAACTGGGGGATAAAATTAATAAAAAAAGATCCAGATAAAACAGCTTTTTTACATTATAAAGGTTTGATTCCAAAAATTATTTTAGATTTTTTAGTAGTACCTATATGAAATGCGACATTCTTTACCCCTTCGTGGATATATTAAATTTGAACAAGATGTCTGGTACGCCTTAATATTTAAATAATTATTTGCCCTTTTTATCCCTTATCCCTTAATGAACGTGAAATTCTCTTAATATCTTAGTTAGTGGCTTATAAAGCATTACTATCTGCCAGAACACGAATCTGATTCCCTCTTGTAGTGTTACTAAAGTTCAGACACTTCATTCCATGTCGGAACATGGCCTGTAGTGTTGGTCGCACTAAAACCTAACTTTAAACAACGCACAAGAGCAGCCGATTTGCTTACCATACCTATTGATTTGGAAACACATAAAAGACACAAAGAAGACACTTTTAAAAACCAAAGAAATAAAAAAAAAGAGAATTAAATTTTTAACCAACCTACGTGCGATATAGCTTAAGGCTACTCGCAGGCATGTTGCAAACATACATGAACAACGTAAAACATCATCAAAAAGAACGTTGAAAAAATTGTCGTTTGAAATAAACGCACAGGTTAAAATTGCTTGAAGCTGATACTTATTTGAGTCCAGCCCTGTTTAAATTCACGTGCTACACACATATTATTCGCTGATAAAACACATTCCTTACCTTTTGAAAAAGGTCGCAGTTAAACGCAACCTTATCACGCTGACATACAGCGCCTCTCGAAATGGATGCTTTAAATGAGCCTTTAAATATAGCACAATTGGTGTACGTACTTACATGTACACTTGGAAAATGCGTTTTAGAGATTTACAAACGCTGGCTTGCTGCACTTTAACACTATTTGCAGCAAACGTTGGCTACCAGGCCGCTTCGAATTAACTTATATCATTCTGGGCGAATTCACGTATATACTATACTTTCGAGTCGAACAAATCCATGTAGCTTTCAGAAGAGGCTGCGTGCGACAGCCGTCTTTGGCGTCTTCTTTGTTAAATTTGCATGAGTTGAGAATCTCCGCATCTCGCGGACAGCGTGTTTCTTGCTGCAATACACTTCCAGCTCAGGACCGGCTTTGCAAAATTTGGTTAAATGAAATACAATACTAAATCTAATAATAAAACATAAGAAATACAGCTTGGCTTCTATACTTAAGTATGAAAATAAACGGTATCGGTGAGGCATCCAGCTGACCTGTTACAGATAGCATAATTTTCGGTCATTGTAAATCTGGAATTAAAGAGCAACGCTACTTTTTACATTCCATAAAATAAATTTTTTTAAATCCGTCTTAGAAGTTATGTAAACTATTACAAAACTACATTTTTCTGAACAAAAAATATTGTTTTCTGCAATTATATTTTTGACTCTTTGGGCACTTTCTACCAATGCTTTCTGCTCTGGAGCTTTTACATAGGAGTAACATTTTTCGCAATCCATGTATTTATGAACCTTTAGTTAACCCGAAGAATTTTATTGAAAAACCGAAGCCTTCGGGTTAAAATGACAGTGTTGGCAACCCTAGAGAACAGCCAATCTAAAATGGTACTTTGTTGGGCATATAGCACATATAGAACATGTCAGGTGGAACATCAAGAATTTGCGATGGAGACTATGGGACAGAAGAAGAAGAGGGAGGTCAAACACAAGGTATACGACGAAATAAAAAGAGTGGCAGGATTGAGATGGATAAGAAATGCACAAGACAGATGGAATTGAAATAGCAGCACATATAAGTATGTCAAATCAGGTACACAAACCACAAACAAATGTACGTCTTAGTGAAATAATAATGCTTGGAATAATACACTGCGTGTATTGCGACTGACTAGAACATCACAGCAACAGCATTGCAACGTTGCCAATTATTTGGCCCGACCCGACATTCGGTGTGTTGCTCGAGCTCGCAAGCAGCACAACTGATGCCGGGCCTGGGAGCTAGAGAACTTTTTTGGGAAGAAATTCTTCCTTAACCTACGATTGTTTTACAGCGGTTGTTGGTTTACGGTATTGGGTGATGGGAGGACAGTAAACTTCATTTAATATTTAGAAAAAAGTTTGTAACCCGTACGAAGAACTGGTATCTTGCTAGTTTTATATAAAATAGGCATCTTCCCATTTTATAACGCATGTACTTTTATAAATTGTCAACAATTATGACAACAATGACAATTATTTATTTTAAAGGCTGAGTCAAAAATAAATTTCTACGGCTGCATTAAATTTGCGTAAATTAAGAAAAAGAGGAACTTGTAATTCTTGTCAGTGCTGCGAAGTCATCCTACACATAACCTCTACTTGGAAGTTCTAAATGAAAAAATATTGCAGACTTAAATGCCACTTAAAAATCTTTATACCAAAACCTGAATTAGAAAATACGACTTTAATTACCAAACTAATTAGAAACCTCTTATATGGACAGCGTACGTGGTGGTTTAAATGTCACAGCGAAAGTCCTGTTAACTTTACTAGTCTCAAGGTCGTTGACCTTTTACAGGATTTGTTGATGTGTCCATTAAGCGGCCACTGCAACTCTTAACTAGTTTTGGGCACAAATGTTAGAATCACATGGATATCATACGGAATCGCAAAAATGGAAAAATCAAACTTAAGGATGGGAAAGCAGCAGCAGAAGACAAATATGTTAAGAAACAGGTAGTCAACGGCAATGTGGAAAGGCAGGAGGGTGATGGTGAATCGACTTCTGATACCAACGAGGATAAACCCCAAGATGAAAATAAAGCAGCAACCCAGAGCACGCAGTATTTTGCCGCGTATAGTGCCGAAAAACTATGCAGAATCAGTTGTGAAGTAGATTTAATCTCGGTGTGCTTGTTTGTGTTCGGTTTAATAACGCGAATGTATAAACTACAAGAACCTAAAAATATTGTGTAAGTAAATTTTAGAATTATAACTCAACGCTTCAGTACAATTTAAACTTATTTTAGGTTCGATGAGCTACACTACGGGAAATACGTGTCTTTATACATGCGAAACACGTTTTTCTTCGACTCCCATCCACCCTTGGGTAAGCAGCTGATAGCAGCTGCAGCGTATTTTGCTGGCTTCGATGGAAAATACAAATTTGACAGAATAGGCAGCTCCTATGCCGAGTCTGTGCCGTTGTTTGCACTGCGTTTTGTGCCTGCGCTATGTGGAAGTTTAGTGCTACCTGTCGCATACCATTTAATGATGGAAATCGGGTTATCACAATGGACGTCTCTATTAGCTGGCCTACTGCTGCTACTAGATAATGCAGTTTTAACT
The DNA here is from genome assembly GCA_940337035.1 of Agriotes lineatus. Lineage (NCBI taxonomy): Eukaryota > Metazoa > Arthropoda > Insecta > Coleoptera > Elateridae > Agriotes > Agriotes lineatus. Next base: position 20,367,364 of record OW679198.1, on the reverse strand, counting down.
CAAAGTAGATTTATATTAATGGAATCCATGTTGCTATTATTTGCTCTGTTCGGTCTCTTGTGTCTTCTAAAATTTCGAAAGTATTACGAGAAGCCATACTGTTTGTTTTGGTGGTTATGGCTTGTAGTGGGCTCTGCCTCCTTAACATGTGCTCTCTGCGTAAAATACACGGGATTTTACTCTTGCTGCCTAGGCATAGCCATCTTGGCTCGTGATTTTTGGATTTCGCTGTCTTCCCCAAAGGTTTCCGATAAAGCCCTAACAATAAGATTCGTTGCTCAAACATTCGTAGGTGTAGTTGTACCGGCACTAGTCTATTTAAGCATTTTTTATGTGCACTTGAATTTGCTGTACAAAGCGGGACCACATGACAGCATCATGACCAGCGCCTTCCAGGCATCTCTCGAAGGTGGTCTAGCTTCCATCACAAAGGGCCAACCACTGGTAGTTGCCCATGGATCTCAAATTACTTTAAGGTAAAATTAAAGGCTGATTTTTAACTTTTGATAAATGCTGCTCTTATTAGACATACTCACGGGAGGACGTGTTGGATGCATTCACATGCCCATGTTTATCCCATCCGTTATCCGGATAAACGAGGCTCAAGCCACCAGCAACAAGTTACGTGTTACTCGTTTAAGGATGTGAATAATTGGTGGATTGTCAAGCGGCCCAATAAAAATGACCTTGTTGTTGAACAGCCTGTGGATGGTATTAAACACGGCGATGTTGTGCAGTTGGTGCATGGTAAGCATAAGATTAATTTTTGTAATTAATAGTGTCTTTGCTAATACACGGAAAATGCTAAAAAAAACAAAAGAATTTTAAAATATTCAAACCATTAACATCCTTAGTGTGTATCAAATTCATTTATTTGTAATTTAATATAAAATGTTACAAGAATAGCAGTCGGGCTTCAAGCTTGCACAGCAACGTTTCTCAATATTATTGATTTAATAATCGAGGCTGTGGATGGTATCAAAGTGGATCTTCTTACTATAATTGATTGATTATTCTAGGGTGTTTTATACAAAATGTACTAGTACTATTGGTCATGCTACATGTATGGGTTTTACTAAGTTACTTAAAATAGTTATTTAACAAACAAGTGCGTTAATGAGAGTGATTAATAATCGAGATTGGCTTTGGTTTTTTTTTTGAAGCCTACAAACTGGTAGAATCATATTTGAAATAAAGATCACAGACAGTTCAGGTGGGAAAAGCTAGATCTGAGCACTATATAACCAGTACCCGCAGGAGTCCCTCAAACTTGGGCCCCTTCTCTTTGTCCTATTTATTATTGATTGGCCAGAGTGTCTGATTAACTCAACGGGATTGCTTTATGCAGATGATTTTAAAATCTTTAGAAGGCAGATTGTCTTAAATTACAGTCAGATCTGATATCTGTGATTCAATAGTTTAAACAAACAAAGCGGCACTAAAATTGTGAGAAAATCTGAAGCAAAGGACTTTGCTGTTATCTTTCAATCTGATTTAAAATTTAATAATCATTTAAATTATGCCACTAATAAGGCGTAGGTACAAGGTTTTAAATTTTGTTATGTGAAATAATAAACATTTCTATTGTTTCATTGTTACTGTTATTTGTGTTTGTTAGTATAGATTTATACTTTGCATGTAATTACAGTGCGTAAATTAAGTATCGAAACGGTGGTATTATTTGAATACGGCCATAGATAGAACTCTGAAATTTGGTATAGAAGTAAAACATACGGTTTTCTACTAATATTCGTGGTTCCAATTTTTTTATCGATCGTTACGACTGCAGCACGGCCAACTTGATTAATTTTTAAAATGAAAATGGGGGTCGAAAGTACCATCATTAGAAAGCTGTTTTTGTGTAGAATCCAACGATGTAGCACTTGATATGGCAGTTTTGAAAAATAACTTCACTATAAGTACCAAATTAAACTTTGAGAATATTACTTTCAACGACTTGCTAGATATGCTAAAAATTTAATTGGCGGTGAATGCTTTGTTTTGTTTTTCAACTTTAAACAGTACATAAATGTACTGTTTAAAGTTGAGTGTGTAAAAGAGTTGGTTGTCTGTCTCACTTATGCTGTGACCTCCCCACTTACACGCGCTAGCAATATACTACTGTTAAATATATGGCATTTTATAACTTGTTAAAAGTTTGAGTTGACGTATCACGTTATGAAATCCGTCATTAATTTTCCTGCGGCCGTCAGTTTTCCAAATTATAGTTTGCTTCTACGGAAAAGAAGCATATTTTGACGTTTTTCGCCAATTAGTTATTTACGATATTCAGAATAGTATTAACATCAAACAAACTAGAACATTTAACAGAGAAATAAATATTTTTCTGAAGTTTTATATTGCTTAAATATTCGTAAGTAACTTCTCAATAGATTACTGCGGTGTACAATTGCAATTCCAGGTTGAACATGTATAGCAAGTAGTTTAGTGATAATTTAAATTAGAGTAGATCTTCAATATACGCAGTATTATTATGATACCGCCAATTTTGAACTACTATGGATTGTATTAAAAATTGGAACAAGTAAGCTTGCTGTGGGTGTTGGTTATAGACCTGAAACGGTAAATGTACACAATTTTATTAATGCCATTGAAGATGTCTTAGCTCATGTAATACCTTTGTGTGATAATATAATTTTACTGGTGAGTTTAATATCGATTTGCTGAAAGTAAACACACCAAGAGTTGATTACTTTAAAAATTTCTTGATATGTTCGACTTTAAACAAATTATAATGGAACCTACGTTACATCAACTTCACAGACGCTATTAGATGTAATAATTGTATCAAATATAGAATTTATTACCGATTCTGGTGTTGTGGGTTTACCTGGCCTCTCAGACCATTTTTTAATTTTTTGTAAAATCAATGTTAGTACGGCATTAACTTACAGAGACTTTAAAAATTTCGATAAAACTGTATTTACTGCGAATTTAGAGCTAATTCCTGGGGACAATATTTTTAACATAAATAATGTCGACGAGAAATTCAATTTTCTTAATGAAAATCTTCTCAATTTGTTTAATTTTCATGCCCCAATTAAAGTTGCTAGATTTTCAAAGGCTCCAGCTCCGTGGTTGACGGATACTGTTAAATTAATGCAAAAAATGCGAGACAATGCTTTTAGAAGATTTAAAAACGCAAGAAATTTTCACCATTGGAATTACTATAAAATGTTGAGAAATACAGTTCATATTGCTATCTGAAGAGAAAAAAGAGCTTATTTAGAGCATAGAAATTATACCAGTAACAATAAAACGTTATGGAAAGATCTGATAAATCTAAACATCTATAATAAAACTAAAAAAAATGAACTTCCGCGTCGTTTATGTAATGTTAATGATTTTATTTGTTCCTCACTTGTAAACATCAATTTATCAAGTCACTGTATTCACCTTGAAAATGTTTCTTAACTGGCTAGCCAGTAAATTTTTTACTGGCTAGCCAGTTATATTTTACAAGCGTGCTCATAGATGAATGATAGCGTGCAAAGCCAGAGTGGTCTTCCTTAGTATGTGTCATATTGATTAATTTAAATACTATAAATAACCATTTTGTAAATGCAGTGCGTGATATTTTAATTGATCCTGGTCAAGATTTAATTAATTTTTATAATGATAACACAAAACTCCATAATGTTGGCTTTTCTTTTGCTTTAATTTCTGAAAATGAAGTGGGTAGAATAATTGCAGATTTGCATCTAAATCTGTGGGTGCGGATGGTATCAGGATTGATCTTATAAATTTAGCTTGTCCATTTTTAATCCCTTACATTACTCATATTATTAATTATTGTTTAGAGTATAGCGTTTTTCCAGAAACTTGGAAAATGGCTATTATTTGTCCAATACCTAAAGTATCTGACCCAGCGGATTATAAAGATCTAAGGCCTATAAGTATTTTGCTCACTTTTTCTAAAATTATTGAATGGGTTATGGATAGCCAGCTAAGATTTTATTTAAATAATCATAACTTGCTGCTGGTTAATCAGTCGGGATTCCGTGCTGGTTATAGCTGTGCTACTGCACTTACTACTATAATCGATGACATATTAACCGCTACTGATCAGAATAAACTGACTGCACTTGTTCTGCTAGATTTCTCTAAAGCCTTCGATACCTTAAACCATAATATGTTATTGGCAATTCTTCATTACATCGGCTTAACCAAAGAGGTTATATTATTATTTAGAGAATATTTGACCAACAGAAAGCAGACAGTGCGGATATCTGATCGAATCTCGGATATTAGTAGTATAGCCAGTGGTGTACCCCAAGGATCAATATTGGGTCCATTATTGTATACAATATATACCTTCAACTTAAATAACTGCTTTCAATTCTGTAATCATCATTTTTATGCTGATGACACACAGATCTACCACTCTTTTCCTTCTAATGGTATTCTCTTTGCGAATAAAATAATAAATATGGAGTTAGGAAATTTAATTGAATCAGCTGAACAACATTCACTTATAATTAATCCATTAAAATCACAAGTTATGCTTTTTGGTAGACATCAACCACGGAAAGAGGCTATTAACAGTCTCATGATAAACATTAATAATGTACAGTTGCCTGTTACAGAGGTCTCACGTAATTTAGGGCTGTATATTGATACAGTTCTAAGATTTAAAAAACATATTAGCTTATGTATTCAAAAGGCATACTGCAATTTGAAATTTCTTTACTTAAACAAGGACATATTAAATAAAAAATCCAAAACTATTTTATCGGAAGCTCTAGTTTTATCGCACTTCAATTTTTGCGATACTGTTTACGGTCCATGCTTGGATAATGTTGATATTACTAGAATACAAAGAATACAGAACTCTTGTATTCGTTTAATATTTGATTTGAGAGGTCGTGATCATGTCTCACACAAACTCCTGGATTTGTCATGGTTGAATGTGATAAACAGACGAGCTTTGCATTCCTACTGTTTATTTCATAAAATTATTATTTCCAAAATTCCACCATATTTATACGCTAAAATTAGGTTCAGGACGGACGTACATAATTTAAATCTATGAAAAAAATGTCTTTTAACACCACCTATGCACAGCACTACGATTTTTCAACGTTCCTACACATATAACACTGCAAAATGCTACAACTCATTGTCCTCAAATTTTAAAACTTTAACGATACCGTCCTTTAAAAAGATGTTTTTTACCTTTTTATTAAACAAGCAGTAATTTCTCACATTTTCTTTTATACGCATTGGTATGTTATTTATAGCTATTAAGATAGCCATGTCTCTCAGCACAGTTTAGATAGTATAAGTAGTTCAATCGTTTAAATATATAAACTATTATATTGTATACCACTCCTATGATGCTACATAATTATTTATTTATTGTATTATTACTGGTATTTTTTGTGGTTCACTACTCAATTCACCTTTGGTTGAGTGGAAGAGTGGCGTTAAGCTGAACTCCGCCATTTATTACTCATTTCTGATTGGTTGTGTACATATCTTTATAGTTTTGTATGGGTAATACCGGGTGTCTTAAAATGAATTACATCTAGTATGCTTTGAATTTCCCAGAATGCAATATAAAATTTTACTTGAAATTGGCAAGACTGTAAGTCTATGTCAAATTCAAGGTTAGTATAGGTTAGGTTTTGCGTCACTTTTGACACAGACTGACGCAAAATCTAACCTGCTAACCTCTAATTTGACATAGACTTACAGTCTTACCAATTTCAAGTAAAATTTTAGATTGCATTCTGTGAAATTCAAAGCATACTAGATGTAATTCATTTTAAGACACCCAATAAAGGCATTTATTATTATTATTATTAATTAGTTCCTGTCATTTAATTATAATCTGTGCACTTGTGATTGGACTAACTGCTTTTTTTACGGTGATACACAGGCATTTTTGTAATAAATACACACAAATCTTAAACTGCAGCTAATCTAAATTCGCACCTTGACGGCAGCCAAACTTGGGTTTGACATGAGACTCGCGTGTTTTGCCTCCATTGTCTGAACATTTGTAGAATATCCGAGAATCACATTATCACGCTCATGCGCCTAAGCACCAGTGCGCTATATTGGGGTTTAGCCCATGTATTTATTTAATATAATTTAGATGTTAATAAAGCATATTAAATTACCGAGAAGATTTCTACAAATGAGACTACATACCTATATCATTTGTGTTTTGGATTTGAACTTTCCAATTTCCATTAATTGTAATAAATTGAAGACACCGAATGACTCATATTTCTTCAACATTTAAACCCCTTTGTGGTATTTTAATGTATTTGAGAGATCAGTCATTTTGAATAACGATCTTTCACTTCAGCAAATGAATTGTCAAATTTTATTTTGACTTTAGTCATTTTTTGGTACCAAATGCCGCTCACACCGTTAAAAAAATTCTATTCTTTTTATTACATCACCATGGTTTTCCACAAAAGCTTATTTTGACAGTGGATAAAAAACTACCAGCCAACAATTGTATGGCCATACTGTGATTATACAGCAAATTTATTTTAATGCGCAATATGGTATTCCCGTTTCCATGAGGACTTAATTGTTACTATTGGTTTCTAAGGGTACACCACGCCATGTGTTAATGCGTTTTATTTTAAAATGCAAAATATGAAGCGTGATTTCATTGAAAAAGAAGCATCAGAAATATCAACAGGGCATGTAATAACCCACATACTTGCTGTAAACTGATTTCTTTATACCATTTGATCAACAGAATTCCTTCCTCTGTAGATTATATTATGTTTTTACCTACTCAGTAACGTTTCCATATTGCATTTTAAAATAAATACATTTACACATTGCGCCTTATAATAAACTCCCTATATAGTCACTGTACATGTAATTACTTACTGTTGGTGTGTGTCAAGTTTTTACATGTAATTAGACAAAAGGTTTTTATTTTATCGACTAAATTTCTGTTTTGAACGATATTTTGTTGCTCAGTAATCTGACGAGAAAAATTGTTAACAAAAACGCGACACCGTAGGTGGAGTGTTTTTTGGGCTGACAGCTTTTAGAGTCAATTTAGTGACAAACAAAAAAATTGACTTTGCAAATCAGAAATTTATCCAGATAAAATAAAATTCTCAAGTCTAATTCGGCAAGATAATTTAGTGAATGAAATAATACACCTTTTAATAAAAACAGTTATTTGCTCCCAAAAGAACAATTGTTAAAATGTACTGTTTGAGGCTTTCGCGGTTACTCGAATTATTCTCCTTAGCATAGAATTTCGGCTTAGACCGCGTAGTATTTGTAGATGAACACTCAGCATTTTCTGGCTTAATGTGCCTTGCACCTTGTGAAGTCGAGCAAAAACCCGCGCGATGGCCATGCTCTTTGGTGGCTCGTGTTGTTTGAGTATCTTGAGAACGAGGATACTTAGGCAGAATTGGCCGTTTTGCTGTTTGTGCATCCATATTCACTAACGTTTCGCAAGACCTTGCAGCTTGCATCATCAGAGTGAAAGTGCTAAGGAGAATAATTGTTAAAATACTGTTGTTATAGAAAACTTTATTTTCCTGGTTGTCTGAATTTGCCTCACCTACACTTACAACAGCAGTGCTGCTGGTGGCTTCTACATGTTTTCCCTGCTTTGCATAATTCGTTCACTGCCGCTGCCTGGTTAGAATGATTGGTTACTTTTATTCTTTTAACGTCGAGACCAATCCGTGTTGCTGATTGCTTAGTCCATTTTGTGATTTCATTCTGCCCAATAGGGCTACCTTTGTTCCAACCCTTTGAATTTATTTTTTTCCAGAAAGGATTGGGAGTTAGAAATATCATTATTTTATGCATTTTTAATTTGTGCGATTATTTCAGCAGTGAAGAAATATAGAACCACTAATTTTTGCAAAATGTTTACATTTCGTAACAATGTTTTATTGATTGTCACAAAGAACTAAATCGCAACAATTTAGAATTTCTTCAATATCGCAACTTCTTTATATCTTCTTCACAATGTCTTCTTTGTTCCGTCCAGTTCTAGCAGAAAAAACTATTGCAAGTGATTTTTTTGCAAGTTAACGAAATTAGAATTTACAATAAATTTTATTGTTCGTTGAAATGTTAAACAGTGTTTAACATGATCGAGTCCTCGAATGTTAAGATACATTTAACATGCATCCACTCATTTAACATGCATGCACTATAGCAACATCACACATATTCATTGTAGTCCGATTTCAATTTAGCAGATTTTAGTAATTATTATTGATTCAAAATTATTGCCTCAGTGAACAATAAACTAATGAACGCATTTCGAGGGGTAACTGTGTTAACATTTCTCACATAAATTATAAAATATGCTTGAATGTTAAGACTGGGTTACCCCTCTTAATACGTTAATTATTATTATAAGGTTATATTTGGATGTCAGGTACATAGAATAATTTAAAATTGCTAGTGCTCTGTCTTAAAATAAAATAAAACCCATTTATTGAATAGGTAGCGACTATTTATTCACTTAATTTAAAAACCTAATACCGTAGTAGTGTGCATTTTTTAAACTTGGTTTCAAATAGTAATTTTTGTTGGAAATCATAAAAGTTGCAAACATAAAGCTATGAAAGAATGATTAAAACAAACCAAGAATTGTAGATTTAGCATAATACAATCTATTAATTTATTGGCTTGCATGTTTGATTGTAGGAATCTCCGTATACAAATATAGACTGAAGGTTAACTGAGCATCCTACATTAAAAAAGTTGTTCAAAGGTTATTTCCTCATTTTAAATTTTGATTTACCAGCATATCTGCAACACAATAACACATTTTAAAATAAAAGTAATTTTTACCATCTAAAATTGTTAATTTAAAATTCAAAACATTTTTTCCTGTTTAGCTTATACATAAATTTAAGAAAGGAGAGTGACTTCGATGTGCAGGGTAATGACTTGCTCGATGCTGCATGGCAATTTCAATGTTAAACGTTAAATGCAGAATAATTTTAGACCTTAAGTGGAAATAACTTTATCATTGAAACATTTTCATTTTCCAGAAGTAAGAAAATCGAGTAAATTAAAATTTAAAAGCAGGGCTTGGTAGCTCAGTGGTTAAATATTTTTACTACTGATCTAAAGGTCGAGTTCGATCTATGATCCCGCGGAGGTTTTTAAAAATAAAGAAATACCGATGAAAGCCTCTACAGAATGCCATCATTCGGAAGTGTTGCTATGAAATGTAACATGTAGAAGATTTTTTGCTAGGGTGGAACTCCGTAGTCTTGGCAGAATTCTAAGTAGAACTTTGACCATGTGACCATAGCAGTTGGTGTCTAATATACCTGGTACTGTGCATGCCTAGATCGTGTTCATAACAAACAAAAATTTAAAAAGAAAAACAAAAACATTTGCATTTTGTCATTTTGTTTGATGTTTGCAACTGATAATAAATTTTGTTCTCGTTAAATTGTAACATAGTGTGTATAGAGGCAGCATACTTTTCTGTCTGTCTGCCTGCCTGTTGGCGGTATAACTCAAAAACTATTTGTTGGAGGAAGATGATATTTTGCATGCATATTATATGTCTGCCTGGCATGAAACCGAGAAAATTTTAGAGAAATATATACAGGGTGAGCACCTTAAAAAATAAAATTTTGTTTAGTTTTGCTTTACCTGAAAATTAAATAAAAGTAATAATTTGCACATACCTCGGGCTTTATCATTGGCGAAAATGTAATTTAACAGATGCAAGGTAAACATCACAAATTGGACGGAATAGTATGATGCTTTATAACTCAACAGAAACTTGTCCACTTTGAACATGCCCTTGGCTAGCGGCGGAGCACAGAGTGCAAATTCCAGTGGACTACATTTTTACTTCCCTCATCTAAAAGACAAAGGAATTTTTTATTTGTAAAAGATAAAAGTAATAATTTGTACATAGCTCAGGCTTTATCATTGGCAAAAATGAGACCTAACAGACACAGAGTAAACATCACAAATGGGACAGCATAGTATGATGCTTTACAACGCATCAGAATCTCGTCCAATTCAAATGTGCCCGTGGCTCAGTTATCATAGCGGCGAATAAGAAAATGACTCGGAGCACGGAGTTCGAATCCCAGCAAACTACATTTTTTTATTTGCAAATTTTTCAAATTCCTGCGAAGGAAGTTCCGTGTAAAGCTCTTTAGAGATTTTTTCCTAATGCTATTAACACGTTAATCGCCGCAATACAAATTCAGAAATGGGTCTCAAGGGCCACTACGTAGAAGAAACAATAAAACATATCTAATATTGAAACGCCTATAAATAGGCAGCCAAATACGCTATCCAAGGGGTAAATGTGTTGTTGGGTATAGGAGGCCACGTGCATTAGGCAAAGCATGTAAAGTTACGCACAATGAGAAGCTACCGTGAAGCACACGGCCACGAAAACTTTTCAACGTGAGATGCAAGTTAGCATCACACGGCGCTGTAAATAAAAAGATAGAGATGCACGTTAGCTTCACGTGGCGATTAAAGTGTTAAATATGATTCTAAGTCATCGATAAAGGCTTTCCCGTTGTGGATGGCAGTCTAATCTATAGCTGCATAAAACATTAATCGTTAAATTATAGTTTATTTATTGTTATGCTAGATAATGGCATAATTGTGTGACCAGTATCATATCATATTCAATTGTTTACAAAAATTAGCACACCATTATTTTCGGTTAAGTTACTATTATTAAAAATAGGTATAGAAAAGCAATTTTCTGAGAGTTGTTGCCGAATTTCTCCTAAAATGATAATATTGATATTTTCTAAGCTTGTAGCAGTCAAGAATATTAAAAACTCATTAAAAATGTTTAAACACACTTGTGATATTTATATATAGAATTTCAAAAATTGATTTTTTATTGGTTTTTAAACTGTTCATTTTTATAATGAATTCATCGGTATCTTCATACTTCATCTGTCATTCGATATAGGCGATTCATTATCCAATTCATTTTAAACATCTATTATTGGTAGATCCATTAAATCAGAAGTCTCAACAAATAAAAGAAAACAAAAATAATATAAAAGTTTTAAAGAAACGTATGGATAAATTCAATATCTATTTAAATTGTTAGATAACACCATAGTTTTGCTTCTTAAAACATCAATGTGATACTTAAGAGAGAAACAGTCTGGACTAGTCGTCAGTGGGACATGCTGTTCTGCATTTCATGTTGAACGTGATACAGTTTTTCCAACGTATTTTTTATTTGGCACACAGATTCTGCATGTTTCTCAGAACAGATAACACACACAATGTTGATTCTACAATTTGCTTTTGTGTGAAAAAATCCTTACAGTGATAACATTTTGTACTGGATAAGTCTTCACATACCAGACACCTTCCCCAGCCAATTCATATTTTTTTCAAGTTCACGATTCTTTAAACGCAGACAAAATTAACAAAAACTGTTAGTTGTTTTTTTTTTTTAAATAAATGTTATACTTTTGTTTCATCCTGTATGTGGTTTTGTTCTTTTATGTATTGTTCAATTTCTTCTTTGATATATTCTTGATAAACATTTATTATTTTAATTTTAGGGCATCTCATTGAGGTGAGCTTTTAGGTTACTGTTAACCTCATCTCTTAAAACCTCAATCATGTAACGACTGACATTTGAGAAATAAATCACCATTTTTAATGTTTCTAATACTATTTACACATACCTTTAGGTACGCAAGTAAAGTAAGTTCACGTTCTGATTTAAATTCTTTTTTTTTGTGTGTAGATAGTTGCTTCTGTTTTTACTTTATGATTGGGCTTGGGTTATTTTCAGATTGTTTAGTAGGGACGTTACCTTTTACAATATCCACATAAGAAATTTTATCAATACCTAATTCCATTTTCTTTTGCTCCAAAGCTCCGCAGTTTAATTATTTCTTCTTGGTCCCTAATAATTTTGTTTTTATCTATCCGCAGCATTTTATTTTAATTTTTATTACCTTTAAGAATCCTTGATGCTTGATAATTTTGTTTTATCTTGTTAATTTGCGTTTATTTTGTAATTAGTACAGTTTATACAACAGTAGGTGATGGTTAGGCGTTTTTTTTTCAAAGTTACTGCTCTAACCTTCGTAGATGTTAAGTTCGCACAGTCTTTACACAGTCTTTGTTTGCAGCTATCACTTGGAGCTAAATCCTTCTCTGGTATTACATTCTTACCTTTAAAACATTTACTCATTTTGAGATTTGGTTTAGATCCATAAAATATTGACTAACCTTCGTATAGGTGTTTGTTTGCATTTAAAAGTTGTTTATATACACAAATTTGTATATGAATAGTCTCGTTATAAACTGTGGGGCCCTGTAGTAATTTTGGCACTTTAATTTAGTGTATTTACTTAGACAAACTAAACAATTAGTCTGTTTACACCAAATTTGTCAATAAAATAAAAAAACCTGGTTGTATAACAAATTTAGCTGTTAATAGCTTTGATCTAAAAAAAGAAAAATTGATGCTGTAGAAGTCATAAATGCAATTTGCAAAGAGAACGGCTTGTGTATTTGCGTATTTTGATTTTAATCGTAATAATCTGACCACTAATTGGGGCATTTATTAATAATACTTTTAGTAAATTGTATTAATTGTTGATTCTAACTGTTTATTCACAGTTAATAAGCAAATTAATTACCACAATTTAATGTTAGGACTGACTAGTCGAGCCCTGAACTCTCATGACGTAGCAGCTCCAATGTCACCTCAATGCCAGGAAGTTTCCTGCTATATCGATTACAACGTATCGATGCCTGCACAGAACCTGTGGAAGGTTGAAATACTGAACAGAGAGCAAAACGGCGACAACTGGCACACTATACAGTCCTTGGTCAGGCTAATTCATGTGGATTCAAACCAGGCACTGAAGTATAGTGGTCGCCAGTTGCCAGACTGGGGCTTCCATCAGCATGAAGTGGTTGCCGATCGCATTATTAACCAGGATGACACAATTTGGAATGTGGAAGAACATCGTTATACGAAGTGTAAGTACTAGAATGAAGTGTTGTGCAAATCTAACACATCTCCTTTTACAGCGGAGGATCAAAAGGACAGGGAAAGGGACATGATAACAGCAGAAATGATACCCACCTCTGCCACTAGATTGTCCTTTTGGGATAAGTTCTTCGAACTGCAATATAAAATGTTATTTGCAGGAACGGAGAGCGTGCAGAATCACATGTATAGTTCAGAACCATTGGAATGGCCCCTCATGTCGAGGGGTATCGCTTATTGGGTGGCTACCGCTAGCAATGTAAGTTAAAAATATTTTCTCATTGCTTTATTACTTGATTGAAATTCTTGATTTGAACTAGTTTTTCTTGTACTTATACGGGCCGGAACAACTAGATGTTTGAACACTTCGAATTTTTCTAATATAAAGGTTCTTGGCGACGGATTTATGTAGGGGATTCCCCTCCGCGACACAGCTGAGTCGGATGGGTGTTTATGATGCGTTTGAACATAGGCGCTAATTTATGCATTTTTAATGTGTATTGATGTGAGATAGGTGGTTTTCCAGTTGAATACTTGTAAAATGGGTTTCTTTTGTTTTTTTGTATTTTTTTATTAACTCCTATTTTAAATAGAACACCCGGTATATTATTACATTTTTTAATTTAGCTTAGATTGATTAATTAAAAGCAGGGATTTAGATGGGTTAGTAGTGAGCCAGTTTTGCACTTCGACTCTGTGGTCTTTTGTGCCCCCCCTGACCCTATTAAAATAGATCTTCACCTTCAACGAGTTGTAGGATGTTTTTTACGAGGTGCTCGTGTGTGAGAGCTGCTCCATGTGGAGTTCCCCCGAAAAGTTGCTGTCTTTTGCGGAGTAACGCTGGACAGTCGAAGATTATGTGTGAGGCTGTCTCCTCCTCTTCCTGACATAACCTACAGAGTATGTCCCCTCTGTATATGCCTATTTTGTGTAGGTGTTTTCTCAGGTGACAGTGTCCTGTGACTAGTCCTACCAGCCGTCTGATCTGAGTTCGTCCTAGACGGAGGACATCAGTTGTTAGTCTGCGAGAAGGCGTTCTGATTATTTCCTTCCCCAGTGTTTGTCCCTGTGTGGCATCCCAGCGAGAAGCGTGTTGTCTAGCGGTTCATTTTTCTATCGCTGTTCGGATGCTTTGTTTGGGTATACCAAATACAGGTTCTGGGCCTATAAATGGGGTAGATGCACCAGCTTTTGCGAGGGCGTCTGCCGCTTCGTTTCCCTCTATCCCTGTGAGCCCTGACACCCAAATGAGCTGAACAGTGTTCTTTTCAGATAGGAGTGTCAGGTGACTTAAGCATTTTCTTGTTAGCACAGAGCTTACACGAGGTGATTCAAGCGCTTTCTATGCCGCTTGACTGTCAGAAAGTATGCTTATGCGTTGTTGGGAATACCCGCGTTTTGCATTTTCCTGGACGCATTGCATTATAGCAAAGATTTCAGCTTGAAAGACTGTGGCTTTGGTCCCAAGAGATACACTAATGTCCTCTTTTGGTCTTTCGCCATGTATTCCAGCACCCGTGCCCTCTGCTGTTCGGGATCCATCTGTGTACCAGACTAGCCCGTTTGGCAGGTGGGTTGAGGTTTCTTGGGTCCAGTCATTGCGATCGTACCTCACAGTGAAAGGTTTGTCAAAGGAATACTCTGGAAGGCTGTAGTCTGAGCCCATTTTTAAGATGGGGTTACCTTCGCCCACTTCCTGTATCCGGTTGTGTCCGCACTGGTCCTGGTTGTTGTTCCAGTTTCCGGTGGTTTTCATTCTGTATGCTCCAATCTGGGCTTCCCCTTTTAGATATATGTCTAGAGGTGTTAGTCCCAAGAGAGCTTCCATAGATGTTGTTGGAGTGCTATTCATAACTCCACAGATGCACAAACAAGCCAGTCTCTGTATCCTGGATAGTTTTTTAATTGCTGTTTTCTGTTCTACCTTTGGCCACCATACCAAGGTGCCATAGGATATCACGGGTCTGACTACTGTTATGTAGTACTAATGAACCATCATTGGTTTCAGTCCCCATGTTTTACCAAACATGCGTCTACCCATCATGAGGGCCATTTTTGCTTTGTTTGCTATTTTATCTATAGTTCATTCAAATTCAAGATAGAGCAAAATCTGCAACCCAAGTTACAAATATCAGCGGTCAGTTGATTACTAATTTGATTTTATTAAAATTTAGATCAAAGAGATATGGCTTTGTTGCCGTCTTGATGAGTGTCAAAATCAAATTCGAGGTTAGCAGGTTAGGTTTTGCGTCAGTTTTGACACGAACTGACGCAAAACCTAACCTGCTAACCTCGAATTTGATTTTGACACTCATCAAGACAGCAACAAAGCCATATCTCTCTGATCTAAATTTAAAATAAAATCATATTAGTAATCAACTTACTGTTGATATTTGTAATTTGGGTTGCAGATTTTGCTCTATCTTGAATTTGAATGAACTATAGGTGTGCATTCCAGTTTAGTTTTGCATCTAGGGTAATACCCAGATATTTAACTTCCTGGCTAACCTGAATTCTTTCACCAAAGATTGTAAGTTTGTTGAAGGCCTCTACATTTCTTTTCTTAGTGAAAGGTATTATAGATGTTTTGCTAGGGTTTACGTTGAGGTTTTCCCTGTTGCACCATCCCTGAGTGATGTTCAGTGCCCTTTGCATGAGAGCCGCAATGATGGTTGGATACTTGCCCCTTACGAGAATGACTGTCATCTGCATAACCTTGGTGTAGAACCCTTCATCATTGAGTGTCTGCAGGAGATCGTTTACGTTCCACAGTAGTGGGGATAGAACACCCCCTTGTGGACAACCTCTGACAGCACGTGCCTTGAGGGATTCTTCTCCCAAATCGGCCTGTATCTGGCGTCCCTCTAACATGGTTTTTATCCATCTGTTTGTGATGTCGTCAACGCCATGTCTTAGGGTTGCAGTCATTATTGATTCAAAGGAGGTATTATCAAATGCTCCCTCTATGTCCAGGAAAGCAGCTAGGGCTACTTCCTTGTTGGTTATCGACACTTCTACCCTACTGAGCAGGTTGTGAAGTGCCGATTCGCATGATTTTCCTGGTTGATATGCATATTGGCTATGATGTATGGGATTGTCTTTCAAGACCCCATCTCGTATGTGCCTGTCTACCAGTTTTTCCATAGTCTTTAGACAGAAAGACATTAGGCTAATCGGTCTATATGCCCTTGGCAGGGCGTACAATGCTCGCCCTGGTTTGGGAATGAAGACGACCTTGATCGGTCTCCATGCCAGTGGCAAGTAGTTTCCTGCTAGGCATAGGCGAAAGATCTTAATTAGGATCGGTACCAGAAGGTCTATTCCCCGCTGCAGTAGAGCGGGGAAGATTCCATCTGGTCTGGGTGATTTATAAGGTGAGAAGGATTTTACAGCCCACTGTACCTTGCTATGACTGATCACTTCCCTAGCTACCTTCCACTCGTCTCTCGTGGGCCTTTTTGAGAAGTTGCTAGGGATTGGCTGTGATGTTATGTTAGCCTGATCAGCCATCAGTGCTCCTGGAAAGTGTGCTTGAATTAGCATTTCCAGGGTTTCCCTTTCTTTCACTGGTTGTGTATTCCTGTGTCGGTTTTAGCATGTTCCCGACTGGATTTAAAGGGTCTTTTGACAGAACTTTGTGGAGGCGTGCTGTTTCTGTGGTGCCTTCAATGTCCCCACAGAAGCTCCTCCATGAGTCTGTTTTTGCTTTTCTCAGAGCTTTGTTATATTCGGTTAGAGCCTGGGCGTATTGGCCTCACTCTCCGGTCCTTTCTGCTCTGTTAAAGAGTTTTCGTGCTCTTTTCCTCAGGTTGGCCAGGTGTTCATTCCACCATATGACCTTCCTGTTGGTCTGTCTCTTTCTTAATGGACAGTTGTTTTTATATGAGGTTAGTATGGCGTCATTCATTTGGTCCACAATTACCTCAATGTCTGCTGGTGTATGGATATGGGTTTTAACATCGGATAACTTGCTAAGAAGTTCCTCCCTGTATGCAGCCCAATGAGTTTTCTGGGATTCGATAGGTTATTGTTGCCTTTCAAAATCGCCAGAAAGTACTCAATGTGTCTGTGATCAGACAGTGATGGTTCGTTAGATACGCGCCATTGTATTACTCTGTCTTGCAGTCCAGCCGTGGCCAGAGTTATGTCAATGACTTCTTGCGACGTCGAGTTACAAAAGTGGGCTCACTACCTCGGTTAAGTATTTGTAAGTTATTACTTACCAAATATTCCAGGAGATCGGTTCCCTCTCTGGTTTCTGTCCGTGCTGCCCCATACAGCTCTACCTAGGCCTAGACATGGCTTCATGTTCAGGTTACGGAGAGTGGTTAGGGATGTCTCGTCGATCAACATGATCAGTGTCCTGCCTTTAGGCTCCGATACACTGTTGATGACTCGCCAGTCTCTGTCTTCAGCCCCTTGTTCTGGGTCTTAAGGAGATCAAGGATATCCTTCTGCGGTTTGGTACTAAAGGGTTTGGGAGCCCACATAAGTACTTTAACCGCATTCAGGATCTCCTTGGCTGTCCTACTCTGAGCCTAGCTCCCTCCCACAGCTGGAGGTTTGGAGTCGTGGTTGTCAGCCATGACTTCGTTTCCTCGCTCTTGCAGGAGAGGATAACTGTACCTTTATCAAAGTAGCAGCTGTTGAACTGCGGTCCTGTTCCTTCCCCTCCGGGTTGGATTTGTCCCAACAGTGCGGGACTGAACTTCTTCGGCTTGTTCCTCCGTCAGGCGTGTCTCCGGGAAGTCCTGAGGAGCTATAGCCATTTTTAATCCTTTAAGGCTTCTTTAAAGGTTTCTTTCCTCACTGCATTACCCATCAGTGCAGGACTTTTTTGTAGTTGTCGCGGTTTGGGAGTTTGGTGTGCTCCCATCGGACCTCTGCCTCTTTTTAGAAGGTGTAGTAGCCGGTACACTGAGCCGCCAGCTATTTCTCCTTTCTTAGAAGGTGTAGTAGCCGGTACGCCTGAGCCGCCAGCGTTTCACCTTTCTTAACACTGCCGGTGGGAGCTTGTGAGCTCCCATCACGGTTTGTGTTGGGTTTCTTGGGGTTCTTGATCCTATGGCGTATGGGTTCGCCAAGAGCTTTGGGTCCCTCTCGATTGCGGCTTTCCGTCTCTGTGCTCCTGAAAGCCGTTGCAGTGACACCTTTTCGATTTTGGAGGTTAGGGTATCAACTCCGAATCGACGGTGGTTCCCTCCTCAGTTATGGTTTTTTCAGCCACATCTCATTTGGGTGATTTCAGCAGGGCTTCTTCATCCCCGCTGAAAGGTTAGGTAATATGTCTTCGTTATCCATATTGTTCTCACGAGTATGGGGGAAAGGGTTTCGACACGCACTGAGCCCCCTGCATGCGTGAAGGGCTAAATACAATGGGGTGCGCCAGGTGCCCCGAGGTTGGTCGCTAGGGACCAGGTTGCCTCCTGGCCATGCATCCCCTCGGCGCGCACTGTACCTTGGGATTAGGAGGGTTTTTATAGTAGGGCCCCATCCACACGAACCAAGCGGTTAAGCCCAGTTCCCCGTGCCCGAGGTTGACACTACCCTGAGCGCCGAAGGCCACTTAGGGGGTCGTTGCATCAAACACTGGTGGTTTACGGTATGTGAGTTGGTCTGCGACAACTGTGCTGCTAACCAGTCATTCCCGTAAAGGGTCGTGGCCGTTCCACTATTCGCCACCTGGGGACGCACCCGGTCGGGCGCTCAACCGATATGGCAATTAAGCCATGCTCTCGGGGAATTTAGCTTAAAATTTTAGAGAAAAATTTGTCTCTTCAACTAACGCTCTATTTTGTACCGTTTTTGTAGAATTGTAACTTTTTAAAATTGTTGACAAATGCTTAAAAATTAAAAATCAAATTTTTCGCTAATTATAAGATCACTGTAAAAGGAAGTTGTGTGAGTGTATTACACCAGATTTTTTGTTATACCATTCATGTTTTATATCTATTGTTGCAGTTGTTGCATTTATGATATTTTGTTTTCAGTATTGCCCCTTTTGTTTCTATTTCATTACAAGCATTTGTTTTTATTAGATATTGTTCTAACATCTTTCTGTACGTTTTTGCACTATGGTAATTTTTAGGTTTGCTATTTTTCATTTCATAATGATGCACCACTTTGTATTATTTATTTATCTGAGGTCTAAAATTCAAAAAGCATTGTAATTATAACCCATTCACATGTCAAAATGGCGAAAATTTTACGGAAGGAGACAAAAATTTACCTGACAACAGTGCAAGCCTTTAAAAATCAAACCACAAATTGAAAACATAACCCAATTTTGTCATGTCTAGTTACTTCACATGCCTACCTCCTATAGGAGGAAGAAACATCGTGATAGGATTATATTATTAATAATTATTATGAATATTAATTGAGTCTTGAGCATTGAATTATAGGGAAAATCCTGTTTTTTGATAACTACAAAAATTATATACGTAGTTGAAACTCGCATTATAAGTATAAGTAAAATTGATAAAGAAAGAATGGTAATCAAATACTAAAACAAGAGTTAAAATAAAACAATTTATTCACTTTTATGTATGTCTGTTTCAGGCTCAAATACATTTACTAGGAAATTTGGTGATATGGTATTCCGCTACAGTTAGCCTACTAATCTATTGTGTACTTTTGGTATTTTACCTCCTACGCCGCCATCGACTTTGCTATGACTTGGATAACGAAAATTGGGAAAAGTTCCGGTTTATTGGCGAAGTCTTCTTCGCTGGATATTTGTTCCATTACCTACCCTACTTTTTTGTTGAACGCACCTTGTTTCTGCATCTTATTTACCCGCATTTTGCTTCAAAGTTCTATTAATGACAGGCTTAATCGAACATTTATACTTTATGCTACGTGACATTTTAAAACTGCGTGTTCTAGCCTATACTTTTATTCTATTGCTGCTGGGTGTGGGATTGGGTTTGTTTTCAACGTGTTCAGAATGTTCAACCGTGTTGAGTTATGGCACTGTAGAACTCAGCACCAGTGATATTGTAGCTTTAAGGTGGAGGGACACCTGGGATTTTATAGTACACAGAAATTAGTACTCTCGGTGATTATCTTACTTGTCAAGGTGTTGTCTACATTGACACATAAGCAGATATAAAAATAAGTATTTCAATTGTTGCTCGCACTTTAGATTAGTACTATAAATCGCATTATTGTAATTAATACAAATGCATGACAATTTCTTGACGACGTGAAGCTCAACTCAGGCATACCAATATTTTATTTAATGAATAAATGCAGTCATTTATTTTATAGTTCTTTTATATAATAAATAATTATATGGTATTGTATTATAAAGATGAATGAATATTGTTAAGATTAAGTGATTTATTATAGTATTTGTATATTTTACTAACCTTTTGTATAATACTCGTATCATGCTCTACTATTCCTTTAGATATCTTTGTGATGATTGTACATACTTTGGTAATTTAAATTGGTGATAGGTAAATCTCAAAAATTATACGCTCTTATTTTTATATTGTAATTATTATTGAATAAAAAAGTTTCATATAAATATGTTGCAGTTTTTGTGATATATGTGACTATACAGGATGATTTATATAGAGGCATGAGCATACCATTTTAAAAATAGGCAACCCAAACTACATATTACCACCGTCTCCTACACTTACAAGCTATGCTGTTAGACTTAACAACATTGTATCTCTGGTAGTTGGTGGTCCTAAATTACAGTACTCCCAATTTGACTTAATTTTGCTTTAAAGAGCACAGTTTTACTCTTTATCATATGTTACTCTGTGATTAACTAAAGATCTGTAATTGTGACATTCATTTACATACTCAAGTAATACAAATACGTAACAGTAATTGTGAGGATGAATGCCATAAAAAACTGGTTCAACTGGGAGAACACAACAAACTGAGTCTGTTGTGGGTCCCAGGTCACCAAGAATAACAGCAACGAAAAAGCAGACAAATTACGAAAATCAGCCAGCACTACCCAGCTGATAGGACCAGAGCCTACCTGTAACATAGCTTATAGCATGATCAGGGAGCAAACTAGAAGCTGGTTACGAGATAAACATCGCAAATTCTGGCACGACTACCCTAAAGCAAGGCACTCTAGGAACTTCATAGGGGAACCGTCCAAGAAGCGACACTGGCACTCCTGGAAAATGGAAGGGAGAAAATAAAACACATAACAAGGATAACTACAGGACACTGTTATATGAACAAACATATGCACACAATAGGAGTGGCAACAAACACAGAATGCAGATTCTGTGAAGAGGAGGACGAGACTCCAATCCACTGGATATGCGCGTGCGAGGAACTCATAACTCTGCGACATAACACTTTGGGGAAACAACAATTGAACCCGAACTGCTGATAAACACCTCACTAAACTCACTAGGAAGCTTTTTGAGGACATCGGAATACCTCTGTGAGGCTAGGTGAAGCACTGGATGTGCACAATAGGTCTTTTAGGGCCGCAGTGCAGAAAGGGGAACTAACCAACCAGAAGTATATATAATATTGTGAGGATCACGTAATTACAGACATTTTATTTTATCTTAGCTATATTATTTTTAGGAAGGACACATTTTATTTCTAGGACAATAATAACCCGCATTTTGTAGGTATGATAGAAGTAGACAATTATATCTCGTAAACGAAAGCTTTCGTTTGTTTTGCTCAGTTTGTAATTCGATTCTGCTTGCAGCTGTTGAGTGTGCGAGGGATGTAATAAATGCTCGGCTCGAGAATCAAAAAATTCTATATTAGATTTATGACCAGGGGCTTAGGCTGATTTGAGGAACAAATAGCCCCAAACCGCCGACTAATTTAGTTTGGGGATTTATTAGTTTACAATTTTAGCTCAAGAAACACGTGTTCAAGTAGTTCGTGGGGAAACAGCAATTTAAAACTCGACAGAAAAGGATTAAAACCGTCGTGGATTTTGGAAAGGGAAACTAGTAATTAACAGTGCCTCACTATAGCAACGAAATTTAGATTTCGTTGTCATGGTGGGACCACCCCGCGACCCAGGATAGAGGGGCTTTCGTTAAGTTGCATAAATACTCGGCATAGAACGGCAGGGGTAGAAAAACGAGGTCTGGTGTAGGTAGTAGTTCTGCTTGCAATACGGAGAACTGCTACAATAGCTGATCACTTATTTAATTCTTATTCCTCCTAGGTACAGCGCAACCTGACATTGCGAGGTTTCTTTTCCTCGTTAGTAAGGGGTCCTTGAGTACCAACTCTTTGTCTTTCTTATTTCACTAGGTACAGCGTAACCTGACATTGTGAGGTTTCTTTTTCCTCGTTAGTAAGGAGGCGTTGCGTACCAACACCAACTCTTTGTCTTTCTTATTTTCTTAGGTACAGCGCAGCCCGACATTGCGAGGTTTCTTTTTCCTCGTTAGTAGGGGGCGTGAGTACCAATTCTTTGCCTTTCTCTTACTTCACTTAACACCGCCAAGCCCCATAGTAACCAGACTCAGGCTGGCATACAGCCCTTCTCGCCGCTAGGCGAGATAACAACAAACGCCTGACGTCCGGTTAGGCTCCGAAACAGCGCAATAATTGTAAGAGTAATGTAGTGCTTTTACTTTGGTCCTAATAAAGAACGATCGATTTCCATGATGTTGTCTTCTTTTGGTGCAAGAACTGAAGGTCTCCAGCCCCTCAACGAACTGAGTCAAAATTAGACTAAGTACGAACGCTTAGGTTAAGCACCTGTAACTCCGTCAAATCACCGCCGTAACCAGTAAAAATAAACAACGTTGGCACATATACGAGGGTAAAGCAACCGCTGCTGATTGAGACTACAACATATATGCAAAAACTATGGTGGTGCTACTGTAAATAACCTTATTTGAACATAATAAACTCGGCAACATCTAAATTTGTGCGACGTAAATTGTTCCACAAACTTCGAAAAACTGCTGATGTCATCATTTAAAAACTCTTGCACTTTTTGTACATGTCTTTCCAATATTTGTTTTCTTCTACATTCAGGATTTGTCCTCTCTTGATGCTGGAAAATTTGGAAATACGCTTGGGACAGCATTGTCAGCTAATTGAGGGTAATGTAGGATCAGCTTCTACAGTTCAGCACTCTTATTTCTGACGCTTTCAAATGTCTTTTCCATTAAAATGTATTTTACACATGATAGCACTTTTTGTTGGGGTCCAACATTTTTGTGGGTACTTGCACAAAGCCATGCTTTCTTTCGGATCTCGTCAATTGGAAAGAAAATGTTATAGTTTGCATACGATATTCTTTTAAGGTACTGTCATGGTTGGTACACAGTGTCTTCGTGGCATTCTAAATATAAAATTAAAAGTTACAAGAAATGCGCTAAAAATGAGGTTAGATTGTTACCTCGGTTGATTTCAGCGAAATAATTAATAAAAACCCATAAATACTAGCAGCAATTTTACTTTCACTTATTACGAACAGTACAGTAATATAAATAAATTAATATTTAATTATATGCCGCATTTGAATGGACATTTTAGATAAAACTGTACAAAAACTGGCCTACCAGCAGCGTTGCCAAATCTCCAATAGCATGGCTTGTAAGTGTAGGAGACAGTGATATTACAGGATACTGTAAAATCTTTTGTTTATCATATTAAAGATGCTGCTGGGCTCGGTAGCTCAGTGGTTAAGCATCCTCACTACTGATCCAAGGGTCGTTTTTGAAAATTAAAAAATGCTGATAAAAGCCTACAAAATGCCATATTTCTGAAGAGATGTGTGTCCCATGTTATTGCTACGATGTGTAGTATGTAAAAAATCCCGTGCTAGGGTTGAAACTCCTTAGTCTCAGAAGAATTCTAGTAGCACCATTTGACTGCAGCAGTTGGTGTCTAAGGTACCTGGGTACTGAATACGCTAAGATCTTGTCCATAAAAAATAAACATTAGAGGTGCCTGTTTGCTATTCTTGACAGTTTATTCACTTAACGAAGTGGGTATTAGGCCGATATTGACCATGTAACGGACGAGAGTACATTTTGTGATCAAGCTAATAAATTATCTGAGTCAGTTATATGTAATATCGGCCGTATGTTGAACAGTTTTCATATCTACTAAAAGTGGCCAGTTTTAAGATACATAATTTTAATATAAATAAAACTTCATAGTAACCTGAGTCTCCAATGTAATTTGCTAGTGTAGTAACAGTTGTTTAACACTGCAGTGGGCGCGCCCAGTTTCATGACACGACTGGTCGCGTCAAGTCTCTTAGACCCAAAAACTAAGAACCATTTATATGACAATACATTTTAATATGAGATGTTTATTTACAATTACCAAGATTTTCAGTTATATTTCAGTTGCTGCTAACATTAAAAAATATTCTATTTATTGTTTTCTATTTTTTAAAGGTTTTTGTAAATCATGCTAATTTCATAATTTCAAGATTTTAATTTTCTATATACATTTATGGACAGAACAATGATTTTAATACTAAGAGGTAGAACAAAACAATTCATTTTCGTCATTTTGCTTCAAGGATGCACCAGCAGTGCACAAAAACCCTGCCTGCAAAAAACAATTTTTTTTTCTTTTGCTACTTTTTTTGGAAAAAAGCAACGTTTTTTAATTGTGGGGTTATTAGGGTCATCTACTGGATGGTCTGTAGGGGTTCCAGCTACTTCTTGTCTACTTAGGTGGTTTTCCGGTGGATAACTTTTGAGTAGTGATCGCCAATGTAATTGGTCATTTGTTAGAATCAAAGCTAATTTTTGTATATATTGACGTCTTGGTATACTAACGTCGATGTATATTGCAACATAAATTATTTGTGAGGTCATTGCAGCTACACTCAATGTAAAAATAATCAAGAAGACAAAAAAATGTCACAAACATAAACGGTCGCGCCAAGTCTTACAGACTTTTTTTCAAATAACTCACGGACACTAACAACTGTACTTATGCCGATTATCGGGAAGCAAGTAAGTTTAAAAATTTGAAGCTACCTAGACTCACAACCCTATTACACCACCTTTAACAAATTCCCACTCAACAATGTATGCATCGGGTCTGTGAGACTTGGCGAGACCACTGCAGGGTTAAGGGCACCATCTAGTGCACATGCCGGTTATGTAATGAAGAAATTCGACCAGGAAAATGTTGCTTGGCCATGGAAAATTTGTACTTTGGACATTAGAGACTTACCTTGTGTCGTGATCGTTGAAATAGCTTATCTGACTTTCAATATGCAGATTCGCACTGCGTTTTACAAATAAAAATCATGCAGGAAAATTAAGAACTCTGTTACGATAACATCCATAAAAATATATTTACGCGGCTTGGTGTTGAACTGCGACCGTAATAAAAGAGGGCAACCAAAATAAGGATAAGATTCAGAAATTAAATTATTGTTACAACAAATTCGTGATGTTAAATATCGAGAAATCCAAAAAAAAACTGTTCCTCAGCGGGCTGTGGAAATTCAACGTATGAATAATATGGTAGTGACACTGTATGTCAATGTCAAATTCGAGCTTATCCGGTTAGGTTTTCTGACAGTTATGACACAAAACTTAACCTGCCTGCTAACCGCGAATTTGACATAGACTTACAGTGTCACCAACATATTATTCATAAGTTGAATTTCCACAACCCGCTGAGGAACAGTTTTTTTTTAATCTCTCGATAGTATGCCAAGTTACACTAGTAGTAGTAGTAGTATTTTTGGAGAGACTCGTGTCTAGCAAGTAGGCCGTCATAGGCCCTTTTTGCCAACCCCATGGATAAGGTCTAGACATGCAGAGTACCAGGTACCTTAGTCCTACTTAGAATTTTGCCGAGACTAAGGAGTTCCAACCTTAGCAAGGGATCTTTTACGTGCTACACATCGTACTAATATGGGACCCATGGCTTTACAGAACTTCCTAAACGATGGCATTCTGCAGAGGTTTTCATCCGAATTTTTTTAATTTTAAAAACCTCACCGTGATCAATCTTTCGACCCTTAGATTAGTAGGCAGTAGTGTAGCCAAAGAACTGCAGAAAATTACAAACAAAAACGTGAATAGGAAAAAGCTAAGCTTGTTTCAATGCCAGGCTGCTATGGAAGTGCTATAGTTGTGATTTAGGAACAATAAGGCGTAGAGCCGCTCAAGTTACAGCAGTACAACAAAATACAGGTGGGTGAGAAGGAAGTCCATGTAAATTTGTTTCAGTTGGTCTTGAAATGGCATTTCTGTTGTACTTCAATTCTATTTAAAAACTTCTTCAGTTTATATCATTTCTTTGCAGCCTACGTAAAACTACAAAAGCCTCTTATTTAAAGTCGGATAATCCAGAAAAAGCCCCCTTTAACTGCTGCCTTCCATAGAAGCAGGAAGAGTCAATAGTTAAATTCAACTTCCTTCCACAAAAAGAAGGCTTTATAGAAATGAAGTTTAGTTACAATAAAACAAAGTTATATTTAAATAAAAGTAGACGGTGTATTTGTTATATGTGAAGTATATTCTGATAAAGTAATTTGAACAAGACCAATAAACTAGGTATAAAAATGTGCCACTCTGTTAATTTTAATAACCAAAAATTTGAATTAACTCTAAAATAAATCAGAACATCTAAATATTTACCAAAGATCCATACAGTACATCAGCATACATAAATTTAGGTGTTCAACATTTCTCAAGTATTGTATTGTAAAATTCACCGAATATGAACAATCATTACAAAGTACATTGTTAACTAGAAGTGTCCATTGCTTCGCCAATGTGACGCACAGAAACTTCATGAACAGCAATATTTTTAATCTTCTTCGACAGCACATCTGTTGTGCCCCTAGGGTAACGATAAGATGACTGCCGCACTCCTTTCTTGTTTGCTTCATCATAGGTACGCAGATAGTCAACTGAGCCCTTGCGTATGATACAAAGATCGACGTTAGAGCCTGAACCAAGATCGTTAAATATTCCAGCAGCTATTGCATCACGTACTAACTGCTTTCCCTCCTCTTCAGTTAAACCTCGGTACCAACGGGATTCAAACACAGCCATAGCAGCTAAACTACCAGATCCCATAGTTGTGTATGGCAGTTTGTCAGTAGAACCGTGGGGATAAATACTATAAAGGTGAGGACCAGTATTATCGACACCACCCAATATTAGTGCAGCCCCTACGTGGCCTTGGTAGCGGAATAAGTATTGTTTTAGCATCTGATTGGCAGTTATAACTGGAACCACACGATTCGTATTTAAACGATGCAGCTCCAACTGAGAGGCAATCATCGCATTGGTTTTCTCTGTATCGGCTGCCGTTCCAGCACCACAGCAGCTGTAAATTAATATCAATTAAAAGTGGGAAAACGAACAGGGAACGTGTTAATTTACTAAATGTTCGATGCAAGAAAGTGGATCTTTCTGCAGTTTTTATCGGAAACCGTAGTGTCTTCGGTGGCACGGGTATCAGCTCCCAGAATAATTCCATCTTTGTAGGTAATTCCTACAATAGTAGTGCCTGTTTTGGTAGCTTTTGGTAACGGAAATCCTTTCTTGACCAATTCGGCATTTCTGAAATTAGGTTATGTTCTATAATGACAAAGCAATTTCCAAGTTTTGTTTAATTTATTTTTAAGCATTATGTGAGAAACGACCAATGTAGTAAATTCTGTTTAAAGTGGCGTTTAAATATTGCTTACCTTTTGCAATTTTCAAAGGAAAATCCTGGTTGGGAAATTTCGGGTGCTAAGACAGTCGCCATTTTTGTTTAATGACAAGCAAAAACAACTGACAGCATAAGTATACAAGATTGCAGCGTTGCCAAACTGAAAGTTCAATCACTATTTTAACTGCATTAACCGGATTACTTTTTAATTTAATACATATTGTTTAAGTTGTTTTTAAATAAACGTTAATGTAACTTGTATGAACTGCCAAGGTAAAATATTACGTTTCATTTATAGATTTACTTTAAAGAAATCACATTTTTGAACGGTACCTAAATATGCAGTAATTATATGCAGATTCATTTAAAATTTCTTCGAAGAAATTTTAGCAGTTTCTTCCGCGGTTCAAATAAATGCAAAACTTTATTTATAATGAACAGATCGCATTTAAAAAGTTGGATAAAAATTTGTGGATATGTTCTCACCATCAAAACAAAGATAACAATTTATTAAAATTATGTTATTGGTTTATTACAGCTGGATATTGTCAATATGTCTTTAGGAAAATTAGTTAGCCAATTTTTTTCTTCTTGTAAATTTATTTAACGTCAGCTTAGCCGACTTCTTCAGAAATACACAATATATTAGTATATAATAAGCTCCAATCAATAACTAAATTTCTTCAAAACATTTTTAATAACATTCATAATATAAAAAATACTCAAAGATTTATAAATATTGAATATAATTTCAAAATAAAAATACGTTCATTAATTTTAAATGATTCTTACAGTAATCTAAATTATTTAAAACAAAAAGTTCTGTATTTTAAATCAATTCTAGAAACTAAAATCCCACAAAATATAATAATGTCTTTTTTATTTCAAAAATCTCAACAAATAAAACATTTGGCAAACAATATAAAAAAGCCTTTTAAAAAAAATTCTAATTAAAAAATTCAGCAACATGTAAAATCTGAACTTAATATATTTGAAAATGAAAAAAAAAATTGAAAGAAACGATAATTGGATTGAAAACTTAACAAATATACAACTACCACAAGATGTAGAGGCTATATTGAAGCTAGGACCAAATTTTAATATCATTAATCCCAAAAATAAAATTCCAAATGAGAAATTTATAGTAAATATTGAAAATGTAATTAGTGTTTTAGACTTAGAAAATCAAAACAAAATAAGAACATCTTTTTGCAATAATTTAACTAACCACCAAAATAAAAATAACTTATTAAATTCATATGAAAATATACAAAATATTTTGTTTACATAAAGTAAATAACACTAAAACATTTTTGAAAAATAATAATGATATAGAATAACAAAAGCTGATAAAACAGAAACTACAGTTTTAATTAACAAAAATGATTACATCAAATGATGAATCTTTTAAATGACAGAGAAACTTGTAGTAAAGAAAATAAAGATCCTACCAACAAACTTCAAAATTTTAATAACAAAACTTTAAAATATTGGAATGACAATAATTATACAGTGAATTTATTTTAATGGTTAACATAGCAGTTTCGTTTCTATGCCAGCAGTTAATCATACAGGTTCCTTCCATAGTTACCAATGAAATCAACAGATTAAAGAGTTTATTTTACGAGTTAACATAGGAATTTGAATTAGGTACTTGCTAATAAGAAACTTGAATTTTGTTACCGGAATTCAACTAAAAAGTAGATACTTAGGAACAACGTGTGTGTTATGTCTTTTCTGCAGTGGTATACATTAGGATAACCTTTAATTGTCTTTTTGACAAGTAATATTTCCTATGTTAACTCGCAAACTACACGCTCTAATCTATTGGTCTCATTTGTAATTATGAAAATGACCTGTATGATAAAATGGTGGCATAGAAACGAAACGCTTATGTTAACTATTAAAATAAATTTCTTGTATAGACAATAACACTTGTAAAAAATTAATAACTCATAATGGACTACTACCAAAAATTTATGGTTTACCTCAATATCATAAAAACAACTACCCTTTACGACCAATAGTAGCTTCATATATGAGCCCATTATATAAATTATCCAAATATTTTTCCAATATTCTAATTAATGTTGCCCAAAAAAAAAACAATATAGTGTAAAAGACTCATGGACTTCAAAAAATTTATTGATACAATAACAATTCAAAAAAAACTTGTTTTATTTTCATTAGATGTAGTATCACTTTATACTAACATTCCAATAACGTTAGCTAGAAAACCATAGAACAATTTTGGTGTCAAATAGAAAAATATACTAATAGTATTTCTAAACATGAATTTATCAAAGTAGTTGAATATATTTTACAATCTACTTATTTTTCTTTTAATTATCAAACATACAAACAAAATTTTGGTGTTGCAATGGATCAGCCTCTATCTAGTACTATTACAGATTTGGTATTACAAGAAATTGAATCCGAAATTTTAATTAACTTAAATGAAATTAGTTTTTATCAACGATTTGTAGATGATATAATTATTTGTACTAATAAAAGCTAATTAAACAAAATTTTTAAAACATTTAATAACTACCACCCAAGATTAAAATTCACAATTGAATATGAAAATATAAATAGATCTATAAATTTTCTTGATCTAACTTTAATAAGAACAGAAAATAATAAAATTGAAACAAATTGGTATAGAAAAGAAATTAAAACTGATAGATACCTAAACTATATATCTCAAACATCAATAAAATATAAAAGAAGTGTAATTAATAGTTTAATTGACCGTGCAATTTTATTATCTTCAAATAAATTTCATAATGATAATATCATAAAAATTAAGAAAATTTAAAAAAATAATTATTCTATTGACTTCATTAACACCAACATTAAAAAAAGAATAAATAAATTTAAAAATAATAACACAAATATGTAATATTAATTCAACTAACAATTTATACCTTAACTGTTTAGGACAAGAGTTTAATAATAACCAAGACATTAAAATTATTCTCTGAATGTAATTTTTTTGGCAGTGGTCTATTATGATATGTTTTTCGGACAATTTAGATTTCAATACCATATATACCAAAACTGTCACTACGTTTAAGTAAAATATTAACAAACAAAAATAATTTTAATATTTCTTTTGAAAATTACAATACAATAGGAAATCAATTTTTTAACAATCTAAAAGATAAAACCAAAATTCCATCTGAATCGAATATTGTTTACCAAATTAATTGTAATAATTACAATGGTAAATATATAGAACAAACAAAACAAAATCTTAAAAAAAGAATAACTTAACATAGAAATTCTACAAAAACAAAAAAGTTTAGCCCAAATAAACCAAATACTGCTCTATCTGACCATGCAGTTGATAATTATCATAATTTTAATTTTGACTCACCTAAAATATTGCAAAAAGAAAATATTTTACAAAAACGCCTTATACATGAAATAATAGAAATAAAAAAAAACATTTTATTAATTACAAAACTGACATAGATAATCTTCATTCTATTTACTGTAACCTTCTCTAAACAATCTTATACAATTAAAATTTAAAAAAATGTAATTTGTAAATGTAGTTTTGACACAGACTGACGCAAAACCTAACCTGCTAACCTCGAATTTGGCATAGACTTACAGTGCCACCAACATATTATTCATACGTCTGAATTTCCACAGCCCGCTGAGGATCGGTTTTTTTTTTGGATGTCTCGATATATGAAAATTTTTTTATTATTATGTATATTTTATGGGTTGAAGTAAAGTATTTTATAGTTATTTATGTATTAAGGGCTTTAAACTTTAAATTTCCGAAGGGCTATAATCTTGATTATGCACATGGTACATATAACGTTTTATTTTGGTTTGGTTCTCGAAATGGACAGAATTCCAGGATTCAGTATTTCGAACACATACTATTACGTCATCGTTGTGCTGTCGCTACGAATTTTTGGTGTGCTACAGAAGCGCTGATGATAACGCTGCACCGAAAGGCAGTGAAACTAGTCAGCTCTCGCCTCTTAGCTCAGCTGTTTGGATCTAGTATAGTATATCCAGTCGAGTTTGTTCACCGCCTACGAAAAATATAAATTTTAACGATTCAGCGATTGATAATGTTTTGGCGAATGAAGAAATTTACCATCTGGTAGCCCTCGGCTAGCTCTTTTAACTCTCGGCAAAGTATGGCGTGGTGTAAGTATCAGGCTAAGAAATGCTTCGGGCTTTTACAATTGAACAGTAGATTAATAAAAGAATTGAGGGCCATGTCGTTACTCACAACAAATAAAACAAACCTAGTTAGCAAAATAAATTAACACCTACCTTGTAAGCTTCGCCGGATACCTTAATCTAAATGTAGTAAAGCGAACAACAACAAATACTAACAGTAACAGTAAAACATATTTAATATCCAGCACAAACAAATCAAGGTTGGCGTCACCCAACTTACACATACATGTAATTATATATCGGGACAAAACAGACAAAACAACATTTTAAAAAACTTCAAATCGAAGTAGTATTTCAGAACTCCCTAGTTATAGCTTAAATTACAACTTCAGGCTAACACCTGTGCAATCGCAAATAACACAAACATATAACGCCAAGGGCGCTATCTGAGATATAGTATATACGCTATTTCAGCATTTTTGAATTACTTATTTAAATACTCTCACTTTTGCGGTAATGACAATTGAGCTAAAGATTGATTTGACACGATGAGTTTGAGTTGTTAAGATCTTAGTAAAAAGAACTGACATAAGTTTGCGGCACCATGCCTTTGTCATAAAAAACAGAGCTGATAATGGCATGTAATTACAGTTTAATTAATGGTGAAGTCCAGCAATCGGCAGGAGAGTCCTGTTTGTTGCATTTTTCTATGAAGACTCAAAGCCAACTGACTGTATGATTCCCAGAATCTCAAGGTTGACACTCGAAAAAATAACTAGCATCAAAAGGAAGGAAATTGCTGGCGACGTACAGGCGCGAATTCGGGAAACTGGTTAGCTCAAGGAAGAGCCAAAACGTAAGCTCCGGGATGCTGAATTTAAGCTTTCGTGGGAGCTCAAATAGCTGTTTGATTTGTGAGTCAATACTAGCGGTTTCTATCCCAAACTAGCCCATACTAAAGGGGCCTAAATATTGGTAAATTAAAAAACGAAATTATTCACGGAAAAGCATTCTCACCGATGATGTTCACGACTTAATTCAGAAGACGCATTGCAGCGATTTCGATGAGTGGAAGCGCAGAGCAATCCAGTCTAAATAACCAAAATTAAAACTCAAAGAATAAAATTAGAAGAAAAGCTCTTACCAACGCTGGAAGCGCGCCCGCGAACAATGCTACAAGCGGATTCTCTTGCTTGGAAAACAAGAACGCTTCTCGAAAATCAATACTATACCAGCTATTGCACTGTTTTCACAGCCAACGCGGATCGAAAATCGACAAGTTCAGACGCGAAAATTTGCAGGTGTTTATCGCTCCACACACACGCCTGCTGTGATTAGCTTGAATTCACTTGCTACAAAATATAGCTACACAGTGGTCCGAAAATCGGTGTTAAATGCATTAACGCGCTTTTGAAATAAAATTGAAACGGGCCGTTACAATGTATGGACAGGTATACTTGGAGGCAGGTTGATTGGCCCTTTTATACTGCCTGAAAGGCCAAATGCAGACAATTATTTAGAATTTTTAAATGATAACCTTTCGGGCCTACTGGAGGACATTCCTCTTGGACTCCGGCGCGATATTTGGTTGCAGATCGATGGTGCATCATCACATTATGCATTTGGTTTATATTACTCCTGTCCAAACTCGGGAAGACCTTACCGATCGAACTCTTGAAGCAACCCCAAAATGCAATTATTGTGCGTGCACACAAGTGCTGCCAAGCGAATGGGGGACACTTTGAAAACGTTTTACAACAATGTAATATTATTGAGCCAAAGAATTGATTGAGAATAATTTTTGCTTATTACTTAATTTGGGAAATAATAATGCTACTTTGTGCATTATTTTTCTGACTAGATTTATCTATAATATATAATGATTATTGGGGCATTTAAATTTGTTACTTCCAAACAGCCTTTTAGTTAATTACATTAATTAACAAAACCTAACCTAACAGTGTTGTCAAACTTAATTTTCTTTTAATGCTTCGTATGTGTTGATAATTTTAGAGTTCTCATGCGTTACCGAAGCCTGCTAACCGAATCTTTAGTGGGAGTTGCAGGACACCCTGTATAGGTACAAGGAATAATCTTTTCATACCGTTTAGTTTGTGTTAATAATTATACATGCTTATATTCACATTCAATACAATTAGATTAAATTAGCCCATGCTAACCGTTGTGTCATAAGATTTGTTTGTGTGGGTAGAGGAGTTTAGCGGCTGCAAGGGATTTAATTAAAGTAGCATTGTCGATAAACCAAGAGGATTGTTCCCATTTCCGACTTGAAAGAGCAGTTCGGTCTACGATCCTAAAATCGGTGGCACTCACTTTAAAACCTTTCATTCAATTTAACAGATCTTCGCCCTTTATAGATATCGAAGTGCACCACGCCCGTCCCGGTGAGTGTAACTGACAAAAATTTTGTTACAGGAACATCGTAAAGCAGTTACGTTGAGGCGAGAAAAACTTATATTTTGCCGATTTTTCGTCTTACAGACTGTCACAGTAAAGTGGCAACCTGATTTATGTCGTACTTGTAAATTTACCCGTAATTCATGACTGAAATTGACATTGCATTTTGTAATGTTGATAAGCAGGAACAAAGATAAGAAGACCATCATCTTTAGAACATCCCGAATCTTCCAAATCTAGGCAATGTATAAAACAATGTCAGTCCAACGATGTCAGACAAGATACCTGCGATCATTGGCCAGAATGTCTAAGATTGTGAAGGCAGGATGTAAGTAAGAAAGCAGGGTTAAACATACAAAATGCAAAGTCCACTTGTGTTTCCATCCAAAAATGAATTGTTTTGTAGACTTTCATACATAAAACCTATCGATTTACAATACGTTTTCTGTACTTTGTTTATTAGTAGTGTCTGTTGTAAGTATATCCATTATTCATTTTGTATTTTCACTGTGAAAGGTGTTTATAATTAAAAGCGTTTAATAAATAAGCTTATTATTATTCCAATTTGCATCTCTTCGATAGCATAAAAGCTGATTTTGCTCATAATGTTACAAAAGGCGAACACTGATTAAAAAATAATGTACTTAAAAAGTAAAAAAATGATACATCTCAGTAATATTTTCAATATTTATACATTCTTTCGAATAAAATAATTTTTGCTTTTCATTTAAAAATGTAATTGAGGGTTAAGTGTGCGTAGGGGGCAAAAAATAATTCTCCAACGTATAGAAAGCTACATAGAATAATTATACATTGTGTTTTTTTATCTCGTTACAACACATATTATGTCCAGCGTTTTTCATGACTGTTGGAACGTAATATGTGTTGTAACGAGATAAAAAAAACACAGTGTATATAATTTATATGTCTAAAACAATTGGAAACATATGTAGGGCACTATTAAAAAATTAAGTACCTACTTACCTAAAAATAAGGTGACCGTAACCCTTTGGGGGCAACTTTCAGGGTAAATTTTAAAATTTAAAATAGTTGTCACACCCAAAATGAACACAGAACTTCTTAACGATAGTGTAGTAGAAACAAGAGTGAAAGAAACCATAAAGGAGGAACTAGAAAAAGTAGGAAATACAGAAAAGTGTAACAACGTGAATGAAAAGTGGGAAGCCAGCTGAAGTAAACTAAAGGACACCAAACGTACAAAAAAACAAAAATGGATGACGAATAAAATCAAATCCTTGACATGATGGAGAAGATACAAAGGAATTGACAGGGAAAAGTATAGACAAATAGATCGCCAAAATAACGCATATGATAGAAGCTAAGGACAATAATATGAAGAATAGGTGCAAAGAGATAGAAGAATTCGAGAGGAGATATGGTACATTTAAATATACAAAAATGTTAAACAAGTTACAGGAAGAGGAAGGAATAAAAACTATAGTCTAGTAAAAGCCAAGGACGAAAATCTTATCATGGACACTTCCCAGAAACTTAAGAGATGGAAAGAATATGTCAAGGAAATTTTTGAAGATGAAGCGGAGAGTTACAATATGACGAAGTCACAAAAGTCCTGCCAATTACAAAAAGTGAAGTAGAACACGCCATTACATCTGCAAAAGCGAAGCTTACAGAAGTGAAAGTGATACAAAAAAAGCAATAGGAAAGAAAACGCACACGCAAAGAAGGTGAACATTTCAAAAGTAAAATTTGAGAAAACAACTAGTCACTCTAAAGTTACCAAAGATCTGCCACATGGTTATAGAAAATCAGTTGTTTTATTTGAAGGTATTGATAGATTAAATGTAGATATGCCAGTAACAATTTTACTGAAGTTACAATTGATGCAACTTTTGTATCTATTAATTATTCTTGTTAACAACTCAAAGCTTAAAGTTAAAAATATTTATGTAATTTTACTTTACTAAAAGAAGCATGTTTTAGTCATTTACTTTTTGCCATCTAACATTTCTACCTAATATATGTACATTTGGCAACGCCGTAGAGTTAGCCTCAGATTTCGTTTTCTTGTTTTACAGATTTCTTTTATATCTCTGACTTTAATAATGACGTCAAGATAGAGAAAGTTGTGGGAGAAAATGCTGGTGTAGTTAGTTGTCATATTTTTATGTTTTTAGATAAAATTCTAGTGTTTATACTGATATAAAAAGTGATATCAACGTCTAATCTGTCGTGTTTGTCATATGTTTTGTTTACCTCGGTGCCTCGATTGACAGTTGTCAATTTTGACAGATGTTTGAGTGAATTTTGGGAATAACAATTGTAGTAAACGTCCCAGCAACAAATAATCGTGGATATTAAATAGAACAGTTCGCATCCCAAGTGCCCTTGTGAAAATGGAAGTGTCCCCCGTGCGTGACAGCAAGAAAATTTAACCCGCCGAAATGATGACCGTGAAAACACATCGCAGTGCCAGATAGTCCTCACCAATTCCCAAAATGCCGAGGAAAAAATGAACGATGCAGATAGCTTGGTCAGTATATTTTTTAATTTTTCCAAACGGGATGAATCGGAATTATCGCTAACCTGGAATGCAACACCCGTGCGAATTTCTCGAGTTTGCCTTTCAAATTACTTTTCCGGATGTTTTAACAACGTGAGAAAAATGCTGATGTATAGCTTCCCAGCGGCGTAGGTGGTTCAATTTTCTAAGGTAGATGTCTATATAGAGATTGTATTGAGGAGTATTCTGCATGCTTCCTCGTTTACGCATTTCAACAGTTTAAAGACCTTGGTTGTGTACATTTTTTTGGGCAACAAACCGGAGAATATTATTTTTATTAATACATAAACGAAATGGGAACTATTAATTCTAGTCATGACAATTTAATGTAGGTACTACTAAATGGTTTTTAATAAACGACAGCGACAACCAACGAAAATATCTAATACATGCTCAAATTGACGTATATTTACCATCAAATTTATTATCAATGAAACAGAAATGTTACTACAGCTTTAAATATGAACATGAACCTAACATTCGAACCATGTTGAAATATTCGTGTCAAACCACTCTCTTTAGGGCAACTGAAGTTTATAATATGCCTTGAAGATAAGTGCTACACAGCGGTATAAAAATTCTTTGAATATCTTAATTTGTTCACATTTTTGACTGACATCAATGCTAACGATTTTTTAAACTATCTTTAACTAGGGCATATATAGTTTTATATGATCTGTAAGACCTATTTGTGGCGTGATATAATTTATTCATATTTCCTCTTGAGTATGTACTCTTGAATTTTTATAAACACACACAGCCTAAGATTTCAAAGTACTAAGTATTTATTATATGTTAATTAGTAAATACCAGCTTAAATTTGCTAATGGCATTAATGCATTAATAAATACGGAATTGAGCAGCTATATATGTAACTTAATTGTTACGAATTTAAAGATAGCGCGCAGAGAAGAAAGCTTGTGATTGGTTGCTGGCTACTGTATTTGCACGTCAGTTATAGTTGATATAATCAGTGGCGTACCCTGACTCTTTACCAGGCCGTTTTGGGGTTTTTAATTGTAAATAAAATACTTAGATAAAAACACGATTATAACTGATTGCGGTGGGAGACTGCCAGAGGTTATTTTATTAACACGCCAACTGACTAAATAACGAAGTGTAAATCATGTTGCTATGGTGACCTAGAGCGTCGTTTGTTAATGTTTGTTAGGGAAGCCAAGCCGAAAGTTTGTGTGTTGTTTGGCTCCCTGATTCTGATAAAATTCCGTGATAAAGGTAAATAATTTGTACCCAGTTGTGGGTTTTATTTAATTCCCTGTGCGCTGAAGCCAGCTGTGGTTAAATTGGCAGTATTTCGGAGTGCATTTCCAGAGTAAATTGGACCTGGAGCTTAGCATGTGTGTGATAGTCTTCGAAGATGAGAATCAACAAGATTGGGAGCTGCGAGAAGCGGACAGCAAGGTGCAGGACCTAGAGGAGGCTTGGTTCGTGATCCAGAGGCAGGCAGGAGCAGCTGAAACCTTTCAGGAAGCAAATACAAGCTTGGCGTCCTTTCGCGAAGACCACCTTTATCAGAGGTGAACTGATTGATTGTTGGTTAATTTGTGTTCAAAATACGTTGAATTGTGTGTGTTTCGAACATCTTTGTTTGGGATTCATATTTTGAGGTTATTTGTCATTCGTTAGGTTCGAGCGTTTGTCATACAATGGTTAAGTTTATCAATAGTGTAACAACCTAACCCTGCAGATACGAGTCTCAAATTGCTAGCCGGCGCAAAAGTTTTAATAAATTGCAAATGAATAAAATATAGAAAGAGCAACATATATTTTATTACAGTAAAGCATAATTAAATAATAATATTTTTATTTATATTATTATTAGCCACAGAGAGATGCAATAACATTCAAAATTAGCTATGGTGTAATGTGTGTGCTCAAATTTTTATTTATGTATTACATTACAAAAATAATATTTAACAATAATAATAAGCACTGTATAATAATAGGCTGATCAACATAATATATCTTACAATTCGGCGATTTCCTTATACCGCAAATAATTAAGATAAAGTAGCAGAATGTAAGAATATATTAAAATGACAGGTTGTTGTTATATTGATTTAAATTGCTAAAACTACTTGATATGTTGTGACGCCAGTTTACAGTATTCGTAGTGCTAGTAGTACCGGGTGTCTTAAAATGAATTACATCTAGTATGCTTTGAATTTCCCATAATGCAATCCAAACCTTTACTTAAAATTGGCAAGACTGTAAGTCTATGTCAAATTCGACGTTAGCAGGTTCGATTTTGCGCCAGTTTTGACACAAACTGACGCAAAACAACCTGATAACCTCGAATTTGACATAGACTTACAGTATTGCCAATTTTAAGTAAAATTTTAGATTGCATTATGGGAAATTCAAAGCATACTAGATGTAATTCATTTTAAGACACCCGGTAGTTGCCATAACAATAACACCAAATAGTAGTGGGGTTCAGGTATTCTGTGTGCACCTGGACCATGTATTTCATTATATTATAGCTTTTCTAAATAGTGCAAAACCAAAATATTAATTAGCCTAGTGGCATCCTCTGAATTAAAATTACGATATTTTACTCATGTATGTAAATAATTTATTAAGTCTTAAAACTTGTTTTCGTTGTGATTCCATCTTACAACAATCCAACCAGAACGTTTTTTTTGTGCAACAGAACGTGTTATTAATTATAATGAAACCGGATCCAATCATCAAATATAAAATGAACTTTAGTCTAGTCTAGTCAGTAGTCACTGTTGACGACAGCGAGAGAGCATTCATTCAGTTCCAGATTCATTCGTTGAATGTATTATTGATGCACTCATTAATTAAGATAACACATTTTAACGACTTGTTTACTGTTGACTATGATAACCACGTAGGTGCATAACGTTCTTAGAATTATGTGGCTGGTATGGGTCCAAAGCTTAAAAATTAATTTATTGGCATTGAGTAATTGGTTATAGAGTAGTGAGTTTTATTTCATCCACGGGTTACATCTTAGTTGTTATGTGAGTTTATTGCGTACTGTTTAATAAGCTAATAAGTTTAATATGAATTCCTGTGATTTTTTATTCAACAAAAGCTCTCAGACAGATTTATCATATTAGCTTATATTGTCGCCGACATTTTTGACATGGTTACATAGTTGCTATTAAAAATTAAAGATTATTATAGTGCCAGTGGCGGCTCGCTATGAGTCAAGGAGCCATGGCTTTACTGTAAAAAAGCAGTCGATTTTTTTTTAATTTTGAAAGAAATATGTTTTTGTATTTATTATTCAGGATTATTCTCATTTTAAAGCTTATACAAAGCAATAATTTTTATTTCATGAGTATGAACTGTAGGATAAGCGCTTCCTGCTTTCACGGACGCATTGGTGCCAGATCGAAGCGGCTCCTCAGCTTTCCGACAATTTATAGACCGCAGCGGGTGCAGAGCGGCAAGAAGTAGGTCCAAAGATAAGGATATTTTAACTTTCAATATGAGCCACTTGGCTTTAGGGTCAAGCAGTCTCAGTTGCCCCAGTCTGCGATAGAGCGTGTGTTGAGTGTCCGGTTACTGATGCTAGCTTACAACTTTCGCACGTAGATGTTTGGAAAAGAAGCGCGGAGCGCAATCCCTGAATATTTAATAGTAGAGTGTTCACTCCGAAATATTTTAAATTGTGTGGGGGACTCGGGATTACAAGATGAAACTTACACAGACACAAAGCTTATATGGTAACGGTTCATAATCTCGAAGTAGTCAAAAATTATAATGGGCAAAAGGGCATTATTTTTGATAAACGACTTATTATCGTCGTAACAGGAAAAAACGAAGTAGTCAAACGTTAGAATGGGCAAAAGGGCATTATTTTTGATAAACGACTTATTATCGTCGTAACAGGAAAAAACGAGGGAGAAAATAAACAATATGTTAATCTAAAATTTGAACCTCGCAAAAATCTAAGTGAAAAGTAATCATTCCTGTTTTTACATCGCATTTTTTATAAAACTAAAGCGTAAATCGAAGATTGTTATTCTTTAGAAAAGTGGACCACATATGTTTAAAAGGCGTTGGGATATAAATGTGTCTGTCTGTAAAGGGGTGGAAAATGCATTTTACGTTCGGTGGTTGGCTCTCCAATCAAAATTCTCCACAACATTGTAGGAAATACGGTAGACTTCAAACTTTGAGGAAGTTTTCACATATAATCTCATAAGAGCATTAATTCTTTCCGGAAAAATAATTTCCGGATATGAATTAATGTTCGAATGCAGATTCGGTAAGAAAATTGTAACGACACAAACCCTCACAGTTAGGTTGGTCTACCTACAAAAAAATTCCAATAAATTTTTTAGTTGTCTTGGTTACGGCTCGTGAACTAATTTTTCTATTGGTCATTAATCAGTGTCGTACGATTTTCGCATTAACGCCCCACTGTCTCCAAAGACGGATTGGGGAATAGTAGTGAAGTCGGCACTAGATTTTAGTGGCCGATGAGGTCCCTGGAACTCTAAAAGAGAAGCTGTATCACGAAACCGCACCCACGACTGACTTCTACTTAATCGTAAATAAATTATTTCGTCTTTATCACGTTTTTATATGCTCATCGATACTTTTATATCACGAGAATTTATTCATAATTGCGCAAATATTGCGCAAATAGAAATTGGACACATAACAGTAGTTTTTGGAATAATTCTCTCCCTTATACTGCGAACAGTAACGAATTCAACAATGGAGTGTAAT
Organism: Agriotes lineatus; assembly: GCA_940337035.1. NCBI lineage: Eukaryota > Metazoa > Arthropoda > Insecta > Coleoptera > Elateridae > Agriotes > Agriotes lineatus. The sequence goes on along the minus strand of OW679198.1, from coordinate 20,325,899 downwards.
CGTATTTATTTTAATTAATGCAATTAAATGTGACGATTGATTTCTTAAGTTACTTTCTCCGACTAATGTAATCTACTGCCTTGGAGTGTGTTTCCGTTTAAATACTCGTATATAGGAAGTGACAGTTTTGAAAGTGCAAAATTGTAATTTGTGAACATTATAGCGTCTGATGGGTAAAATCGTACCGTTTACGAGTATACCATGAAAATACCTTGACAAGTTCTTTAGATCGTGTATTATTGATCGATTCAAAGCTTTATTAGGATTAAATGTGTCATATTCATCGTGTTTTATAATGTTTGGCATTCTGCACATCTAGGCGTGCATATAAATACACAAACTACAGAAAATAAGTTGATTTATCCCGCTTATCATAAAATGTATTCGTCAAAATTGACATTGAGTACTTAAAACCATTTTTTTGTCTTTGAACATAATCACAATTAAAGATTAGTGGAATTGACAGCACACTTTTGTAGTGGTTGGGAATCAAACGTAGACGTTTTGGTCTACACACGATCTATGCGATTCGGTGGAAAAATGTGAAACCCTTCCTACAATCAGAAAACTTGTAGTCGATTATTCAAATTAAATGTATTAAAGTATAAATAAAATGTTAAATATCTTACCCGTTCTACCACAGTTCCATTATGTAAGACTGTTGATTCACAGAGTATCGATGTCATATCAGTGGTATTCACGATGCAGGACGATTAACGATATGCAATTTGAATGGATTTCTGGAGTCGATTCACGAGTACAGTAAATTCAAGCTTACTTTATATTCTGTGTTGTAAATATCTGAATTTTAAATCTTAGAATAAATACTGCTTTTTAAATATGCTTGCAAATAAATAATATAATGGGTAAAATTCAGAAATTACACAGGCCTCTGGATAGGGTCTTGTTGGTTAATTAAGGAATGGAAAAATTAGGTAAGTAGTCCAAGACACACGGGTATTCTTTAATCCTATCGGCACAATATGATGTTGCACCATCCTGTTGAAAAGTTGAAATTGTCAGTTCTACAGTGATTAGGAAACTGAACGCGTAAAGCGCAGAAGCAAATCAAATCTCTTGCCATTTAAGTTTTATTTAAAATATAACGATGTTGAAATTCTGTTTTTATAAATGTTCGTCCTGATACGTGACGTTGCAGTGTAGTGATGCAACCTAAAAAAAAACCGTTCGTTTTTTAAAAAAAAACCTGTTTTTTTGTACAAAAAACGAAGCGGTCTGGTATTTTATTTAAATGCGTTTTTTTTCAGAGTTCAAGTGTAGTTAATAACAACAAGTAATTTGTTTGGAAAAACAAAAAACAGATATTTTTAAATAAAAATAATACATTTCGTAGGTAAAGTGAATTATAGAATTTATAATAACCAAAAAAAAAGCAAATATTTCTAAAGAAAAATAGAAACATAGCCAAAGTGGATATACAGGGTGTTAGGGAAGTCGACTGAAAAATTTCTAGGGGTGAATCCTTGACCCAAAATATGATGATTTAACTCAACTTACCTATATACAAAGTTGCTTAGTTATTTTTTCAAATAAGTCGAAAAATCGTTGATGGATTTTATTCATTTTTTGGCCATGCGTTTTTACCAGTAAACTTAATCATTTTGTGGCATAAACCCTAATTTCAAAAATTACAGGGTGTTTAAAAACTTTGTCACAATTAATTATCCATCTAATGTTTTTTTCTGGACAGTTACTTTAATTTAGAAGCTATTCACTCTCTTAAAAAATTTTAGTTGGGTAAACGGTTTAGCCACACAAAATATTTTCTAAATCCCTACAAGGCTGAATCAGTAATTTTAACTTAGCACTAGGCTTTTGTAGAGATTTAGAAAATATTTTTTTGTGGCTAAACCGTTTACCCAACTAAAATTTTTTAAGAGAGTGAATAGCTTCTAAATTAAAGTAACTGTCCAGAAAAAAAATTGGTAGTGATTATACAGGGGGTTAAAACATTTAAAAAAGCTAGTCGCTTGAAATAATTGGGGACCTGCGTTCGAAGGAATAATGGGTAATAATGCGGTTGTCTAATGCGTGATGCTCACCACATCACCACGTGTTATGAATTTGACACGCGACAGCCGGGTGTGAGAGCGAGAATATGGAAGCTCTGACCTTCCGCCTTGCAGGCCAAGCTCCTTCATGGGGTGTTAGTGCCTCACCATTATTATTATTAATAATTTTTAAAGCCCTCTAGCGGCTAAACTAAGCAACTTTGTATATAGGAAAGTTGAGTTAAATCATCATATTTTGGGACAAGGATTCACCCCTAGAAATTTTTCCGTCGACTTCCCTAACGCCCTGTAGAAATTATAATAATGCAGAAATTACTCTCTAACAGACATGGCTGACTCCTCAACTGACTCGGAGTCAGTATCCAATGCAGTTTACGTCGCCCATGTCACTGTCTGATGAATCGCTAACGTAACTTGATTCGTCGATCAGGTCGACAGTTTCAGAGCTGGGTCCAGCTTAAAGCAACTTCCAATAGGGGTGGGTACCTACCAAAACATGCGGGTACCTACCAAAACATGCAGGTACCTACCAAAACATGCCGCCAATTACAAAAATGAATAAAAAACAAAAAAAAACAAAAAAAACCGTTTTTTTCTGTTTTTTTTCTAGGTTTTTTATTCGATTTAAAAAAACGCGTTTTTTTACATCACTATTGCAGTGTATATCTCTGGGGAGCTCTATATCCAAAGGTGATTATTTTTGCTCGATACCTCTCATAGTGGCTGTTGATTCTACCATTTAATTAAAAAAAATCATTTGAAAATCAAGTGTTTATAGTAAGTAAAATCGCTGCATCTTTTCGCTTTCAGTGTATGAAACAAACAAAATCGATTTTGTAGGTTAGATCGACCACCTATCATCATCACATGTAGCAGATACTTCTATTCTACCGAAAAAATTATTAGACGACTGGGGATATAAAAGGATGTTGCTATTAATCAGCAAACATAATAATTTGTCTCGTAGTAGTTCGAGTGTGATCATATGTGCTATGTAGCGTCAAATCAATCAGGAACATCATTTCAATATTTTAAACAACATTAGGGGATTACTACATGTTTTTTTCTGTTATGAGAATAGTTGTTACCACGACCACCGTTTTTATTATTTATAATTTCTTCATTGTCACTCAAATCGTTTTGTGGATCAGTTAACTGCACAATCTGGTTTTCTTTACGAAAAGCCTCTTATAGGACTAAATCATTATTACCATTTTATAAAATGTTGTTTAGCGTAAATCTCAAAATCGGTAGATTTGAATGAGTTATAATGAAAAATCTCACGTCGTAATAGGAGTTGTTAGAGGATGAAGGTACAGCCAAAAAAGGAAAGGCAAAGAACGGAAAGAGAAGAGCGACAAGAAATAGAGGAAAGGAAGGTATACTAGGGGAGATTACTAAGGAAGAGATGAAAAAAGCACTGAGAAAAGCAAAAATAGAAAAAAAGTACCAGGGCATGATAATACCACAATGGAAGTGCTAAAAACAACACCAAACCTTATTTTAGTAATTAATAAATAATACGCAGTAGGTATATTGGGAGAGATAAGTGCGAAATACATGAAGGAATCAGGTAATATACACGTATGCTTCATAGATCTACACAAAGCGTTCGATAGAGTTAACATAGGGGATAGTTCGAGACCGTTGAAGAAAAGTGGAATACAAGAGAACATACTGGGAAGTCTACAAAATATACAGAAATAAAAACAAGAATCGGAAATGAGAAATATTTTTGGTATTACTGGAAGAGTAAGACAGGGGTGTATACTGAGAATCCTACTTTTTGCACTGATATTAGAGTAGATGAAGCCATAAATGAAACGAAAAATATCCTGAAATGCAGTACAATAGGACGTGGGAAAATTGAAGATGTCCACATACTGGGGTTACATAAGAAGTTGCGCAGATGGTATGATTTTGATTGCGAAGGTTCAAGGAACACTGAACAAAGAACTAGAAATTTTAGGAGACACGTAGAGAGTATAGATATGAGAATTAACACTATGAAAACTAAAACAATGGTCGCGAGTAAAACTGAAGAAAAACATACAATTAAATTAGAGGATGAAACATTAGAACAAGTCTAAACATTTAAATATCTTGTCTCAATATTTACGCAAGGCAGAATTTTAGGCGAAGAGATAAAAGGAAGAAGAGGAGGGACAAGAAGACTATTTAACGGTATTAAAAAGAAAGATATAATCATAGACAAAGTAAGAGACAAGAGGCGCAAGAGAAACACTTAAAATACAACCGATGTAAAACATAATACCGGGTGGCCACAAATATCTGAGATCCCGGTAGCCATGGAATTAGCTACTTATAAATGTTGGTTAGCGTTATATTTCAATTACGATAAGTATTGTTACCTATGTAATGTTATAAAATGCAATAAGAGGAGGGAAATGTGCCCCGGATTCTGCAGTTTAGCCTACGACTCGATTATAAAAATCTCCTGTTCTAACTCGAATACTTATTGCAATCTGTAATAATTTTTGACAGATAGGAATCTTAGGTGTGATGACATTCATGACATTTAGTTTAGTTGGATTCATCACATTAATAAAGCGGTGTTGATTCCAAAGGTAATGTGATATCAGATATTTATGGCCACCCGGTAGAAGAAGGACAGTTAAGAAGGTTCAGGCACATAAAAAAAGGAACTATGGAAAAGAAAGATATTAAATGATGAGAGCCCGGACAACTGGTGCAAGACAGAAAGGAATGAAGAGAAATATGGAAAAGAACCCAAAAAGAATGAGTTGGCTCATCACACCAGCCTTATGCCCGAAAATGGAAAACGGCTTTAGGATAAGTAAGTATAAAATAATGTGTACCGTAAATCTGCAATTTTAGAGATTTAAATGAATATCATGAAAAATCTCACGTAGTCCTACTAGGCACACGACATTTTGGCAATATGAAATATGATGTAGCAAGGTCCCGTGATTGGCGAGCATTATATTGTATAAAAATTCATTCATTTGTAATAGTTTGGACTGTGTGGATTTTTATAAGTGGAGGGTGAACGAAGTATTTCTTTGCTCGTCCAGGTGCCATCCATCACTTATGCGGCTCTGCACACCTCACCGATCGTTGTGTTCGCGTGTCAGCCCTATTTTATTTGATAATAATCTACGATTGCCCTGAACTTCTCCATTTTCTTTGAGCAAGTGAGATAATTTTATTTTAATAGAATACAAACACTAAATATAACATTTTAATCAAAACGTTTAACGAAAATTTGAAAACGATAAAAAATCTCTTCTGTCAATTTTGTCATTAGTTAAATAACATTTGTTATTTGTTTATTTTTCATAGCCATATAAAAACATTTAATGACATCGTCTGACTCATGTTTAAAATATTTGATCATCATTACTGTCGTCAGTAACTTATAACGGGTGTTTGTGACCGCCAAACATTCTAATATGCGGAAGTACAAAAATAAAACTAATAATAATCTTGCAACACTTCAAAATAAGCCGGATAGCGAGCTGTGAATGCCCAAAATAGTCCATAATAAAGTGCGATCAATGGATCAGCTGAGCTACTGTGGAGGAGGGGTGGGTTAACACTAAAATAATCACAATAGATAAGGGGGCCATCAAAGTGGAATAACAACTCGCGAATATAAGTTGGAAGACGGTGATCGCAACTTGAATTGAAGGAAAATATCTCCAAAATACATTTCTCAGGGGCAGGCTTTTTGATAAGCTGTAACCTATTTAGAGAGAGACATACATGCAACGCAATTAACGTGATATTTATTTCCATAGACAAATAACAGGAGGGCAGTTTCGTACCGTAAGTACATAATTGAAGCGAACCCAGTACCAAACCCGCGACGTGTAGACGGCGCGTTTACAGCATAATGTATGTATTTTAATTTCAAAAGTAATTTTAACGCACACATACACAAAGCGTAAGGTACGTAGGAAATACCCATATAAATCGCTAGTAAATCAATACATCAATAAATGGCAAGTCCGGTATAAACAGTAAAATTTAACTATCTTGCGTCGATATACTTGATCCCGTTAATTATTTCGAAATGCACAAAATATTTATTTAAATTAAAGCAAGGTGGTGGCTTATTTGTTAAATCTAGCGTCCTACGAAGACGAAGACCAAAAAGGGGCCGAAATCTCAACTAGAAACTCCAATTTAGAAATTCATAATCAACTCCCGTAAATTCATAAAATCCAAATAACAAGCCACAAATGCACAGAAAATCCACCAATACGAACCTAAATACGAACAAAGTCTCTAAGTACAATAAGATGCAATCGGCGTATAGACGTGGAGTGTATTCGGGAAAAACTTACTTCAGATGTTAATCGGCTTAGCGAACTTCAGTTCCAAGTAGCGTAATAGGAGTTACGACTTATCGAAAACCATATGAAATGTAATGAAAACTGCATGAGAACATATTGTCAGTATGTGCTTCTCGACTGATCGCACCCTAAAAACAGCTATATGCAGTAAATCCATCAAATGGCGTTTTTCCAATGATAGAGGATTGGAACAACAACGGAGATATTGCAAACATTCAATTATAAATCCTTCATAAAAGGAGAGATGCGATGTTCCCAAAAATTGCAATTATTTTTTCTTCTCAGCGCTCGGTTTGGAGGTCGTTTGATTGAAAAAAAAAACATTAAACGATTTCACCACCACAGTGGGACGAATTAATCCTAGAAAACCCTGACCGTAGAAGAAACTTCCTAAGTGACCGCGCTAGGACTCACGGCGGCAATGCGATAAATTCGCGAAATAGTGTCGAGGATACTAGGGCTGTAACGAGCCCTAGTTTTTTACTTGACCGAGTACCGAGTACTCAGTTTAGAGCATTGGTCGGGTACCGAGTACTCGTCCGCCGAGTAGCAAAATGTTTTATGTTTTAATACGCTTTGACAAAGCCTTTTAAAAAGACAACTAGGTATTTTAGTTCAGAGATGGCTCTAATATCAGAAGTAATACTAAGTGTAAAGGCTCTGAAAAAATATCTTTTAGAATAGAAGACGAATTTAGTGGGAACCATGAAAGATAGTCTAATTAAAGGTTTGGATAGCCGTTTTAATAATATAGACTTATATCCCAATTATATCGCCACTTTATTAAACCCCAGGTTCAAAGATATATTTTTCATAGGCAGTTGCAAAAATGAAATTAATTAGAGAGAAGCTGATCAGTGTTCTTTTGGAAGATCATGTTCATGTCCAGCCAGAAAAACCAAATACACCAAATGTTATAGAAAATAGTTTGTCAGACTCTGGCGATGATGATATTCCACTGAACGCTCGTATTCCAATAAAGAAAAGATGAAGCCCGAAACTTCTATTTGCGATATGTTTTCTTCTATTGCTTCAGCGTCAATTTCGAGCTCTTCAAGTCACGTATTATCAACAAGGGAAATACTGCAAACTGAAAATGATAGAACACGATCACCATTCCATGGGTGCAGCCCTAGAGGGTACGTCAAAATCCAATAGAAAACGCGTGAAAGCTAAGGCAGATACGACCAGACAAGCCAAATAATGGAATAACGGGAATGATCTTGCACATAAATTTACACAAGTGGGACAAGAGACACTGCCTCTTGTAGACATATACTCTTAACGCATAAACCAAAAATCACTAACGTAATATTAGCATTTACCTAATCTCCAAACATCAAAGCAGACATTTGATTTGAAATGGGAAACTACGAACTGCCACAGCTAAATTATTAAAAATAACGCTTTCAAAGGGGCCTCACAAAATCAGAAAACATCACATTACTCTTGAAGGGGAGAATGCGAGAATCCCAAACCAAACCCACGACTGCTCCCAAACTCAATTTAGAGCTTATGTTAGGAATTAGGCAGAAATAGGTACTTGTCTAAATAAACGTAACATCGTATTGACTCAAGGCTTGGACTGGTTTTCTTCTCATGACCTTCCTCTTAATCATTTTAGGAATTCTACTTTCCTCGTCGTGTTTCTCTCATAATGCCTCGCCTCCTAAGAGGCTTGTTTGACAACCCTTTTTTCTTCTAGCTGACTTGCATGCCCTCACTATCTAATGCATTGTATCTTCACCATCATTCCGATGTTAGTTGCCCCTATGTGTTCACAACTTCCTTGATCGATCTCCTCACAGTCCTTTTTTCTTGTTTAGAACCCTCGTATTGCTTCAGCGTATTTATTGATAATTTAAATGTATCTTCGATGTAGTGATCTGTGTGATCAGCAGTTCAGCCTCAGTTTTCTTTAGCGTTTTAGGAAATTCACTAGTATTTTGTATCTCGGTCACGCTCTTCTGAATTACATATTTGGCCAGTTCTAGACATTCGAAATTTTTGCCTACCCACTTACCTTAAAATTTGATTGTTTATTTCGATTTGATTTAATTTAATTCTTATTAGCATCTCTTATACCATTATGATTTTTCCGATCCTTAAAGCCAAATTTTCTATTTTTATTCAATCTTGTGGATACTGTCCTGTCCATTGCCATTTTACCTTATCTGGCATAAACATGTCATCTACATACGCGCTGCGTTAGTGTTCACAGTGTGTAGATTATTAGCTTCTCGTGGGAACTCTCGTACTGCAACTACAAATTTAAATCCATTTGCGCTAACGATCTATGCTTTAAAAAGTGGGTACTTCCATTTCACGAATCGATGTTGAGACCACTTCCCAAAAAACTGACCCTTCAAGACAATTGAGAATTGATCTGAAAGTGTAAATCATCCGTTCCTGTGTTCCCCTTGAATGGTAGGAATATAATTATATATTTTATTTTTTGAATGCACTTATTGCACTTCATAGGATTTTTACGTAGGCGAGGTATTTAGATTATTAGTTTAACGAATTGTAACGCAAACATTGTTTATGTAAGCTTTACAGTAAATTCGGGGAATCGCAACACCAATCCTTTCACACAAATTCTGGCTGCCGTATGACATTTAGGAAGTGCACACGTGTTTGCGATTAATGACAACAGCTCGCGGCGTATGTGTTTTAAGCAGAAATTGAAAAGATGCGCACTGGTTTTAAATTACCATACATTACGGTTACGTCATTATCTCACCCGAAATCACTGGATTCGCACGTGCTCCACTTCCCGTTTTATTTATTTCCTCGCACCATTGAAAGTTCACCGTTTCCAATTTCCGCCTTGGGTGTAGTTTCAAAGGTTAGCCCATAACCGGGTAGCATTAGGGTAAATGACTCGCGATGTTCAGCAGAGGCTTCAAAGGACATAATTTCCTTTACTCTCGCAAATTTTCGAACGGGTTGGTAGGTATCGAGGACGAAAGCTCGAATGTCAAGCTAATGGCTGCGTGAGACTAAATTTGTAATTAAACGGTTTACAGCTTCGAAGGCGGTTTTAGTAAATTTACTTATATCTATAATAAAGCTAGCAGTCGTTATATCCCAATGTTAGTCTTTCAGAATATATAACGTGTACTAATATCACGGAACAAACTAATACGTTCTCGTAATGAGATGAGAACCCTAAATTCAACTTTGAACATCAAAACACAATTTAAGATGCTTTATTTCATAAGCTAACAAACAAAAGTCCTTTTAATGAGATTTTTTGTGATATTTCATTTCCTACCCCTACATTCAATAGTTTTCAGATTTAATTTTCTTCTGCTTTTCTCGTCTTTTTTGTGTCTGTTATATCTTATTCTAACAATGGCTAGATTTTTATATTCTAAACCTGAGTTTTTGCTGTGCTGTGAGAGCCCTAAGTCTTTAAATTGGAATTTCAACGGCGTTTGTTACCTTTTGAAATCAAACAATCTTAAGGGCTTAAATTGTTTTTATGTTCTAACTCGCATATCTGAACAACAGTTTAATTTAGGAGTATGAAGTACCTTATCAAAAGGAATCTCATTAAAAGAACTTTTCTAAAATATGAAAATATATAAGTCGTTCTATTTAAAAAAATGGAAATTGGTTAATTTGCCAATTTTGAGCATTAATGGCAATATTACACGGAGCCACCATTATACACTCGGTAATTTACGAAAAAATCTAGTAACGTTTTCTTCCATTCAATTGCTTTCGGTTACTTACAGCAGTCGTCTGAAATTCAGTATTTTTGGCACAGAATCGTTAATATTTCCAAAGCAGTTGACGTTAGACTCATATAACTTTATATTAAAATGATTAGTATTTCAATGCAAACCAGAAACATACCATTAAAAATAGTAGGTTCGATTTGCCACACTTTTTTAAGCCACATTGTATCACCAAAAATAGTTTGCTACTAATGTGCACCACCTTCGTACTTACAACTTTTATATAAGCGTCCTTTATGTAACTGCCATAGTTTTAGAAATATATTCCACCCCCGCATCTTTGCCGTAACCTGTATATGTATATTGTGTACAAAGAAATGGACGAGCAACTAGTAGACGAGGATTATGAAAGCAAAAAGGGATTTCATTATGCAGGGTGTTAGGGAAGTCGACGGAAAAATTTCTAGGGGTGAATCCTTGGCCCAAAATATGATGATTTAACTTAACTTACCTATATACAGTGTTGCTTAGTTGAATCGCTAGAGGGCTTTAAAAATTATTAGCTTCTTTAAATGTTTTAACCCCCTGTATAATGACTACCAATGTTTTTTTCTGGATAGTTACTTTAATTTAGAAGCTATTCCTTCTCTTACAAAATTGTAGTTGGATAAACGATTTAGCCACAAAAAATATTTTCTAAATCCCTACAAGCCTAGGGTTACGTTACAATTACAGATTCAGGCACATAGGGATTTAGAAAATATTTTTTGTGGCTAAACCGTTTACCCAACTAAAATTTTGTAAGAGAGGAAATAGCTTCTAAATTAAAGTAACTATCCAGAAAAAAATTGGTAGTAATTATACAGGGGGTTAAAAAAATACGGATGGATAATTAATTGTGACAAAGTTTTTAAACACCCTGTAATTTTCGAAATTAAGGTTTATTCCACAAAAAGCTGTAGTTTACTGGTAAAAACGCATGGCCAAAAAAATGAATAAAATATATCCAAGATTTTTCGACTTATTTGACAAAATTAAAAAAAGCTAATCATTTTAAAGCCCTCTAACGGCTAAACTAAGCAACTTTGTATATAGGTAAGTTGAATTAAATCGTCATATTTTGGGCCAAGAATTCACCTCTAGAAATGTTTCCGTCGACTTCCCTAACACCCTATGTAGGAGCGCTCGGAATCGATTCCGGAGAAGTTTAGAAAACCCCAGTGGTAGTGAGCATCAGCTGGCGCTCAAAACGCTACTTAATAACACGATTCACGTATCGCATCGCGTCGTAGAAAAGGTCTCCCTGGAAACATGACGCATTTATAAGGAAGATAACGTTTATTACATTAAGAAAGTTATTCGCACAATCGCCGAGTGGGCACATATATCAGTGAAATTATCCGTTTCAAATACTAAGTGTAAAGCAAAGGAAATTGGTAACCAAATGATGGTTGTTTACTCGATAGAAATGATCGAACAAGAAAAATTGGTAAACAACTGACGGTTGGTTACTAGTTACAAAATTCGAATGAATTAAAATTACAATAAGTAACCTCCATAAAGCGTTTACAAATAACGAGTATAAAGCAAATGAAATTATTGGTAGTATCCAAGTGATGGTTGCATAGTGCATACTCAAAAGAAATGACTAAACAAGTGAAATTGGTAAACAACTGACGGTTGGTTACGACAAAATTCGAATGAATTTAAGATTTGTAATAAGTAACCTCTGTAAAGCGGAAACTTGATGGGAGATGGCTGCTGCCCAGGGTACAAAAAAGTTCGAATACGCCTGACCACATGCGTTGGAGAAGTCGCAGTCGAGCCAAAACCGATGCGTGCTACCAGGTGGTAAGGTGTTTTGCAGCATGCGATGCACCGCTCAACGGATTGTGGATACCATTGTACGGCTCCTTCAGCTTTCTAAAATTATTCAAGGATAGCGTGAAGAACAGCTGGGTTACTTCAAAACTACAGAAGGAAAGAAAGCCCTTAAAGTAAATTACTAAACCACAGACCATGTGCATATAAAGAGACGGTGCATATCTACAGGTATTTACTTCGTAATAAAGTAGTAAATAATGAATTTTATCCAACACCTAGTTATAACAAGGCTATTACTAGATCGATTTTAGACCTCTAAAGTGGCCCATAACCCACTAGTGAGATAAAAACCATGTCACTCACTACTGCATTGTTGGTAGCACTGTCAAGCTATACCAAATTCGAAATTTGCAGGTTAAGTTTTGCGCCAGTCTGTGTCAAATAACAAACAAAACCTAACATACTAACCTCGAATTTGCCGTAGACTGACAATACACTTCGGTACTACCAAACGTATAACACGAATCACAGGCGACTCTAGTTAGAAATGTATTTGATCTCTCGGTACTTTCCAATTTGTCACTATGACTTTTCACGGCTGCCAATCCAAGATTTATGTTTTTTAGATATTCATTGAGTTGTTGGATAACATTTTGTATAGCACGCGTGTGTAATTACAAATAGTTCACTCGAGAAAAGACCCCTCTCGGCCTGACGACTCGAGCTCTCAACTTTTCTCTCGTGGATTATTTGTAATATAACACAGTTATACCATACATAACTATTATTATGAAGGTTGATGGCAGTTGATAAAATTTTATATTTTTAATATTGATTTTTCTTCACCATAATTCGTAACAATTTCGATTTATGTAGCATTCCACAACTTTTTCAGCGGTAATTGGACCTCTACTGGAAATGTCGAAAATAGATTCGATAGACATTTAGAAAGGTTTTCGAAATTGTGCAGGTGCTCAGTTTGAAATTAATTTTGATAAGTTTATAGCAGTGATGACCAAACAGTAGATTGCGGTCGATCGTGAGAGGTTTTTATGCCGATCGCAAACTTATGTTATAGATGGAGCAAAAATTTTTAATATTATTAAGCCTTAAAATCGACGCGACTAAATTTAAATTACTAATCAATAGCTGAAGTGTCGGGTTATGGCTCGAAGAGCGTGAAGGCGGGGTAAAGAATAAAGCAGAGTGTAGTTGTGCATTGCCTACTTTGTTTTCTAGTTTCTCTTTTGTACTAAAATAAATTGATATTATAGTATAGTTTGATTATATAGATAGATTTATATTGTAACTGTAGCATGTTTGGAATAAATTAGCTAGTACCTGCAAGTGCTGGTAAAAAATTAGTTTGACGGATAACCAGTTTTTGGTTAAGTTTTTTCATATCTATTTACGAACCGATTTAAAAACCATAAATCGGTTTAATATGGATCTATACAAGCGTTTGAAAATCGATTTATAAACTGATTTGAAAATATGTTCTTAATACAAGGCGGTTGTATATTTTCCACGTTTTATAAGTACTTATAAGCAATTTACGTTAGATATGATTCAGTCAGTTAAATACTTGAAGGTTTATTATTAAAAACCGGTTTTTCTGTAAACCGTTGAGCGGTTTGGAATTTTTAAAATATTTGCCAGTAGTACAGGGTTTTCATTAATTCCCATTTCCCACGTGACTAAATTTAAATTTGCCGCTATAAATTTGTTTTTCGAAGATTGGTGGTATTGGTAATATCCCTAAACAAATTGCCAACGCGAGATAGACGTTCGTCATGTCTAACCTATCGTATATCTTTTATTAACAAGTGTCAATCCCCGATTGTTAGAAGTTTGTTGGTATATCTTTATAGACAATAGTATAGGCACCACTGGTTTATAAAGTGCTTTCGATTAGTATGAAATTGGTTGCAGACTTTTCTTGTCAATCTTATGTAAATCTATACACCTGAAACGGAAATGTAATTTTCATTTACAGGGTGGGCCAATTTCGATGGTTTCATATGGAATATCGATAACTATCAGAGATATGGAAAAACGGACCCCCATCCTCGATCTTCTTTTCGAGAAAAGCTCAATGATAAAAATCAAAATTGGCTATCTCCTTTTGTTTTAGAAATATAAAGAAAAGTTTGATGTTTCGCATTTTCGTTTAGTGGCTACTATATGAAGATAGAGAAAAGTAATTTCTACGTTCTTCAAGTAGGTACCTTTTTGATAAGAATTCAGTGGGGCCGTCAATTTTTCAGAAAACGTTTCGAAATACGAGATATACCATACATTTGTATTTTTTAATGTGGCATCTGTAGTTGGCTGTGGTATGAGAGGTTTTCGTATTCCAGTGATATATATCATGCATTCGTTTTCATTACATTATAGCAAAAAGTCACAATTTTCAAAGTAGTTTTTAATATTTCATTGTTTTGTAGCAGAAGGTTTGTGTCATTTAGAATATACTTAACTGATTAAACAAAGTATCTGCGCCATTGCGTTGTTACAATACCGACCTTTTGATCGACAGAATTAATCATGTTTGATTGTTGCTTATAATATTTTTTAGTTTCTTTCATAAAGTTCATGAAGTACCCTTATTTCTTAAAATATACAAAAATGTTATTTGAAAATATTTGTTATCTTATAACATTACAATTTTCCATTAAAAATCAGAATTGCTTTGAATTGTTATTCATGTTCTAATCGTTTGGTATTAAATTTTTTGAAAATACTAATTTCGATTAACGTAATTTTCTGGTTGTTAAGTGAGCGAAACTCAAGTTCGACAGTACATCATTATCGCATTCGATAATAAGTTATTAATCGTTTGTGCAATTGATTTATCCATAATATAATAAATTTTCCAATTATTGTTTAGAATAAAGTGGTTGCGAATAAAATAGTAGACATACCACGGTGAAAAGTTTCATTTCTGTCTCGAGATAAAGTTGACGCTACGCGTCTCGGTTAACTACTTAATCTCTCGACAGGAGTGAAACACTTTCCACCTCGGTATGTAATATACTTCTTTAAAACTCGCCATGTTGTATTAGGGGGTAGTTTGCCATAATCTTCCTCGCTGGCAAGGCGGGTTGGAAGATGGTAGGGATATTGGGGAAAATAGGATGGGATTTTTGGAGATGATCTAAAAGGTTAGGACACGGTTCCTTCCCGGTATAGGAAAAGTGGAAAAGAACCGCGGCTCACGAAGGCAGGGTCGCATCCCTGAAGTAGCTCTACTGCTACTGGGGCCGTTGAAGGTAACTACCCGCTACCTAAAAGAAGAATAACTTTGGCGTGGGCTGCATACGGAAAAATGCGTGATATATTTAAAAGTGACATTCCCATAAGCTTGAAAAGAAAAGCATTCCACCATTGTGTGCTTCCGGTCTTCACATACGGATCTGAAACATTAACTCGGACGAAAACAACAACATTGAAACTAAAAGTGGCACAAAGACGGATGGAGAGATCGATGCTGGGAGTAACTTTGAGGGACAAGATCAGAAATGTAGATCTACGGAAAAGAACTGGCGTTACAGATGCTATAACGCGCATAGCTAGTCTAAAGTGGAGATGGGCTGGGTACGTTGCCAGACTTAAAGATATGAGATGGACACGAACATTACTAGAATGGAGACCGCGAGTAGATCAGCGAAGCCAAGGAAGACCACCAACGCGCTGGACTGATGATATAAAGCGAATAACAACAAATTGGCTACAGACAGCGCAAAACAGAGATAAATGGAACCGCCTAGGGGAGGCCTATGTTCAACAGTGGACGAAGTAAATGGCTGGGCGATGATGATGATGATGATGATGATGATTATGTAATATACTATTACCGTTCTAGAACGGTAAATACAAATTCGAGGTTAGCAGGTTAGGTTTTCCGTCAGTTTGTGTCAAAACTGACGCAAAACTTAACCTGCTAACCTCGAATTTGACGTAGACTTACAGTGCCACCAATATATTATTCTGTGGTATAATGTCACATTTTACTGACGTTTGAAGAAAAATAACATTTCTATCGTGCAAAAAACGTCATAAGCATCACGAACGTTAAGGAATTACCTATTTCAGACAATAATTGGAGTCGTCGCTTCGCTCCTCTTCCAAACAATTGTCTTCGATCGGTAAAATGTCCTTACCGTTCTTAATTTTACTTAGTTACCGCGTTTGCTGCCAAATCGGTAAGTTATGTTTACTAAAATAAACAGAACGGTAAGTAAAAAATTGAGGTAAGCAGGTTAGGTTTTGTGTCAGTTTTGACACAGACTGACGCAAAACCTAATCTGCTAAGGTCGAATTTGACATAGACTTACAGTGCCACCAACATATTATTCTTGATGTACTCTCTTTCAATATGGCCGCCATAGCTGAAATCGGCTACTCGGCGCCGCCGCGAGTGTCGCTTCTGAGTCCGTTAGGTGTTTATTCTGTGGTGTAATGTCACATTTTACTGACGTTTGAAGAAAAATACATTTCTATCGTGCAAAAAATGCCATAAGCATCACGAACGTTAAAGAATTACCTATTTCAGACAATAATTGGAGTCGTCGCTTAGCTCCTCCTCCAAATAATTGTCTTCGATCGGTAAAATGTCCTTACCGTTCTTAATACTTAATATACTATTTTGGCCTCCCGATGTAAACAACACATTCATACACAGTTTTAAGCATCCCGTGCGGTAAAACTAGGCATTTTTTAGCTTTCAGAGAACCAAAAATTTGCTTCGTAGTACTAAAGGCAGAAACGCTAGTTACGTAATTCCACGTTCAGTTGAGTTTTGGAGAAATAAAGAAAATTAATACTTACGACTTTGAGTTTTTACATTTCAAAGCGTTTTGACGCAGGGCCGACTACAAAATTTACTGAAGGCAGCTTGCTTGATGGCAACGGTGGTTTTGATATTCGAGAGTAAAATCTCGAATTTATAGAAAATGTTAAAAAATATGTCGGCTGAAAAATTGTATGCAATACTCGGGCGTTAGGCATTTTACAGAGTTTAGTATTAGACGTCAAATAAATCCAAGCAATGGCAAGTCAGTATATTTAGTTTAGTATACACAGACGCAGATAATATTTAATGACTGGCTTCAATTAGTTTCCGGAAATGCTTTATTTTCATAAAATTGTATTTTTAAAGCAAATTGAATAAAATATCAAATAATTATCATAGGCAGTGATTTTTGCAAAAACTAAGGTAAATGCGTACATTATTGACCTCTGGTTTTCCGTACTTTGCATCTGAAATGGAAGTAAAATGTTATTACCTGTTTTTAAATGTACTAGTTGCCATTTAGCCATGTTTTGTAACCGCTCATAGAGTTTTTATAACTTAACCACAATAATCGATACATAGGTAATATGAAGGCTGTATTTAGCCGCCTTCATTACTGTTATTGCAAAATCGATATCACTGAAACGTACTTGTGCCTATTTCAAAACAAATTGTACGTTAGTTATTTAGGGCAAATCCAACAAGTCTTATATTTTCTTTAGAAACAATAGGCCATTAGGGTTTGTGTTGAAGAAATGTTTCATGTCGATTGTTCGCCATGTAAAAAAACCTGCCAAGTGAGAATACATTATTTTCATCGCGTGTTGCAACGTTCATACCTTAAGTAATAACATGTTTGGTATTGAAAAAGCAGAATGACTTCTGCTTGAACAGTTTTTAGTTACTAGTTTGGTTAATTATGCAAAGTAAAAGGAAGCAGCGACTTTGTTTAGTTTATTATTTATAGTTTACAAGTGCCAATGTTATCATGCGCATGTCTTCGCATTTTTTCAATACTTCTTCCTTGATTTCTTCTAGCAACCAGCATTTACATGGAGATGAATATTTCTCTGAATTCTCCAAATTAGACTTTGGCGATTGATGTACAGCTGTCCCTATAATTTTCTGAGATGATAGATGTTCGCCTGGAAAATTGCAGGCATTATTTTTCTCAAGCTGGAAAGTCTTGCAAAAATGTCAGAGTGGTGATAAGTTTGTGGCGCGTTTGTTCACACCAAAACCTGTAAGTTTTAATAATAAATAAACATTGATTGCGCTACATATAATGTAATCCACCCTCGTGCATTTGCCGTTTTCACGTCCCACGGATTCTTGCGATTCTACCAGAAATCAATCGTTTCCTGAAAAATGCCGTGTCTAGTCGTAGCTGAATAATCGAATATTTATTATTTCCTTCGCAGAAGCATTGTGAATTCAATAGCAAGAATGCGCCTTACGCTTTATGTAACTTTAGTTTGTGGAAATCTAGAACATTTTCCGGCTCCGTTCGCGTGCGGAAATCGTGTATGTTCATTAGAAATGATCAATTTACATTCATGCGAAAATTGGGCTCCGTGGAACGAACCGAGATTAATTACACTTGGTGGCGTTTATTTGGCGTCGTTTTCCTGCTTTTTACTTGGCATAACGCTTGAATAGCTATCGTGCGAAATCGGCTTTTTCCAAATTAACCGCAAATTCCATTGTCTCTTTTTGGCACATGAGAACATATCGAATCCATTGTCTTTTTTTTTTGAGAAAACCGTATCGCTGTAGTATCGGATGTGATTGCATACAATTTTTTTGTGGGATAAACTTTCATTTTTGACGAAAATGTTGACAAAGAACTAAGCAAAACTGAGTTAAACTGTCATATATAATGCAACTAGTGGGTTCTTGATTATTAAATAATCATTTCTGTTTACCCGAGATATATTGTTTGGCAATCGCGCGAGTCCGAAGGACGAGCGTGATTGCCTAAAACAATATATCGAGTGGAAACAGAAATGATTTGATAATCAAGAAGACACGAGTTGCATTCGGCTAGATTATATCACGAGTCAATAAACAACGTTTGAATAGTGTATTTTAAATATTAAAAGTACGGTTAATGTGGTTGTTATGACAATTGTACTGACAGCAGGTAACGTGATGTTTGTGAAGGAGTGTGATTATCACCTATTAATCAGGAAGGTATGTGATTGTCAGTTGCTATGTACATTATCAAAAGTTAATACATGCGTAACTATGCATTTTGCCGTTTTTCATTGGTTGATGTTAGAGGGAGTGGTATAATCGAATAAATGAAACGCTGTATTGATAATATAGAACAGTGAAACGTGTATATTTAAATTACGATTTAACAATTTATTTTTTATTAGTGCTAGGGTTACACACTAATTTAGGCACAAAGAGGGATTTTGTAAAAGATTTATGCAATATAATAAATTACTATAAGGATCAGCAAAGTAAGCACTTTAAGAGATAAAGGACTGATTAAAAAAACAGTAGTACACACACAATTAGTGCAAGACAAATCTTAAGACTAGGTACCTATATGGCAATACAACAAAATCTTGTATTTTTAAAACTATTTGGAGTTTTCTAGGAGCTCTGTTTAAAAATTTTAAAGATTATCTAAGGTAGTTTGTAAACACCTTAGCAACTCAGATGTTTAATTGAGAGTATAAAGGAAATCAACTTACTTTAAACGATATCAACAAGAATGCTAGGTTATGTCAAGAACAAATAGTGAAAATTACAATTGTGCAAGTGATAACGCAAAGGATTACATTTGGTTAATAAAATAAGGTTTATAATGTGTTAATTGTTCGGTGTTAAAGTCTAGGAATACCCGAAAATGTGTAAATATGTCAAAATGTCACGATGTTCTTCTATTTAATTACGTTTGTTTCTACTGCGGTTTAATTGATTCCGATTGGGCTGAAAATTTGGATAATTCTAAACAGGAATGATATCCCTCGGGATAGCTCGGGGTTTTGGAACCACAGAAAGAATGTTAGTAGTTACATTTCAGACATATAAAATGAATTTAATGATTAATTAGGCATAAGCAGTGTCTAAATGTGGTTAAATTTAAGATTTGTGTTGTTATCTGGCAATTAGAAACAGGCTCTTTATTTGAGTAATTCATGTTAGAATTACATAACACTTCAGTCAGATATGCAAAATAGGGTGTATATTAGGATATGATAATGTAATTATTAAAACAGGAGCTAATAGTGAAGTCAAAAACAAATCTTCTGATTTGGATGGTGTAAGATATCGAGACGATTCTTACAGAATTACAAAGCCATTGGTATGGGATAATGTTATTAGAGTTAAGTGTGTTCAATTAAATTAGAAATAAGTTTTTCCTGTATAGTTTAATAGTATATTACATACCGAGGTGGGAAGTGTTTCATTACTGTCGAGAGATTAGGTAGTTTACCGAGACGCGTAGCGTCGAGGTTAACTTTATCTCGAGACAGGGATGAAACTTTCCACCGTGGTATGTATACTATTTTATTTGCAATCATCTAATTTTAAAAATAACTACAATTGAATTCTGAATAATAGATATCTTGATGTAGCTAATATTTTTGTTACCATGAAAACAACCCACTCAATGTTTTGTTACCATGGAAACACCCCACTCTTCAGGTATGTAATATTTTTCGGGGTATGTAATAATTTCCTGGCTAGTTTCAAGTAATCATCTAGTTCCCAGCTGTTGTCATGTCATGAAATTGACACATTGCAATGTGATTGCGAATAAAATTAATTTTAGTAGTAGGGGTAAATTTATTACCCAATCAAAGTTATGCGAGGGCGTTTGCATATGAATAATTGTTTCATGATCTATTTGGTTGATGCCAGGTAAAGTGCTAATCGTTGTATCCGAAGAACAAAAGAAAACGTTGCTAGGAACAATCGCCTGCTTTTAATGTAAAAAAAATTGAGTTATGAAGCGGAAATTTAAAAAAATGTTGTTAAACGATTACCTGTGTATAATTTATATGGGAACTGGCGGTAAAAAAAGAATCAGGTTAATATCCATAATTGCAACAAGCTGGGGCAGTCTGTGCGTGGCAACAAGGGAATTTGGTGAGCTATGATGTTACGAATCTGGTATCCGACAAAGAAGATAAAGGGCCGCCAAGCAGTTGTCCATCGAAGAGTGGAGGTTCCTAATAGGCGAACAAGAGGTTTTAATGTTGAGATTTTCAAACGTCGAACTCGATGCAGCCATTTTTGCCTTGGAGGGCAAAACTTCGTAGGTGTTAAAAATAGTGGCAAAAGTTTTTCAAACGAAATAATAAGATAATGTAGGATTCTTTTTGTACTTTTCCCTTTGCTTATGAATTGTTTGCGTTCTATTTTAGTATTTTAAAACAAATGTTTTTTGGGAGAAGCCACGGTTAAACTATTAAACTTTCAAACCCTTAGATAATGTTGAATTCAGATTGAATGGTTTCGTATTGTGCTAAATAGTATATTGTTATAATCATTTGAACAAGAGTCTCAAAAATATACATATTTAGTTCGCTAAGATTAAGTAGTTAAATGCATTTCGACCTGTCATTACATCTTTTTATTTCCTTTTACAGTAAAGGAAGTATTGGATTCCCCCCCAAAATTGAAAATTGAATTTTCAACATATTTTTTAATTCGGTTTAAGATTTTAGAGAAAGTTTGTCTCTTCAACTAATGCTCTATTTTGTACGGTTTATGTAGAATTTGTAATTTTTAAAAATTTTTGACAACTGCTTAAAAATTAAAAATCAAATTTTTGGCTAATTATAAGATCACTGTAAAAGGAAGTTGTGTGCTGTATCATACTAGACTTTTTTGTATTGCAGCTAACGTGGGCTGTACATAAAAATAATATGATCACTTACCATATTATTAGTTATGATAGATTAGTAAAATATGATTGTTTGAAGATACTTATTTGTAATTTTTTCGCTAATATTTGTTATCCAGACGCTGAGTTTGTTCTCTTCTCTTTTGCTCGTATTCGGCTCTAAATTAATTTATATCATTTTTGCATCTTGCTGCAGGTAACATGGAGTATCAAACAAAATACAAACACGTAATGTAAGATACATACGGTCGTATTAGTACATGTAAAAATCTTTAGCGACAAACTATACTTGAGGCAAATGATTTGAAGATGATGTATTTTAGTAATCGCAGTAATGTAGTGTCTTCTGACTAGATAAAATGTACGGAAAATTTGAAAGATGGTGTTTTTAATATTTAAATAGTATTAAAACAACTTTTAGCCAAAGAATTTCTCTGGATGTCATTCATTGTGTCTTATTTGAATTTAAGAACTTGCTAGAATCAGGAACCTCAGAATTTAGCAATTCTGCAGAAATATTTTTTTTCTGCGAGCACTAAACATATTAAGCTTTTTCCGTGTCACTTGGTGACAGATAGTAGATATTTGACGACCAACGCTCTTTCGGGACCGTTGCTACTAGTAACGGTCTCTAAAACTGACAGCCCCGTTTCTAATAAAAAATTGTACTTTTACGTATTTTTTCCACAGTTCCAGCTGCAGCTTTTATAGACGTAGTATGTGTAGAAAATTAGACAATTTTTATTAAAGCACTTAAAAATCGATTAATCTTCGATTCCTGTCGTATAAAATGTTTTGTGCACATCTCTGGGTGAAAGTATCTTTTGCAGACTTAGTTATAACCCCCGGTTCGCCCATGCTGCAAACTCGCCGCGATCTGCAAACGGCTAATTTCATCCCTTGGTACACAAATAACGGTACCGATAGGTGCGTGGGAATACTACATAAAAGCAGTGGCGGCCGCCATAAGGAGCCATGGCTCTACCATAACAAACCATTCATTCATTCAAGAATTTTGTATTCTGAAAGAAACATTTTTTATTCTTATTCTTTATAATTCTTCTCATTTTAAAGCTTAAACAAAGCACGAATAATTTTTATTTCATGAATATGAACTGTAGGTTGTAGGATCAGCGCTGCTTGCTTTCTTGGACGAGTGGGAACCCAATCGAAGATGCACAAAGCTTTTCGACAGTTTATAAATCGCTGCGGGGGTAGAGCAGCAAGAAGTAGGTGGGTGATTTCATCGAGTTCAAATAAAGAAACGCCGGGCCGCGTCCGCACAACATATTCGGAACTCCGTGTGTACAGTTGTGACAGAGGAGACGTTGCAAGGTTGGGTTTTCGCAAAATAATTACTCTTACCATTTTATTATACCAACTATTTCCCTCAAAAATGCTTGACCAATAAAAGAGCTGGAATTTAAAACATGGCAACGACATCGATTATTACACTTAACTGTCACATGACTGATTACATCCAATGAGAACCATACATTTGTTAAAAATCGACCAATCCTGAACTGATTACCTGATAAGCACCCTAGGGATGCGCATCAAGCGATAAGCGCCCTAGCGATAGTTATCGACCCCGTGGATGGTGTCATAATTGGAAGTAAAAATGCAAGAAACAAGCAACTTGAGTTTTTTTTTGGCGTTTTCAAAATATAAACCTAAAATATGACCTAAATAAAAGAACATTGCACTACAATTTGATTGCGTATGGAAAAAACATTTGCAGTAGGGCTTCAGTAAACTTTTGAGAATCACTGGCTAACACCAAAACTTTTATTAGGTAAATCCGATAAGAGTTTTCCAAATGTGACTGAAGTACCTAAATAGCTGTTTTTGATTTTGTATTTTACTCAAATTCTGTCTTATCGCAACCACTGTACCAAGTTATATTTATAGAAATTCATTTCAGTGGGATTAATATTAATTTTTGACGTATAGTTTGTTATGGAAAGTTGTTCTGTTTGATGTCCTCTAATTACCCTAATGGCTATACTTATGAATTACCCTGTATGTGTCTCAAATAGTGGAGATGCATTTTTTACCAAATTATACATTAAAACGAAAACTGAAAGGGAGATATTCGATTCAGTCCATCATCTTTTATTAACCTGTAATGTGGTAATTTGTTTTATCTACTCCAGTGGGATAAGTAACGCATTACGTCACTCATTTGAAACTATTTCAGTTAGGTAATGAAGCTCATTACACCACTCAGTTATGTAATGGTTTCATTACGCAACTGAGTTGTGTAATGACTTCATTACGTAACGGAAATACTGTCAAATGAATGACATAATGACATTTGCCTACTAAAATATTTTTGAAAATGACAGATCTGACATTTCTCTTAATGCACTTTTCTCAATTTTGGGCAGTCGTACTTAGATAAAATTTTGTACAATACATGTGTGATAATGCATCATTAATATACTTGTGTGCTTACATAACTCGTGTTACGCACTCGTTTGTAACTTACACACACGTATATTAATGATGCTGTTATCCCACTTGTATAGTAAATAACTATTATTTTATCCTATTATGTTATTATGACAATAATTCCTTAGCAACAAGTTGCGTTAAGATGCATTTAACAGCACTTTATTAGCATTTAATCACATGTTGACAACACTGAAGTGTATTGTCAGTCTGACTGACGCAAAACTTAACCTGAAAATCTCAAATTTAACATAACCTGACAGTGCTACCAACAATACAGTATTGAGTTTTTATCTTACTAGTGATACCACCGTTAGCTGTTGTGTCATTAATAACCATTTTTCCTATTTTTTAAAAAGATTAGTATTTTAGGATAAAATAAACCGTGTTACGATATACGTAACGTTATCTGCTTTCTACATTACTCGGGAATTTTAAAGAACTCTCTCCTAACGTCGCTCGTTCATTCAAACTATTATCTTGTAATGTAAAAACCTTGATAACGTTACTTGAATCGTAAATTACTATTACTTATGCTAACTTTTGCTAGTCCATATAATCCATTCACACAATGTTGCCTCCTCCCAGTAGGCTGTTTACATGTTTTTATTAGGTAGGATGTAGCAATTGTAATAAAAGTCAAACTGCGACATGTAAACGTTATGATATTTTTTACAACTGCTTTATTAGCATTGTTGCAATTTCTATGCCAAAATGCTGAAACTTTTATGGAAGGAAACCAAAAATGTAACTGCCAACATTGCAAGCCGTCAAAAATCATAACCAGAAATTGAAAACAACATAACCGAATTTTGTAATGTCTAGTTATTTCGCATGTACGCCAACAAAAATGTCTCTCCAACAGAGGAGGAAACATCGTGAATGGATTATATGCGTAATATTTAATTGTCAGCATATAGAAATCTGTATTTGTCGGTGATGGGATGGAAAATATATTTTACATTCGGTCGACTCCACCATCAAAATTCTACACGTGCCCAAACTGCGATTAAAGTAAGATGTATGATTAATTAATTATTGATCAAACCGTTATAGTAAGTGTCGAAGTTGGTCGAAAGAAACTCATAGTCCAAGAGCCAGCAACGGGTTTGCTTACAGTATTTTTAACAAGTCTGTAACTGTTATGGAAGGTCCCTTTGAATATACTGATTAGAGAAATCGAAGTCTGGCAAGCCTGTGGTGGTGGTTTTGGCCCCCTTGGGTCCTTGAAGGATGGAAAAAAATAATAAGAAAAATGTATAATAACAAGTCTGGCTCTTTGCTATGTTAAGGTAATCATATCTTATGTAAGTAAAAAGATTGACAGACGCTTTCGCCGGTGGTAAGTTTACCCCAGATTCACATAAAGTTGCATAATAAACTTAACCATCTACTGTAAAATATCGAGAGATCCAAAAAAACGGATCCTCAGCGGGCTGTGGAAATTCAAACGTGTCAATAATAAGTTGGTGGCACTGTAAGTCTGTCAAATTCGAGGTTACCAGGTTAGGTTTTCTGTCAGTTTTGACACAGACTGACGCAAAATCTAACCTGCTAACCTCGAATTTGACATAGACTTACAGTGTTACCAACATATTATTCCTAGGTTTTGTGTCAGTTTTGACACATTATTTTTTTCCTCCCTTTAAGGGCGCAAAGGGGCTAAAACCACCACCGCAAGCTTGCCAGACTTCGGGTTTCCTTCTCAGTATATTCAAAGGGACCTTCCATAACAGTTACAGACTTGTTAAAAATACTGTAAGAAATCCGTTGCTGGCTCTTGGACTATCAAAATTGTAACTTTTGTGCTTAAACTTTCGTTATCGAGAAGGCACTGATATTAGTTCCTAACTTATGAAAGCAACTATGTTTCTACTTAAATGTCAAAATTTACTTTTGATTTTTTAAGTAAAGTTGTAGTTGCGTTTATAAATAAGGAATAATACTCGATAACGAGAGTTTGAGACATGTTACAATTAAAACTCTTGGTAGTTACACCTTGTGTACCAGGTTCTGTATAAAGACCTTGCAATAAACAATGTATTGTTCTTGATATAAGAATGGAACACCGACACGGTGCGAACATTTAGAATGATTGACAGTTTTTTCCCTATAAACTGTACTTTTGTAAAATAATTTAAAACGTGAATTTGAAGTGTTGTAGTTGTAGATATTAACGATAAAGCGAGTTTGATTGCCAGAACGAGGCGGTGAGCCGAGTTCTGCGGCAATCAAACGAGTCTCGTTAAGTGCCATAAGGAAACGTGTATTGTTCAATATTTTATATTCATCAATAAATTCTGGTTTAATGTATTTTTTGATATAAAAAGAGTGGGGCAATGAAGCTCTTAACGATACTAAAATTAATTTGGTAAATAGTCTGTAACAATATACTGATGAAGATTAAACAAGTTAAAATATATAGCTCAACAGATTGATAATAGCGTTTATAAATTACAAACTTTCAACATTGCAATATATTTTTCGTGGATAGAAATTGTCTTATGAGTCACGGCTCAGCGATCGGCAATTTAGATTTAACGCGCACGTCAAATAGATACGCGAAAGGTCAAGCTCCGAACCGAGCGCTAAGATAAGAAAAACAAAACCTAAACAAATATAAACATCTGTGAAGCTGGAACGTGAGATTTTATTTTGTGCCACAGTGCCACAGACACACATTAAGGAAAATTATATTATAGATGACAGTGAGAGCGTTATTTTGCAACAGCTTATAAAAAAAGAATGTTCTTCGCTAAACATGTTTTTCTAACTAAGTACAATTTAAAAACTGCAACTTTCCGCATACGTGCCGAATACGTTCCGGAGGACGAAATCGAGGAAGGATAAAAGGAACATTATTTATTTGAAGACCGGAAATCTAATTTTAAAAATCTGGTTGTTGAATTTAGATACCAAAATTGATGTGAAAGAAACGGCTGTAGAAAAGGTAGCATAAGCAACACGAGCAAATCGAATTTACTCAATTCACCAGTGGCTCATGCTGAAACCTGCGTACTTGTTCAATAAAATATTCCGTTTTTCACTAGTTATTGAGAAACCAATTACAAAGTCTTGATGATAATCCTTATCTACGGAGTTATTAACATTTTCGTTAGAAAAAAATGATGTGAAATTCTAGGGTGGAAATTCTTGTATGCAGTAAATTTTATTTTGCCTCGAAAAATATTAAAAATGAAATAGTTATTAATACTTTGTCATTTTGTGGTATCAGGGAGTAATATTTTCAAAAAATTGAAGGAAAATTTTTCTGGATAAGCTACTAAATACCACTCTAAGATTGTTAACAGAAATAGTTATTCCTAAAAGATATCAAACATAATAGTAGTTGGTTTCCGACTTGATCGCCTATGCATAGACGCCAAATAGCCGAAAAATCCATTGAATTTAATAAACCTGCACTCTTTTGCGTTATAGATATAAAGAAAGCATTTGACAACATACAACTCCAGCACGGATTGGTTTTAGTGGTGGTGTTACACCGAAAATCGAGTAATTTTCAATAAATGCTTCCGTAAACAACACATTTTGGAGAATAAGATGCCTATGTTACAGGCAATTTCTATAATTTCAGTTATTATATATAATCCCTAGGCGTTATATAAAATGTCTCGTCATTACATATAATGACTGCACGGTTGCAGGCAATATGTATAATTCGAGGTTATGTTAAATTCTACCTTGTTTAGGTTAGTTGCAGCCTTTTATTGTGTATGTTATATGCATCCTTAACATGAGTTGGCCTGTCTCCGGTTATAATCACCTGTCGTTGCCTGATGCCGGTGATGAGCTCACCTGCCATAGATACCTATAAAATTTGCTAGGGTGATGAGTTAGCGTACACCCGCATTAAACCCATTGCCTAATTTGGCTAATGAGTGCTAACTTTACTTTAAAACATTTCATAAAATTCCTACAGCTCATTCGGCATTATATAAATAAAGTATGATCAAAAACTATTTTCATCTAGTATGGATGGCTATGGAATATATAGTTCCTAATTTATGAATGTAACTATGTTTATACATAAATGTCAAACCTGGCATTTGATTTTTAAGTGCCATACTAGATGAAATAATTTTTGATCATACTATACAGGGTGAGTCGGGAGGCACGGACCAAACTCAAGGATTGTATTATACACTTGAGAATATAATTCATGTATCAGCGTGACGCTATTTCAACCAATGAGGTGCATGCAAATGCCTAGTTACAAATTATCACAGCGGTAGTAATTTATTTTCGTAATTGTTTTACGGGTGATCATAATAGTTGTGATTTTTTTCTTAGGTTTGGCACTGTTAATGTTGGTTACCCTGTTGTCAATTTTAAGTCTCTGTCAAATTCGAGGTTAGCAGGTTAGGTTTTGTGACAGTTTGTGTCAAAACTGATGGAAAACCTAACCTACTGACCTCGAATTTGACATAAACTTAAAGTTGATAGCAGGGTAACCAACATTAACAATGCCAACCTAAGAAAAAAATTGATATTTTGCATTTCATTCAATATATTCTCTTTCCAAATATAATTCGTGTAATGATTAATGATCGATGATTTTTTACTCGTTAAAACCGAAACAGCAAATTTAACTCGTGCTACGCACTCGTTAAATTTAGGTTCCGGTTATAACTCGGAACAAAATCATCGATAATAATCATTCCACTTGTTATATTACAACTGAAAATAATGTAAAAACTCAAATATTGTTATCCGATTTTCATTTGTTTCCAAGTTATAGCATTACAAAAAACATTTTTTATGGAGAACTTAACTGAGTTTTTTGTAAAAAAAAATCGACATTTTTATTAATTTAAGACGTAATAATTTGCGAACAATAGAGAAATGCATCGTTTATTACAAAGGCTAAAATGAAAATAATGTATATGGGGATTTTTGTATCATGCTATAACTTGAAAACAAATGAAAATCGGATAACAACGTTGAGTTTTTTTACAAGATTTTCACGTGTATAAGACAATCCTTTAGTTTGGTCCGTTCCTCCGACTCGCCTATATAATGCCTGAATGATACAAGATTGCCTGTAACACATGCACAATGTTACTACTGTTGTTGAAACTTTACACTCCAGCTGTTAATGCAGACCTCGTAAAGCATTTTATATACCATTTGTAGAATGAACATTAGAATGAACTCTGCATTTATCAAAGCGTATATCTGTCACTAAGTAACTTCTTTTCGAATAAAATTTAAGCATTTTTGGCACTTCCGTAGGTAATTTCAGAAACAGATGATTTTTTTATATAAAAAGAGTGCGGTAATATCCATTCGGTAATAGCTATCCATTACCGCACTGAGTGCGGTAATAAAGCTCTTAACGATACTAAAATTAATTTGTTTAATAGTCTATAACAACACCGATGCAGATAGAGATATATAAAAATAATTGCTGCAGAAAAATCCGGAAAGAAGATAAAATGTAGTGATTGAGCCATAGAATCATACACAAGATAAAGAACAATAAACGTACAATATTTTCCAAAATTATGTGTATCCGGTCAAAAAAGACACTAATTGTCTTTCAATTAAATTGTTTACCGTGAGTTTAGAACTTACATTTGCAAGTAGGTGGAACATTTTAAAATTGAAATTATTTTTCAAGTCAAAGTTTAATTTTTTTTTAATCAATTCTAGTTGTTCACATATCTAGAGATTTATTACATGATGAACATTTAGTTACGAACTCGCGCAGATGATTTAAATGTACTTGATAATTGCCAAGGAAGTGATTAGCAGTTTTACGTATTATCTATTTACAAAACACATTCATAGCGACTGTCAAATGAAATGCAAACTTTCGAAATAAACCTGCAAATAATCTGGTTGTTACAGTGAATCAGATTTAGTATCAAATTAGGTATTGGACATTGGATGTGTTGTTTTTCATATGAACCGTTCTGACAAATTATAAAACAGCAGTGTTAAAACGCAAATGTAATTTGAAAATGTCAACACAAAACAAAAATAAAATTATTGTGCTTTCAACCCAACAGAAAGTGAGTATAAAATAAGTTTTGTGAACGTATAATAGCAATGTTTATTCATAACGGGTGTCCGCCGGCAAATTTCATTTTTAAACTTGAAATAAAATTTTTATTTCTTAAAATATGTTATTGAAAAAAATACAAAATAAACCTTAATCTTTGGGAAATTATTCGTGAAACAGCACATCCGCCAAATGACGCCCCTCACGTCGTATCACTTCTTCCAAACGAACTTGAAAATTTTGCATCACACGCGTAAGCATAGCAGGTGTAATCGCACGAATTTCTCGGGTGGTGTTCTGCTTTGACACATCCAAAGTGAGTGGTGCATTCTCGTAGGAAATTTGCCACTGGACACTCACTTTTTGTGGAGATATCTCAAATCAAAAGAACATTCGTTCGTACATAATAAAAATATATACTGTAGTAACCAGAGTTGAACAGAATTCCCGCTTATCTTAACTTTTTGGTTTTATATACATCCTCTGAATTTAATTGAGTTTATAAATTATAAAAATCGATGGAATCATTTTGAAATTAACGTACAGAGAAAGGAAAAATGTATGTGTAATAATGTAGCTATATCAGTTATTTATGAGTTGGCAATGAAACGTTTGTATAATTATATTTATTTGAAATCGGCAGTGAAGTACGCCGAAATCGTCATTAAAATACGAGAAATCGGCAGTGAAGTAATCCATTGTTTTACGACTTTTTTGTAGGTGGCGAGGCGACAGATAAACGTCAATCGACCGAACATAACCTACAAAAGTTTGTTTAAATGTTGTAATTACACGATTTCTCGATTTCAAATAAAACATAGTGTACACCTCGGCACTGAAGTTCCTTTTTACCCCTCATGTGATTTATTTGCCTTGGCCCTACGGGCCTCGGCAACTAAATCCACATTCGTGATAAAAAGTTATACTTCAGTGCCTTGGTATACCAAACTACTATTTTCTGTCTGTTGCGTAACTTACAGTGTTCATTAAAAAAACAATTCATAGGTCCTTTATGCGTTGAATGAATTATAGTAAATTGAAAAACTCATTTACCATTTTGTCGAATATTGTGAATATATGAAGAAATTCTTGAATTTCTCTATTCTTTTATAGATCAGTTTTATTAATTTGCCGAATCAAAATATGTTAAAACCCTAATACCATACTACCTTTAATGCAAATTTTGCTTGTCAATTATTATTTTGAGTAAATTAATGACTTGAAATTTTTCTTTGCCTTTCAATAGGGTTCTTTTCTTCTTAGTGGTATATTGCTGTTCCTGGGTGGTATATTGCTGTTCCTGGGAGGTAGTCTGCCACCTATCCCTCCATAGAGCCCTTGTGATTTTATAAACTACTAACAAAAATTAAGAGGTCAAGATATTGTAGCAACACTTTGATCGTCACACAAATTGCAGTTGTTTACTTGCTGCTTTCAGAAACCACGAACAAATAAAACAAAGATTAGGGTAACATGTCAGCTGCTTAATTGATTGATAAATATATTAAACCTTACATCTCGTAAGAAGATTATAGGTAAGTTGTTAAAAAAGTGACCTCTGACTTTTTTGAGTAATTTATAGTTATCATGTTTTAAAAACATTCCCAAATTATGAGTAGCGCTTCCTCTCTAAGTGCTGAAATTTGAAAAAGTATTTTAAAAACATTTTTTGCTGTGGGCAAATGAACACGAAATCAAGGTTGGCTTTGAAAAAATTAAGTCATGTGGTTTATTACTTCTGATGTTTTTAATTTAAATATGACAGTTATTATAATAGTCCGTATCCAACATAATGTGAATTAATAGTCGACATATGTTTCAATTTTCAAAGCAAGCTTGATTTCATTTTCATTTGTTCACATGTTATAACTAGTCAGGGTTGAAAAATATTTTGTATAAACGTATTGCTTTCAACGTTTTTGTAATTTACGTCACATATCCCAAGTGAATATGCTTCTGACTGTGACACTGACAATCAGCACTATTAGATCATAACCAACTTACAATTGATGAATATCTAGATTACGTGGTTCCGTAATGACGCCACCATTATGACTTCACATTCGATACACTTTGTAGTTAAACTTCTTTATGTCGTACGGAACGTAATAATGTACTACTGCTTAAAACTAGTGGCTTTTCGATTTAGATTTTAAACTTTTGTTTTTGGGGTGTATATCCATGTGCACGTAATTGTATTGACATATAAATTCTTGCTAATTGCAGAGGTAAAATTAATTATGATCTGTTTATATTTTGTATCCAATACCTTTCAATAAACTCTTTTAACGATCGCAATATCAAAATTATACACAAGTGACTTTTTGATTACCATAACTCAACTAATGAGTTTTAGATTACACAATAATATTTAATATCTGTGTTATTTCACCTGGCAACCAAAAAGGTTAAAACAAACAGGTACTGTGATTACAAACAAAAAATTTGGTTTTGATGCTTCTAAGTTTATTGAGAGGCCTACAGCATCGTGGGCCAAACTTTGTCTGTAGTGGGTATTATTCACATAACACTACTTGTATAGTAAATAACTCTTAATTCCCCAATATATATCCAAAACCGATTAATATCAAAAGTATGCTTGTCTATACGTATTTATTCACATTTATATAGGTTCAACTTTGATGTAGTTGTGTGTTGAACAATAACGTAGCAAATCTTTAAAAAAGCTATATTCTTAGTTATTAACTATAGATATATACTGTCCAGTTTTAACGATAAAAATTCGTGGGTTGCCCGATTTTGTTCTATTAATGGCATTTTGCCCTGCATATGTTTATTCAAGCTTTGCGGGCAATTAATAGTAATTATTTTAAAGAAACACCCAAATCTTCTTTTTAGAAATAAAACAAGAACTTATATTCAATTTTTTATTGATTAACCTAGTATAAACAATTTTAAATATTACATGCTACGATGCTAGCAGTATATTGTTCGAGTAATCTCATTTTGAATACACAGTTACGGCGCTTTATCCATTAGTTAATAAAATGTATCCTGCGTAATCTATTATTGCACGCCAAAATGTCACTGCAACGCAATTGTTTTCCGCGGAAGGGGAAGGTCCATTTATCTTATCCTGCTGTTTTGAGTTTCATTTGTGATGGTTATTGTATGGTACGAGCCGACAAATGTTACTGTATCCTGGCTCCACGGATCTACGACATGCGTTTTTATCAATTATCACTTCCCTCTGCTGTGACGTCGGAAATCTATCCCGCACGCAGTTTCCCGGTTCGCTTCCCTTTGTTGCAATTTTCAGCCGAGCATTTGTGTACAAGAGGATGAAATCACATTTCTTTTCATTTCGCGCAGCGTGGGCACAGTGGAAATCTAGAAATCCATTATTTATATTTAGTTAGGAGCCTGGCGCGAAAGATATAAATCAGTTGTTTTGGTTTAAACGCGTTAACAAATGGAAGCGTTCCTGTTCTTAGGCTACGGATTACGACATGCTTTATTATGATTTCGTAGTAATTATTTTAATTCGTTTTTTATGGGAAAGCAAAAAGTGGTACGCTAAGTTTTGGAGTTGTGGCCTCTGAAACAGCTGAATTTTGCATTTTTGCCAATCTGACAAATGTAATATTAATGTTTATTGTAATTAACACTAAAAAAACCTTTTGTGTGAGCATGTAGTTCACATTAAATGGAAATGTATATTTTTATGCAAATTTTAGTTTAAACTTTTTTTCCGCAACCGTCTTAAAAGTCATTACTTTTATTTCCAAAATCTGTTATTGAAGTTGACGATTCTCTTACTGACGCAAAAAGTTTATGTTGCTATGCAACACTACGGCCACAAAAGATCGAACCCATTGCAATTCTTCAATTCGGCTTTGTCAACCATGAGGTCTTAATGTCTACAACCTTTTCTAAAAGGGGAGGCCGATTATATCTCGTTATTATACGGTTTTTAAAAATATTACCACAGAACTGTCCAGATCGAGAATTTGGGTAATCTCGTCTCGACTATTCGTTAATTTGGTTTTCTCTCTTCTCGAATACTCGAAATCGAAAAATGTCAATTTCGATCTCGAATTTCGAAACAAAACGAGGCGATATCGAGAATTATCTCTTCTCGTCGGCATCACTGAAACAGATGGAGATGAGCACTTTGAAAAAGCCAAGCAGCTAATTATCCAAGATAGCAGATCGTTGTGGGAAGATGACAATGATAGTGATTGTTGGCAGAGCGTGTTTGAGTTGACACTTTCAAGAATGTAGAAATTTCATATTGAGGTACTTGGACTGTAATTTGGGTGTTGTTAATATGGAATTTTGATGGATAAGTTGTGAACGGACATTAACATGGAGGCAGCCTGCAATATACCCCTTTTTGCTTAATCTGCAATATACCGTTTGTTTGGTGTACATATGACAAATTATATTGAAGTGTTATTGAGATAGCAAGTTCTACATCCTTTCGTTATCAACTAACTCACATCCCTTAATTTATGCTTCATAAACGAAGTGAAACATATAATATCAGAACATTTACGTTTTTTACAATCACTTATTTGCGAATTCACGATTGAATATGTCAATATTAAAAATAATTATCATTCACTACTAATTACCTAGCTCTAGCTCAAAGCAATGAGAAACCTTCGTCTTAGACAAATGGGTATCTTCACAATAACAATTCTTCCTTGTCTGACCTTTTATATTTATAACCAGTAATTATCAACACTCTAATGTTATTACTTTAATACGGTTTTCAAGTAGGTACCTTCAAAATATTTCTATAAAGATTTTAAAATAAAGACGAGATATTTAATTTAAATTAACACTTACATTCAACTAAGCTTCAAAATTCAAATTTAATATCTTGGATTAAAATATTTAAAACTTAATACATCAATTATTTAAATTTAAAAATTATCTACGTAAATCCAAAATGTTAAGTTCCAAATATAAATGCCTAAACTGTCAAGATCTTGATTAACTTCTAATTTAGAATATAAACTCCTGGACAAAATTAACGCACCACTATTATATTTCTTTTTAATTCCGAGAAATTGATAACTTTTAGTTTACTATCTGTCTTGCAAGTAGCCTTTGGACCTCCTCTGATGTTTCAAACAAATGCTGTCAAGAAATGTTTTGTTTTAAGATTACAATTGTCAATTAAAGTCACTTTTACCAAAAATTGATTTAAAATCTGATCGGAAACTGCTTATTAAGACAAGTTATCTTTAGTCATCAAGTTTGTTTTTGTTATCGATTGTATCAGTTACGAGTGTTTTAAACTTGAAAAATGAATCGCCCAAGAAATTTATCCGTGGAAGAGGCAGTAAGGGTATCAACTTTGCTGGATGAAGGATACTCGATGCGTTTTGTTGCAAATTTGATAGGAAGGCATCATTCCAGCATAAGTCGCATGGTTACACGATTTAACGAGACAGGATCTCATATTCGAAGACCAGGGCAAGGGCGAAAACGACGAACCAATCCAAGGGATGAGCGTTTTCTTAGGCAATCCGCTCTAAGAAACAGGAGAATCACTAGTACTGTGTTAAGGAATGAGCTTGCAGCTGTTCGCAATCTTGTAATATCGTCTCGAACAGTCAGAAGACGTTTAAATGAAGCTGGATTAAGCAGCAGAAGACCAGCAAAAAAACTATTACTCACCAGAGATCACAAAATTCAAAGATTGCGTTTTGCCAGAAATCATCAACACTGGATTGTTAATGATTGGAAGAAGGTTTTATTCTCAGATGAAACGAGGGTTAGCCTCACATCTTCTGATGGACGCGAGCGTGTCTGGCGAAGGGAAGGAGAGAGATTTGCAAGGTGCAATATCACTCCAAGGGTCCGTTTTGGTGGTGGATCTGTAATGTTTTGGGGGGGAATCTGCTTCAACGGTCGCACAGAGTTGGTCCCTATACGTGTAAGGTCTATGAATGCGGATTATTATCTGGAAAATATCATAGTTCAACATGTAATGCCATTTGCTCCCTTCGTGGGACCCAATTTTTTATTCATGCAAGATAATGCTCGTATCCACGTGGCTAGACATGTTATCGACTACTTGAATACTGTTGATATTCCGTTAATGGATTGGCCACCTAACAGCACCGATTTAAATCCCATAGAGCATCTATGGGACGCTCTAAAAAAAAAGGTCCGAAGTCGTACACCCCCACCTGCCAACCACAATGAACTGGTAGATGCAGTAATTGCAGAATGGGAGAATATTCCCCAAGAAATTATTGAAAATCTAATCTCCAGCATGCCAAGGCGCATGAATGCCGTAATTAGAAGTAGAGGAGGGCATACACGGTATTAATGTCGCATTGAATCCATTAATTCTATTGTTTTCGATTTTTTTATGTTTTCACATTTCACGCGTTTTCAACAAAAAAAGTTCTTAAATAAAAAATGATTTAAAATAAGGTCATGTTTGGCTGATTTCTTTCGCAAATGATTACACAAACCTAATTTATAAGCATTCATGTAATTTTCATTATAATTTTAACTATAATATTGTAATTATAAAAGTTTAATAAAGTGGTGCGTTAATTTTGTCCAGGAGTTTATTTATTAAATTCATTTTTAATTTATCTTATAAAACAGTTATATTAAGTCTAGACAGTTCTTCAAAATTAAACCAAATCAAACTTTGTAATCACCACACATTGAAATCTAAATAAAAACTTCACTGACCTTTGCTGTGTTTCAGAGGTATCTGAACTCAAAGCTGCTCTCGGTTGTGGAACTGCTTACTGGTTGTTGCTACCGCAGAAGGTCGTTGTAGAAATTTCCAAAATATTTCTATTTTCTCGAATAAAAATAACTGCACTGGCACAATCACTGATTCTACGGTAGAATGAATGATAAGTTCTATTGCATATTCAATAGATCAAAATAAATCAGGTTTACTTTCAAACTACTGACTTTTTTGAACTATAATAATCTCATTTATTTAATCAAATTATATCACAGGGAAAGCTATTTTACTACTGTGTATATTACTCAAGATTATTATTCATTCGCAACTGAGAAATATTCACTTTCAGCTTGATTTCAAAAGTTTTCAAGTTTGTTCCATTTAATAGCTTTTTAAACTAACGGGATTTAAAAATAAAAAAAAATACTGCATGTTGTATTACAAGCTTTGGCATTTGGAGTTGTAATGTGGAGAAGTGAAGATTAATATTTAGATTTAAAAACTTTTTTAAAGATGCGCTATATTGGAATTGGGCGTGTCTGATACACTTCTTTAGGACTAAGTATAGAAGTTGTGATCTTAGTTGTAGGGAAGCTTTTAAAGTGTAGTAAGTTAATTTAGTTATTAAATATGTCAAAATTAATATTAGCAGCAGTAACTAAGAAACTCTTGGTAACTAGGCTGATTTCCTAGTTAAATTTATTATTTTATGAAAAATAGTATATTTTCCATAAGTAGTGGAGCTGCAGGCAATTTTTGCTGTGCCCCAATGATTTAACATAAAAGCATAAGTGATCGAATATTTGCCAATTAAACTGATATCAAATATTTAGAAGTGTTGTTATTTTTTCTGATAATGGGAGTGGCAGCATCCTAGCTTTTGGTGCAGATGACGGAAAAAGTTGCTGTGAACCTGCAAAAGTGCGTCCTATAGCTGTTTTGAGACCTAAGGAGTAACGAACGTCATAGAAAGTTAGCATGATATTGTATTACCGTGTTACTAAACTAATGTAACTGTCATACATCCCTAAAGTTGGCACCACTTACAAATGTGCAACTATTAGTTTTCAATTTATAAACACTTAAAATCCTTAAATCTGAAAATTTTAAGTAAATAGTCAAAGTGACATTTTCAATTACAATTAATTTTTCAAGTTTTAAGCAAATATGAACATCAATAATAATATTAGGAGGGTTTTTTCTACTAGGAAGGGAAAACGATGCTGTAGTAATATATAAGTTAGTTTTCTTGACAAGTGCAATTTTACAGCCTATAACTTCTATTAGTATCTTTTTTCGCTGTTTGAAGTCAATTCCAGATTTTTTTAAAATGTTGACAGTTGCATTAGTTCAGTGAACAGATAATATGTTGGCGACCGGATTACAAATAGTCTGAAAGGCAAAATCAATGGAAAATAAATCAATTCATATAATTTATAATAATTACCAGTGAAAAACTGATAATTAATATTAAAAAATGCCGTCGAATTCTGCGGTTGACTGAACTGTCAACTAATAATTTGTATTAAAGAAATCCACCTACCGGGGAAATTTGAGTTTGAACAAAAATAGCCATTACAAATGTTATTATGTCAACCATAAAATGCATGTCCCAACCTGAATGGTAAGAATTACTGAGCTAGAATATAAAAATAATTAACAAAACACAGTTATGATACCGAGAGATTTAATAAAATAGAAGAATTACACAACCATCAATTTTTGAAGTGAACTCAATCCGACGTTTAACAGAGTAACTATTCGAGCAAGTATATGTGGAAGGAAGTTTTGATAACTAACAAAATTGTAATAAATAAAATTCTTTCATGTACCCACAGATAGATAATCTTACAACTTACAAATATGAATTTCGAGTAGTATATTTGTGTAATGGCAAACAATTCTGCGAAAGGTCTTTCCGTCCGTAGTGAAACATGTTGGACACGCATTTTCCAATTTGTTTAATGTAATTGCTAAAGCTTTATGGAATATTTAAAATGTAAAATTAACATTGAGTTCTTATTACACGATTGCGTCTTTAAATGAAATAACTTTGAAGCTGAAAATTCAAAGAAAGGCACAAAACAAAGCAAACAAATTATTCTGAGTTTCGTATTTCCTAACATAAATTCTAGTACAGTTTAAAAAAGAGGTTCAAAGGGATACATTAAGCACATTCAATTTGTAGTTCCAATCTTACAAAAACTCGCAAACTGAAGTAAGGCTATCTAATTATTTTCATTTGCAAACATAATAATTAAATTTAAGTATTTTTTTCGAAACATTTAATTTAAACAGGGGATATTAATATTGTCGAAGAGTTTGTAATACCGGATAATAATTTTTTGGTTTACATATGTCGCCCTTTTTGATACGTTATTTACTTTCATCTCTATTGCAGTAAAAACAGCAATGGTTTTAGCTTTAATGAATGATTTCGAAAATTTGCACTTAACGATATCATCTCACAAATTTTCCAACATGGTTTCTCAATTTAGGACAAGAAAAAATGGCGAGTACAATAAACTACTTTAACTTTTTTGAATCCTGGAGCAATTTCCTTCCTTGTTACGCTGTGACAGTTATTAATGGGACTTTACAGAAAGTTTATCGATATCAGCCTCTGTTAAACAGGGCATTGTACGTTTCAATTAATCGGTTTCATAGATGTAGACAAACGTGTGTACAGCTAGAAGTAGTAGCAAGAAGTAGACGAATACATAATACACATAAATACAGAGCTTTTTTAAATTGAACATTTCTGTGATTTAGATTTTATTCTGGAGCTGATATTTATATTATTTTTATTACCATATTAATTTTGTATAATTGTGGTTATTTTCGTGGGACTTTTATATTGTACTTGTATATCGGTACTTAAAACAAAAAACAAAGCTCCACAGGTGGGCATTAGTAGTTACAAAAGAAAGCGGTAATTAAAACAACCCGTGAAAATAATTACTCTGGCTAGCTTAACAGTCGAGGTAAGGACGGTTTGAAGAAATGTGCTTGTTAGCTACTTCATAATAAAGGTACTTAAGCTAGGCGCCACAAGGTTGTCTAATCAGACTCTAGGTCTTTGAAACGGCTTCATCCTTAAAGATACATCCACGGAGTCGCATAAAAATGGCGAAATAGACATCTGTTCACTTAACTTTGCCTTCAGCTATTAATTTCACTATAAAAATACGTTTTGCATATCTACTTTGCAACAGAATAACAAGAGACGCAAACTAATATTTAAAACGCCATAATGAACACTCTAAGTTAGACGTAATTCTTGTTCAATAATAATCTAGCTGATTTTTTACTTTGCGACGTCACGAGAATACAAGCTATGGAGTGATTTACTTTAAATATATAACTAACGGTCAATGAGACATTGAAATTCTCCAAGGGGCTACGAATATTTTAATACAGCCGTACACAAATTTAGACGGTAACAAGGCGAATCACTAAGTACTCGTATGTAGTTCAAAAAGTAAGTAATTCGGCGACACAAAAAACAACATTTAAACCTCATACGTAATAACGTAAATGATATAGAGGAAATGCAGATTTTATTACGATACCTCAAAAACCCAGACGAAGAACTGTGTTCAGCAGCCCAGCATATACCGGGTAACCGAATTCAAAACCGAACATAGCAAAAGCATGGTATATCACAAGGTTACAAAAAAAATTAATTTAATTTAAAAAACAAGGTTGCCTAGACCAGGGCTGTCCAACTTCAAGGGGCCCAAGGGCCACTGTAAAAAATTTGAAGGTTATGAGGGCCGCATCATAAAATGTGTCGTATGCGACTTCGTGAGTGATTTGTAATAAATATAAAACGTGTATATTTAATACTAATTTTTGTTTATTCAAGAAGCTTAGGTTACATTACAAAAATCATTGAAACATAAAAGAGATATACAGGGTGATTTACCCTCAGGTTAAGCTCAAATCGGAGAAATACGTTCACTCAAATATATATTCGATTAGGTAAAACACCAGATAATTACTGAAACAAATATATTTTTTTAGCTAGTTACAATGATTAATTAAAATAACTCTAAGTTGTACATTATTTAAAATTAACATGTTCTTCTGGAACGGTGTCTGGTTTCGTGGGTCGAGCTGCAACCCAATGCACCGGCGAGTGTTGCGGGTCCCTATTGGTAGTCCGCCGGTACGCACGCCGATTCTTCGGGAAATGGGCTGAGTAGGTCTTTTCTTCCTGCAAACTTGACCTTCCACTCAGCAGTAATTTTAAACTGTAATTTTCCAGTGAATTTAGCGATTTTAAGGGTTACCTGGAGCGGGCGTTAGTGCCTAAATTATCCTGGTGCAGAGATTGCTGATACCTTACGACGGCTCGGCGTCGTTCTTGGAGCGAACGCGGTATCAAATCCTGCAGATGGAATGTATTCGCCTTGAGCCAGAAAATGATGTTGACATTCTCCTGGTAGGGAATTTGCCGACTGCGGAATCGAACGTCGAAGTCCAGGAATTCGCCTTTTAATGCAAAAAGTGGCCCTGCAGGTGACTTTATAAAGGGCGGCTATAAGACTCGAACCGCTCACAAGCGGGATAGAGGCTGCGATTCCTACAGGTTACAGGTTTAATTATTAGTAAAATGAGGTTATGAGGAGTATTTCACCTCTCGGGGCGCCGGGATTTGCGTTTAAAAATTAGGCGGTCGGAAATGGCTTTTAAGCAGTTTGTCCTGCACAACAGTACAGCGTATTAAGACAGGGTTAAAACCTCAGGGATTCGATTTTCCAAGAAAGTTCAACAATCAAGGTAAAATCGAATTCTAGCGGTCTTGCCCTTGCGAAAAATTTGAACTTTTCGGGCTGACAGTACAACACGTCATCTCCCTTGAAGCCTGGTCTAGTAAGGATTGGAGGCCTACTCCGTTAGACAGTTCAGCGTGTCAGACAGGAGGGTCCAGGTAGAAAAAGAAAAGACAGGATCAGGACTGATGGACTCAAGGGGGATTTCGATCCGAGGGCCGCAAAAATATCCTGGCGGGCCGCATGCGGCCCGCGGGCCACATGTTGGACAGCCCTGGCCTAGACCATAACTTTAAATTACAAGGAGGGAGCGGGAACCCCAAACGTTTAAATGTATAGCACAACTTATAAATCCGAATTAAAAAGAGTTGCCATGCGGCCGGTATATGCTTACAAAATACTACAATGCATGTCAACGTTATAACCTGCGGAAATCTTTACTTTGGCACGACTTCGCCATAGCGCGGTCAGGTGCTGGCACATAAGGGCTCGCTCCGAAATGCAATGGTCTTGCTTGAAGAACAACGCGTAACTGGCCGGGGTAGAGGGTCGCAAAATCCCAAATGGAAGCTGTGGATGAACGATCTTTGTTCGCGGGTGATATGTAACGACAAGGGAACATTTCAATGATTATAACACTCCCTCTAACATCAACCAATGAAAAACGGCAAAATGCATAGTTACGCATGTACTAACTTTTGATAATGCACATAGCAACTGATAAACACATACCTTCCTGATTAATAGGTGATAATCACACGCCTTCACAAACATCACGTTACCTGCTGTCACTACAATTGCCATAACAACCACATTAACTCTACTTTTAATATTTAAAATACACTATTCAAACGTTGTTTATTGACACGTGATATAATCTAGCCGAATGCAACTCGTGTCTTCTGGATTATCAAATCATTTCTGTTTCCACTCGATATATTGTTTTATATATATCTCGTGTAAACAGAAATGATTATTTGATAATCAAGAACCCACTAGTTGCATTATATATGAGTATGCACACGTCGGCTGCCTAAGTAAGCGTCGCCTTCAGGTAAGTTAACATTGCGCGCCCGATTCCAGAAAGCGAACGGACAGGGATGGCTTTGCCCGAGAAGGTCGACAATTAAATAGATCAGGACAAGTGGCTTTAGAAATTAAAATAAACCTAACAATGTGTCAAATGTAATTTAAAAATTTCTAGAAATTTACCTATTTTAAATTATAGAAACTTAATGTGCCTTTCTATTAGTAGAGTACCCAGTGTGACTACGTTCTATTAGTTTCTTTATGTCCTACCAGTACATTAATTGAAATTAATGACTCTATTTTAAGGTATCTTAGATACAAAATAACGCTCCAGGGCAATTATTTTCTTCATAAGAACACTAGGGTTATTATGAAAAATTAACAGTATTTGTTTTCATGGATACAACTTTATTATGCACCACTGTCACAATGAAAATTAATGACAGCTCAGCTAATGTCACAAATCTAACTTAGATCAGCTAACTAGATCAATCTTAAATACTATATCATAGTAATTATATGAATTGAATATGAATATGAATTAGGTAAGACAATTGGTAGGACATAAAACCTTGAAGGCACCACGGGCATTATGAGCTAAGAGCCCGCGATTGTTGTACACACCTCGGGCCAAAGCCCTCGGTTAGTACACTAACAATCTTGGGCTCTTATTTTACTCATAATGCCCTTAGTACCTTAATAACTATTATCTTACATGTAGGTGTATATTTCACTGAAATAGATGCGAAATACAAAGTTGAGGATTCTACATTTTTTTTGTGGTACAAGTCGTACAATGGCAATAATTCGTCGAGAATAATGTCTATTTAAGGTTTGGATAAGGAAGGTTTGTGTATATTAAGTTCAGATAGTTAAATATTATGTGGTTGAGTATGACTCTACAGAAATATGAAAACCACCTTTAGAATTACGTCAATTAAGGAACAGTTTTAATTATGATTAATGTAAAACTTTTGTATTATTGTTTATGCTCACGCCGATCAAGTAGTTAACATTTGTTGGTATTGTGGTGCTTCTTTAAGTTTAAAAAATCGTACGTTGTGCGGGTATGTATTTAATATAAATAGCTTGTTTTTCATTTAGGTTTTAGTGTCATATTTTCAGGACGACTGCAGCATGACATTAAAAAAGGAAATTAATTAATTTTTATGGTTTATGTAGCCATCTCCATTAGCTACCAAATATAATTAAAGGGGAGCAATAAAAATTGTCGTATTCTATAACTCCGGTATTTTGGATTGTGGTTATAGTATAAGGGTAAATTTTTATATTATCTCTATGAGATAAGAGCAAGTCCTCGTAACCAATCCATTGTCGCCAAGTAGCGTTTCTAGAGTCTTTTGAAAGTTGTGCTGACTTTAGCCTTTATTTGTGCTTTTTAAGTTTAGAACATTATGAGAAGCAAAGCGTCAACTCCGTAATGCAATACAGTTCTTGATAAAGGGAGGAAATGCTCCCAAAAGTATCTATGCCTTTTATAGGAAATGTTTGGTAAAATATTAATTATAGTAATTTCTGTGTAATAACAAATTAAAAGTCTGTCTGATTGTTAGGTTCTAATACTGCTTATTAAGCCTCTTGAGAAGGAAAACTTTTTCAAAGTTTTTACCAGTAAAGAGGCTTGGGTGTATCATATTGAAACTTTTCTACCATGGTTATGAAATTGTGCCTAAAACTAAGTTTATTGGATAATAAACGGGGCTGCGCGCGCTATTGCGCGGTCTATTCTATTCAATTTACCACCAGTTTTAGGCTTAGACCAAAGAAGGAAGCCCCGGGGCTTCGCCCCTCTCCAAGGGGGCTTCGACCCTCTCCAAGGAGGCCCTCGGAAAACCGCCCCTCTCCAAGGGGGTT
The DNA here is from genome assembly GCA_940337035.1 of Agriotes lineatus. NCBI lineage: Eukaryota > Metazoa > Arthropoda > Insecta > Coleoptera > Elateridae > Agriotes > Agriotes lineatus. The sequence goes on along the minus strand of OW679198.1, from coordinate 20,281,502 downwards.
CACTGGGCTCCGCCCCTCTCCAAGGGGCCCTAGGTGGTCCGCCCCTCTCCAAGGGGGCCCCGGAGCTTCGTCCCTCACCAAGGGGGCTCACGGGGCTTTGTCCCTCTCCAAGGGGGCTCACGGGGCTTCGCCCCTCTCCAAGGGGGCCCCCGGGACTTCGCCCTTCTCCAAGGGAGCCATCGGGTCTCCGCCCCTCTCCAAGGGGCCCTTGGGACTCCGCTTCTCTTCAAGGGGGCCTTCGGGACTTTGCCCCTCTCCAAGGGGCCCTTGGGACTCCGCTTCTCTTTAAGGGGGCCTTCGGGACTTCGCCCCTCTCCAAGGGGCCCCGGGACTTCGCCCCTCTCCAAGGGGGCTCACGGGGCTTCGCCCCTCTCCAATGGGGCTCACGGGGCTCCGCCCCTCTCCAAGGGGGCCCCGGAGCTTCGTCCCTCTCCAAGGGGGCTCACGGGGCTTCGCCCCTCTCCAAGGGGGCCCCCGGGACTTCGCCCCTCTCCAAGGGGGCCCCGGGGCTTCGCCCCTTTCCAAGGGGCTCACGGGGCTCCGCCCCTCTCCAAGGGGGCCCCGGAGCTTCGTCCCTCTCCAAGGGGGCTCACGGGGCTTCGCCCCTCTCCAAGGGGGCCTCGGGACTTCTCCCTTCTCCAAGGGAGCCATCGGGGCTCCGCCCCTCTCCAAGGGGCCCTTGGGACTCCGCTTCTCTTCAAGGGGGCCTTCGGGACTTCGCCCCTGTCCAAGGGGCCCTTGGGACTCCGCTTCTCTTTAAGGGTGCTTTCGGGACTTCGCCCCTCTCCAAGGGGGTCCCGGGGCTTCGCCCCTCTCCAAGGGGGATCACGGGGCTCCGCCCCTCTCCAAGGGGGCCCCGGAGCTTCGTCCCTCTCCAAGGGGGATCACGGGGCTCCGCCCCTCTCCAAGGGGGCCCCGGAGCTTCGTCCCTCTCCAAGGGGGCTCACGGGGCTTCGCCCCTCTCCAAGGGGGCCCCCGGGACTTCGCCCTTCTCCAAGGGAGCCATCGGGGCTCCGCTCCTCTTCAAGAGGCCCTGGGGGCTTCGCCCCTCTCCAGGGGGACACTCGGGGCTCCTCCCCGGTCGCGAAATCGAGGCGACGGTGAAATGCATGCAAACGCAAATGGGGGACATCGCGTCTGTAATTGTCGTGACACACACGTTTGGATCGTTCTCCTTTATTTATATGATGCAATGTCTCTGTTGTGTTTCATATGAAATCGGATTTGATGATATTTCAATATTGCAGAACTCAAATGTGACAATTTAAATTGTATCGACATCGTTCAAAATTCACATCAGAAGTAACCTTTCGTAAAATGTCTTTCAAGAGCATACGCTTTAAATAAGCAATTTCAAGGGTAAATAGGGCAAAAATAGATTCAATTCGATAAATATTTCCAAAGGTTTATAAGACTTCAAATCACTTTTCGTCCTGGAGTCGACCTCTAAATTTATAAAAAAGAAAGGCAGTTTCCACCTCGTTGCTTTTCACAAAGTATCTGCGAAGTTAAAGCCGGCTGAAGGAGTCCTTTGTAGGGCTTTGCATAAAATATTAAAATCCAAGCTATTTCTGACTGCGGGATATTTCTTGTGACACTTTGTGTTTGATAAATGTTAATTTAATTGCACAAAGGAGAGCAACTTATAAAAATATTTCTAATTAAAAAGAAATGAACATTTCTGAGACGTGTTCATTTTATTTCGAAAGATCAATATCTTAGTTGATAACATAAGTTATTATTGCTGCTGATAAATTTTTTGGAAATAATTTTTTTGTTGATTTGCATAATTGTACATAGAAGTTATCGCGTCTACTCTAGAAGCTACAAAAAATTAAACGAAAAATTTGCTTTTTTGACATTCTAGCGAAGGGCTGCTTTTTCTAGAAAAGAGTGATGGGGCCCGTTATTTCTTTTGAACAAAAACGTGAATAGTTTATAGAAGCTTTTAGTATCCACTCTTGAATATTTAAGTCCTTAATAATGGAAATTGATAGATTTGAGTATATGTCAGGCACTATGCTTTCTTGATATTCTGTGTGGATATAACTTATCTGACTTATTAACATTTTAAATTAATTTCTAGTCATCCGCTTCTACGCTGTGGCAACCTATTATATGTTCAAGTTCAAGATGGTAGAAACAGACAGATCGCGTAACTATTGTGTTGTCTGTTTATACAATCTTCTAATGTTCAATGGATGCGATAGGCAACACACGTAGCTTTTAAGGGACAATTTCGTATACCTGTGCACTGTGCAGTTCATGGAGTTTCACGGCGACTTTGTTTAATAAATTGTTTACATGTCGGCACAAGGAGCTAATAGTGCAATATAAAAAATAGTGTGATAGGTCATGTTTGTTATTTTTTAATATATTGGAATTCTGTAGGTATCAAAATCAACTGTAAATAATCTAATTTGAATTTGTACTAGTGCAAATTTAAAAAACAATAATTGCTATTTCGGGTTTTAATTCCAATGAATAGCGAATTAACAATTTTTTGCAGATTTTTTCATGACTGCATTAATTTGTGTTATAAGAAATACAATTCCTAAACGTCAATAAACCGTGTGTGAATAATCGTAAAGATCTATTTTTATGATTAATTGTAGTTTCTTCTTTATATCAGTAAACTGAAAAGTCAGCATTTAAAATTGCAATATTCATAGTCAGCTGAAAATGTACCTATATTAGGAAAAAATTCTCGATAAAAAACATTGACACAGGCCGTATCATGAATCCGAGAATATCGGCATAAAATTGGTTGTTTTCGTTGTGTAAATCGCTATTATACGAAGTGAGATATATTTTTTACTGACCTTGTAGGTCTTTAGGATCTTGAAAAGTGTCGTTCTTTATAGGTGTCAGTTTCTTGACTCTAGTGTACTTTGTCTTTTGTGATGATGTGTGTATTCGAGCGTATTTGTGTTTTAAGTGACAGCAAAAACGTGAGAATGTCGTGCAATTGTAAGCCCAGCGCCTTTGTTTAATTAAACTTCGGTCATTGTGCCCTGTTTTCTGCCACACTTCTTTCACTAAGAATTTTTACAATCGTCTTACTCATCGCAATAAAACTCCTGGGAAATTACTTTGGTGTAAAGCGCTTTTAATTATTACAATAGGACAGGTAGCTGAGACTATTAGGGATTCATTCATCATTTGATTCATTATTGTTGTAGTTCTATAAACAAAACCATTAAAATGTTCTTAGAAGTAGTAATTTGCGCGTAAATTATAAAACCGTGAAATCTCATTTCAGTGTAGCTTGAAAATGGAATTGAATGAACGAACTTCAACTGATTTAAGTTTGATCCAAAACAGTATTTTGTTTCTAAACTTTGAATCAGAAAATACTTTTAAATGAAAAAGGCCTGTGATCTTGAATACTTACTCATAAAATTAAATTATCTCACTTTATTTTGAAAATGATTTCACATAAATATATAATCTAACACATCTGAAAATGAGCTTTAAATACTACTAAAGTTGTAGGGAAGATGATCATTTTACGTAATTTTAAGAACTGCGTATAACGAGATGTGGAGTAAGTTATTGGTATTTTAGAAACTACTACTAATAATATTACAACTCGATTGTAACTGTAAAATGTTTATAGTTGCATTTAATTTAGTTGAACGGATTATATAGGAATAGTATTTGAAACCGTTAATAAATGTCGGTAATAACGCCAGTACCAGTGATATATATTATTGTCAACACATTTTATTGTATCTCTTTATTTGGTTGTAGTCACATTGGTTGATCGAATAGCCGAGTTTTGCGGCAGTCAAACGCGTTTCGTTAAGTGCCATAGGCAAACGTGTATTGTTCAATATTTTATCTTCATCAACAAATTGTGGGTCAATGTATTCTTTGTTTTATAAAAGAGTGCGGTAATGAAGCTTTTAACGATATTCAAAATAATTTGGTAAATACTAAATAGTCTATAACAACACCGATGAAGTTAAAATAATTTGACGTCTTTATTTTGCGTAATAATAATTATTTAGAATATTGTGTATTTTATATCTGCAAAACCCAGGAAAATTGCAATTGAAGAAATGGTTTATTCCCAAACAAAGTTGCAATTTGTTAAAGAAATGGAGTCTTATGTTTTTATTAGTTTCGTTATGGTGTTGAGGAGAATATAAGAAAAATCGAAATTAGCTCAACGTACTGTAATGTACACACCAACTTCAATTGATTCGCCATATAAATAATTACTATTGAGGCGCAATTAAAACTTGACTTGTTAGTTAAATCAAAATTTTTATTCTGTTATTTAGACGTTTTTTGTCGTGTACATAGAAAAAAAACATGTCTGTGCCTCCATCATTTGTTGTAGATAAAACAAGACATTAAAGAAAAAGTTGTTCAGAATTGAACAACATATCTATGCCGACTATATTTTAAAAATTTTGTTAGCTGTTGTATGAATGAACATTTTTTCGGAAAACTTTTATACTGCACTTTCTTATAAGTAAAATAGGTTTAAATAGATATAAATGGGCTGTAACTGCCGTGTTTTGTTGTAATAGTGTTTATCTCCATTTCATAATTCAAAATATATTTCTAATGAAAAGTTTAACCTCTTAATACTGAAAATGCTTTAATTTTATACCAAATCTGACCGACTGTAGTTCTCAGCTTTATAGAATAAGTTGTTGACGTGCAAAAATTAAAGTAAGTAGGTACTAAAATTTATTTAAGGTTTATATTACACCCGTCATTAAATTCTGAATGAGAAAGATATTTTGAATTCAGAAATGGCATTGCAATAATAGTTATTTATACAGTGCTTTCGTAAAGTAGTGGATAAATTCGTTAAAAATCCAAGGAATAACTTTTGGAAAAAAATGCTTTGGGACTCGTTGATTTTTATTTTTATTTGCGCATTTTTTCAAATAATATCTATACATACAGGAAGTATGACGTTATCGATGTTTTTTTTTAAATGGCAACCCCCTTTTTACTTCCCTCATCTGAAAGACGAAGGAAATATTGTAATCACGAAAAAACCACCTTCCGAGATTTCTTCAGACCTTTACGTTTCAGGGTCCCTAGATAACGAAAAAGAGGTTTTCTTAATTCCGTCTGTATGTCTGTTGGCAGTATAGCTCAAAAACTATTTGTCGGAGGAAGACGATATTTTGCATACATATTATATATCTACCTCGCATGATACCGGTACAATTTCATACAAATATATGTACATATACAGGGTGAACACCTTAAAAAATACAATTTTGTTTATTTTTGGGTTAATTTTGAAATAGATGGAAGTAGTAACTTTCACATAGGTCAGGCTTTACATTTGCCGAAAATAAGACTCGACCGATACAGGATAATGTCATAAACGAGTAAAAACGTTTCAATAATAATACCGTTCACCAAGAGAGGCGCGCGTCGCACTTATTTCTAAAGGGCTTAATGGCGCAGTTGGACTTATCGGTGCAGTCACGATCGCTGCGGAGATGCGGTTACGATCGCTATGCAGGTGCGGCGGGTTCAAACCGCAGCGGGATACATGTTTTTAAAATTTACAAATTGATCTAATTCGGGCGAGGAAAGTTCTGGGTAAAGCCTTTTACAGATTTTTTGTATTTACACATGATCAAAAATTGAGAAAAACAATTTTAAAATTGCAAAATTTCTAAATTTAATTTGAGAAAGTATGATTTTATGTTTTTTTCAATAACAGCAAACAATAAAAAACATGTCGGTCGTCATGACTACTATCAGGAGACAGCGGTGCAAACGCGCAAATAAAAATAAAAATCGACGGGTCCTAACGTTTTTTTCCAAAAGTTATTCCTTGAATTTTTAACGATTTTAATGCCCTCCGCTACGCGTCGGGCGTTGCTCCGGTGGAATATATTGTTATGATGTGCGTATGATTTGATATTATTATTATTATTATTATTAGATTTTTATTTAAATAAATGACTCTATCATCTCAAAGGGTTGGGTTTTCTACATCCTAGCAAATATGATTGAATGTATAATTAAAGGCAAATAGCAAATATTAAGATAATTATCGTAGTTTTTATAATTTTTAAAAGTACTCGCTTTTAGCCACCGTTTGTTTACTCAATGGGACCGCTACAAAATTAGATATTTCAACTGATGGGAACAACTTTACAAACTTTACATCAGTGATTACGTGAGAGTGCGTTCCGTAAGTGATTGAATAAATTTAAGTAAATACACGCCACAACAAAACACTCACGTTGCGCTTATTCCGAAAATGTGCAAAAACCGACACCACTTTAAATTTTCTTTCAAATTTTACCAAATTCTATTTTTAGGATAACTTTCTAACCTTATTTGGTATCCCTTACGCAAAATAGGACACTGGGCATCTTCACAGCAAGTCCCACGACGGATATGGGCTTCTCTTTCTTTCCGTTGTCCTGCTGTAACAAATCAGATACCTCTTTGAACGCTATCTGTAGCTTGCACCACTCCAAAACTGCCTACAACTTCGTCTTTGTCCCAGTCTTAGGGCTCCGCACTGCTAAGCACGAATGTCGCTGCCTCCTTCCCGTTTCCAGGGCTATGTTAACCTCGCAACAGCTCCAAAAACTGCCACACGAACACGAGCTATCACTCGACGTACTATTCAACACTTTAAGACTCTTGTAGGGGTGCGACGAATCAAAGCAACCCTTCTCCAGCTCACCCAAAAGACGCTGCACTAATTATAAAACACTGAATTGGGGAAAATGGGTATTTATTCGCTTTTAAATGAATTATTTTTGGTGATTACATTTTCTGTTTCAATCAAGACTAATACTATTTTTAATACCGTTTTTACAAATTATTAATTCAAAGTCAGTGCTATTCATACAATTTGCAAAAATTAAACTAGCATATTGATAGAATATATTGTGTAATAGTTATTTACTATACAAGTGGGATAACAGCATCATTAATATGTGTGTGTAAGTTACAAACGAGTGCGTAGCACGAGTTCTGTAAGCACACAAGTATATTAATGATGCATTATCACACATGTATTGTACAAAATTTTATCTACGACTGCCTAAAATTGAGAAAAGTGCATTAAGAGAACTGTCAGATCTGTCATTTTCAAAAATATTTTAGTTTATGTGACATATGACACTCACAGGTAACGCGACTCATGAAAATTAATCCTGGTAACAGGTGGCAAACCAAACGATTTTTTCAAAAATTTAGGAAAATTTCGATTAGCAGTGGGAAAAATATAATAAGATATTTCGGAATGAACTATTAACACTTTCGGCAGGCCTACCTCAAATGTTAATAGGTCCTTACATTCCTTGTTACTTAAATAGCTATTATCAACAACGATAATAACAAAATCGGCCAAAGTAAACGTTTTACGCTGAAATTATTAATTTATACTGGAGTTAAGTATGCTACGATTTTAGTGAGAGATGTGTAGGTGTCTTTATGTTTGGGTTTGGCATTGAAAACTTTTTCTTGACCAAAACACTGACCCAAAAACACCGATTTCGCTAATAACAAGTCGCTGATTCTCTGAACGGTGCAAGTAGTCAAATATCTACATACAACAGAAAGGATTTTGATGGGTAGGTAGTTTTAAGTTATAAAAACAATTTATTTAAAAAGTACCTAAACCTTGTCGAATGAAACGTGTAAGTTGAATAAATTAAGAGGGCAATTTGCTTTTATACAGAGTCTGCCAGAATGGGTCTAGGACAACTCGGCGCCGCCATCTCGGCGCCGCCACTTTGGCGCCGCCATCTCGGTGCCGCCACTTCGGCGCCGCCATCTCGGCGCGGGGCCAGCTCGGCGCCGGGACAACTCGGCGCTGAGCCATCTCGGCGCCAGCCAACTCGGCGCGAGGCCATCTCGGCGCCGAATTTAAATTCGCAAACTACAGTGTGCACTACGTAAGAAAATTACTATAAACAAATAATAAATAAAGTGATCGCCAAAAAGCTGGCATCAAATGAAAAAAAATTATTTAGAATTTCTTGGAAAATCAAACACTAAAGACCAGAGGTAATTGCAAAGTGATTACAAATGGGCCAAACAAAAGTTGTCACGTGACTTCCGTTATCAGTAAAAAATGAATTTACTACCCAAGATAGGGACAACATTTACGAAACAAAGTTGTTTTGTGGCCTTGACATTGTTGAGCTAGCTAAAACTAACACATAATAAAAATCGTATGGAAATCTTGCTTAATTTCCGAAAAATTGTGCTTTTTGGATTTACACAACTTCCAAAAACGCCATTTTTAACTAAGTAAAAATCACTCAATATATCTAATACGGGCTAAATAGGATTTTGGACAAGCTGTCATCCTGTATAAAGTGAAGTGTAAACATTACCAATATTTTTTTAGATATATATATTTATATACAGGGTGATTTTTAAGTTGATTCTTTCCGTTTACCAGGAAATAAAGCTAAAAAAATAAGTATTTTTTTTATTTACCAATTTTCCGAAATATAAAAACTAACGGAGCTGGAAAATTTTATTTTTGTTTATCTCTGTTGTGAAGCAATGATCTGTCAACTAGTTTTCCATTGTAATTTTCTTAATGTTATTGCTGCAATAATGGCTCATGTTTATGAAAATAATGAAGGAGTGAATATGTTTATTATTTACTGGGAGTGTCGTCAAAATGCCGCTGTCGCATCGCTCTTATACGCGGAATGTGTGTGTAGAAGCGAATGCTGATAATTTTGATCATTTAAGTTAGATTAAGTTTAGTTTAATTTTCGTTAAGTAATTTTAGTTCATACTTTGAAACTTTAACACCTTGTACTTCCGTTAGTTTTGATATTTCGCAACAGTGGTAAAAGGCTTACTTTTTTTAGCTTTATATCCTGGAAAAAGGAAAGAATCAACTTAAAAATCACCCTGTATATACAGTGTGTCCGCGGATAGGTGAAACGACTCTTTTAAAGGTAAAAAATTCTCGATTTAAATTTTCATTTTTTGGGGTTTAGCCCTTCTTGGTTAAAGGCGAATTTCTAACAGCATTTCAGTTTTGAAAAATCAAGAATGCCTTGAAAGTTTTCAAAAATAGTAGTTTATTTATCTAGAACGAAAAGTGACATTTTAAAGGACGAGAAAGTAGTTTACGTCCGAGGCGTCAGCCACTTTTCGTTCGTGGTGAATACAACGGTTTATTTCATACTGCAAGTTTAATGAATTTTAAATAAAAGGTTGTAAATCATTTCAAATTTCATGTCAACAACTGACGTATAATTTTAAAGTACTTGAACTTTAAAATTTCACTTTAAAGTACTAGGACTTTAATGTTCCATTTTTTGTACCATAAATAAGTTTTAAAGTACTTGAACTTTAAAATTTTACTTTAAAGTACTAGAACTTTAATGTTCCATTTTTTGTACCATAAATAATCCGAAAAATGTAATTTTTGACATCAGTATAAAATAAAACTATTTTTTGTACTCATGGCTTCAAAATTCATATTTCCCGCTCATTCCCGATACGCCGAAAGTTACTTTTCCCGCACTGCGGTGTTTTTACTTTTCAACAAAAACTAGGGGAATTGTGTTTTTTGTAAATTTTTATAATAAACGGGGCTGCGCGCGCTATTGCGCGGTCTATTCTATTCGATTTACCACCATTTTTAGGCCTATTACGTTGGCCCATCTCTAAGGGGGACCTCGGGGCTCCGCCCATCTCCAAAGGGGACCTTGGGGCTCCGCCCCTCTCCAAGAGGGCCCTTGGGCTTCGCCCCTCTCCAAGGCGGCCCTCGGGGCTCCGCCCATCTCTAAGGGGGCCCTCGGAGTTCTGCCCCTCTCCAAGGGAGCCCTCGGGACACACACGTCTGGATCGTTCTCCTTTATTATATAGAGGATTGTCTCTCGTTGGTTTAATTGCGCCTGCAAACATCAGAGGCACTGTAAACGTCGTGCTGCAAACAAAGTGTTCATTCGGGAAAATTACGAACTTGTTAGGTAAATCACTATTACTATAGAGTAGCGTGTCTTTTATTTAGCAAATACGACAAAAAGTTATTAAGAGAAGTTGTTTAGAATCAACATCTAGGTTCCTATACCAAATTTCAAAATCCTCTGCCAACTTTGATCTCTCACATTATCTTTTATGTTTAGGTCCCATATCAAAGAATTTTACTTTTAACAAAGACGGCTATGGAAAAACAAACATTTTTCAAAAAAAATTTTATTTCATAATAAAAAAAAATGGTTAAAAATAAAATTCTTTGATTTGGAAAATAAACATTAAAGAAATATTTGTCATATAAAAAGCACTTTACTTAGAAAATGGCGTTTTTCGAAATTGTGTAAATCCAAAAAGTGCTATTTTTCGGAATTTAAGCAAGATTTCAATGATATTTTTCATTGTGTGGTAGTTTTAGCTGACTGAACAATCTCAAGGCCAGAAAACTTTTTTTATAAAATGTGTCTCTATCTTGACAGCTTTTTGGCGATCACTTTATTTATTATTTTTTGATAATAATTTTCTTACGTAGTGCACAATGTAGTTTGCAAATCTGAATTCGGCGCCGAGATGGCCTCGCGCCGAGATGGCTCAGCGCCGAGTTGTCCCGGCGCCGAGCTGGCCCCGCGCCGAGATGGCGGCGCCGAAGTGGCGGCGCCGAGATGGCGGCGCCGAGTTGTCCGGCTTCGTGCCAGAATAACTGTTCATCATTTTCAAAGTTCATAGAAGGCGTTTAATTCGACACCTTCCAATAGAGATACAAAGCGGCACGGCAGGAAGGGAATGCGGGCTTGAAATTATCTCAATGTGGAAAGTACCTCATGCTAATAAAATAGCTGCAAATAATAAACATTATCCATCGCAGCACAACAAGTCAAAAATAGTTAATCTTTTTTTTATTTGGTTGTGACCGTCTGTCGATTTTGTGCGTTGATGATTTAAAAATGCCACTATTTACATATGTCAATTTTGCGGACGCACATAAATTATCTGGAGCAGCTCACGGTAATAATGCTGAATTGATAGTGGTCATATTAAACTACGTGTCTATGCGACACCGTAGACACAGAAAATGAATTTGTGGCTCCAATTAATCTTTCTTTTGAATGTAACTTGCATCTCAAAAATGACGGCGGTTATTTTGAATAATTATTATGCAATTTTCTTATTATTAATAATTATAACAGTTTGAAATCACCAAATACTTTCCACACTGAAATTATTTGAAGTCATATTTTCCTTCATCTCGTTTTCTCTCGATACTGGCGAACACTAGTTCATTATTAAGTAATATATTGTAATACCAGTGCGGAAATGAGTATAAAAGCTGCAGCGCGAGCGATAGCGAGTGCTCCAATCATAGGAATTTTGTAATGCTCATTTCCCCACGCGTGTTACATACGATTTTTCCTGTGACGGTTTCCCATTCTGCAAGAAATTTGTTGTTCAATTTCACATTTGACAAAAAAAATCAGTTTTAGCTAATCACAGTATAATTATTAAGAGTTCAGAAAGTGGTTTAGTTGCTCTTCTGAAATGTTTTGTGCTATATTATATTTTAAAGCCATTAACTAACTCTTATAAGAGCAGTCGCTGCTTGTTCCTGTTGCATTAATAGAAATTAACCCAAGAAATGTACTAACACATATTAAACGTTTGTCCGAAAAAAATCCATTTATATTAGGTGTTACACAAAATGCTTCAAATTATACACATCAAAATTAAACATTAAATTGTTTGAAAAAATTATAAAAATCATACGTTTACTTTTAGCAGGTGTGCTTAAAGTAAACATGATTTTTTAACTTTTTAATGACCGCTTTTGTCGAAAATACGAACATTTTTTAATTCGACTTTTACGGTTCAATAACACCCTACAATTTATGATCGTAGAAAAAATATTGTATGATGTACGTGCTAACAGTAGTTATATTTCGACAAGCTATTGCTAAAAGCAAAACTGTATTTTACGAGTGTTAGAAAACATCTGTTATTCATTTTTTTCAAGCGTCTATACCTATTCTATTCCTAAAGTGTTCTACAAAGGCCTATTGTAGACCTCAGCAACTATATGACAGAACTGTTAAACATGTGTCTTCGGTTTTACTGAGAGCAATTTGCGTAGTTGCTTGTAAAATTAACAATAATATGTAATTTTGCGTATTGGAAAGAGACGAATATGGCGCACTCACAATAGCGTTGTTCTCCCAACCTGAAATAAGTTTATGCACGAACAGGAATAAATAGTACCTTTGTATCTAGAAAGCGAAATGCTACTTTTGCGTTCGAAAATGAGAGATTTTCGGCGAACCGAAGGCCAGCCAAAAAAATTCATTTGCGAATGCAAAAGCATTTCGCATTAATTAAATTTCAGCATTAATTTTGTGGTAGTATAAAACTTCTTTGACAACCGATTTTTTCCTTGCCACTATATTATGAACTGATTTAAGTTTACATAAATGTGTCCAGCTAAAATATTTAAACCGTGAGCTAAGCAGTCGTAGCAGTTCAAGTGAGGGTACTTCGCTTTCAGAAGTATCCATGCAGCAGCCATATTACTTGCGATATCTGTAACCACAAGCTCTTAAGTCGCCTAATGCGTCTATTATTGCAGATAAAACTTTACAGATATACTCTGCAGTATAATCTTCACTTTCGCTAGGCAAAGATTTATAAAAGACCCGGTGATGGTGAGGTTACCACAAAGTCAATAATACCTTCGTGACGTATATTGGTCCATCCATCATACAACTCCAAGTGAATCAGAAGAATTTAGTTTTTCCTGAACAGAGTCACTAATTTTAGGAAATTTAGAATTCAGGAGTCCATGAGAAAGTTGCTTGATATCGACTCGGAATTTCAAACCCCGATCCCATAAAGTTTAAAAATTCTCTCCATGATTGGTGTTCAACGAGGCTTAAAGGTGCGCCACTTGCGCAAATTGCTCGGGCCAATTTCTGTACTGGGAAATCCTATTAACAAAATCGAAATACAAAAATCACCAGCATTTAATTTTAAAACTATTTTTACTTCAAGGGATTACTACGTCGATATATCCTGCTATCATACTTGACCGTGATGCAGCTCTTGCACTTGTTGCGTTTATGCGAGCGATGCGTGAGCTTGATGTAGATGCACACAATGTAGTTAGTTGCTTGCATTTGATGAACCGCTTTCTTTAATATTCTGAACTGTTTTTTTTCTGTTAAAATGTTTGGATTTGCGTGTAACCTCATTTACAATTTATTGTAACACTCTACACTTTCCTGCTAAATGTTTGGCTATTCTTATAGCATTTAACACTGTGGTTCTTAACCTTTTTGTGTCTGAGCCTCCTCCTTTTCCATATAAATATTATTTGCGCCACTCTTTCAATGAAGCAACGGAACTCCGCGTGAGGGGTCATTAACAATGTGTTAACGAAAAAGTAATCGATGGGCATCGCTGCGGGGGGTCTGGTGAACAGTGCCACAGATGATTTTTTTTTCAAAGTTCAAGGTCAATAATCTTTGTGGAGCCTAAAATTTTAATGAACACCAAAGAAAGTAAAAGAAATTTAATAGCGTTTAATACCGCGCATACATTTTGTTTCTTCCAGAAATCACTAGAAAACGCAATTTAGGCAATTCCTACATGGTATTGTGTCGGTCACTTACGCTCAATACTGAATGTAAAAACGAAAATTTTATAAACCAGAGAAGAAGCAACGCTCGCTTTCAACTGTCGTCATAGGTAGTGTACAAGGTTATTCATTATAAATTATCCACCCCTTATCATCGTTATTATTGCCTATAAAAAAAGTTTTAAATAAAAGTTGTGTGGTTATGACTGAATTTTGTTAAAATGCTATCGAAAGTACAGTAGCGTGTAGATTTCAGAGGATACAAAAAATAATATATTTTTTAAAATGGGATACCCTGTATATTATTAAAATTTTGGAATGATCTTTTTTTCTGATTTCAAAAATATACCCATTGTTACCTTATACCGTTTTCGAGTTATTTTGTATATAACAAGTAAATATTTGGAGTTTTTTTCCTCGCTGTAAACCATTTTGATTATTTCATTAAAGAAATGTTACTTATCAAACATAATAGTTATTTTCGTAGCTTACTTTAATAATGTTAACTTTTCCATATTTACAGTAACTAGTTTAACTAAGATATTCGACGTTTAATAACTCAAAAACGGTATAAGGTAGGGGTAACATATGGTATATTGTTGAAAGTAGAAAACAAAGATCAATCCAAAAATTTTATAATTACAGGGTATCCCATTTTTAAAAAATAGAATTTTTTTTGTATCCCCTGAAATATGCACGCTACTGTATACTTTTTATAGAATTTTAACATTTAGTCATAACCACACAACTTTTATTAATATTTTTTTTCTATATGCACTAATAACGATGAGAAGGGGTGGGTAATTTATAATGAATAACCCTGTACACAAAGTTACTAAAAAATGAATTATTAATTGTTAAATTCACCGCTGTTCAAAAAATAAGTTTTGAAATACATATTGGTATGTACCTACCTACAGATAGGAGTAGCATTTTATTTTATTATTAGAATACTAGCGTGCTGTACCCAAATTGGGCGCAAAATAAATCATTTAATGTAATTTGTACAAGAGTGATCCATTTTGTGTGTCGAGTTAATTTTGAGATTAGCTATTCCACATAAAAAAAGTCATTTATAAAAATTTTAAAACCCCCTACTACTGGCTTACTTGCGTCGTCCCGAGTCGATTGACACCAAAAAGTCAATTCGGCCCACGGGTTCGCTCTCAAAGTGGCGTCAAGCAAGCAGGCAATGAAAATTATTATGTCGGATAATTTATTTTATGTTCTCTGGGTTTTTTTATTCAATAAATAGATTTTTTACTTTCTTTTCTAATTTTACGCGCCCTCCTTCGAGATATGTTGCGCCTACATAGGGGGATGGAGTCCCACAGGTTGAGAACCACTACTGTAGACCATTTACACTACTTGCATTCATAGTTATTTTTTCGAGTTTTGTTAAACATTTAAAAATAAACGATGTTTTCCCATTTTGTACAGAATGCCACAAGTAAAACAAACCTCACAATTACTTGAGGTTAAATTACCCTCTAATGCCAACTTGAGATATAACCTTCAACAATAACTATGATTAGTAGGGATTTTCATGTCATTGTGTAGCCGACTTTAAAATGACTCGAATTTTAATATTTCACTATTTCGTGAAATATTTCACGTGAATATTGCACGTGAGTATTTCTCACTCACATTGCTACTACCAACAAAAATGTCACCCTAGGATAGCCTGTTGGGAGGAGGAAACATCGTGAATAGATTATATATCAAACGTTTCTAACAAGGTTAGATTGATGCATCATTCCTAGAATTTCAAAACTCGACAAAAACTGCTTGTTAGTCGGGCTACGAATATATTAATCCACCCTCGTAAATTCTCCACTAATGAAGACCTTGCAGTTTTTAAAACAAGAGTGTACTCGAGTGTATTCGATTGAAAGCGGACTAGGTTAAATAAAAGTGTCATTGTTCTTGTTATTTTCGTTCTAAAGCAGGCCAAGATTTTATCAATACGTCCTTGTATTACATATTTTTCTTATAGCGATTTTGTCGATTTACTGTTACTAAATAAATATATTGTTTTTTTTTTATCTGCTGATGATCTAAATTATTGTATTGTGGTTATTTTTGGCATAAAAGTTTTGGTATTCTTGAATCGCAATTTAATAATAGTTTTGTCACTTATATGGAAAACATTCAAATGCTAAACCCAAGAATTCCTAGTTTCCTTGCTGTTTAATAAATTAATGTTGTTTGTGCTATTGACTTGCGCTCCGAGGAAACAGTTCAAGTAAAAATCTAGTCATAAATTACGGCAGATGCTTCCGATAAGAGTTTGTAGAACTTCTTTGTTTTTGTTGCACGACCACGTTGTACCCTGCCCTTCGGGTTCGGCGAACGTTGGAAACGCTAGGTAGGTTAATAATTGTTGTGGGAGGAGGAAAACTCTTGCGCATGTCGTATAGTAAACGTCAATTAAATGATAACGTACGTCGTGGACGCAGCGTCGTTTCCGAGCTTTCAGTAAATCGAACGCTGTCGAGCTTTCAGTTTGTTCAGCGCACATCGCGGTTACGGTTCCGTTTTATTGATCGTTTCGCTTCGATTTTGGCGCTCAGCTTTCGACTGATTTACAATCCCGTTTTTCCAAAGGTCGTTTTTTTGTTACATTAAGATTGATGTGGCAGTGAGACCTTTTTTCGTGGCTTCTGAACTTTGATTTAGTGCTGCTTGTATGTTACCATCAGCTCAAAAATGGGTTACAAACATTTTCGCGCCAGCCTCTTCAAGCCTCCGTTAACTTGAAAAAAAATGGGTCCAAGTTATCAATAACGCGTATTCGTAGAATAGAAGCAAACATAGAGTCCGGCGATAGTATTTTCAGCAATAAAATGTTGTTACCGACCAACTCTTCAGGAGTTTCCTTCCAGCAAGAACTTTATCACAGCGTTACCGAAAAGACCAAACTTTTTGCCTCCAAATGTGTCAGTCGCGCTGTGAGTCCTGCGAAAAACAAAAGTCGCGATTCTTCGCCCAGAAGATTTATTTTCTGTGCTTGCGGGCTTGGGAATAGCGAAAAGCACGACAAAAAGCCGACTGCTAAGTGGTACGTGAAGGTAAGCTGCTAAATTTGACGGAAGTCTGAATTATTTATTAGGTTTGGACCCGTGAATGTGCGATACGAACTGTAGAAAGTGATTCCTTTCGGTTTCGCCAGATTGCTGAATATTTTAGGCGTTGATCTTTGCCTTTTAGATAATTTATTATTTTTTATTTGGCGATAATAAACGCTTCGAATCAGTTGTCTCTTGTTTGGATTTGCATACGCCGTCTTTGAAGCACTGATGCAGAGCTTTCATGTACAGTTTAGATTTTAACACCTGTTGAAGAAATGTTTGTATTAGCTAATCTGCCCAATAGTAACTTATTTATTTCAATTAAATATTTTTATAATAGTCCCATCGAAAAGGGGATGACCCAATTCGAACAATTTTTTATTACCCCCGAAAGCGACTAATTTGTCACCGGAACGTGACATTAACTGGAAAATTCTTTATTTTTATGTCCGCTGCTTCGTAACTGTCAAATTATGACAAAGTTATGTCAGTTTCCGGGAAGGTTCGAAAGTGCGTAAGTGGAAAATTGGAGTAGATTAAAACTCCCTCTGTCATTCAAGAAAATGATATATGAGATATTAAAAAACTCGAATGGCTTTAGGATTGGTTGAGAATTTGGATTTGCTGTCATAAAAATAACTCCTTACGCCAGTTCAAAACGTTTTGTTATTAAGTTTTCGTTTCTGGCAAAACAATTCTATTGCAAATTTTGAAGCAAATTTATTACAATTTAAAAACTAGTTATTAATTATTAAAATATTAGCTGGATGGTGTTTGGACAGTGAAAGTAATTTGAATGGATTGTCGCCGACTCCTTGCTATAGTTTTTACTTTTTACCAAATGTTGACGTTCTTTTACGAAGTAAAATAAAGTGTAGCAATCATGAACATTTTCGAACTCGATATTTTGCAGAAATATCCGTTTTATTGTCCTCTGGTTCAGAAAAAGTGCTTTTCGAAGTGAGGGCTGTCTCTTCTCTACGTATGGGAAACTTCGAAATTAGCTATTTATGAAAATAATAAATTCTTCATAAAAAGTTCAGCATTGTCCAAAAACCAAACTACGCTCATAGAATTCAAATTATCTGGACATTATACAGAGTCATATTTTTTTAAATAGTAAATTCCGTTCTATGTAAAATATTTTACTTCCAGGAGGCTGTTATTTCATAATTATGCATTACTTTTTATTCCGAATAGCTCTTCTAAGTAACATTTTCTGTTATCTCCATAAATAAGAGTACATTACTCGAGCAGATTTATTTTTTTATATACTCTGTATAATGTCAGACAGTTTTAGCATTTTATGAGCCCTTTTTTGGTTTTTGGGCATGCAAAAGTTTTGTATGACGACTACTTTTTCCCTAAATAGCTAATTTATATGAAAGGTTGTCCATATGCAGAGAAGATTTTCAGACGCAATGTATGCGTATAATACCAAATGACAAAATGTGTTTGAATTTTCGTCAAATCCTTCTTGATTCGTTTAATGAATGGGGATCGTTAGTGAAAAGGCCGAATTGAAGTACATAAGACGTCTAAAAATACGGTACAATTACTGCCTATCGATTTTCTGCTAAAACGAATAGTCGGGGAAAGCTTATTGAAAGGCTGCTTTTGCGGGGCAACGAGTCTGTTTACAAACTGTACTGTTAGAATGGCTTAGAAGGGTGCTTTAGAAGATAAATTTATAAGGCAATTCCAATAGCACAGACTTTGTTAGAGAAATATACGACTTCATATTGTAAAGCATGAAACGGTTGCAGAAAGTGTAGATATTTCTCAGCGAATTAAAGTTTTTCCGTGCATATAGCCATACATTTTCAGCTAAATAGTTTAATAAAACTAAAATGAACCAGTATTTTTATTTATGTAATATTGGATCATTGTAACTCAAAACGCTGGTCGGGCTGGCTCACCTTTCTCAGTCTTTTGGTATAATTGCCGTGTTCATATAATACTTTACTGCATAGTTTAACTCTGAAATAAGTGTAATTAATTTTTTCTTCAAACGGCAGTAAAATGTGGCATTATACTGCTGGATTGATGATGCTAAACGGTCACTTTATTGCCATGCTGCAAATAATATCTGCCGCTGATGAGATAGAGTAATTTTCTTCAGATTTTCTTATAAACGTTTGAAGAAAAAATGTTATATGTTATTCGGAGCAAAAGTATCTTTATGTGGCTCGACGTCCAGCAACGCCACATAAAATATAACTTTTGCTCCTAATAACATAATATACTATTACGCCGAATTTCTTCTCTTTTGTTATTGTTTTACAGAAATAAAACGCACT
Organism: Agriotes lineatus; assembly: GCA_940337035.1. NCBI lineage: Eukaryota > Metazoa > Arthropoda > Insecta > Coleoptera > Elateridae > Agriotes > Agriotes lineatus. The sequence goes on along the minus strand of OW679198.1, from coordinate 20,262,552 downwards.
TTTACTCTGGACTAATTTAATAAGCCACGTCCGCTCGACTGTCTGGTCCACAAACAAGTGGTGCTCGTACCTTTTCCCCAAAACAGCCTGCACTAATTAGGTACGAGCATGCGCATTACAAAATTTAGAATATCTCAGAAAAATATAATGCTATACAGACCATAATACTACAAATACTAACACTTCAATCAAATAAACGATCGAGTTCTATTTACAAATTAATCAAGCCATATTAAATAGATATTAAAAAAACTTTACACAAATTAATTAATAGAAATTACAAATTGTACAAACAGTAAGTGAGCTTTGCGATTTTTGAGAGTAAATATAGTAAATGTTGGGAAGCTTAGAAATGATTTGCTTGGGCAGTTTGCAATATGGTGTTACGGTCATTTTGACGTTAGCCTATATTTTTGCTTTATTTACTCAAGTTGGCTCAAGCGATGTAATACCTTAGCTTCCTTCTAAAAACTACTTATTGGCTATGCACATTTAAAGGACTATTTTATGCCACGAGGTTACGTTGAAAAGTGCAGGTGTACGTTTCAGTTGGACTCTTGCATTTTTCCGTTTAGTGTTATGTGATGTTTCCTAGTTTTAGCAGGGCCCTCTGAAAGAGCTTTGTTGGTTAATTCGGTCTGGGAGCGCAATATTTACCTGACAAATTAAGTGTTTATTTTAACATGCTAGAGGGTAGGTATGTGTAGATTGTAAAGGGGTTCTCGTCCCTCAGAAGTGACAATACTTGGCAGTTCAGCGTTTAGCGTACGTATTTAGTCGAATCTGAGCGTGATATCTCGCGCAGTTTTGGTTGCTTAGACGTGTTCTGTTGGGTTTTGGCGTATTTCCTGCTCTATTTCGTGAATGTATCGTATTGCCACCGTGAACGGTAGCGCAGTCGCTTAGGAACTTTTTTCTACGGTCAGATTTTCTAATATTATTTCGTCCCACTGTGGTGGTAAATCGGTTGTATTTTGTTTGCTTTCATTTCGAACTTCCGGCCGAATTGTTAAACATCTAAATCACCGATATCTTCTATACCTCGCGTCTGGCCTTTTAAGGGAGATTTGTGAATTTGTGATCGCTGTGCCCTCGTTAATTGTTTCCCAATTTTTATCGTTGCATTAAGTAAATGGAATTTGGAAGAAACAACGTGTAACTGGCTTTATATGAAGACGGCAGCAGTGTTTGATGGTTTTCGTTAAATCAGTCCTTCCTCTGGAGGATCATTGAGCCGTTTTACACCTGAAGTAAGTAGTTTTTTTGGAAAGGCATCGTTAGTTTTTATAGAATTTTCTAGATTTTCGTATGGAGGGCTTTTCTTTTCTATTTAGTTGAATTTTGAATCCTGAATATTTGGATTTTCCCGTTTATGGTGGCGATTACGGCTCATCTTTGAGTTCGCTTTCGTATTGTGCACGATTTGTCTACGTTAGTACCATTCTACTTAGCAGCTAGGCGAGGTTGAAGCTACATCAATTTTCTTGATCGATGCTGAATTCAGCAGATAAGCTACGACCTTATACTCTTAACTAGATATTTTTGCCGCAATTCAAAAATGTATCGGAGTGAATAAGTGTATAAATTGACGATATTGAAATTTCCCTGCTTTATGCCGGTTTTATCATTTATATATTAATACAGTAGTGATTTATACGCGTATTTTCTACGTAGTTTGCGCTTTATTTATGAGTGCGTTAAACTTACATTTGAAATTATAAATTATATACGTTATGCTGTGAACGCAGCGTGTACTCGCCGTGGGGTTAGTATTGGGTTCGATATAAGTTGCGATGATCATATCACCGGGGAATCTTCCAACTTAGATTCGTGTGTTTTTGAACAACCAAGTTAGTGACACCCGCATTTGGTTTTTAGGATTTTACCCACACTCTCCTCTGGAGTAGCTCAACTGGCTATTGATGACGGGACTGGTTCGGATATTCACAGATCGCTATCCCGCGTATATTGAAGTGTCGTAAGATTATAGTTAGTTTATTCTAGTGCTATTACATATTGGAGTGCTCGGCGGTGACAGGGACTAACGTTTGACATGACTCCTTTACTTACCTACCCAATGTAAGAGGATGTACCTATGGTGTCCAGTCTCAGTTTTTGAACACTAAAGCGACACATCATAAATTTCCGTATACGTTAGTTTAATGCGAAAACAGCTTTCTCCCAGATAAATAGAAATACACTGAAAAAACAGACAGATTGTTAAATATGTTTAAGAGTAGTTGTATATTAACTATATTTTTAACAAATTATAATTAATGTCATTATTGTACTTGCTTCATTGATGCTGTTTTGGACAGAGAGTTCGATTTGTTATACGCAAATATGGCTGTTATAGATAGTATTATTTAATTTTTTGAAATCTAAATTTTCGAAGTACATATTCGATTTTCTGTTGGTCCGAAAAAATAAAAAAGTCAATGTGTATTCATTACTACCTTGCTGTAGTGGCTGAAAAAATTACAGTAAAAAAACAATCTTTGACAGCATTATAAATCATTTGTAGTTATGTGTAACAAGTATATTGACAGAATTTCGGAATAACTGTATTAGATTTTAGTGGTTGCCTACACTCTCATAGATAGAAACATATTTACGTAGTGGATATCAACGCCAGTTCAATAAAATTTAATTAACTTTCAGTTTATACAATACGATGAACAAATAAGTGCACAAGAATAAATATACAGCACGAATTCGAACTGACATGTCAACAGAAAAACCCGCACGTCTTGTTAGCGCTTAGTGGATGACCGTAAAAAGAATCGTCTGAATTCTTGCTCCGATGGTGTTTATACTCTGCTTCTGCATTGCGTAAGCTGAAGGATTTACGACCCCCGGCTCGTCTGCAGGATAGTTTGGAATTACCTATCTTTCGGTTGCGCCAACGGGCCATTGTGTCTTCACGGGTGGATTATCGTTGGCCAACTGCCCTAGCGGCTCCTTTATGTATACCATTGCGTTGTTGAGAGTTTTGGAACCTCGACCCTTTTCTTAAGGTAATAGCCCGTCCAGCGAGGCAGATTCTCTGCAGTTCGAACTTACAAACATATATTGAAAATGGAATCATTTAAATGCAGAAGTTTAAGATTTCTTTTTATGTTGCGAGTTGCGATGTAGCTTCTAGGAGCCACACAGTTTTGAACTAATTGGAAAAGAAAGTAAAAATCTGCACGTTCCGTAAATACGAAATGTCCAAGTAAATTACACGGAATCAGGTTCAAAGGACTTGTTAAAAAGTGAGAACGTGCGATTAATATTTTTTAATTAACACTGGCTTTGGTATAAAGGATTTTAATTATAGTAAATTCCGCTCCCACACAATTGCGTACCAAGGAGATAATGCTTTCATTGTGCTCGAGTAAATTTAACGTTTCAGTTTGTGGAATTTACGGCTGGCGCTTAGCATAATACTAACTGCGCTGGAGTCAAATGTGAACTGTTTAATAGCGTATTTGAAGAGTGGCGGCTTAGGAAGATGATCATAAATAACAAAACAGATTAAACTGCCGTTAGAGTAGAAGCAAGGTGTCAGTAGGTAATGTTTATAGCTCTGGAAATATCTAATGCAGTGAAGGGCTCTACCCAAATTTTTAATTTTAGATGCTATTGGCATTTCGTTAAGATATTTCTAATTCATTAAATTTACCGTTTCAGCATAATGCCCAGCGGTTTGGTTTCAACATACACATAAAGCAAAACTTTTGCTGAAAAGAAATGCGTCTGCCTTGAAATTATATGCATTTCAATTACAAAAAGTCTATTATCGTTTTGGCAGCGAACGCGCATAATTAGAATTTCAAATGCACCAAGGACTAGGTGCAGCTTGTAACATTCAAATTGAAATGTCACTTGCAAGCTGATAGCAAACAAGTGCAATGGACTTGTCACTATCACACGCCCATGACGCTTTGTTTGTCCTGTAAACACACTGCAAGTGTCACCTGATACGAAGCTGGATGTCGAATCTGATATGTTATACATCCATCTTTCCAAGCTTGAATACTTGGCAACGGGAAGCTTTTGATCACTGCCTCCGATTTTTATCTCAGTTTAAATTTGCCAGCATGGTTCTCTCTTAAATAATATTTGCTGATTATGCAGGACATCTAAAAAATCAAGGTGAATTTCTATGCAAAATACCATTGAAACGCTATATTTTTTTAGTTGGGCTTACAGTTTTTACAAAATGTACATTTACAATAGAGGTGTGAATTTTCTAATGCTTTGAACCTCAAGCCTACAGTTTAGCTAGACTTATTAGAATTTGTAATGTCTTGCATATCGACGAGCTGCGACATCTACTCGTATATCACGCCACATTCACCGTTGTGTTGGCTTCAATTGATTTCATCTGAATAGCTTTGTAAATATATTCACCTTTTTATTAAAAATGTGTGAGCATTTTGTTTTACTATCTATCATAATAGATTTGATATACATTATCTACAAATTCTAGTTCTTTTCTTCACAATTTTCATATAAATATATGTAGTAGAAACATCGTTTTTGAATTACTATTCGTATTTGAATTATTTTTTTTCTACCAACAGCAAAGTTTCAGAAATAATTAATATAGGTGCGATTACTATATCAATAACTTATTGCAAAGAAATGAAACTTTAATATGTACTAGTATCCAACACTTTCATGGCATTAATATTCAATATTTTAATTGGCTAATAATTCATATCACTCCTTGTCTATGACTATAGGAATAACTGAATAATGTTTTTTACGTCTTCCTCATCCTCTTATTTTTTTTTGTCTCTGCCTTCTGTTTCTTCTTCGTCTTCTATTTCTTCTTCGTTTTTTATTCCATCTTCGTATCTTAGCTTGTTGTTTCACTCACACGTAAATAATTAAAATACGTAGTAAATTAACAGACTAATTTAATACTTTAATTTCTACAAATATACAATTTTTGAAATAACCATAATAAACGATAAGGCGACTGCGGATGTAGACAGAGCGGCCCAATATCTCCAAGCCCTTCTATACAGTGCTGCCGATTGTATTTGGAACTTTTGGTAAGTTTTTATCTGCTTGGTTTCTCAGGCAACAACGAGCAATTCCGAATATCCAGCTTTTCGGAGGGATTACGATGTCTGTGAGCTGTTCGAGGACACTTGTCTCTTGCCTCTTGCTATTTTAGCTTGGTGCTGCGCTCACACTTCAATAAATAAAAGAACTGAGTAAATTAACAAATTACTGTAATATTCAAGTGTTAACTCACAGTCTAAACTTAAAACTACAAAACTGTAAGTGTATAGTTAGGCGAATTAATTATTTATCACTCATAATTCGCATACGAGGTCCTGTCACAGTTTCTCAGCTATACGCACCTTGTAGTTATAACCCGCCCGTAATGAACTCGTTTGTTTTTTGAGGCTGAGTACTCACACGGATGGATGCATTTCATGGCACTGTGCTTAAAACGACGGTGGTGTCAACAGATCTTCGGAATAGACGGGGACCTGGTGCTCTGGCGGGATGAACTTCGTGGTTGTGTTCACGAGTTAATATTGCTCGAGGCTTTGACTTGTTTAGAAAGTTAGTTGATCGACTGCTAAGCAGGGCGAGAGAAACAACGATGGCAAGATGGGAAGAAGAGTGGGCGCAGGAGACTAAACACGAAGCAGTGGACGAGGAAGTTGATCCTTCACATAACACCATGAGTTACGAGAGAGCACGGGAAGGTGGGATATTTCTTGAACCAGTTACTGGCAGGTCGGCTGCTTCGACGTGTATTTGAACAGATTCAAATTAAGGGATAGCGTAAACTGCACATACTGTGGCTAGCTTGACATACAATCCTGACTTGTGACAGATGAAGTGAAGATAGAACGTACGCAGCAAATGAGATCCCGGAAGGACTAACTGTAGAAAATGTAGTAGGGCATATGATAAAATCTGAACATAAATGAGAAATAATCGAGAATATGATAATAGCGATCTTAATAACCAAAAAATATGAAGGGCGAAACACATTAGAGAGAAGGGGTAGTACGTAGTGGTGTAATACTAACGCTAGTTCCGCTGTATTCTACGATATCAAGGAGGGGTTTTCGTTGAGGTATTGAATAGTTAATTACACTGTATGCGCAAATAATGATCACGTCAGGGTCGTTACTTTAGCTTGTTACTTCACTCACACGCAAATAAATAAATGAACTTAGTTAACTAACAAACTAATTCAATACTTAAAAGTTTATACGTAGATAAATAATTTTTAACAACCATAGTAAACATTAATTTCTTCCAATCTGCACTATTTTATATTTTTAAATTTTTACAGTCTACGATAATGGGCTTAAACATGCAAAACCGATGATTAATTTTTAAATTAAGTTTAAATAGCATCATAGGTAAAACGGAAAATATCTATTAAAATTTACTTCAGAAGCCTTAAAGTCAATAAATATGGATTTATTTAATACGTTTATATAGCAATTATATTTTAGTGTTAATATGGAATCACTATTTAAAAGTTAGTATTTTTAAAATCTACTTGATTAGTGAGTACTTACCTAAAGTTGTTAAATATTTATAATATAAACTATGTTGTACCTGCCTGCATGTCTGCCTGTATCATATTTTCAGCAACCTCTAACAGCAATGGAAAAGTGAAAATTTAAAAAGTAATATGCGATTATTATTATTATTAGTTTTTGTTTTGAAAATATATACGGTTAAACATAAATATACCGGCACTGTGTTTTAGAACAACAGTAAAAAATAATTCGTTTGAAACAATCCCGATATTTGTATTCATGTACTTATTTACATATCAGCGGAATTTGACATAAAAATGCTGGAAGCGTTGCCATTATATGACGATAATAAAAACATTTCAAATAATGCAACACAGACACATCTGTGTACGTCTGAAGCAGGAGATATGTGGAACGTTAATTTTAAGCATATTTTTTATTACGCAATCGCAATAAAAACTTTTGGAAATAAAGATTTCGCACGTTTGAAAAAATTAAGTAGGCATCTGGAGTACTTCTAAAATATACAGATGCCGACGTCATGTTAAAATAAAGGCGGCTCAATAAAAAAACTTTGGGTTTTCTGTAGTGTGCGTGTACATAAATAATAGTAATCCGTTTATTAGTTGTTAACGCAGCTATAATAATAATACTATAAAACGCAAACAATCATTTAATCAAGCTATTAAATGCAAACTTGTAAAAATATGATTTAATATAAATAATGTTAGGAAACTTAATATAAACTGGCTTACTACAACTTAATTTCAAATACCAGGTTTTCTGTTATCATTAGTGGAAAAGCAGGGATTTAAATTAAAATGAAACCAAAGTAGTTACATAGGTTCGTAGATAATCATGCAAAATATTTGAAACTTAAATTCCTACTATTTTAGGTGTTATTATGATCCAGTGAGGCGATGAGTATTTGGCAATGAAGCTGGAATGCAGATTAGCTTAAGTGATAACGATAACCGATGGGGACAACAATAACACTTATTTTTATTTGAAAACACAAATCAAATAAACATACACGAACATACATATTTATATGTCGGTAGCAATGGTAGAGTACGTGAATACAACAATTTACAAACAAAATTCCAAAAAAATGCGTAAATAGTAGGTGAGCGAACAACCTAGAGTGTTGCAGATATGCTCAACCGAGTGAATCTGACTAAGTTCTTTCTGATGCTCGAAGAATGCAGACAGAATGCTCAATACGCAATGAATATGGAGGCGCTGGTTTTATATTCTGATTTACGCAGAAAGAGAGGTTGGTTTATTATCTCTGCCTGCCGAAGAAGTGTCTCGTAAAGTCGGGTTTACAATGACTTATTGTCCAGCGAGTAGAAGGTTCGGGTATCGAAATTTGGGTTTATTGCCTCCTTCCTGACCGGTTGCGTCAATATTGTATGTACACGCTTCGACCAGCAGGTGGTCACTTTGGAATGCAGCTCGAGTCTAACACTTGTTTCGAAAAGAGTTTCTGCAGCTGCGTGTTTTAAACTCGGATATTGCTTCTCTCCGATGGCGTAAATTGCGTGGGGTTATTGCATGATGTCTTTTGTTAGCCGGCAGAGTTGAACGCTAGCCCGCTGTGACACCTCGGATTCTCTGTAGCGTATTTTGAAGAGCTAGACCTTTTCTGATATTGCAGAAGCGAGGTGCTCGTGCGGGGCACATTATCTAATTCGTGATATTTTAGACATTACGCTGTAGCACGGAGTTTCGCTTATTTGTTACTGTCTTTGTTCTTCTTTTGCGGGGTGATTTATGATAGCGCACATGTCGGTGTTGTAGCTGTGTTTTGCCACAATATGAATATCAAAGCATTGAAGTTTATTAACTAGGTTAGGATTCTATTTTAATGTAGTGTGTGTTAGACTCTTGCCGATATGTGACGTCACTGTCATAAAAATGTAAGATTGTATGACACGGAAGTTCAATAAGCATGATTTGTATTGAATGCATACATCAATTGGGATTAAAAAAATATACGAATAGATCAATCGATGGAGCAGCTGGGTTTATCGTTATCTTCTGTAATTGCTAACATTTACATGGAGACAGTTGAAACCATTAGTATATGGTTTATATATGTCGACTATACTTTCGTCGTCTGGCCATACGGACGCTAGATCTATTTCTAAAACATTTGAATTCTGTACTCGATAACATACAATTTACAAACGCAGTGGAGGAATGCTAAATGCTAACTCACGCCATCATCCAATGCAAAAGAGAATAATTCTTAATACGTTGGCGACTAGAGCGGTTCGCATTTCATGCGCAGACAAAAAAACATTTATTTGTCTCATTACAAAAAGAACGGATACACAGTTGCTGCTGTACGCAAAGCGTTCGACAAAACTATGACACGAAAGTCTAAAGAAGAGTCCGTGTCTCTGGAAGGCGTATTTTGTCTATCGTATAGTAAAATGAACTTTGAGACGGCTAGTGTATATAACATTCCTTGTTCTTGCTGCTCTATTTGGCATTTGATAGACTGCTCGTTCCATTGACGTAAGAGATTCGTAGCTGAGCATGGGTTTAGAAAGGAATACATCTTAATATGTGAGCATGCCAGGGTATCTCACTGTCTCCCACGAGTGAGTCGTACAGCTATAGAAATAGAAAAACATCTAAATAATATAACTAAGGAAGACGGTTTTAGACTTAGTAACACTTAGACTTGGACATCACAGTAATAGCTTTTCGGCCAGTCACTCGCCGCCGACTCCCGATGCACTGGACTTAGACGGCGAACTAGAGTTACACATGGCTTAACGCCTACCTCTAGCGATTTGAGCAACGTTGAGTCTGATTGTGCAAGCTGCAATGTCTTGCTAAACGAATGCGTTTACAAACAGCGATGAGTCTACGTAAATAACTTCACAAAGTACTCAAACAACACGGTCCAAATCATGGGTGGCTTGTACGGGTTCACCAGCTATCAACGAACATAGTTAATTATTACAACAACTGGTGTTTGGGTCCACAAGGTCTAAGGCACATTAAGCCAGAAAGTGCTGGGTGTTTATCTAGAAAGACGAGGTGGTTTAAGGCGAAATTCGATTTTTTTGGAATTATCATTTATCTTGATAAAAGCACACAATTTGATTTGATATACATTATCTACAAATTCTAGTTCTTCTCTTCACAATTTTCATATAAATATATGTAGTAGAAAGATCGTTTTTGAATTATTCGTATTTGAATTTTTTTTTCTACCAACAGCAAAGTTTCAGAAACAATTAATACAGATGCGATTACTATATCAATAACTTATTGCAAAGAAATGAAACTTTAATATGTACTAGTATCCAACACTTTCATGGCATTAATATTCAATATTTTAATTGACTAATAACTCATAATATCACTCCTTGTCTATGACTATCGAAATAACTGAATAATGTTTTTTACGTCTTCCTCATCCTCTTATTTTTTTTCTCTCTTCCTTCTGTTTCTTCTTCGTCTTCTATTTCTTCTTCGTTTTTATTCCATCTTCGTGTCTTGTTGTTTCACTCACACGTAAATAATTAAAATACGTAGTAAATTAACAGACTAATTTAATACTTTATTTTATACAAATATACAATTTTTGAAATAACCATAATAAACGATAAGCCCTTCTATACAGTGCTGCCGATTGTCTTTCGAACTTTTGGTAAGTTTTTATCTGCTTGGTTTCTCAGGGAACAATGAGCAATTCCGAATATCCAGCTTTTCGGAGGGATTACGATGTCTGTGAGCTGTGCGAAGACACTTGTCTCTTGCCTCTTGCTATTTTAGCTTGTTGCTGCGCTCACACTTCAATAAATAAAAGAACTGAGTAAATTAACAAATTACTGTAATATTCAAGTGTTAACTCACAGTCTAAACTTAAAACTACAAAACTGTAAGTGTATAGTTAGGCGAATTAATTATTTATCACTCATAATTCGCATACGAGGTCCTGTCACAGTTTCTCAGCTATACGCACCTTGTAGTTATAACCCGCCCGTAATGAACTCGTTTGTTTTTTGAGGCTGAGTACTCACACGGATGGATGCATTTCATGGCACTGTGCTTAAAACGACGGTGGTGTCAACAGATCTTCGGAATAGACGGGGACCTGGTGCTCTGGCGGGATGAACTTCGTGGTTGTGTTCACGAGTTAATATTGCTCGAGGCTTTGACTTGTTTAGAAAGTTAGTTGATCGACTGCTAAGCAGGGCGAGAGAAACAACGATGGCAAGATGGGAAGAAGAGTGGGCGCAGGAGACTAAACACGAAGCAGTGGACGAGGAAGTTGATCCTTCACATAACACCATGAGTTACGAGAGAGCACGGGAAGGTGGGATATTTCTTGAACCAGTTACTGGCAGGTCGGCTGCTTCGACGTGTATTTGAACAGATTCAAATTAAGGGATAGCGTAAACTGCACATACTGTGGCTAGCTTGACATACAATCCTGACTTGTGACAGATGAAGTGAAGATAGAACGTACGCAGCAAATGAGATCCCGGAAGGACTAACTGTAGAAAATGTAGTAGGGCATATGATAAAATCTGAACATAAATGAGAAATAATCGAGAATATGATAATAGCGATCTTAATAACCAAAAAATATGAAGGGCGAAACACATTAGAGAGAAGGGGTAGTACGTAGTGGTGTAATACTAACGCTAGTTCCGCTGTATTCTACGATATCAAGGAGGGGTTTTCGTTGAGGTATTGAATAGTTAATTACACTGTATGCGCAAATAATGATCACGTCAGGGTCGTTACTTTAGCTTGTTACTTCACTCACACGCAAATAAATAAATGAACTTAGTTAACTAACAAACTAATTCAATACTTAAAAGTTTATACGTAGATAAATAATTTTTAACAACCATAGTAAACATTAATTTCTTCCAATCTGCACTATTTTATATTTTTAAATTTTTACAGTCTACGATAATGGGCTTAAACATGCAAAACCGATGATTAATTTTTAAATTAAGTTTAAATAGCATCATAGGTAAAACGGAAAATATCTATTAAAATTTACTTCAGAAGCCTTAAAGTCAATAAATATGGATTTATTTAATACGTTTATATAGCAATTATATTTTAGTGTTAATATGGAATCACTATTTAAAAGTTAGTATTTTTAAAATCTACTTGATTAGTGAGTACTTACCTAAAGTTGTTAAATATTTATAATATAAACTATGTTGTACCTGCCTGCATGTCTGCCTGTATCATATTTTCAGCAACCTCTAACAGCAATGGAAAAGTGTTTACTGTTACAGAATGCCCTTTTTTTCTAACTTCTTTATTTACAACGTGAAAAATTTAAAAATTGTTTTAATTAGAATAAGGCCACCTATGTGGTGTGTTAACAAGCTAGTAATTAAATAAATCTTAAATACATAATTATTTTCGAGTTGCATTATTTACCGCTAATCTACCGCTTCATAGAAAAAAAATTATTGTATTTGCTTCTGCTAACCACATCTCCCATAGTACGTTCTATAACGGTGCTAGGCGACTGGGATTGGGAAGGCTAAACTCCTAAATGGACTGCACCAGCTCAAAACTCTACTATAAGCCGTTCACGACCTTTTTGGGGCAGAGTTGGCTATGATTTTTTCTTTTCATGTTGGACTAACTGATTCGATGATATAGCGGATGCAACATTGTTTTTCTGTCAGTGTCTGTTCGACATTTTCTTGCCACCACATTGCCTGATTTATTATTTTAATATTCGTTAGAAAATAAATGATTTATCAAATGTATAAAAATAATTTTAATTTTCGTCAAAGGAAAAGTCAAAATGCCCAAAATAATTTTGTTACAACAAAAAAATTCCATTAAACAATTCTACTTCCAATTTAAAAAGGACAGACCAAATTTAAAAGAACACGAGTCGATGTGGAGACTAGAGAATATCCGGCAACAATGTACCTATTCAGAAAATATAACCTTAAACTGAAAACAACCTAACCTAACACAAAAGGTATCAATTTCCATGAGGGAGTTTAGTTGCAACAGAGGTTCTGCCAACAAAATTACTAGATGGTCATAGCCTCACTTGACCCAAAAAGATCGTGAACGGCTTATACAGTGTTGTGGCATACTGTTATTAAAGTTAATGTTTCCTGGAAATTTATGTGTATAATTATTAATTTAAATAGCTATTTGTGCAACAAGTGCTAAAGGTAGATGTTTATGCACGAGTTTGCACACAATATTTTTTCTACGGCCTTAAATTTACTGTTATTAATCCATAAATGTCGATTTAACAAAGAGATGGCCGTGACGGCGCAGGTGAATGTTTCTGCAGTCGGTAGCTGTCAAAGTTAGTCATCAAAGGTAATTATAATAGTACACATTTTACTTTATTCATTGCATAATGCTTTAATTATTTAAAAGCACTTTACCTCTAACGAAAGAAGTAACTGGAATAACTTTATAACCTCACTTCCTGTTTAAAATTCTAAATTCAACAACCGCTGTTTACTTTTAGCACATGTGCCAAAAGTAAACAGCTGATTTCACTTTTAACACCCTGATGTATAAAACGTCATTTTTAGTGAAACAAGCTAGTGCTAAAATGCCTACTTTTAGAAGTGGTCGTAGAAAATAGTAATTTATTATACAAGATGATAAAGTTAAATTTTATTCACAAGTGAATCAGTCGAGACGTTAATGATTCAAGAGTGGATAGTAATAACTTTATCGTCGTGTATAATACATTTTTTTGTCTATAGCAAGAACTTTAACAATTTCAAAAGAAAATAAGGAAAATCAATCACATTCTAAAATCTCAGTAGCTAGATTGGGACGATTGGGTTGCTAGGATAATACGCATCTGTAATATTTAATTTAAATAAAAATTAGTTTATCTACCCGTGATGTTAAAGTGCTACTTTATCTACCCTTGCTGTTAAAGTAACACTTGACCGTTTGTTTTGAGTCGATTAAAGCATACGTTAACATTTGCTATAGAAAAAACCAATTTAATATGCAAATAAAGTAAAATCATCAAATTAATGTTCACTCAACCAGAGCTGATTTTTTGTTTTTTTTAATAGTGTAGAGATACAGAAAAAAAAACAGAATTTAGTCTGATTTTATCATTTTTCTTCCCTACCATCACCAAAATCTTTAAAACGATATCCAATTATTAAGTCTAATAGCTTATCGCAAAAGATGCTCTCAGCTTTCAACACGTTCAGTTCTTTATGAAATATTAATAATGGCATCCAAAACTTCGGGCACGTTCTTATTAAAAGTTTTAATTGACTCATAAATTTGTAGCGGTTTTAAGCGAAATGTTGAGTTTGTAGATGTTAACGGAGTGAAATCTGATTGGGAAAAGTTTCTCTCCCACGTAAGGTAGTTTGTTGAAAATTAATCAATTAATAGCTTTGAAAATTAAGCAGACACGAAAAAAAAAACGCTGTGGTATTCTACGTCGTTTTTAATTTATGCTGGTTGATTTCATGTATTTAAATCTAATAGTTTAATGTTGTATTTAATGAGAATTTTCATCTGTGCGATATTTCAGTATTGTTTACAACGCTTAGATGTTTTAGGGCTCCCGTGGTTGCCGTAAAATCTAATCTAAAATCCTGTTTGGTAAGCTTTGATTTTAATTAATTTCATCTGTTGTCTGAAAAAGTGATATTCATCCATATAGCGATTCTGATGAAGCTACCCGACGTATTTGTACCATTGCTCTATGCTCAAAGGGAATTCGTTATTAGTTCGTTTTGGAGTTAGGACAAATATTTTATTAAAGTGAGTAGGCGTGCTCGTTGACTTTCTAATTAATGGGAGTGTACATGCTTTTAGTTTAATTAAGTAGAAATTCGTAAGTCATATTTTTATTATTTGTGGCTTCAACGATATTTATTGATTTTTTTTAAAGATACAAAGTTTATGAAATATTAGAAAGTCTAACATAAGTAAACTGATGTAAGGAGCGAGGTAATTAAAAAAAAGCGATTTACTTGCAGTATCTGTTAAATCCGGATTAGTTTCTTGAAGTACACGTGTACGTGGTGCCATCCCTTTCACAGCCCGAAGCTATTACCGTTAATTGAATTTAATCAAATAAATGGCTCGGAGGAAGCAGCACTAATAAATGGAGCGACATCGAAAGAAAGTTCATGTCTACGAATTCACGTGCTTTTAGATTAGGAATATGACGGCCTTGCAAGTGTCTCAAACTGGCTGGTCAATACTTTTTTTTTGGGTTAATGGAATTTTCAATAACGACCCCGCGTTTACCGTTCCGCCTCCATGCCGATTACGACGCCCATTCTTTGGTGGAAAGTTTCACTACGCAATTTCATGTAATATTACCGCCGATTTGACATCCAATCTGATATTAAATTGTGCTTTGGGGAATGCGGCGGAGGCCCACGCTCACGCTATTAGCGAAATCGCTCGAAGCCCTTCCTGCACGCGGAAGTGCAACTTTGGTAATTTAATATTTATGGCTGCTTTTAGAGCTTAATTTTATTTATCGGTTTTCGTGTTTAACTGCGGTTAAATTATGCCTTCCGATTCGCCGACTTGTTTTTGATTGGAAACAAAATGCTGAGGATCCATAATTTCACTTTTTAATTTTACATATTTATAATTAATAAATGATAATCCTTATTACTTTTGTTTGAATCGCTTAAAACTTATTTGGCGTTACTAGAGTATTTAGCAGCTCTAGATTGGTATATAATCGATGTTGTGCAGATTGACAATGATTTTACATATTTAACACTAAATGAAATTCAGCTCATGTAATTTTTAATGAAAATTTGGGGGACCACACAGAAGTGTAGTTTAAGAACTATTACAATTAAATAATGTGCGATTATTATTATGATCAGCTTTTGCTATGAAAATTTAAAAAGTAATATGCGATTATTATTATTATTAGTTTTTGTTTTGAAAATGTATACGGTTAAACATAAATATACCGGAACTGTGCTTTAGAACAACAGTAAAACATAATTCGTTTGAAACAATCCCGATATTTGTATTCTTGTACTTATTTACATATCAGCGGAATTTGACATAAAAATGCTGGAAGCGTTGCCATTATATGACGACAATAAAAACATTTCAAATAATGCAACACAGACACATCTGCGTACGTCTGAAGCAGGAGATATGTGGAACATTAATTTTAAGCATATTTTTTATTACGCAATCGCAATAAAAACTTTTGGAAATAAAGATTTCGCACGTTTGAAAAAATTAAGTAGGCATCTGGAGTACTAAAATATACAGATGCCGACGTCATGTTAAAATGAAGGCGGCTCAATAAAAAAACTTTGGGTTTTCTGTAGTGTGCGTGTACATAAATAATCTTAATTCGTTTATTAGTTGATAACGCAGCTATAATAATAATACTATAAAACGCAAACAATCATTTAATCAAGCTATTAAATGCAAACTTGTAAAAATATGATTTAATATAAATAATGTTAGGGAACTTACTACAACTTAATTTCAAATACCAGGTTTTCTGTTATCATTAGTGGAAAAGCAGGGATTTAAATTAAAATGAAACCAAAGTAGTTACATAGGTTCGTAGATAATCATGCAAAATATTTGAAACTTAAATTCCTACTATTTTAGGTGTTATTATGGTCCAGTGAGGCGATGAGTATTTGGCAATGAAGCTGGAATGCAGATTAGCTTAAGTGATAACGATAACCGATGGGAACAACAATAACACTTATTTTTATTTGAAAACACAAATCAAATAAACATACACGAACATACATATTTATATGTCGGTAGCAATGGTAGAGTACGTGAATACAACAATTTACAAACAAAATTCCAAAAAAATGCGTAAATAGTAGGTGAGCGAACAACCTAGAGTCTGTCGCAAATATGCTCAACCGAGTGAATCTGACCAAGTTCTTTCTGATGCTCGAAGAATGCAGACAGAATGCTCAATACGCAATGAATATGGAGGCGCTGGTTTTATATTCTGATTTACGCAGAAAGAGATGTTGGTTTATTATCTCTGCCTGCCGAAGAAGTGTCTCGTAAAGTCGGGTTTACAATGACTTATTGTCCAGCGAGTAGAAGGTTCGGGTATCGAAATTTGGGTTTATTGCCTCCTTCCTGACCGGTTGCGTCAATATTGTATGTACACGCTTCGACCAGCAGGTGGTCACTTTGGAATGCAGCTCGAGTCTAACACTTGTTTCGAAAAGGGTTTCTGCAGCTGCGTGTTTTAAACTCGGATATTGCTTCTCTCTGATGGCGTAAATTGCGTGGGGTTATTGCATGATGTCTTTTGTTAGCCGGCAGAGTTGAACGCTAGCCCGCTGTGACACCTCGGATTATCTGTAGCGTATTTTGAAGAGCTAGACCTTTTCTGATATTGCAGAAGCGAGGTGCTCGTGCGTGGCACATTATCTAATTCCTGATATTTTAGACATTACGCTGTAGGACGGAGTTTCGCTTATTTGTTACTGTCTTTGTTCTTCTTTCGCGGGGTGATTTATGATAGCGCACATGTCGGTGTTGTAGCTGTGTTTTGCCACAATATGAATACCAAAGCATTGAAGTTTATTAACTAGGTTAGGATTCTATTTTAACGTAGTGTGTGTTAGACTGTAAGACTGTTAGAATGTAAGATTGTATGACACGGACGTTCAATAAGCATGATTTGTATTGAATGCATACATCAATTGGGATTAAAAAAATATACGAATAGATCAATCGATGGAGCAGCTGGGAAGTGGAGGAATGCTAAATGCTAACTCACACCATCATCCAATGCAAAAGACAATAATTCTTAATACGTTGGCGACTACCGACTAGAGCGGTTCGCATTTCATGCGGCAGAGAAATGAACATTTATTTGCCTCATTACAAAAAGAACGGATACACAGTTGCTGCTGTACGCGAAGCGTTCGACAAAACTATGACACGAAAGTCTAAAGAAGAGTCGGTGTCTCTGGAAGGCGTATTTTTTCTATCGTATAGTAAAATGAACTTTGAGACGGCTAGTGTATATAACATTCCTTGTTCTTGCTGCTCTAGTTGGCATTGGATAGACTGCTCGTTCCATTGACCTAAGAGATTCGTAGCTGAGCATGGGTTTAGAAAGGAATACATCTTAAAATGTGAGCATGCCAGGGTATCTCACTGTCTCCCACGAGTGAGTCGTACAGCTATAGAAGTAGAAAAACTTCTAAATAATATAACCAAGGAAGACGGTTTTAGACTTAGTAACACTTAGACTTGGACATCACAGTAATAGCTTTTCGGCCAGTCACTCGCCGCCGACTCCCGATGCACTGGACTTAGACGGCGAACTAGAGTTACACATGGCTTAACGCCTACCTCTAGCGATTTGAGCAACGTTGACTCTGATTGTGCAAGCTGCAATGTCTTGCTAAACGAATGCGTTTACAAACAGCGATGAGTCTACGTAAATAACTTCACAAAGTACTCAAACAACACGGTCCAAATCATGGGTGGCTTGTACGGGTTCACCAGCTATCAACGAATATAGTTAATTATTATTAAGGCACATTAAGCCAGAAAGTGCTGGGTGTTTATCTAGAAAGACGACGTGGTTTAAGGCGAAATTCGATTTTTTTTAAATTATCATTTATCTTGATAAAAGCACACAATTTTTCCCATTTGCTCTTAGAAATTGAATAGCTTGATACAGCTGAAATGGAACAACGCCGTTAAGGTAGATTTTTTTTTCATTTAAACACGTCGTCACTTGCCTGCCTAACTTGAAATGCATACTATAATTTAGTTGACTTCCATGGTTATAGTCATGGCATTTCCGCAATGAATAATAACTTGGTTAAAATGATTGAATGTAGTGCTACCGAATTCTGAAGTCTCATCACATTCGTTTTGACAACGCATTTTATTTCAAACCGTGTTTTGCATAGTCGGCAACAGAGTTTATAATATTAATATTTGTGTTTGCATACTGAAGTCACGAATATGAGGGCATCTATTCCTGAAAATAACAAAAATAAAAATTAGAATTGTCAGTCAAGGGCAACCATTTTGCACTTGCAAAATAAATCTTGGCTTCGTAGTTGAATTATTTGACATTTCCAATGTGCAACGTTTCTTATTGCGTATTAAGTGAAGTCAAAATAATCACCAACAGCTGGAAAATAGTACCACTGAAGTGGTTTCAATATTGTATAATCTCACAGCCGCACAAAAATAATTATAGAGATGTTATTTATATTAAGCATTTAAGAAGTTTAGCCACTGTTTTCAGTTACAATTTTGGTAAATCTACATTTTTAATTATTTAGTCAATCCTTGATGTAATGTGGACGTAAGTATTATCTAATCAATTTTGTTACTAAAACAAACTCAGTTTCACAAGTGTTCGAGATAAGAAGCAGACAACAAAATTGCTAACTGGATAAGCCACTAACGTTCTGACCCAGTTGATTGCCTTTATTGTCACCGCAAGTTTAAATACATGCACTCGTAAATTCCTATAACTAGTATCGATTTCGGCCTCTTTACCTCAAATCGTAAGGGAACGCTGAACGATGTGCCCTTGTGTATAGATAATGATACACAATGAGTCACAAAAGTACATTTTCTGATAACAGTATGAATCAGCGTGGCGTTTCTAATGGGTGTTCCTCGTCAAGACGAGCCAAGGAAAACGAAACACTCGACCGTCATCCCAGGCTAATTTTAATAAAAAATATAGTGCGTTATGCTTTTCCTTGTGTTTGGTTTTGAAGGGGAATTACATGGTCCGAATTTATAAATATTATCAAGGAAATTAAATTTTAGAATTCCCGTTGTCCCTGAAACTATGATTATGCGTTAGAATTGTAATATCACCATAATTAGTTAGGTTTGTAGTACACACTGTTATATAGTAAAGTACTGGTGCAAACTGTTTCAAACTTTACGATGATGACATTTTAGGCAGT